>QXDM01000064.1:0-581345 GCA_003730235.1 Pythium guiyangense | reverse complement strand
GTGTTGAGCCAGTACGCCACGGCCGTGCCAAAGCCTGAGAAGCCGACCATCCAGAAGAAGATCGCCGTGAAGAGCAAGCCGCTGCCGAACGTGTACGGGATCTCCGCGACCGTCGAGCCGACAAAGTACCAGAGCGCGTTGTACGTTTGCGACGCGCGCGCTCGCGGTAGTACGACGCGCGCTCCTCGACGCGATCGGCAGCACGCTGTTGAACGACACGACGCCGTGAAGAGCGTCGACATGAACACCATGCCCACGCCGGCGTTGATGCCCTGGTACGAGTCGTACTCGGCGTCGACAAACACGATGCCGAAGAGCAGCGCCAGGATCGCCGAGATCACGAACCGCGTCAGGTTGTACGACGGCGTGCGCCAGTACAGGTCCATGAACCGGCCCACGAGCGCCGCCATCTGCGTCGCGCTGCTCGCCGCGCGCTTCTGCGTGAACTGCAGCGCCGGCGTGTTCGGCGCCGGACGCCCACACCCTCTGCGCGATCGTCGCGTCGAGGCGCTGCTTGTTCGCGCTCGCGTTGAAGTACTGACAAAGTCCACGGCGTCCGCTGCCGCTGCGCCGACGCCAGCGCCGATGCACTCGAGCATCCACGTCGCGGGTTGTAGCCCTTGGGCAGTGGCGCCACGCCCGGCGCGGCTTCAAAGTACTCGACCAAGTTGCGGCAGCGCTTGCCAAGTCACCGAAGAACACCGTCTCGCCGCCGCGCTTGAGCAGCAGCAGGCTGTCAAACAGGAAGAACACCTCGGACGACGGCTGGTGGATCGTGCACACGATCGTACGACCTGTGTTCGCCACCTTGCGCACGCCATCCATGATCACCTTGGCCGACCGCGCGTCCAAGCCGCTCGTGGGCTCGTCCAGGAACAGCACGCTCGGCTGCGCCGCGAGCTCCACACCGATCGTCAGGGCGCTTCATCTGCTCCACCGAGCTGCCGCGGATGATCTGTCTGCGATCGCGTGCATGTCGAGCAGGTCGAGCACTCGTTGACCGAGTCGAACTTGGTGGACGCCGGCACGCTCGCGTCCTGGCGCAGGAACGCGCTGAACGTCAGCGCCTCGCGGATCGTCGACGCCTCCGAGTGGATGTCCATCTGCTCGCAGTAGCCCGTGCACCGGCGGATTGCCAGGTCCGTGGCCTCGTAGCCGTGAGCAGGATCTGGCCCTGGATCTTGCCGCCCGTCTTTGCGACCCGCGATGACGTCCATGAGCGTCGTCTTGCCGGCGCCAGACGACCCCCATGAGCGCCGTCATCGTGCCCGGGGAGCGCGTACCCCGTTGATGCCCTTGAGCAAGTCGATCGTCTCGTGCTTCGGGTTGCTCGGCAGCGGCACGGGTGTACCACAGGTCCGTGAACGCGAGCGTCACGGGCACAAAGCTCTTGCCGCGACTCGCGTCCGTGACGTTGAGCACGACGAACGTCGCCGTTCGCGCCAGTCGCAGTCGAGTCCGAGTCGGACGTGCCGTGGTTGCTGCTACCGCCGCCGCTCTTGGGCGTTCGCGACGAGCGCGTAGCTGCCTTCCGCGTCGCCGTCGACGCCCTTCTTCTTGATCGTCGTGTGCTCCGGCGCCTCGTAGCGCTTGTACTCGAGCACGAGCGTGCCGAGGAACATGAAGAAGACGTAGCTCGCGACCATGAAGACCATGCCAAACCAGATCCAGCTCTTCGAGTCCGGGACGTCGTAGAGCGCGAGCTGGTACTGCCCCATGTGCTTGCCGAACTTCTCGCAGTAGTCCACGCCGTCGTACACGCACGTGTCGAACTCGGGCGACCGGTACTGGTTCACGGCCCACGGCGCGGAGGCACCACGCGATGGGGTTGATCCAGTAGATCCAGACGCAGTAGTCCGGCATCTGGCTCTTCGCGATCACGAAGCCCGCAAAGATGACGAAGAACAGGATCGCGATCATCGACATGGGCTTGGCGATGTGCAGGTCCGGCGCCACGGCCGCGAGGAAGAAGAAGCACGCGGCGAACGCCAAGTTCGTGAGAATGAGCAGCACGATGTAGATCAGGAACGCCTGCGCCGTCGCCAACGAAGCCGCACATCCAGTACACGAGCGAGCCGAAGATGACGCTCTCGCCGAGCGCCAGCGGCAGCTGGCTCACCGAGCACGCGAGCACGTACGACGACGTTGCGGAAGGAAGTTGGCCGCGCGCTGCTTGTAGAAGATGTCGCGCGCAAAGATGTACGTCGGGATCTGCGACGCCTGGCCGAGCGACAGGAACAGCACGGCCTGGAACATGATGCCGATCACGACCTGCGCGTTCGTCGGCTCGAGCTGGTAGAACACGCTCGAGTAGATCAGACCCATGACCACGACCATGAGCGCGCGGCCCTTGAGGAACGCCGTGTTGCGCAGCGTCACCATCAGCTGCCGCCGCATGAGCACGCGCGTGTTGTCCCAGACGTCTGGTGGAACTCTGGCATCGGCTCCATGTGCGCGCCGATGTTCGCGACCAGCTCCGGCGCCGTCGGCTCGTTCAGTGCCGCGAGCGTCCGCATGTGCACGGGCGAGCGGCGGAAGAGCTCGGCGAACTCGCTCGCGAGACGCGGCGGCTTCGCAGCGCCAACGCCGCGCGAGACCTGGTACTGGTACTGCTGGTTCGTCCCGAGGTCGAGGAGGTAGTCGGCCACGTCGCGACCGGCCGGACGCACAAAGCCAGGCTCGCAAAGTGCGACTCGACGTCCTCGCGCGGACCAAAGTACATCACTTCGCCGTCGTTCAGGATCATGACGTCGTCAAAGAGCGCAAAGACCTCAGGCGACGGCTGCAGCAGAGCAATGACAACCGTCTTGCGGAACTTCTTGGCGATGCTGCGCTGCGTCTTGATAATGTCGTACGTCGCCGCGCTGTCGAGACCCGTGCTGATCTCGTCCATGAGCGTGACGTACTTCATGCCGAACTCCATCTCGCCGGTCGTCACGCGCTTGCGCTCGCCACCCGAGACGCCGCGGAGCATGGCGTTGCCGACGATCGTGTCCTGGCAGTTCTGGAGTCCGAGCTGCTGGATGATGATGTCCGGGTAGTGCGCGAACATGGCCTTGGCGGCCTCGAGCGCCTCGAAGTTCTCCTCCGGCGTGCCTTGGCTCAAGAGCTCCTCGCCACGGCGCGAGAGCTCGCCGCCGCAGAACGTGTGCGCAAACTCGAGCGTCTCCTTCACCGTGAGTGTCGGGAAGTGCTTGTCGCGCTGGTTCCGTATGCGGCGAACTGCGGCAGACGCTTCGTGATCTCGTGCTGCGGCACGCCGTTGTACGTGATGTCGCCCTCGACCGTGATGTTCTTGGCCATCGGGAAGCGGCCGCTGAGGATCTTCATGAGCGACGACTTGCCCGAGCCCGGTTGGCCGAGCAGCAGCGTGATCGTGCCGGGCTTGAACGACCCGCTCACGTTCTTCAGGATCTCTTTTCGACCCACGTGCTTCTTCGCCGACAGCTTCGATAGACTCTTCTTCACGCTGTTCACGAGCGTCGGGAGCTCCGACTTGGGGCTGTCGTCCTCGAACACGACGATGTCGGCCGAGACGCTCAGGTTATTGAAGCGCACCTCCATCTGCGGCAGCGCGCGGCCGAGCGCCGTCTCGAGCTTTGCCGACACGTGCTCGTGCAGCGCGTGCGGACCGTGCACCATCAGCGTCTTGCCGTTCTCGTAGCTGATCTGCTTGTCGTCTTTTGCGAGCGTCGACGCCATGGCTGGAGCTGGAACGTGCAAGTGTACGCGGTGGTTGCTGTTTGTTTGTTGCTTGGTGTGTCGAGTGTCTATGGATCGGATGGGTCGATCGATCGATCGATCGGTAGGGAGAGCGCGCCTGTGACTGCAAGAGGCCGTCGAGTGGTGGCGACCTCTGTATCTGTGTGTGGTGTGTACACTGCGAGAGGTGGCTACTCGTCAGTCAGTCAGGCGCTTGCGTCGAACGAGGCAAGTTGCAGAATGTCCGAGAGCTCAAACCGCAGCAGCAGCGAGCTCCTCGCGCGCTCTCTCGCGATCGCTCAATCGACAAACAACGACCGCAACCACGAGCGAGCGAGCGAGAGCGGATGCCACATGCACGAGACAGTCGTACGTGCGCGCAAGCATGTCAAACCGGATTGCGCGCCAGCGCGTTGGTTGACGATATCACTCGCCACATGGCGATGGGACATGGCGACTCTGGCGCGCGCACACACACACACAACACACACTCGGCGCTCGATCAATCTCGCGAGCCAGAGGCGACGCTTGCTTGGATATTGAGAGCGAGGTCGACCGGCGCGGACGATCGACCTGCTTGCTCGCTCGCTTGGCGGCGGCGTCCTTTGGTCGGATCGGACTGACCGCTTCCTCGTCCAAGCACACTTTGGCACGCTTTGATTGATCGAACGGAGCCATCAACACGCGGATTACTCCGACGCACGTTTGAGCTTGAATCGGAGCTCACGAGTGAGTGAGCGAGCGGGTGGTGGTGCGGCACACGAACGCGGCGTCGCGTCGTCTCGACGAGGCACATTGAGGCACGTTGAGGCACTCGTCAACTCGGCTGCGAGGAACACTACACTAGCACACTCAAGCGCATCGCATCGTTTGGGTCAATGGGGCGTGGCCGCACTCATACTAGTACGTAGTAGGCAAAGCACAGCGGCACTCGCTGCGTTCCCCACCAAGCGCATGTCCGCTTCACAAGAAGCGAGCATGCTACCGCTGTCTACAGCTCTTGCCGCTCATGCGGCTGGTTTCGCACAGGAGTAACAGCACGTACGATGTGCGTCTTCTTCTTCTTCACAAGGGCGACCGTCAGTCACGACATGCTACATGCTACGCACTGCGGACTGCTACTGCTAGCTGCTGCGAGTCATCACCACGCGCGCTCGCACCAACGCTCTGTGAAAAGCTCTCGCCTGCGTCGCGCGAGCAGTGCATCCTAGCAACATCATTGCGACACACTGATTTCGCCCCGGCGATCGGACTGGACATGGCCACAAACACCAAACACCACCACACACATCAGCGGCAAAAGAGAGCGAGCGCTCGAGATCGCGAAGCGTCCTCGTCGTCGCCGGAGCTGGAGCTGGAGCTGAACAGGACGCGGTGGACGCGGTGGAGGCAAGCAAGCGTGTGGCCAGTGGTGGTGAGCAGGGCGCCTGTCTGGGCACGGAGTAATCCGCGATCGGCTGATGACTCCCGTGTTTTGTCCCACACAGAACGCTCACTCACAAAACTATCCAGACAAAATACACATCCATCCATCCGACAAATTGCCTGGCAACGTCCGGCAATGACAACGACAGCTTGAAGACAACGATGGCTTCACACCAAGCGAGCAGCACTGGAGTCGCTGCATCACCGCGTCTTTACGACCGTCGCCACTTACTTGAGCTGCTGCTTCCTCGCGTCGACTTGACCGCCCTCGCTTGAACTGTTCCACTCGAATCGCTCTCGCACGTAACACACACAGCACAGCGCAGGGTAGCACAACATACTACAGCGTCCTGCATCACAAACACACCGACTGCAGCGCGACTGCCGTTCATGTAGTTCACTCGGTGTTCACATTCAATTGACGGACATATTGCGCGCACAGAGCTGCGGCTCCGCGCGTAGACACACAAAACTGCACAGATTACAACACATCTTGCATGTACTAGCCTCTCACTTGCTTCGAGCTGCGGTACAATAGAGCTTTGATCTGTACATGTAGCACTCGGCGATCTCTCGCGCTCTTTCGCTCGCTCATGACTCATGAGCTCTCTCGCTTACCGTACTACAGTGTAGTGTGAGCTGAGCGCGAGGTGCAATTTTTGTACCATCACTCTTCGCATGCAAAACATCGGATAGTTTCTCGAATTTATCTCAATGGGACCAGACAAAAGCTCGGGAGTAATCCCTCCATCATGTCGCACGAAGCGAGCAAACATCTCGACCGCGATTGCGCGCCATTTGTTAACGTGATGACCTGATCCGCTGGTCGTCTCTTCGCCTTTCGTGAGTGAGTGAGCGTCGGCTCGGTTCCGGTCGTCTCGAGCTGCCGATCCTGGAGCTGGGAGCTCAGTTTGCTCGAACGCTGAGCGCTATTGCTCTTCATCTGTAGCAACCGACACGTAGAAGTGCTTGCCACTAGCGATCCCAGCCGCGCACTCTGAGCTTGCTTCCTTCCGGTACTGCCATTGATATCGCTGCTGCTACTGTTGTCGCTCGCAAGATCATTTAGTGCTGCGAGCTCAGTTTGCAGGGAGCTGGAGCTCGAGACCGGGACAGAGTGTGATCACGAGCGCTGGTGCTGCTGCAGTTTCAGGAGGTAGAGGATACTCGAAGGAAGGTCGATTCGCGTAGTTTCTGTCTGTTGATCTTTACATCGCGCTGTCAGTGGTGGTATGTTGTCTGAACATACGCTAATGATCCTACGAGAATCGTGCAGCGAATGAACCTCCGTCAATCTTGTAAGACTTGAGACCTTGTGCGTTCTCTGCTTGACACATGCGCCAATGCGCGCAGGCGTGGTGATGCGCGAGAGAGACTGACAGTGCGCGCAGAGCTGACGTACGACACGGAGTTCCAAGTCGGCGCGTGCACGGCGATGCTTGTATTTGGAGATGCAGTGCTGTATGTGACGTCGAGACTCTTACAACGCGACCGCGAGTGGTTGCAGTGCAGGGCATGGTGCGCAGCAAAGACCGCGTGTACGTGAAGCTTTTCAACACAGGCATTGCGCTCTCGGCGCGGCGCATCACACACTTGTCGTACACGACCGCGCAGGCAATCAAGTGTTTCGTTGCGCTGCTCGTGATCACACTCTGTCCCGGTCTCGAGCTCCAGCTCCCTGCAAACTGAGCTCGCAGCACTAAATGATCTTGCGAGCGACAACAGTAGCAGCAGCGATATCAATGGCAGTACCGGAAGGAAGCAAGCTCAGAGTGCGCGGCTGGGATCGCTAGTGGCAAGCACTTCTACGTGTCGGTTGCTACAGATGAAGAGCAATAGCGCTCAGCGTTCGAGCAAACTGAGCTCCCAGCTCCAGGATCGGCAGCTCGAGACGACCGGAACCGAGCCGACGCTCACTCACTCACGAAAGGCGAAGAGACGACCAGCGGATCAGGTCATCACGTTAACAAATGGCGCGCAATCGCGGTCGAGATGTTTGCTCGCTTCGTGCGACATGATGGAGGGATTACTCCCGAGCTTTTGTCTGGTCCCATTGAGATAAATTCGAGAAACTATCCGATGTTTTGCATGCGAAGAGTGATGGTACAAAAATTGCACCTCGCGCTCAGCTCACACTACACTGTAGTACGGTAAGCGAGAGAGCTCATGAGTCATGAGCGAGCGAAAGAGCGCGAGAGATCGCCGAGTGCTACATGTACAGATCAAAGCTCTATTGTACCGCAGCTCGAAGCAAGTGAGAGGCTAGTACATGCAAGATGTGTTGTAATCTGTGCAGTTTTGTGTGTCTACGCGCGGAGCCGCAGCTCTGTGCGCGCAATATGTCCGTCAATTGAATGTGAACACCGAGTGAACTACATGAACGGCAGTCGCGCTGCAGTCGGTGTGTTTGTGGATGCAGGACGCTGTAGTATGTTG
The DNA here is from genome assembly GCA_003730235.1 of Pythium guiyangense. Taxonomy (NCBI): domain Eukaryota; phylum Oomycota; class Peronosporomycetes; order Pythiales; family Pythiaceae; genus Pythium; species Pythium guiyangense. The sequence continues at coordinate 573,782 of QXDM01000064.1, read as the reverse complement.
TGCTACCCTGCGCTGTGCTGTGTGTGTTACGTGCGAGAGCGATTCGAGTGGAACAGTTCAAGCGAGGGCGGTCAAGTCGACGCGAGGAAGCAGCAGCTCAAGTAAGTGGCGACGGTCGTAAAGACGCGGTGATGCAGCGACTCCAGTGCTGCTCGCTTGGTGTGAAGCCATCGTTGTCTTCAAGCTGTCGTTGTCATTGCCGGACGTTGCCAGGCATTTGTCGGATGGATGGATGTGTATTTTGTCTGGATAGTTTTGTGAGTGAGCGTTCTGTGTGGGACAAAACACGGGAGTCATCAGCCGATCGCGGATTACTCCGTGCCCAGACAGGCGCCCTGCTCACCACCACTGGCCACACGCTTGCTTGCCTCCACCGCGTCCACCGCGTCCTGTTCAGCTCCAGCTCCAGCTCCGGCGACGACGAGGACGCTTCGCGATCTCGAGCGCTCGCTCTCTTTTGCCGCTTGATGTGTGTGGTGGTGTTTGGTGTTTGTGGCCATGTCCAGTCCGATCGCCGGGGCGAAATCAGTGTGTCGCAATGATGTTGCTAGGATGCACTGCTCGCGCGACGCAGGCGAGAGCTTTTCACAGAGCGTTGGTGCGAGCGCGCGTGGTGATGACTCGCAGCAGCTAGCAGTAGCAGTCCGCAGTGCGTAGCATGTAGCATGTCGTGACTGACGGTCGCCCTTGTGAAGAAGAAGAAGACGCACATCGTACGTGCTGTTACTCCTGTGCGAAACCAGCCGCATGAGCGGCAAGAGCTGTAGACAGCGGTAGCATGCTCGCTTCTTGTGAAGCGGACATGCGCTTGGTGGGGAACGCAGCGAGTGCCGCTGTGCTTTGCCTACTACGTACTAGTATGAGTGCGGCCACGCCCCATTGACCCAAACGATGCGATGCGCTTGAGTGTGCTAGTGTAGTGTTCCTCGCAGCCGAGTTGACGAGTGCCTCAACGTGCCTCAATGTGCCTCGTCGAGACGACGCGACGCCGCGTTCGTGTGCCGCACCACCACCCGCTCGCTCACTCACTCGTGAGCTCCGATTCAAGCTCAAACGTGCGTCGGAGTAATCCGCGTGTTGATGGCTCCGTTCGATCAATCAAAGCGTGCCAAAGTGTGCTTGGACGAGGAAGCGGTCAGTCCGATCCGACCAAAGGACGCCGCCGCCAAGCGAGCGAGCAAGCAGGTCGATCGTCCGCGCCGGTCGACCTCGCTCTCAATATCCAAGCAAGCGTCGCCTCTGGCTCGCGAGATTGATCGAGCGCCGAGTGTGTGTTGTGTGTGTGTGTGCGCGCGCCAGAGTCGCCATGTCCCATCGCCATGTGGCGAGTGATATCGTCAACCAACGCGCTGGCGCGCAATCCGGTTTGACATGCTTGCGCGCACGTACGACTGTCTCGTGCATGTGGCATCCGCTCTCGCTCGCTCGCTCGTGGTTGCGGTCGTTGTTTGTCGATTGAGCGATCGCGAGAGAGCGCGCGAGGAGCTCGCTGCTGCTGCGGTTTGAGCTCTCGGACATTCTGCAACTTGCCTCGTTCGACGCAAGCGCCTGACTGACTGACGAGTAGCCACCTCTCGCAGTGTACACACCACACACAGATACAGAGGTCGCCACCACTCGACGGCCTCTTGCAGTCACAGGCGCGCTCTCCCTACCGATCGATCGATCGATCGACCCATCCGATCCATAGACACTCGACACACCAAGCAACAAACAAACAGCAACCACCGCGTACACTTGCACGTTCCAGCTCCAGCCATGGCGTCGACGCTCGCAAAAGACGACAAGCAGATCAGCTACGAGAACGGCAAGACGCTGATGGTGCACGGTCCGCACGCGCTGCACGAGCACGTGTCGGCAAAGCTCGAGACGGCGCTCGGCCGCGCGCTGCCGCAGATGGAGGTGCGCTTCAATAACCTGAGCGTCTCGGCCGACATCGTCGTGTTCGAGGACGACAGCCCCAAGTCGGAGCTCCCGACGCTCGTGAACAGCGTGAAGAAGAGTCTATCGAAGCTGTCGGCGAAGAAGCACGTGGGTCGAAAAGAGATCCTGAAGAACGTGAGCGGGTCGTTCAAGCCCGGCACGATCACGCTGCTGCTCGGCCAACCGGGCTCGGGCAAGTCGTCGCTCATGAAGATCCTCAGCGGCCGCTTCCCGATGGCCAAGAACATCACGGTCGAGGGCGACATCACGTACAACGGCGTGCCGCAGCACGAGATCACGAAGCGTCTGCCGCAGTTCGCCGCATACGTGAACCAGCGCGACAAGCACTTCCCGACACTCACGGTGAAGGAGACGCTCGAGTTTGCGCACACGTTCTGCGGCGGCGAGCTCTCGCGCCGTGGCGAGGAGCTCTTGAGCCAAGGCACGCCGGAGGAGAACTTCGAGGCGCTCGAGGCCGCCAAGGCCATGTTCGCGCACTACCCGGACATCATCATCCAGCAGCTCGGACTCCAGAACTGCCAGGACACGATCGTCGGCAACGCCATGCTCCGCGGCGTCTCGGGTGGCGAGCGCAAGCGCGTGACGACCGGCGAGATGGAGTTCGGCATGAAGTACGTCACGCTCATGGACGAGATCAGCACGGGTCTCGACAGCGCGGCGACGTACGACATTATCAAGACGCAGCGCAGCATCGCCAAGAAGTTCCGCAAGACGGTTGTCATTGCTCTGCTGCAGCCGTCGCCTGAGGTCTTTGCGCTCTTTGACGACGTCATGATCCTGAACGACGGCGAAGTGATGTACTTTGGTCCGCGCGAGGACGTCGAGTCGCACTTTGCGAGCCTGGGCTTTGTGCGTCCGGCCGGTCGCGACGTGGCCGACTACCTCCTCGACCTCGGGACGAACCAGCAGTACCAGTACCAGGTCTCGCGCGGCGTTGGCGCTGCGAAGCCGCCGCGTCTCGCGAGCGAGTTCGCCGAGCTCTTCCGCCGCTCGCCCGTGCACATGCGGACGCTCGCGGCACTGAACGAGCCGACGGCGCCGGAGCTGGTCGCGAACATCGGCGCGCACATGGAGCCGATGCCAGAGTTCCACCAGACGTTCTGGGACAACACGCGCGTGCTCATGCGGCGGCAGCTGATGGTGACGCTGCGCAACACGGCGTTCCTCAAGGGCCGCGCGCTCATGGTCGTGGTCATGGGTCTGATCTACTCGAGCGTGTTCTACCAGCTCGAGCCGACGAACGCGCAGGTCGTGATCGGCATCATGTTCCAGGCCGTGCTGTTCCTGTCGCTCGGCCAGGCGTCGCAGATCCCGACGTACATCTTTGCGCGCGACATCTTCTACAAGCAGCGCGCGGCCAACTTCTTCCGCACGTCGTCGTACGTGCTCGCGTGCTCGGTGAGCCAGCTGCCGCTGGCGCTCGGCGAGAGCGTCATCTTCGGCTCGCTCGTGTACTGGATGTGCGGCTTCGTGGCGACGGCGCAGGCGTTCCTGATCTACATCGTGCTGCTCATTCTCACGAACTTGGCGTTCGCCGCGTGCTTCTTCTTCCTCGCGGCCGTGGCGCCGGACCTGCACATCGCCAAGCCCATGTCGATGATCGCGATCCTGTTCTTCGTCATCTTTGCGGGCTTCGTGATCGCGAAGAGCCAGATGCCGGACTACTGCGTCTGGATCTACTGGATCAACCCCATCGCGTGGTGCCTCCGCGCCGTGGCCGTGAACCAGTACCGGTCGCCCGAGTTCGACACGTGCGTGTACGACGGCGTGGACTACTGCGAGAAGTTCGGCAAGCACATGGGGCAGTACCAGCTCGCGCTCTACGACGTCCCGGACTCGAAGAGCTGGATCTGGTTTGGCATGGTCTTCATGGTCGCGAGCTACGTCTTCTTCATGTTCCTCGGCACGCTCGTGCTCGAGTACAAGCGCTACGAGGCGCCGGAGCACACGACGATCAAGAAGAAGGGCGTCGACGGCGACGCGGAAGGCAGCTACGCGCTCGTCGCGACGCCCAAGAGCGGCGGCGGGTAGCAGCAACCACGGCACGTCCGACTCGGACTCGACTGCGACTGGCGCGAACGGCGACGTCGTCGTGCTCAACGTCACGGACGCGAGTCGCGGCAAGAGCTTTGTGCCCGTGACGCTCGCGTTCACGGACCTGTGGTACACCGTGCCGCTGCCGAGCAACCCGAAGCACGAGACGATCGACTTGCTCAAGGGCATCACGGGGTACGCGCTCCCGGGCACGATGACGGCGCTCATGGGGTCGTCTGGCGCCGGCAAGACGACGCTCATGGACGTCATCGCGGGTCGCAAGACGGGCGGCAAGATCCAGGGCCAGATCCTGCTCAACGGCTACGAGGCCACGGACCTGGCCATCCGCCGGTGCACGGGCTACTGCGAGCAGATGGACATCCACTCGGAGGCGTCGACGATCCGCGAGGCGCTGACGTTCAGCGCGTTCCTGCGCCAGGACGCGAGCGTGCCGGCGTCCACCAAGTTCGACTCGGTCAACGAGTGCCTCGACCTGCTCGACATGCACGCGATCGCAGACCAGATCATCCGCGGCAGCTCGGTGGAGCAGATGAAGCGCCTGACGATCGGTGTGGAGCTCGCGGCGCAGCCGAGCGTGCTGTTCCTGGACGAGCCCACGAGCGGCTTGGACGCGCGGTCGGCCAAGGTGATCATGGATGGCGTGCGCAAGGTGGCGAACACAGGTCGTACGATCGTGTGCACGATCCACCAGCCGTCGTCCGAGGTGTTCTTCCTGTTTGACAGCCTTCTGCTGCTCAAGCGCGGCGGCGAGACGGTGTTCTTCGGCGACCTCGGCAAGCGCTGCCGCAACTTGGTCGAGTACTTTGAAGCCGCGCCGGGCGTGACGCCACTGCCCAAGGGCTACAACCCCGCGACGTGGATGCTCGAGTGCATCGGCGCTGGCGTCGGCGCAGCGGCAGCGGACGCCGTGGACTTTGTGCAGTACTTCAACGCGAGCGCGAACAAGCAGCGCCTGGACGCGACGATCGCGCAAGAGGGTGTGGGGCGTCCGGCGCCGAACACGCCGGCGCTGCAGTTCACGCAGAAGCGCGCGGCGAGCAGCGCGACGCAGATGGCGGCGCTCGTGGGCCGGTTCATGGACCTGTACTGGCGCACGCCGTCGTACAACCTGACGCGGTTCGTGATCTCGGCGATCCTGGCGCTGCTCTTCGGCATCGTGTTTGTTGACGCCGAGTACGACTCGTACCAGGGCATCAACGCCGGCGTGGGCATGGTGTTCATGTCGACGCTCTTCAACGGCGTCGTGTCGTTCAACAGCGTGCTGCCGATCGCGTCCGAGGAGCGCGCGTCGTACTACCGCGAGCGCGCGTCGCAAACGTACAACGCGCTCTGGTACTTTGTCGGCTCGACGGTCGCGGAGATCCCGTACACGTTCGGCAGCGGCTTGCTCTTCACGGCGATCTTCTTCTGGATGGTCGGCTTCTCAGGCTTTGGCACGGCCGTGGCGTACTGGCTCAACACGTCGCTCATGATCTTGCTCTCGACGTACATGGGCCAGTTCCTCGCGTACGCCATGCCGAGCGTCGAGGTCGCGGCGATCATCGGCGTGCTCATGAACTCCATCTTCTTCACGTTCATGGGCTTCAACCCGCCGTCGCACAACATCCCGAGCGGCTACCAGTGGCTCTACACGATCACGCCGCAGCGATACCCGCTCGCGGCCCTCACGGCGCTCGTGTTCGCCGACTGCTCGGAGATGCCGGTGTGGGACGCCGTCTCGCGCACGTACAGCGGCGGCGGCTCGGAGCTCGGGTGCCAGCCCGTGACGAACACGCCCGTGAGCATCGACCACATCACGATCAAGGAGTACGTCGAGAGCGTCTTCAACATGAAGCACGACGACATCTGGAGCAACTTTGGCTACACGCTCGTGTTCATCGTCGTCTTCCGCGTCCTCGCGCTCCTCTCGCTGCGGTACCTCAACCACCAGAAGCGCTAGACAGACAGACAGACAGACCATAGACACACTTGCATGACGCACATCGGTATACAGCAGAATGCAACCACACACTAGCACACACACGCGTCTGCTTCTCTTCTTCACGCGTCGTCGCACTTGCGGTCGCACTGCTCCTGTCTTCTATCCTCGCTCTTGTCGCCCACGCACGCACGCACTCTGCATCAATGGCCACAGTCACGCAGGCTCACATGACGCCGAGGCGACTCGTCTCGAGCCGACTGGCGTACACCGCGTGTGTGCGTCAGAGCTGTCGGCTGCTCTTCGCTGCGCCAGCACGGCACGGCAGCTAGCGAGTCTCAACTCCAGAGCTTCGACTTGTTCACGTCTGCTGCAGCGCGCACGCGCTCGTAGAGCAACCGCAGGCGCTCGGTGTCCGCCGACGGCTGCTCCGCGCTTTGAGCGCTCGAGACGACCGGGTAGATCTGCATGAACTCGTTTGTGAACGCGATCGGCGCGTCCTTTGCGTCGCTGTCCTCTGCTGTTGCTGTGGTCGTAGAGTAGTTGGTAGTGCGAGTCGCTGGCGTGTTTGCAGTCTCTGGACCGCACGGCACGATGCGGTTCGTCTTGTGGAAGACGTTGCGGATGCTCGGGAGCTTCACAGGAGCTGGTGCAGCGATGGCAATGACAGACGCATCGCCGCTCAGCTCCTGGTTGCCGCCGCTCTCTTGCTCGGACCCACCCTGGTTGTCGCTCTCTGAGCCTGCGCCTGCGCTAGACGCCTTGTCGCCATCGTCGTCGTCGCTTCCATCGTTGTCGTCGCTCGCGCCACTGGCGTCGTCGCTATCGCCACTTTCATCGCCATGGCCGTTGTTGTTGTTCTCTCGAGACTCGGCAGCCGCTGCGACGTCGCCGCCTTCCTCTGGCGCATCAGTGACTCGCGTCTTTGGTCGCGCAGACGACGAGCTGCTACAGCGTCGAGACGCCTGCGCGTCTTGCGGCCGTTGCTGTCGACGCTGAACGTCGTCCTCAGGAGCCCTTCGACCGGCATCTTGGGGACTCGACGAAGCTTCCGCGGCTGCTGTCGCGGCCGACGGCTTCTTCCCGCGCAGCACTGGCTGCGTCTTCCAGAGCCGCTTCGACCACTCGAGGCGGTGGCGCCGCAGGAACGCGCGCTTCTTGTCGTTCGTGACGCCGACGAGCGCGAGCGTCGAGGCGATGAGCGCACTCTTGATCTCGCGGTCGAGTGGCGAGTCGCCCGCGAAGCTCGGGGCGTGGTTCACCTCAAAGAGCCACGCCTTGCCGCTCGCGTCGAGCATGATGTCGTAGCCGAGGACCTCGAAGCACTTTGGCCCCCACGCTGCGTCGCTCTCGCCAAAGAAGCTCCGGTACGTCGCGCTCAGCTTTGGCTCGACGCACAGCAGCGTCTTCACGACGATGTCGCAGATCTGCGTCCACACGCGGCGGCTCGAGCCTCGCTGCGTGTCGTCGAGGAGCGCCATGACCGACGCGAGGCTGCGCTTGCTGCCTCGATGCTCGTCGGCCGCGTGCTGGAAGTGCCTACTGTGCTTGTTGACAGCGTAGCTGCACGGAGCGCACTTGCGTCACGTGGTGGTGCTGGCAAGCGACTGCAAAGCCCCACGGACGCACGCACGCACGTACTTGGTGAGGTGCATGCGCTTCTTGCTCAAGTTGCGCTTCGTGGGCTTCTCGAACGCGCTCGTGCAGAAGCGCGCGAGGCCGTTCTTGAAGACGTAGATCTCGGGCGGATGCACGCTGCGCACGAGGACGTAGACGCGGAGGTCGAACTTGAAGCCGTCGATGAGCAGCGGGTTGTCAATGTACCTAGCAAGCGACGGCAGCGGTGTCAGTGGCAGCGAGTGCGCGCGCACGTGAGTGCAAGGCGTCAAGCGCAGACTCGAGTGTGGAGACCGCTGTTCGTGCGAGCGCTTATGCGCCGTACCGCTGGACGACGCACGGATCTTTCGGGACCTTGGCAAAGCTTTGGACTAGCGAGATGCCTTTGCCTTGGCAGAGCGTGCGCGGCTTGGCGATGAACGTCGCGTTCTTCGGTGCGCGGTCCATGCACGTTTGGAGCTCGACGCTCTCGGCTGGGAGCAGGAACGACCGAGGGAAGAAGTCGAAGGCGTCTGGGAGGACTCTGCAGATCGCGTTTCTGAGAGAAGAGGACCAGCAGCAGCAGTAGTAGTAGTAGTGTGAGGCCATCCACCGAGAGCAGCACTCGCGACGCGCGCTACACACGATGATGACGACGACTACGCACAGGTTGTTGGCGAGAAAGTCCTTGCGGCAGATCTCCTCCATGGCCGGGAAGTGGTTGATCTTCTGGAACGCGCTCAGGCGCGGGAGGTCCTTGAGCAAGTCGCCGCGGTCGCTCCACCAGATGTCCCACTTGGGCTTGGGCTCGCCCTCCTTCGCCTTCACGAGTCGAAAGCCGCACTCGCGCAGGCACTTGCGGACCACTGCGTATCGGCACGCAGTGACGTCAACGACGACACGGCACACGCGCCGCCGCCGCACACTCGTACTCGTACTCGTCGTCGTAGTTGTGGTTGTACTCGCGGCATCGGCACTAGCAGGACCAACGCCACTGCTGTTGCTAGTGCCATTCGAGCTGCGGAGTGGCTTGCGAGTCGCGTTGGGCATGCGCAGGCGCTCCGACATCGTAGATGCTTTGTGCTTTGTGCTTTGTGCTCTGTGCGCTATGGGCTCTGGGTACTACGGGCTTGCTTCTTCGCAACAAGCGAGATTGGGCGAAAGTCCGTCACACGGCACCGAGGTGAGCTAAGAGTTGCTGCTCAAGACGAGCTGCTAAAGAGATGCTCGAGTGCTGTAGGAACACGTACACTCGGTCACTCGGTCGATCACGCAGCACGTGTGTCGTCGGAGCTTGTCGGCGCGGTGGGGAGTCGAGGAGCACGAGCTTGCTGAAGAGCTGCTGATGAAGAGCTGAAGAGCTGCTGTCGAAGAGCAGCGCGAGAGCTGCTGCTGTTGAAGGCACGAACAACACCAAGAGACACACTCGAGTTTTCTTCACTATTTCACTATCAGGTTGCACGAGCCGCCAAGCGTTCGACAAGGCTGAAGGAATCACTGCTCAAGAATCCAAAACAGTCTTGTACGTGTTGGGGGATATTCAAACCCAAGTACGAACTTTGCTACAAGTGCGTTTGAATAATAGCAACAGCAGTCACAAACAGAGCTGTTGGATCATGCTAGCACCATTTTGTCATCGCAAAACAAATAAGCCATAGCTTGTGACTTTGTCCTGATGGAAGTAGATCAAGGCAACATACACAAACACAAACCCAGCAAACAAGATCTGAGTGGAATGGTTTAGTACACTTTTGCTTGGCGTTCTGGAAATATTTCTCACAAACCCAGTATGAATGTGTGAGACTTGTATGGGTTGTTCACATCATTTGTTGCTCGCGAGCAGTTTGTATGATGATTGGATTCGAGTCTTTGTCACACTGCAGCAAACTTGTAGCTTACATCTGCTTGTTCTACCACTCGATTCTTCACACATGCTACAAACAACTCTGACTGTTGTTTGTCAGACGTTAGACGTTGCAACACATATACGTTGCAAATAGCAGTGTAGACACTGTTGCTAAAGAACTCCACAACAGAGACTGCGCTACCGCCTGCTTCAACCCAACACACCGCAGCACTAGTTGAGGTAGAACACATACCACTACCACTACTGCTGCCGCCGCTGCAGTGCCTTCATCTGGCGCAATGCTACCTCTCCGCCTGCGATCGCCTGCAGTTGCTGTCTTCTCTGGTACTGCAACAGTCGTGCACTTGCCGCCGCCACTACTAACACTGTCTTGTGCTGCAATTTCTCCTCTAGCGACGCTGTAGGCAAATGATCAGTGTGTGTAAAGTCCCAGCGCATTCGCGCATTTGAGACGAACGATGGAGTGCTGACTCAGTCTCTTACTCTTGTCGTCATCGTCGTCGTTGTTGTTACTGTTGTTGTTATCGTTGTTGCTGTCACGTCTTAGGACGACGGCGCCAGCGCACGAGACTGCCGACATGCTCGAGCAGCTGCTGCGCCTCAGTGTCCATTGACGAGCGCACCATCGCCAACGCCAGCGTCGGAGCGACTGAGAGGCATGAGTGACGACGATGTTAGAGCTAGCAGTGCGCTTTCGTCGCGCTCGCGGACGCCGTAGCACATGAAGGCGTGGAAGCGACGACATCCAAGCTAGCCTTGGTGGAGCTTATGAACGCAACCCGCTCGACCAGCACACACTCGGATTTCGTCGTTCTGGGTCTGTGTCAGTACACATACTAATTGTAGCGTAGTTCACAGTTTTGCGTCGAATCAAAGTGTTCGGTCGTACTTGAAAGCGGAATGCGCAGGTTTACAGGAAGGTCAAGTACGCAGTTTTACATGAAGCGTTCTTCGCAGTTTTACATGAAGCAATGTTCGCAGTCTTACAAGCAAAACCAGCCGCCAAAGCAACACGAGCAACGCAACCCAACCTCTGAGGTACACACACGCGGCGTGCTCTCCATCGCATCTCACTCGAGAGAGCCTGCATGCAGCACCTCTGACGCACAAGCGAGCTGCTCGCGACTGACTGCGTCGCTCTTGACGCCGCGGACGTCTCTGGCTGGACGCGCACGCGCACGCACTCCGCTGCGCTAGTGTCTGCGTCCCGCTTGGGGTTCGAGCGCTCGGTAGTCGTGCCAATCTCCTTTCGCGAGTCCAGACGCGCATGGAGTAGAGCGACAGCAGCAGCAGCAATAGGTCGGTGTCGCGCATGCACGACCAAGACCCATGCCAAGACAACGATGGTCATTGCTGGCATTCGAGCGCGAGGTCTTCGAACAAGAGGATCTCTCTGGCGCTGCGCCTGCCTGCTTTCTACGCGCAGTCAGCACTGCAGGACGGACGGACGGGCTCCCTTGCCTTTGCGAACAGAGAGTCTCGAGCGCACGACGTCTCGCGCAACAGCAAAGACGCACGTGGCATTGGGCTCGTTGCCGCTTGTGAAGCTCACACGGCGTCGTCCGAGAGCTACGAGCAAGTGCGTACTGCATGTAGTATGTGCATAGGAAGGAGCGTCACTGCGCACCAGCAGAGCCACATAGTCTCTCTCTCGCTTGGCGATGGATGCAAAGCAATGACATGTATGTATTGTGTGTAGTCGAGTGTGCCTCGTACATACTCGTACTAGCACTGTCTAATGGACACGCAGGCATCCGCACGCACGTGCAGGTGCGGGCAGACTGACACAGGGACGGCGAGCGCCTACCGCTTCTGGTGGTTGATGTAGCGCAGCGCGAGTGCGCCGAGGATGCGGAAGCCGACAATATAGGCGATCGTGACGAAGAAGTACGGTGCGATCGTGTCGTGCTTCATGCCAAAGACCTCTTCCGTGAAGCGCTTGACCGTCGTGGCGCCGATGCTCGGGGGCGAGTTCGCGAGCGGCTGGCACCCGAGCTCCGGGCCGACGTTCGACCACGTCTGCGTCGCGGCGTCGTACACGGGCTCGGTCGAGCAGTCGGCAAAGATGAGCGCCACGGACACAGAGAGCGAGAAGCGCTGCGGCGTGATCTCGTGCAGCCACTTGTAGCCCGATGGGATGGCGCTCGTCGGCGGACTGAAGCCCATGAACAGGATCAGGATGTTGATCACGAGCACGCCGACGATCGCCGCGACCTCTTCGCTTGGGAGCGCGTACGCAAAGAACTGGCCCATGTACGTCTGCATGAGGAGCATGAGCGAGAAGTTGAGCCAGAAGAGCACGGCCGTGCCAAAGCCCGTGAAGCCGACCATCCAGAAGAAGATGAGCGTGAAGAGCAGCCCGCTGCCGAAGACGTACGGAATCTCCGCAAGCGTCGAGCCGAGGAAGTACCAGAACGCATTGTACGTCTGCGATGCGCGCTCGCGGTAGAACGACGGCCGCTCTTGCGACGCGATTGGGATCACGCTCGAGAACGCCACGAAGCCGTTGAAGACCGTGACGATGAAGAGCATGCCGATGCCCGAGTTGATGCCCTGGTACGACTTGTACTCGGCGTCCGCAAAGATGAGACCGAAGAGCAGCGCCAGGACGACCGCCATCGCGAACCGCGTCAAGTTGTACGACGGCGTGCGCCAGTACAGGTCCATGAAGCGGCCCACGACGCGCGTCATCTGCACCATCGAGCTCGCCGCGCGCTTCTGCGTGAACTCGATCTTCGTGGCGTGCGGCGCTGGTGTGCCCACGCCAGGCCGAGCCATCGCGCCGTCGAGCGTCTGCTTCTGCGCGCTCGCGTTGAACACCTGCACAAAGTCCGTGTCGTCGGCTGACGTGTTACCGACACCGGCGCCGATACACTCGAGCATCCACGTCGCGGGGTTGTAGCCCTTGGACAGCGCAGGCGTGCCTGGCACCGCCTCAAAGTAGCTGATCAGGTTGCGGCAGTTCTTGCCGAGGTCGCCGAAGAACACCGTCTCGCCGCCGCGCTTGAGCAACAGCAGGCTGTCAAACAGGAAGAACACCTCGGACGACGGCTGGTGGATCGTGCACACGACCGTGCGACCTGTGTCCGCCACCTTGCGTACGCCATCCATCACAAGCTTGGCCGACCGCGCGTCCAAGCCGCTCGTGGGCTCGTCCAGGAACAGCACGCTCGGCTGCGCCGCGAGCTCCACACCGATCGTCAGGCGCTTCATCTGCTCCACAGACCGTCCGCGGATGATCTGGTCTGCGATGTCGTGCATGTCGAGCAGGTCGAGGCACTCGTTGACCGAGTCGAACTTCTTGGCGGCCGGCACGCTCGCGTCCTGGCGCAGGAACGCGCTGAACGTCAGCGCCTCGCGGATCGTCGACGCCTCCGAGTGGATGTCCATCTGCTCGCAGTAGCCCGTGCACCGGCGGATGGCCAGGTCCGTGGCCTCGTAGCCGTTGAGCAGGATCTGGCCCTGGATCTTGCCGCCCGTCTTGCGACCCGCGATGACGTCCATGAGCGTCGTCTTGCCGGCGCCAGACGACCCCATGAGCGCCGTCATCGTGCCCGGGAGCGCGTACCCCGTGATGCCCTTGAGCAAGTCGATCGTCTCGTGCTTCGGGTTGCTCGGCAGCGGCACGGTGTACCACAGGTCCGTGAACGCGAGCGTCACGGGCGTGAACTTGCCTTCTGTCGGACGAACCTCCATGATGACGTCGCTGGTGACCGAGCTAAAGCCCGATTGCGAGCCTGGACCGGACTCCGGACCAGAGCTCTTGGGCGTCGCGGCGAGCGCGTACGCGGCCTCGTCGCCAGCCTCGTCGTTCTTGCTCACGATGACGTTCTCGGGCGACTCGAAGCGCTTGTACTCGAGCGCCAGGTACGACATGAACATAATGACCACGTACAGCGCCGCCATGACGATCATCGCGTACGGGATCCAGTGCTTCTCGCTGTCGACGTCGAAGAGGCTCAAGTAGTACTCGCCCATGGTCTTGCCGCCGTTCTGCGCGCAGTAGTCGATGCCGCCGTACTCGCATCGGTCAAACTCGTCTGCGCGGTACTGGTTGACCGCGAGTGCGCGCAGGCTCCACGCCACGGGGTTCATCCAGTAGATCCAGATGAAGTAGTCTGGGATCTTGCTCTTGAGCACGATGAAGCCCGAGAAGATGATCGTGAAGACGACCGAGATGAGCGACATCGGCGTCGCGATGTTGTTGTCCGCGCAGATGGCCGCGAGGAAGAAGAACCACGTGCTGAAGACCATGTTGACGAGGAACACGATGACCTCGAAGATGAGGAACTCGGGCGCGCTCGAGACGAAGCCGCACATCCAGTACACGAGCGTGCCGAAGAGGACCGTCTCGCCGATGATCATCGGGATCTGCGAGATCGAATTCGCGAGCACGTACGACGACGTGCGGAAGAAGTTGGCCTTGCGCTGCTTGTAGAACACGTCGCGCGCCGCAAAGAACGTCGGTACTTGCGGGAACTGACCAAACGACAGGAAGAGCACGGCAGCGAAGATGATGCCCATGACCACCTGCACCTGCGTCGGGTCGAACTGGTAGAACGTGGTCGAGTTCAAAAGACCCATGATCACGATCATCATGATGCGGCCGATGATGAACGGCATGTTGCGAAACTGCACCATGAGCTGCCGGCGCATGAGTGTCGCCGTGCTTGCCCAGAACGACTGGTGGAACTCCGGCATGGGCTCCATGTGCGCGCCGACGTTCTCCAAGAGCTCGGGGTTGTGCGGCGCGTCCAGCGCGCGCAGCATCTCGGCGTGGATCGCCGACTGGCGAAACACTTCGGCGAACTCGCTCGCGTACCGCGGCCGCTGCTTGCTCGCCGTCTCCACTTCGTACTTGTACTGCTGCTTCGTGCCGAGGTCGAGGAGGTAGTCGGCCACGTCGCGCTCTGGCGGACACGCAAAGCCCAGGCCCTCAAAGTACTCGACCACTTGCTCGCGCGGGCCGTGGTACATCACTTCGCCGTCGTTCAGGATCATGACGTCGTCAAAGAGTGCAAACACTTCCGGTGACGGCTGCAGCAGAGCAATGACAACCGTCTTGCGCAGCGTCTTGGCGATGCTGCGCTGCGTGTTGATGATGTCGTACGTCGCCGCGCTGTCGAGACCCGTGCTGATCTCGTCCATGAGCGTGACGTACTTCATGCCGAACTCCATCTCGCCGGTCGTCACGCGCTTGCGCTCGCCGCCCGAGACGCCGCGCAGCATGGCGTCGCCGACGACCGTGTCCTGGCAGTTCTGCAGTCCGAGCTGCTCGATGATAATGTCCGGGTAGTGCGCGAACATGGCCTTGGCGGCCTCGAGCGCCTCCAAATTCTCCTCCGGCGTGCCTTTGTTCAAGAGCTCTTCGCCGCGACGCGTAAGCTCGCCGCCGCAGAACGTGTGCGCAAACTCGAGCGTCTCCTTCACCGTGAGCACCGGGTAGTGCTTGTCGCGCTGGTCGACATAGGCGGCAAACTGCGGCAGCGTCTTCTCGATGTCTTGCTGCGCCACGCCGTTGTACGTCACGTTGCCTTCAACCGTGATGTTCTTGTCGCGCGGGAAGCGACCGCTGAGCACTTTCATGAGCGACGACTTGCCCGAGCTCGGCTGGCCGAGCAGCAGCGTGATCGTGCCGGGCTTGAACGACCCGCTCACGCTCTTCAGGATCTCCTTGCGCACTCGGTTCTTCTTGGCCGATACGAAGCTCTTCTTGACCGCGTTGTAGAGCGTCGGCAGCTCAGTCTTGGTCGCGTCCTCGTCGACCACAACGATGTCGGCCGAGACGTTGAGGTTGCTGAAGCGCACTTCCATCTGCGGCAGCGCGCGGCCGAGCGCCTTCTCCAGCTTACTCGAGACATACTCGTGGAGCACGTGCGGGCCGTGCGCCATGAGCGCCTTGCCGGACTCGTGGCTCACGTGCTTCGAGCCACCGCTAACGGTGGTCGTGGCATTGGTGCCGGCGCGTGTGGTGTCGCTGCTCGATACGGTCGTCATCGTGGAGATGCTTGGTGGCTTGCTATCGATCGCCGCTCGTCGTTCTCGTGCGCTGTCCGTCTATGCGCTGCTCTCAAACACTCACTCACTTGCGTAGTTCTTGTGTGGCTGTGGTGGCTGTCGGACAGTCGGTTCCTGTCAGCGAGCAACTAGTCGAGTCGCGGAGTGCGCCGGTGACTGTTGCAGCGGCGAGCAGATCAAAAAGTGAGCGCGTGAGTGGTGCGTGCGCGGGGGCAGACGTCGCTGAGCCGTCAAGGCGTCGAGGCGATTGGCGAGTCAAACGCTGCTTGTGTGTGCTCGAGCGAGCGTAGCCCGATGGATCGGTGGATGGCCAAGCCATGGCGCACAAAGAGAGACAGACATACGGACAGATGTGTGCGCGAGTGAGTGAGTGTGTGTGAACAGCCGCCAGCGAGCGAGGTGCGAGCGAGTGCTGCCTGGCGGCGGCTGGCTGGCAACAAACAACTAACAGTCGCTCATCGGCACTACATAATCATCGCTTTACATAAACTTCCTCGCCCTGACCGCCAATGTTGATGCGAAAATCGCCGACTCGCATCAACATACCGGTGAGTGGCGGTCAGCAGTCGCTCACGCGGTGTTTCATTGGCCAGCGAGTCGCTGTGATCACGTCGGATCGCGGTTGTGACTCAACTCCTGCCGCCGCCCGCCGCGTCGAGACTGTGATTGGAATCGTGAACATCAACGGCCATTTGGCCATTTGGATGGGTCAAGCATTATGTACATCAAAAGCGAGCACCGCGTGCAATGATGCATGCAATGCCGGAGGCGTCTGATTGATAGCGCTCTTAGCTCTGTGAAGCGTAGTGAACGTATGAGCAGACAACGCGATCACTTGTCCGGATGCGATGCATGGACACAGGCACTCGAGCACACACTATTGCTTTCAGCGCGTTGTCAGTGACGGTGGTGGTAGCGAAGTCAAGAGCAACGATGCTCCTCAAACTGACATCCGTAATGATTGCCTTGATTCCAACTTGCTGTGATCTTAGTGAAGGCGCTTGGCGCTCTTGTCAAAGCCAAGCGTTGTCCAGCTGCTCGTCGCTTTGTGCGATGGCCTGATGTCTTGAGACAACCTTTGTGCGTGTGAGTGTGAGCGCTTGCTTGCATCAAGTCACGTCTCGACTCTAGGAAAGCGAGTGTGTGTCGTTTCGAACAGATGTTGGTTGCTCTGGCGACTTACAGAGGGCGGGGTGTCCAAGGACTTGTTTTTACCCCACGGTTAAAATACACCAAACGAAGCACACAACTCGCTGTTTTCTCGATCAATCTCAATCACTAAAGTATGTCGTGTAGATCGTTCAGTTTGAGCATTTTTCCTTTATAAAGAGTCAAGCAACCCTATTACATTGATTGCGAAACGATAGATTTATTCTCGTTCACACATATTTCACCCTGAACAAGACAATCAACCCACTTTAGCTGTACAAATCAATAATATTGTATGCTTTTATACAACATACGATTTATACAAGTCAAATACGAAGTGGTGATTGGATAAAACACCGCGTGGGGTAGGCCAGTTTTGTTTGCATCCGTTAATATGTACATCTACAAGCGTACAACTGCCGGTACATTTGGGAACGAACCTGAAAGTTTCAGATCAGTTGAAGACGTCAATCAAAAGTTATTTACAAAACCACTTTGTTGCCATCACCCTCTGTTAGTGAGGGTACTATCAAAGCCTTCACAAACGTGTCACTCGTTTTCAAAACCGAGACAAATGCAATGCACTGTCGTTTCACCGTTTGGGTCACAACACTTGGGTCGTGCGTGCAGCATACAAACACAGATCAATACCACACACTAGCGCTCCGGCTCTGTTGTCGAAAGCGCGTTCTTAGTTAGTGCAAACACCACAGGTCCAAGGGAGCACACACACCAACGCGCTAACAGGCTTCTCGCTCCACTAGCGCTGTAATGCGGTCGCTCATTGGTCCTATCCATCACTGCAAACTGATGCAATGAAAGACCGACTGACTGATCGGTCGACTCTATTCTTAGGATCATAATCGAGAGAATAACGAAACGAGTAGAGATACCCGACGAACGACAGTCCTCCTGTCGACACAACTCAAGGCAAACACTTCGGCCTTGGAGGATCATCGGATGGAGCTGCACTTATTCCATTAAATTCTTTATGGTGCTATTTTGTGCCGTTTGTAGTCGAACGAGAGTGCGTAGAGGCATGCGTTTCGCGCCTACATGCTCGACGGTCACTTGAGCGAGAGACGTCGCGTCTCACTAGTGTTTGTTTGCAAAAACAGACGTGACGCATGCACATCTCGAGCGTATCTAGCGATATCGCCGCACACTAATCGCTTTAAGCGTACACAGAGCGCGAGAATTAGGGCTAGACGTCGTTAAGCGTCGGAGGAACCTATGCGAGATTGCCGAAGGCAGACGCGCTGAAGAGCCCTGCTGCTGAGCGAGAAACGCCTTGTCGGCGAAGCTCGCCGCGCTGCTGTAGAGCTGCGTCGATATCGAGCTGAGGACCGGAACACCAACGCGCTAGAGCGCTGACTACTGCTCTCTTTCCGCCGGTGAGCACCCGAATGATATTCGGTTCGAACGCGAGTGTAGACATCGCAGTGTCTCGTGCGAGGTGGCGACAACACATCTCTGGGAGCGTCGCCACAAGACCGTCGAAAATCAGGCGCATGTCGCGCAGGGTGACGCCGTCGCTCTGGTGTAACCGGAGACACACGGGTTCAAACCTTGAGATATCTCTCGCCAACATCGCGATCTTAAAATGATCTGACGTGCTCGGTTTGTGCGGAGCAAGCTCTGAATCGGATGCGTCAATGTGGGAGCCAACTCGATGAAATGCTCGATTGTAGCAAGCTTCGAGCAAGAGTAAGTCGAGAGATGGAGTGTCGGTGTCCAGCACTAGTTGCGCAGATGCGTCCGCCTTTTTGCTGTTCGCGGCAGGCGCAACAGCGTGCGGATTTGCCCACGACTCCGCGAGTACGGTTGATATGCTGCTATACATCTAAGTGGAGCCTGTGACTTGCACACCCGACAAGCGGGAGCCTTCTATTCGCGCAATAGCGACGTTCACAAATGATTCGTCTCCAAATGAAAACAAAACTGGGTCAAATCGACACCGTACTGTTCAGGAACGTCGTTTAGGGTCTTGATGATAGCGTTCGCACCGAACTTGCCGTTCTTAAGAGCCCCGAGAGTGAGAGAATACGTGTCGCGCGTGTCATTCTCACAGCTCATTGACGCCGTGACAGCCATGAACCCGACATTGTGATTTCTGCCGTATGTCGAGCAGTCGAACAGCCACCAGATCCACTTGCCATGTCGACGTCCACCTCCGATCTGCTTCACATCGCTTGCCAGGTCTCGCATCGTGCGTCTTGCTCAAGGTGAATCCAAGCGATGTGATACGCCGCGTCCCTCCTTGTCAATGCAGTTGATCTCACGGTTCTCGCTGCTGGTCCACTCGATTTAACGGTTACATTCCACGGGCGCGGAAAGGGGTGATCAACGAGGTCGTAGCCCTTACCGATGGGTTGCTGTCGCTCAATGCCGCAGAGTCTGAACACACTCATAAGCCGTGCGTTGTGCTGCGCACACTAGCGCTGCAACATCCATTTAAATCGATGGACGGAGAGCCACCCATTATGACCATTTTCAAATTGCTCTTCATTGACTATTGACGTTGTATTTATTCCAACCCTGCTGTCAAGTGTTGGGTGTGAACAAGTGCGCGTCGTAGTCGTCGATGCGTCGAACTCGAACTCTCGATCCATACCGAGTGGGATCATGAGCGCATCCCGACGCCGACTGATGTAACACCGTACACTCTCTGCTAGGTACGACTAGCGACCCTCCACACTTGCATATCGATTTAGGAGGAGTTCCATTAGCGAGGGACTTCGTCTCGAGAGGTTCCTCTATTAGGCCGCCCTGCATTTGAGTGGCTATCAGTACTTCCGTACTTAATGGATAGCACTCTTAACATCAAATCAAAACCCTCGCAGTTGAAAATCACCCCATTGCTTTCTCGTTAGTCCACGTGTAAGCCAAAGACACGTCCCGTGACAACTGAGATCACACACCCATATTCAACAGCACTTCTATCGAGAATGACAGTCGTGGAGGACCTCTTGAAGTGCATTTTTTGACAGTGTCAATGGTGGGGTTGCCACTTCAGCTCGCGTTGGCTGACGTGCCAATCCCAAAATAATATAAACGCAACAAGCGAGTGTGTTGATACGACAGCGACCCAGACTCAGTACACGCGCGACGCTCAGAGCGACACATCAGGGCGTGCAGTGTGTGCCTTGAGTTGTGTCGACAGGAGGACTGTCGTTCGTCGGGTATCTCTACTCGTTTCGTTATTCTCTCGATTATGATCCTAAGAATAGAGTCGACCGATCAGTCAGTCGGTCTTTCATTGCATCAGTTTGCAGTGATGGATAGGACCAATGAGCGACCGCATTACAGCGCTAGTGGAGCGAGAAGCCTGTTAGCGCGTTGGTGTGTGTGCTCCCTTGGACCTGTGGTGTTTGCACTAACTAAGAACGCGCTTTCGACAACAGAGCCGGAGCGCTAGTGTGTGGTATTGATCTGTGTTTGTATGCTGCACGCACGACCCAAGTGTTGTGACCCAAACGGTGAAACGACAGTGCATTGCATTTGTCTCGGTTTTGAAAACGAGTGACACGTTTGTGAAGGCTTTGATAGTACCCTCACTAACAGAGGGTGATGGCAACAAAGTGGTTTTGTAAATAACTTTTGATTGACGTCTTCAACTGATCTGAAACTTTCAGGTTCGTTCCCAAATGTACCGGCAGTTGTACGCTTGTAGATGTACATATTAACGGATGCAAACAAAACTGGCCTACCCCACGCGGTGTTTTATCCAATCACCACTTCGTATTTGACTTGTATAAATCGTATGTTGTATAAAAGCATACAATATTATTGATTTGTACAGCTAAAGTGGGTTGATTGTCTTGTTCAGGGTGAAATATGTGTGAACGAGAATAAATCTATCGTTTCGCAATCAATGTAATAGGGTTGCTTGACTCTTTATAAAGGAAAAATGCTCAAACTGAACGATCTACACGACATACTTTAGTGATTGAGATTGATCGAGAAAACAGCGAGTTGTGTGCTTCGTTTGGTGTATTTTAACCGTGGGGTAAAAACAAGTCCTTGGACACCCCGCCCTCTGTAAGTCGCCAGAGCAACCAACATCTGTTCGAAACGACACACACTCGCTTTCCTAGAGTCGAGACGTGACTTGATGCAAGCAAGCGCTCACACTCACACGCACAAAGGTTGTCTCAAGACATCAGGCCATCGCACAAAGCGACGAGCAGCTGGACAACGCTTGGCTTTGACAAGAGCGCCAAGCGCCTTCACTAAGATCACAGCAAGTTGGAATCAAGGCAATCATTACGGATGTCAGTTTGAGGAGCATCGTTGCTCTTGACTTCGCTACCACCACCGTCACTGACAACGCGCTGAAAGCAATAGTGTGTGCTCGAGTGCCTGTGTCCATGCATCGCATCCGGACAAGTGATCGCGTTGTCTGCTCATACGTTCACTACGCTTCACAGAGCTAAGAGCGCTATCAATCAGACGCCTCCGGCATTGCATGCATCATTGCACGCGGTGCTCGCTTTTGATGTACATAATGCTTGACCCATCCAAATGGCCAAATGGCCGTTGATGTTCACGATTCCAATCACAGTCTCGACGCGGCGGGCGGCGGCAGGAGTTGAGTCACAACCGCGATCCGACGTGATCACAGCGACTCGCTGGCCAATGAAACACCGCGTGAGCGACTGCTGACCGCCACTCACCGGTATGTTGATGCGAGTCGGCGATTTTCGCATCAACATTGGCGGTCAGGGCGAGGAAGTTTATGTAAAGCGATGATTATGTAGTGCCGATGAGCGACTGTTAGTTGTTTGTTGCCAGCCAGCCGCCGCCAGGCAGCACTCGCTCGCACCTCGCTCGCTGGCGGCTGTTCACACACACTCACTCACTCGCGCACACATCTGTCCGTATGTCTGTCTCTCTTTGTGCGCCATGGCTTGGCCATCCACCGATCCATCGGGCTACGCTCGCTCGAGCACACACAAGCAGCGTTTGACTCGCCAATCGCCTCGACGCCTTGACGGCTCAGCGACGTCTGCCCCCGCGCACGCACCACTCACGCGCTCACTTTTTGATCTGCTCGCCGCTGCAACAGTCACCGGCGCACTCCGCGACTCGACTAGTTGCTCGCTGACAGGAACCGACTGTCCGACAGCCACCACAGCCACACAAGAACTACGCAAGTGAGTGAGTGTTTGAGAGCAGCGCATAGACGGACAGCGCACGAGAACGACGAGCGGCGATCGATAGCAAGCCACCAAGCATCTCCACGATGACGACCGTATCGAGCAGCGACACCACACGCGCCGGCACCAATGCCACGACCACCGTTAGCGGTGGCTCGAAGCACGTGAGCCACGAGTCCGGCAAGGCGCTCATGGCGCACGGCCCGCACGTGCTCCACGAGTATGTCTCGAGTAAGCTGGAGAAGGCGCTCGGCCGCGCGCTGCCGCAGATGGAAGTGCGCTTCAGCAACCTCAACGTCTCGGCCGACATCGTTGTGGTCGACGAGGACGCGACCAAGACTGAGCTGCCGACGCTCTACAACGCGGTCAAGAAGAGCTTCGTATCGGCCAAGAAGAACCGAGTGCGCAAGGAGATCCTGAAGAGCGTGAGCGGGTCGTTCAAGCCCGGCACGATCACGCTGCTGCTCGGCCAGCCGAGCTCGGGCAAGTCGTCGCTCATGAAAGTGCTCAGCGGTCGCTTCCCGCGCGACAAGAACATCACGGTTGAAGGCAACGTGACGTACAACGGCGTGGCGCAGCAAGACATCGAGAAGACGCTGCCGCAGTTTGCCGCCTATGTCGACCAGCGCGACAAGCACTACCCGGTGCTCACGGTGAAGGAGACGCTCGAGTTTGCGCACACGTTCTGCGGCGGCGAGCTTACGCGTCGCGGCGAAGAGCTCTTGAACAAAGGCACGCCGGAGGAGAATTTGGAGGCGCTCGAGGCCGCCAAGGTCATGTTCGCGCACTACCCGGACATTATCATCGAGCAGCTCGGACTGCAGAACTGCCAGGACACGGTCGTCGGCGACGCCATGCTGCGCGGCGTCTCGGGCGGCGAGCGCAAGCGCGTGACGACCGGCGAGATGGAGTTCGGCATGAAGTACGTCACGCTCATGGACGAGATCAGCACGGGTCTCGACAGCGCGGCGACGTACGACATCATCAACACGCAGCGCAGCATCGCCAAGACGCTGCGCAAGACGGTTGTCATTGCTCTGCTGCAGCCGTCACCGGAAGTGTTTGCACTCTTTGACGACGTCATGATCCTGAACGACGGCGAAGTGATGTACCACGGCCCGCGCGAGCAAGTGGTCGAGTACTTTGAGGGCCTGGGCTTTGCGTGTCCGCCAGAGCGCGACGTGGCCGACTACCTCCTCGACCTCGGCACGAAGCAGCAGTACAAGTACGAAGTGGAGACGGCGAGCAAGCAGCGGCCGCGGTACGCGAGCGAGTTCGCCGAAGTGTTTCGCCAGTCGGCGATCCACGCCGAGATGCTGCGCGCGCTGGACGCGCCGCACAACCCCGAGCTCTTGGAGAACGTCGGCGCGCACATGGAGCCCATGCCGGAGTTCCACCAGTCGTTCTGGGCAAGCACGGCGACACTCATGCGCCGGCAGCTCATGGTGCAGTTTCGCAACATGCCGTTCATCATCGGCCGCATCATGATGATCGTGATCATGGGTCTTTTGAACTCGACCACGTTCTACCAGTTCGACCCGACGCAGGTGCAGGTGGTCATGGGCATCATCTTCGCTGCCGTGCTCTTCCTGTCGTTTGGTCAGTTCCCGCAAGTACCGACGTTCTTTGCGGCGCGCGACGTGTTCTACAAGCAGCGCAAGGCCAACTTCTTCCGCACGTCGTCGTACGTGCTCGCGAATTCGATCTCGCAGATCCCGATGATCATCGGCGAGACGGTCCTCTTCGGCACGCTCGTGTACTGGATGTGCGGCTTCGTCTCGAGCGCGCCCGAGTTCCTCATCTTCGAGGTCATCGTGTTCCTCGTCAACATGGTCTTCAGCACGTGGTTCTTCTTCCTCGCGGCCATCTGCGCGGACAACAACATCGCGACGCCGATGTCGCTCATCTCGGTCGTCTTCACGATCATCTTCTCGGGCTTCATCGTGCTCAAGAGCAAGATCCCAGACTACTTCATCTGGATCTACTGGATGAACCCCGTGGCGTGGAGCCTGCGCGCACTCGCGGTCAACCAGTACCGCGCAGACGAGTTTGACCGATGCGAGTACGGCGGCATCGACTACTGCGCGCAGAACGGCGGCAAGACCATGGGCGAGTACTACTTGAGCCTCTTCGACGTCGACAGCGAGAAGCACTGGATCCCGTACGCGATGATCGTCATGGCGGCGCTGTACGTGGTCATTATGTTCATGTCGTACCTGGCGCTCGAGTACAAGCGCTTCGAGTCGCCCGAGAACGTCATCGTGAGCAAGAACGACGAGGCTGGCGACGAGGCCGCGTACGCGCTCGCCGCGACGCCCAAGAGCTCTGGTCCGGAGTCCGGTCCAGGCTCGCAATCGGGCTTTAGCTCGGTCACCAGCGACGTCATCATGGAGGTTCGTCCGACAGAAGGCAAGTTCACGCCCGTGACGCTCGCGTTCACGGACCTGTGGTACACCGTGCCGCTGCCGAGCAACCCGAAGCACGAGACGATCGACTTGCTCAAGGGCATCACGGGGTACGCGCTCCCGGGCACGATGACGGCGCTCATGGGGTCGTCTGGCGCCGGCAAGACGACGCTCATGGACGTCATCGCGGGTCGCAAGACGGGCGGCAAGATCCAGGGCCAGATCCTGCTCAACGGCTACGAGGCCACGGACCTGGCCATCCGCCGGTGCACGGGCTACTGCGAGCAGATGGACATCCACTCGGAGGCGTCGACGATCCGCGAGGCGCTGACGTTCAGCGCGTTCCTGCGCCAGGACGCGAGCGTGCCGGCCGCCAAGAAGTTCGACTCGGTCAACGAGTGCCTCGACCTGCTCGACATGCACGACATCGCAGACCAGATCATCCGCGGACGGTCTGTGGAGCAGATGAAGCGCCTGACGATCGGTGTGGAGCTCGCGGCGCAGCCGAGCGTGCTGTTCCTGGACGAGCCCACGAGCGGCTTGGACGCGCGGTCGGCCAAGCTTGTGATGGATGGCGTACGCAAGGTGGCGGACACAGGTCGCACGGTCGTGTGCACGATCCACCAGCCGTCGTCCGAGGTGTTCTTCCTGTTTGACAGCCTGCTGTTGCTCAAGCGCGGCGGCGAGACGGTGTTCTTCGGCGACCTCGGCAAGAACTGCCGCAACCTGATCAGCTACTTTGAGGCGGTGCCAGGCACGCCTGCGCTGTCCAAGGGCTACAACCCCGCGACGTGGATGCTCGAGTGTATCGGCGCCGGTGTCGGTAACACGTCAGCCGACGACACGGACTTTGTGCAGGTGTTCAACGCGAGCGCGCAGAAGCAGACGCTCGACGGCGCGATGGCTCGGCCTGGCGTGGGCACACCAGCGCCGCACGCCACGAAGATCGAGTTCACGCAGAAGCGCGCGGCGAGCTCGATGGTGCAGATGACGCGCGTCGTGGGCCGCTTCATGGACCTGTACTGGCGCACGCCGTCGTACAACTTGACGCGGTTCGCGATGGCGGTCGTCCTGGCGCTGCTCTTCGGTCTCATCTTTGCGGACGCCGAGTACAAGTCGTACCAGGGCATCAACTCGGGCATCGGCATGCTCTTCATCGTCACGGTCTTCAACGGCTTCGTGGCGTTCTCGAGCGTGATCCCAATCGCGTCGCAAGAGCGGCCGTCGTTCTACCGCGAGCGCGCATCGCAGACGTACAATGCGTTCTGGTACTTCCTCGGCTCGACGCTTGCGGAGATTCCGTACGTCTTCGGCAGCGGGCTGCTCTTCACGCTCATCTTCTTCTGGATGGTCGGCTTCACGGGCTTTGGCACGGCCGTGCTCTTCTGGCTCAACTTCTCGCTCATGCTCCTCATGCAGACGTACATGGGCCAGTTCTTTGCGTACGCGCTCCCAAGCGAAGAGGTCGCGGCGATCGTCGGCGTGCTCGTGATCAACATCCTGATCCTGTTCATGGGCTTCAGTCCGCCGACGAGCGCCATCCCATCGGGCTACAAGTGGCTGCACGAGATCACGCCGCAGCGCTTCTCGCTCTCTGTGTCCGTGGCGCTCATCTTTGCCGACTGCTCGACCGAGCCCGTGTACGACGCCGCGACGCAGACGTGGTCGAACGTCGGCCCGGAGCTCGGGTGCCAGCCGCTCGCGAACTCGCCCCCGAGCATCGGCGCCACGACGGTCAAGCGCTTCACGGAAGAGGTCTTTGGCATGAAGCACGACACGATCGCACCGTACTTCTTCGTCACGATCGCCTATATTGTCGGCTTCCGCATCCTCGGCGCACTCGCGCTGCGCTACATCAACCACCAGAAGCGGTAGGCGCTCGCCGTCCCTGTGTCAGTCTGCCCGCACCTGCACGTGCGTGCGGATGCCTGCGTGTCCATTAGACAGTGCTAGTACGAGTATGTACGAGGCACACTCGACTACACACAATACATACATGTCATTGCTTTGCATCCATCGCCAAGCGAGAGAGAGACTATGTGGCTCTGCTGGTGCGCAGTGACGCTCCTTCCTATGCACATACTACATGCAGTACGCACTTGCTCGTAGCTCTCGGACGACGCCGTGTGAGCTTCACAAGCGGCAACGAGCCCAATGCCACGTGCGTCTTTGCTGTTGCGCGAGACGTCGTGCGCTCGAGACTCTCTGTTCGCAAAGGCAAGGGAGCCCGTCCGTCCGTCCTGCAGTGCTGACTGCGCGTAGAAAGCAGGCAGGCGCAGCGCCAGAGAGATCCTCTTGTTCGAAGACCTCGCGCTCGAATGCCAGCAATGACCATCGTTGTCTTGGCATGGGTCTTGGTCGTGCATGCGCGACACCGACCTATTGCTGCTGCTGCTGTCGCTCTACTCCATGCGCGTCTGGACTCGCGAAAGGAGATTGGCACGACTACCGAGCGCTCGAACCCCAAGCGGGACGCAGACACTAGCGCAGCGGAGTGCGTGCGCGTGCGCGTCCAGCCAGAGACGTCCGCGGCGTCAAGAGCGACGCAGTCAGTCGCGAGCAGCTCGCTTGTGCGTCAGAGGTGCTGCATGCAGGCTCTCTCGAGTGAGATGCGATGGAGAGCACGCCGCGTGTGTGTACCTCAGAGGTTGGGTTGCGTTGCTCGTGTTGCTTTGGCGGCTGGTTTTGCTTGTAAGACTGCGAACATTGCTTCATGTAAAACTGCGAAGAACGCTTCATGTAAAACTGCGTACTTGACCTTCCTGTAAACCTGCGCATTCCGCTTTCAAGTACGACCGAACACTTTGATTCGACGCAAAACTGTGAACTACGCTACAATTAGTATGTGTACTGACACAGACCCAGAACGACGAAATCCGAGTGTGTGCTGGTCGAGCGGGTTGCGTTCATAAGCTCCACCAAGGCTAGCTTGGATGTCGTCGCTTCCACGCCTTCATGTGCTACGGCGTCCGCGAGCGCGACGAAAGCGCACTGCTAGCTCTAACATCGTCGTCACTCATGCCTCTCAGTCGCTCCGACGCTGGCGTTGGCGATGGTGCGCTCGTCAATGGACACTGAGGCGCAGCAGCTGCTCGAGCATGTCGGCAGTCTCGTGCGCTGGCGCCGTCGTCCTAAGACGTGACAGCAACAACGATAACAACAACAGTAACAACAACGACGACGATGACGACAAGAGTAAGAGACTGAGTCAGCACTCCATCGTTCGTCTCAAATGCGCGAATGCGCTGGGACTTTACACACACTGATCATTTGCCTACAGCGTCGCTAGAGGAGAAATTGCAGCACAAGACAGTGTTAGTAGTGGCGGCGGCAAGTGCACGACTGTTGCAGTACCAGAGAAGACAGCAACTGCAGGCGATCGCAGGCGGAGAGGTAGCATTGCGCCAGATGAAGGCACTGCAGCGGCGGCAGCAGTAGTGGTAGTGGTATGTGTTCTACCTCAACTAGTGCTGCGGTGTGTTGGGTTGAAGCAGGCGGTAGCGCAGTCTCTGTTGTGGAGTTCTTTAGCAACAGTGTCTACACTGCTATTTGCAACGTATATGTGTTGCAACGTCTAACGTCTGACAAACAACAGTCAGAGTTGTTTGTAGCATGTGTGAAGAATCGAGTGGTAGAACAAGCAGATGTAAGCTACAAGTTTGCTGCAGTGTGACAAAGACTCGAATCCAATCATCATACAAACTGCTCGCGAGCAACAAATGATGTGAACAACCCATACAAGTCTCACACATTCATACTGGGTTTGTGAGAAATATTTCCAGAACGCCAAGCAAAAGTGTACTAAACCATTCCACTCAGATCTTGTTTGCTGGGTTTGTGTTTGTGTATGTTGCCTTGATCTACTTCCATCAGGACAAAGTCACAAGCTATGGCTTATTTGTTTTGCGATGACAAAATGGTGCTAGCATGATCCAACAGCTCTGTTTGTGACTGCTGTTGCTATTATTCAAACGCACTTGTAGCAAAGTTCGTACTTGGGTTTGAATATCCCCCAACACGTACAAGACTGTTTTGGATTCTTGAGCAGTGATTCCTTCAGCCTTGTCGAACGCTTGGCGGCTCGTGCAACCTGATAGTGAAATAGTGAAGAAAACTCGAGTGTGTCTCTTGTTGGTGTTGTTCGTGCCTTCAACAGCAGCAGCTCTCGCGCTGCTCTTCATCAGCAGCTCTTCAGCTCTTCATCAGCAGCTCTTCAGCAAGCTCGTGCTCCTCGACTCCCCACCGCGCCGACAAGCTCCGACGACACACGTGCTGCGTGATCGACCGAGTGACCGAGTGTACGTGTTCCTACAGCACTCGAGCATCTCTTTAGCAGCTCGTCTTGAGCAGCAACTCTTAGCTCACCTCGGTGCCGTGTGACGGACTTTCGCCCAATCTCGCTTGTTGCGAAGAAGCAAGCCCGTAGTACCCAGAGCCCATAGCGCACAGAGCACAAAGCACAAAGCACAAAGCATCTACGATGTCGGAGCGCCTGCGCATGCCCAACGCGACTCGCAAGCCACTCCGCAGCTCGAATGGCACTAGCAACAGCAGTGGCGTTGGTCCTGCTAGTGCCGATGCCGCGAGTACAACCACAACTACGACGACGAGTACGAGTACGAGTGTGCGGCGGCGGCGCGTGTGCCGTGTCGTCGTTGACGTCACTGCGTGCCGATACGCAGTGGTCCGCAAGTGCCTGCGCGAGTGCGGCTTTCGACTCGTGAAGGCGAAGGAGGGCGAGCCCAAGCCCAAGTGGGACATCTGGTGGAGCGACCGCGGCGACTTGCTCAAGGACCTCCCGCGCCTGAGCGCGTTCCAGAAGATCAACCACTTCCCGGCCATGGAGGAGATCTGCCGCAAGGACTTTCTCGCCAACAACCTGTGCGTAGTTGTCGTCGTCGTCGCCATCGTGCGTAGCGCGAGCTGCGGCAGGCGCTTCGTGACCTCGTGCTGCGACACACCGTTGTACGTCACGTTGCCTTCAACCGTGACGTTCTTGGTGACTGGGAAGCGGCCGCTGAGGATCTTCATGAGCGACGACTTGCCGGAACCCGGCTGACCGAGCACAAGCGTGATCGTGCCGGGCTTGAACACGCCGCTGACGTTCTTCAGGATCTCCTTTCGCGCCACGTTCTTGGAAGCGAAGAGGCCGGCGACACTCTTCTTGACCGTGTTCACTAGCGTTGGGAGCTCCGACTTTGACTCGCTGTCTTTGTGGACCACGACGATGTCGGCTGAGACGCTGAGGTTGCTGAAGCGCACTTCCATCTGCGGCAGCGCGCGTCCGAGCACTTTCTCTAGCTTGCTTGAAACGTGTTCGTGCAACACGTGCGGGCCGTGCGCCATGAGCGCCGCGCCGGACTCGTACCCGAGCACCTTGCACTCGAGCCCGTCGTCCTTGTCCGTAATCGACGTCATGTTCGAGGCGGGGGCGAGTGCGCGGAACTAGAGCTGGCGTGCGGTGACGACAGTAGCAGTAGTGCTGGTGTCGTGCTTTGTGCTTCGTAGTCCGGGTCGCTTTGCGCTCGAGCGGATACGTTCGCAAATGACTCGATCCATCGACGCCTTTCACAGCCGATGCACGCACGATACACCGAGGAGGCTTGAGCACTGAGGCGTCAGCGTGGATGCACCGATAGGCACACAAAAGCGCCAGCGCGGCGCCACATGCACCATATGTGGTGCGTGGACCTTGGGATCTCGGCAGCGCCTCGAGAGGAGAAGGGACGTGCTCGCTCGAGTGGCGGCTAGTTCGAGTGGTTGAGCGCTCGAGTGGCGGTTAGTTCGAGTGGTTGAGTGCTCGCTCACTCACTCACTCGCACCGCTTGGCGTCATCTTGTGCAGTGTCACCGCCTCTTTGCACTTGGAGGTCTCTTTTCTGCATGGGTTTTGGACGCTTGGCGTCATCGCTTTTTGCATACAAATTCCAAGACGAGTCGATACTTCACTAATGTAGGGCCTTTCAAGAGCGAGCACAATCCTGTGCACAAAACGCACTTCGCGGAGCCCGAAATAACAAACCGAGCATCAGCATTTGCAGCATACTAGTACGTTTGGGTCGCGCAAGTTCGTCATTTGGGCGACTTTGCAGACTTGGCGATTCGTTGCCGACAAAGACCCAGCAACACTTACTCGATCACTTGCTTGCTCGCACTTAATCACTTGCTCGCATTCATGAAGCCCGCTGTACAGACTGATGACTGGTGACCTGTTCTCGCTACGATGAACCTTGCTGGGGTCTTTGTCGGAAACATCTAGACGATGCCGTAGCCCGCCACACACAGCTAAGCAAGTGATTAAGTGCGAGCAAGCAAGTGATCGAGTAAGTGTTGCTGGGTCTTTGTCGGCAACGAATCGCCAAGTCTGCAAAGTCGCCCAAATGACGAACTTGCGCGACCCAAACGTACTAGTATGCTGCAAATGCTGATGCTCGGTTTGTTATTTCGGGCTCCGCGAAGTGCGTTTTGTGCACAGGATTGTGCTCGCTCTTGAAAGGCCCTACATTAGTGAAGTATCGACTCGTCTTGGAATTTGTATGCAAAAAGCGATGACGCCAAGCGTCCAAAACCCATGCAGAAAAGAGACCTCCAAGTGCAAAGAGGCGGTGACACTGCACAAGATGACGCCAAGCGGTGCGAGTGAGTGAGTGAGCGAGCACTCAACCACTCGAACTAACCGCCACTCGAGCGCTCAACCACTCGAACTAGCCGCCACTCGAGCGAGCACGTCCCTTCTCCTCTCGAGGCGCTGCCGAGATCCCAAGGTCCACGCACCACATATGGTGCATGTGGCGCCGCGCTGGCGCTTTTGTGTGCCTATCGGTGCATCCACGCTGACGCCTCAGTGCTCAAGCCTCCTCGGTGTATCGTGCGTGCATCGGCTGTGAAAGGCGTCGATGGATCGAGTCATTTGCGAACGTATCCGCTCGAGCGCAAAGCGACCCGGACTACGAAGCACAAAGCACGACACCAGCACTACTGCTACTGTCGTCACCGCACGCCAGCTCTAGTTCCGCGCACTCGCCCCCGCCTCGAACATGACGTCGATTACGGACAAGGACGACGGGCTCGAGTGCAAGGTGCTCGGGTACGAGTCCGGCGCGGCGCTCATGGCGCACGGCCCGCACGTGTTGCACGAACACGTTTCAAGCAAGCTAGAGAAAGTGCTCGGACGCGCGCTGCCGCAGATGGAAGTGCGCTTCAGCAACCTCAGCGTCTCAGCCGACATCGTCGTGGTCCACAAAGACAGCGAGTCAAAGTCGGAGCTCCCAACGCTAGTGAACACGGTCAAGAAGAGTGTCGCCGGCCTCTTCGCTTCCAAGAACGTGGCGCGAAAGGAGATCCTGAAGAACGTCAGCGGCGTGTTCAAGCCCGGCACGATCACGCTTGTGCTCGGTCAGCCGGGTTCCGGCAAGTCGTCGCTCATGAAGATCCTCAGCGGCCGCTTCCCAGTCACCAAGAACGTCACGGTTGAAGGCAACGTGACGTACAACGGCGTGGCACAGAAGGAAGTCGCCAAAACGTTGCCGCAGTTTGTAGCGTATACCACGCAGCGCGACAACCACTACCCGGTGCTCACGGTGAAGGAGACGCTCGAGTTTGCGCACACGTTCTGCGGCGGCGAGCTCTCGCGTCGCGGTGAAGAGCTCTTGAGCCAAGGCACGCCGGAGGAGAACGCCGAGGCGCTCGAGGCCGCCAAGGCCATGTTCGCGCACTACCCGGACATTATCATCGAGCAGCTCGGACTGCAGAACTGCCAGGACACGGTCGTCGGCGACGCCATGCTGCGCGGCGTCTCGGGCGGCGAGCGCAAGCGCGTGACGACCGGCGAGATGGAGTTCGGCATGAAGTACGTCACGCTCATGGACGAGATCAGCACGGGTCTCGACAGCGCGGCGACGTACGACATCATCAACACGCAGCGCAGCATCGCCAAGACGCTGCGCAAGACGGTCGTCATTGCTCTGCTGCAGCCGGCGCCGGAAGTGTTTGCGCTCTTTGACGACGTCATGATCCTGAACGACGGCGAAGTGATGTACCACGGTCCGCGCGAGCAGGTGGTCGAGTACTTTGAGAGCCTCGGCTTTGTGTGTCCGCCGGAGCGCGACGTGGCCGACTTCCTCCTCGACCTCGGCACGAAGCAGCAGTACAAGTACGAAGTGGAGACGGCGAGCAAGCAGCGGCCGCGGTACGCGAGCGAGTTCGCCGAAGTGTTTCGCCAGTCGGCGATCCACGCCGAGATGCTGCGCGCGCTGGACGCGCCGCACAACCCCGAGCTCTTGGAGAACGTCGGCGCGCACATGGAGCCCATGCCGGAGTTCCACCAGTCGTTCTGGGAAAACACTGCGACGCTGTTCAAGCGGCAGATGTTCGTCCAGCTGCGCAACAAGCCGTTCATCATCGGCCGCATCATGATGATCCTCATCATGGGCTTGCTCAACGCCTCGACGTTTTACCAGTTCGACGCTCGAGCGGTGCAAGTTGTCATGGGCATCATCTTCACTGCAGTGATGTTCCTGTCCATGGGCCAGGCGTCGCAGATCGCCACGTACATCGCCTCGCGCGACATCTTCTACAAGCAGCGCGGCGCCAACTTCTTCCGCACGTCGTCGTACGTGCTTGCGAACTCGGTGGCGCAGATCCCGCTCGCGGTCGTCGAGACCGTGCTCTTTGGCACGCTCATCTACTGGATGTGCGGCTTCGTGTCCAAGGCGAGCGAGTTCGTGATCTTCGAGGTCGTGCTCTTGCTCACGAACCTGGCGTTCGCCGCCTGGTTCTTCTTCCTCACCGCGCTCTCGCCGAACACAAACGTCGCGAACCCAGTCGCGCACGTCTCGATCCTCTTCTTTGTCATCTTTGCCGGCTTCATCGTGACGAAGAGTCAGATCCCAGACTACTTCATCTGGATCTACTGGATCAGCCCCGTGGCGTGGAGCTTCCGTGCACTCGCGGTGAACCAGTACCGCTCGAGCGAGTTCAACCAGTGCGAGTACGGCGGCGTGAACTACTGCAAGGACTTTAACGGCAAGACCATGGGCGAGTACTACTTGAGCCTCTTTGACGTGCCGTCGGAGAAGGAGTGGGTGCTCTACGGCATCTTGTTCATGATCGCGCTCTACGTCGTCTTCATGATCCTCGGTTACTTTGTGCTCGAGTACATCCGGTACGAGTCGCCCGAGAACGTTGTGATCACAAAGCCCGACACCATCGATGACAGCTACATCGCTGCACAGACGCCAAAGCACTCTAGCTCGTCGCCAGGCTCGAGCTCATCCAAGGGCGACGTCGTTCTGCTCGACGTCCCAATGACCGAGCTCAGCTTCACGCCCGTGACGCTCGCGTTCACGGACCTGTGGTACACCGTGCCGCTGCCGAGCAACCCGAAGCACGAGACGATCGACTTGCTCAAGGGCATCACGGGGTACGCGCTCCCGGGCACGATGACGGCGCTCATGGGGTCGTCTGGCGCCGGCAAGACGACGCTCATGGACGTCATCGCGGGCCGCAAGACGGGCGGCAAGATCCAGGGCCAGATCCTGCTCAACGGCTACGAGGCCACGGACCTGGCCATCCGCCGGTGCACGGGCTACTGCGAGCAGATGGACATCCACTCGGAGGCGTCGACGATCCGCGAGGCGCTGACGTTCAGCGCGTTCCTGCGCCAGGACGCGAGCGTGCCGGCGTCCACCAAGTTCGACTCGGTCAACGAGTGCCTCGACCTGCTCGACATGCACGCGATCGCAGACCAGATCATCCGCGGCAGCTCGGTGGAGCAGATGAAGCGCCTGACGATCGGCGTGGAGTTGGCGGCGCAGCCGAGCGTGCTGTTCCTGGACGAGCCCACGAGCGGCTTGGACGCGCGGTCGGCCAAGATGATCATGGACGGCGTGCGCAAGGTGGCGGACACGGGTCGCACGGTCGTGTGCACGATCCACCAGCCGTCGTCCGAGGTGTTCTTCCTGTTCGACAAGCTGCTGCTGCTCAAGCGCGGCGGCGAGACGGTGTTCTTCGGCGACCTGGGCGACAACTGCCGCAACTTGGTCGAGTACTTTGAGGCGATCCCGGGCGTTGCGCCACTGCCAGAGGACTACAACCCCGCGACGTGGATGCTCGAGTGCATCGGTGCTGGCGTCGGGAATGCACCCTCCGACGACACGGACTTTGTGCAGGTGTTCAAGAGCAGCGAGCAGAATGACCTTCTGGAAGCGATGGTGGCAAAGAACGGCGTCGGAGCGCCGTCACAGGACGTCCCCGCGATGCTGTTCACGCAGAAGCGCGCGGCGAACTCTGCTGTCCAGATGAAGTTCCTTGTGCGGCGCTTTATCGACATGTACTGGCGCACGGCTTCGTACAACTTGACGCGGTTCGCGCTCTCGATCGTACTGGCGCTGCTCTTCGGTCTCATCTTCCTCGGCGCCGAGTACGCATCGTACCAGGGCGTGAACTCGGGCATCGGCATGTTGTTCATTGCATCGCTCTTCAACGGCATGACGTCGTTCAACGGTGTACTGCCCATGGCGTCCGAAGAGCGCGCGTCGTTCTACCGCGAGCGTGCGTCGCAGACATACAATGCGTTCTGGTACTTCGTCGGCTCGACGGTGCCAGAGATCCCGTACGTGTTCGTCAGCGGGCTCCTCTTCTCGGCGATCTTCTTCCCCATGGTCGGCTTCACGGGCTTTGCGACGTTCCTAGTCTTCTGGATCACGCTCTCGCTGCTCATCTTGATGCAGACGTACATGGGCATGCTCTTTGCGTACGCGCTGCCAGGCGAGGAAGTCGCCGCGATCTTTGGCGTGCTCATCAACTCCATCTTCTTCACGTTCATGGGCTTCAGTCCGCCAGCAGACAAGATCCCGAGCGGCTACACCTGGCTCTACAAGATCTGTCCGCAGCGCTTTGCACTCTCGACGCTCGTGGCGCTCGTGTTCTCCGATTGCTCTGAACTCCCGACGTGGGACGAGACCGCCGGTGCGTTTGTAGGCGGCGGCTCGGAGCTCGGCTGCCAGCCGCTTGCGAACTCACCAGTCGAGATCGGCCACACGACCGTGAAGGAGTTCACCGAGAGCGTCTTTGGCATGAAGCACGACGAGATCGGGACAAACCTCCTCGTCGTGGTCGGCTACATCGTGCTCTTCCGTCTGCTTGGGCTGCTCGCGCTGCGGTTCATCAACCATCAGAAGCGGTAGAGCGCCGACGCGCGCCTCGGGGCGAGCGCACACGCGATGCAGATGCTGCACGCTTCGCAAAGTGTATACTTGTATGTGGCGAGGCCACACACCTGCTGAATACATGCAGCTTTGCTGGCTTCCTAGTGTTCACTGCAGGCGAGTAGATGGCTGTGGTGTCGATGGTGTGCCCGTTGATCGTGCATCAGTGCTGTAGTAAGGGCAAGCACGTTCTTACGGCGAGCTATGCGACGATCGATAGTCCAGCGCGTCGACAGCTCCAAGCTCGCGTAGCACCAACGAGAAGCAGCATAGCGAACGAATGAACGAGCGAGCGAGTGCCACGTGCAGTGAAGGTGAACGTCAAGACAGATGTGCATGGCAAACTCTAGTGCGCTGTGGAGCAGCAGTCAGTTCGACAGCTCGCCTACTTCTTCTGGTGGTTGACGTAGCGCAGCGCCAGGAGCGCGAGTGTGCGGAAGAGCGCGATGTAGCCGATGACGATGAAAAAGTTGGGCCAGATGTCGGCGTGCACCATGCCAAAGACCTCCTCCGTGAACTGCTTCACAGTGATGTGGCCGTACTCGATCGGTGCGTTCGCGAGCTCTTTGCACCCGAGCTCCGAGCCACCGCCCACGAACGCACCGGCGGTCTCGTCCCACGTCGGGTCGGTCGAGCAGTCCGAGAACACGAGCGCCGCGAGGATTGAGAGCGAGAACCGCAGCGGCGTGATCTTGTAGAGCCACTGGTACGCGCTCGGGATCGCCTCGGCCGGCGGACTGAAGCCCATGAACGTGATGAAGATCGAGATGATGAGGATGCCGATGATGTTCGCCACCTCTTCGCTCGGCATCGCGTACGCGAACATCTGACCCATGAACGTAAGCATCAGGCACAGGAGCGCGAGGTTGATCCAGAACAAGAAGCCGGTCACGAAGCCCGTGAAGCCGACCATCGGGAAGAAGATGAGCGTGTACAGCAGGCAGCTCCCAAAGACGTACGGGACCTCGGCGACCGTCGAGCCGAGGAAGTACCAGAACGCGTTGTACGTCTGCGACGCGCGCTCGCGGTAGAACGCCGCGCGGTCGTTCGCAGCAATCGGCAGCACGCTGCTGAACGACGTCATGCCGTTGAAGAGCGTTCCGACAAAGAGCATGCCGACACCAGAGTTGATGCCCTGGTACGACGCGTAGTCGGCACCCGTGAAGACCAAACCAAAGAGGAGCGACAGCACAAGTGCGATGAAGAACCGCGTGAGGTTGTACGTCGGTGTGCGCCAGTACATGTCCATGAAGCGCTTGATCACAAACGCCATCTGCGTCGCCGAGCTCGCCGCGCGCTTCTGCGTGAACAGCATCGCGGGGACGTCTGGCGACGGCACTCCGACACCTGGCTTCGCAATCTCAGCGTTCAGCAGCCGCGTCTGCTCGCTGCCCTTAAAGCACTCGACAAAGTCCGTCGAGCTCGCTGACGTGTTGCTCACGCCAGCACCGATGCACTCGAGCATCCACGTCGCGGGGTTGTAGTCCTCTGGCAGTGGCGCAACGCCCGGGATCGCCTCAAAGTACTCGACCAAGTTGCGGCAGTTGTCGCCCAGGTCGCCGAAGAACACCGTCTCGCCGCCGCGCTTGAGCAGCAGCAGCTTGTCGAACAGGAAGAACACCTCGGACGACGGCTGGTGGATCGTGCACACGACCGTGCGACCCGTGTCCGCCACCTTGCGCACGCCGTCCATGATCATCTTGGCCGACCGCGCGTCCAAGCCGCTCGTGGGCTCGTCCAGGAACAGCACGCTCGGCTGCGCCGCCAACTCCACGCCGATCGTCAGGCGCTTCATCTGCTCCACCGAGCTGCCGCGGATGATCTGGTCTGCGATCGCGTGCATGTCGAGCAGGTCGAGGCACTCGTTGACCGAGTCGAACTTGGTGGACGCCGGCACGCTCGCGTCCTGGCGCAGGAACGCGCTGAACGTCAGCGCCTCGCGGATCGTCGACGCCTCCGAGTGGATGTCCATCTGCTCGCAGTAGCCCGTGCACCGGCGGATGGCCAGGTCCGTGGCCTCGTAGCCGTTGAGCAGGATCTGGCCCTGGATCTTGCCGCCCGTCTTGCGGCCCGCGATGACGTCCATGAGCGTCGTCTTGCCGGCGCCAGACGACCCCATGAGCGCCGTCATCGTGCCCGGGAGCGCGTACCCCGTGATGCCCTTGAGCAAGTCGATCGTCTCGTGCTTCGGGTTGCTCGGCAGCGGCACGGTGTACCACAGGTCCGTGAACGCGAGCGTCACGGGCGTGAAGCTGAGCTCGGTCATTGGGACGTCGAGCAGAACGACGTCGCCCTTGGATGAGCTCGAGCCTGGCGACGAGCTAGAGTGCTTTGGCGTCTCGACGAGTGTGTACCCGTCGTCAGCGTCCTGGGGTTTCGTGAGCGAGACGTTCTCGGGCGCTTCGTACCGGAGGTACTCGAGCGAGAAGTACGTCAATGCCATGAAGAAGACGTAGAGCGCGAGGAGGTAGATGATCGAGTAGAGGACCCAGATCTTGTCGGTCGGGACGTCAAAGAGTGCGAGGAAGTACTCGCCCATGTTCGCGCCGTTCGGGAGCTTGCAGTAGTCCACGCCCTGGTAGATGCACTGGTCGAACTCGCTCGAGCGGTACTGGTTCACCGCGAGCGCGCGCAGTGCCCAACTCACGGGACTGATCCAGTAGACCCAGATGAAGTAGTCTGGGATCTGACTCTTCGTTACGATGAAGCCCGCAAAGATGACGAAGAAGAGGATCGAGATCATCGCCATCGGCTGCGCGATGTTGCCGTTCTTTGCGACCGCCGAGATGAAGAAGAACCAGGCGCCGAACGCCAGGTTCGTCATCAGCAGCACGACGAGGAAGATGATGAACTCGGCCGCCTTTGCCACGAAGCCGCACATCCAGTACACGAGCGAGCCAAAGAGCAGCGTCTCGACAATGCTCAGTGGGATCTGTGCGACGGAGTTTGCGAGTACAAACGACGACGTGCGGAAGAAGTTGGCGCCGCGCTGCTTGTAGAAGATGTGGCGCGCCGAGAGCAGCGTCGGGATCTGCGACGCCTGGCCCATAGACAGGAACATCACGGACTGGAAGATGATGCCCATGACCACCTGGATCTTCGTGACGCTGAACTGGTAGAACACTGTCGCGTTGAGCAAGCCCATGATGAGGATCATCATGATGCGGCCGATGATGAACGGCTTGTTGCGCAGCTGGACGAACATCTGCCGCTTGAACAGCGTCGCAGTGTTTTCCCAGAACGACTGGTGGAACTCCGGCATGGGCTCCATGTGCGCGCCGACGTTCTCCAAGAGCTCGGGGTTGTGCGGCGCGTCCAGCGCGCGCAGCATCTCGGCGTGGATCGCCGACTGGCGAAACACTTCGGCGAACTCGCTCGCGTACCGCGGCCGCTGCTTGCTCGCCGTCTCCACTTCGTACTTGTACTGCTGCTTCGTGCCGAGGTCGAGGAGGAAGTCGGCCACGTCGCGCTCCGGCGGACACACAAAGCCGAGGCTCTCAAAGTACTCGACCACCTGCTCGCGCGGACCGTGGTACATCACTTCGCCGTCGTTCAGGATCATGACGTCGTCAAAGAGCGCAAACACTTCCGGCGCCGGCTGCAGCAGAGCAATGACGACCGTCTTGCGCAGCGTCTTGGCGATGCTGCGCTGCGTGTTGATGATGTCGTACGTCGCCGCGCTGTCGAGACCCGTGCTGATCTCGTCCATGAGCGTGACGTACTTCATGCCGAACTCCATCTCGCCGGTCGTCACGCGCTTGCGCTCGCCGCCCGAGACGCCGCGCAGCATGGCGTCGCCGACGACCGTGTCCTGGCAGTTCTGCAGTCCGAGCTGCTCGATGATAATGTCCGGGTAGTGCGCGAACATGGCCTTGGCGGCCTCGAGCGCCTCGGCGTTCTCCTCCGGCGTGCCTTGGCTCAAGAGCTCTTCACCGCGACGCGAGAGCTCGCCGCCGCAGAACGTGTGCGCAAACTCGAGCGTCTCCTTCACCGTGAGCACCGGGTAGTGGTTGTCGCGCTGCGTGGTATACGCTACAAACTGCGGCAACGTTTTGGCGACTTCCTTCTGTGCCACGCCGTTGTACGTCACGTTGCCTTCAACCGTGACGTTCTTGGTGACTGGGAAGCGGCCGCTGAGGATCTTCATGAGCGACGACTTGCCGGAACCCGGCTGACCGAGCACAAGCGTGATCGTGCCGGGTTTGAACACGCCGCTGACGTTCTTCAGGATCTCCTTTCGCGCCTGGTTCTTCTTCTTGGATACGAAGCTGGCTTTGAGCGTGTTGTAGAGCGTCGGGAGCTCCGACTTTGAGTCGCTGTCTTCGTCGACCACGACGATGTCGGCCGAGACGCTGAGGTTGCTGAAGCGCACTTCCATCTGCGGCAGCGCGCGTCCGAGCGCCTTTTTGACCGTGGTCGAGAAGTGTTCGTGCAGCGCTTCGGGTCCCTGCGCCATGAGCGCCTTGCCGGACTCGTACCCGATCGGCGTGGACGCGGTGTTGCTCATGCTAGTCGATCGACTCGGTGTTTTGTGATATGTGCCCGGCGCTCGGTGCTTCTCGAGCTTTAGGCTTCTCGTGCTCGGTCGTCGGTCCGATCAGTCGAGAGTCGAGAGGCGAGAGGCGAGAGGGG
Source organism: Pythium guiyangense (assembly GCA_003730235.1). Classification (NCBI taxonomy): domain Eukaryota; phylum Oomycota; class Peronosporomycetes; order Pythiales; family Pythiaceae; genus Pythium; species Pythium guiyangense. The sequence continues at coordinate 533,833 of QXDM01000064.1, read as the reverse complement.
CGAAGGAACGGTGCGCTAGCGAGCGAGTGAGCGGTACACAAGAGTCGCTCCTGTCGTGTCGCTCCTGTCCTGTGCGCGGCGCGAGGCGAATTCGAGACTGAGCGTTCACGCACGCTCACACATACTCACATACACGAGGAGCTGGGCTAGCCAGTGTGTGAGTTGCTGCACAAGCGTGGCATCCAATCCAATCCATTGAGAGACCTTTGCTCAAGCGAAGCTCGAAGTCCCGCACAGCACACAGCATCTATGGTCTGTTTTGCCGACACAATCACGAGCTGCCACAATCAGCACCGTTCGTTGCCATCAGAAACGGGGCAGACAACAACATAACATCTCGCTCGCTCGCTCGTGACTTGCACGACATGCCTCCTCGATGCCTGCGTGCTTGCCGCTGTTCTCGCAGCGCTTGCAGCACATACATGCAGATGCAGTTGGCGGACAATGCGATCCGCAGCAACAACAGGCGACTCGACTCGACGTGTGCACGTGCACTTGCAAATCTTGCATTTGCAAGTGCGATGTGGTGCTGTCCCGATACAACGCGACCCACCAGATCGCGTTGAAAGGACACATGACAGCACAGCGTGCTAGTGCATGCAGTAGTCGTCTCTTGTCTCTTGTGCTCGCGCTCGCGCTTGTGTCGACTCGACTCGACTCGATAGCATTTGCATCGCGGTAAGCGACTGGCTTGGTGTGCCGCGCACAACCTTGCGCACCCAAACACAACAAGCAACCCAAGCAAGGAGCGTCACCAAAGAGGACGGTGCACGACGCCATAATCGACGAAGAGAGTGATCACCTTGAGTGTCGCGCGCGACAGATCGATCAATCGATCGATCGGTTGTATGGATCGATTGAACGGTGCATGGATCGATCAATCGATCGATGTGTTACTATAGCGGCATTGGCGACAGCGAATCGGCTCTCTGGTCTTGAGCATGACCGATGACATGAGCATGAGCACATACATGAGCAGGACCACATGAGCAAGACCACGATCGATCGCAAGCGCTTGTGCAAACCTGCATCAAACTACTTAATTAAAGTATGCTTGTAGGCCCTTTGATACTTCGCCGTAGAGACAAAGCCGAGTGAGAATGATCCAGACACTAAGGCCATGTTCGATAGTAATTCAAATTACATTATATACCATCTACCTAAAAGAAATCGGATCTATTGTGTCGCGTTACTCAAAGCAGAAATTTGTAAGTGAGGTATGGCACAGAGCGCTCAATCGTGATTCTTGTGCGTATGAGTAGGTTCCCCTCGTTGACTGAATCAACATATCTAAACAGCGCAATCTAAATCGCAGTATTGCGGAAGTTACAGCAGATAGAGTGAAGGGCGTTTTTACTTGACGCGGAGTGTAGAGCGTTCGACGACAAAATAGCTATTATGCTCCGACTAAATAGCTATTATCCTGTCATCGAACACAGCCTAACCTCTTGCTTAAAGTATGTGTGATAGAAGTACATGTAGTGACAAACACAAGGTAATTACCTCAGTTTTATCTCCATCTATATAGATTGCTATTTGTACGCACATCACGGGTATTTTTACACAGACACACTGTATTGATATAGTGCAAATGGAAATGTCCGCTTTTTCAAAGCCAACTCCTGTTTGGGCGCGGACATTTCCATTTGCACTTGTGCGTTTGCTGTATCCAGAAAGGCTGCGAATGCAACAAAAGCACACAGCACAAGAACGACAAGCGTGACACCAAAAACATCAAAGCCGAACACACTAAAAGACCGTGGTCAACACTGTTGTTCGTGCTGATTGATGCTCAATGCACCTCAATGCAGCAGCACCAGTCGACAGCAAACCTGCGCACGACAAGCGAGCTACATGTGCATGTGCATGTGCATGCACACACATGCACATCCGTGCATACTCATAGGCACTATCAATCTATCTATCTCTCACACACATATGCGCACACACGTCACTCCTCTTGAGCTCGCTCCGAGTGGAGTGGCAGCACGAGCGAACGAGGAACAAGAAACAACGAACGAGCAAATGCAGCCTCGAGACGACAAGCAAGCGCACGTGAGTGCATATGTGAGTGGTAGAGCGAGAGCATGTGCACGAGAGAGAGAGAGAGAGAGAGAGTCATGAGCCCACGTGCAACACCTACAGGTATGTTTGACACACACACACAGCGCCTACGACCCTCACAACGCGGACTCTGCTGCGCAGATCACTTGTGGTCACACGCACACAGTCAATGCATCGCGTGTGGACATACATGTGCTAGTGCGCGCGAGTGCATGCGCATGGACATTCGTAGAAGCGCCGCAAGTGGGTGTATTGCCGAGTATCGAGCACACGCATGTACTGCATGCACTACATAGTGCAGCCGAGCACCGCACACGCACGCACTCACTCACTCACTCACTCACTCACTCACTCACTCACACAGACGCGAGGCGCCAGAGGAGCAGCAGTCGCCTCGCTCATCTACCGCTTCTGGTGGTTGATGAAGCGCAGCGCCAGGAGCGCGAGTGTGCGGAAGAACACGATGTAGCCGATGACGATGAAGAAGTTGGGCCAGATGTCGGCGTGCTCCATGCCAAAGTTGCCTTCGATGTACTGCTTCACGGTGATGTGGCCCATTTCGACCGGCGCGTTCGCGAGCGGCTGGCAGCCGATGTCCGCGCCGCCGCCCACGAATGCGCCGCGCGCAGCGTCCCACGTCGAGGGCTCCGAGCAGTCGGCGAAGACGAGCGAGACGAGGATCGAGAGCGAGAACCGCATCGGCGTGATCTTGTACAGCCACGTGTAGCCGCTCGGGATCGCATTCGCCGGCGGGTTGAAGCCCATAAAGAGCATGAAGATCGCCATGAAGAGGATGCCGATGATGTTCGCCACCTCTTCGCTCGGCAGCGCGTACGCAAACATCTGGCCCATGTACGTCACCATGAGCGTCAGCATGGCGAGGTTGATCCAGAACATGAGCGCAGTCGCAAAGCCCGTGAAGCCCACGGACGGGAAGAAGATGACCGTGAAGAGCAGCGCGCTGCCAAAGACGTACGGCACCTCTGCGAGCGTCGAGCCGAGGAAGTACCAGAACGCGTTGTACGTCTGTGACGCGCGCTCACGGTAGAACGACGCCCGAGCTTGCGAGGTGATGGGAAGCACGCTGATGAACGACGTCATGCTGCTGAAGAGCGCGCTGCAAAAGAGCATGCCGACGCCCGAGTTGATGCCCTGGTACGTCGTGTACTCGGCGCCCGCAAACACCAGCGCAAAGAGGACCGAGAGCACGAACGAGATCATGATGCGCGTCAGCGTGTACGACGGCGTGCGCCAGTACGTGTCCAAGAACCGGCTCACGACGAACTTCAGCTGCACCGCGGAGCTCGCCGCGCGCTTCTGCGTGAACACCATCTCGGGAGCTTGCGGTGACGGGTGCCCGACGCCCGGCTCCGCGATCGCGCGATCCAGCGCTGCCTTCTCGCCGCTGCTCTTGAACGCGCTCACAAAGTCGGTCGCATCGTCGGCAGACGCGTTGTTCACGCCCGCGCCGATGCACTCGAGCATCCACGTCGCGGGGTTGTAACCCTTGGGTAGCGGTGGCGTGCCTGGGATCGCCGAGAAGTAGCCCACGAGCTTGCGGCAGTTCTTGCCCAGGTCGCCGAAGAACACCGTCTCGCCGCCGCGCTTGAGCAGCAGCAGCTTGTCGAACAGGAAGAACACCTCGGACGACGGCTGGTGGATCGTGCACACGACCGTGCGACCCGTGTCCGCCACCTTGCGCACGCCGTCCATGATCATCTTGGCCGACCGCGCGTCCAAGCCGCTCGTGGGCTCGTCCAGGAACAGCACGCTCGGCTGCGCCGCCAACTCCACGCCGATCGTCAGGCGCTTCATCTGCTCCACCGAGCTGCCGCGGATGATCTGGTCTGCGATCGCGTGCATGTCGAGCAGGTCGAGGCACTCGTTGACCGAGTCGAACTTGGTGGACGCCGGCACGCTCGCGTCCTGGCGCAGGAACGCGCTGAACGTCAGCGCCTCGCGGATCGTCGACGCCTCCGAGTGGATGTCCATCTGCTCGCAGTAGCCCGTGCACCGGCGGATGGCCAGGTCCGTGGCCTCGTAGCCGTTGAGCAGGATCTGGCCCTGGATCTTGCCGCCCGTCTTGCGGCCCGCGATGACGTCCATGAGCGTCGTCTTGCCGGCGCCAGACGACCCCATGAGCGCCGTCATCGTGCCCGGGAGCGCGTACCCCGTGATGCCCTTGAGCAAGTCGATCGTCTCGTGCTTCGGGTTGCTCGGCAGCGGCACGGTGTACCACAGGTCCGTGAACGCGAGCGTCACGGGCGTGAAGTTGACGTGACTCGCTTTCACTTCCAAGATGACCTCACTCGAAGCTCGCGAGGCGGGTGACGTCCCAGTCGAGTTCTTCGGTGTCTTGGCCATGACGTAGCTGTCGTCCGCGTCCTGCGCCTTTGTGAGCAAGACGTTCTCGGGCGACTCGTACCGGAGGTACTCGAGCGTCAGGTACGCCATGACGTTGAACACGGTGTAGAGCGCGACCATGAACAAGATGCCGTAGAGCACCCACTCCTTCTCCGACGGCACGTCGAAGAGACCGAGCAAGTACTCGCCCGCGCTTGCGCTTCCGGTCGTCTTGCAGTAGTCCACGCCGTCGTAGTCGCATCGAGCAAAGTCGCTCGAGCGGTACTGGTTCACCGCGAGCGCGCGGAGCGTCCATCCGACCGGACTGATCCAGTAGATCCAGATGAAATAGTCTGGGATCTGGCTCTTCGCGACGATGAAGCCGGCGAAGATGACAAAGAAGAGGATCGAGACCATCGCCATCGGACTCGCGATGTTGCCGTTCTTCGCCACGGACGAGAGGAAGAAGAACCAGGCGCCGAACGTCAAGTTCGTGAGCAGCAGCAGCAGCTCAAACACGATGAACTCGGCCACCTGGGCCACGAAGCCGCACATCCAGTACACGAGCGAGCCGAAGAGCAGCGTCTCAACAGCGGAGAGCGGGAGCTGGCTCAGCGCGTTCGCGACCACGAACGACGACGTGCGAAAGAAGTTGGCGCTGCGCTGCTTGTAGAAGATGTCGCGCGCCGAGATGTACGTCGGGATCTGCGACGCCTGGCCCATGGACAGGAACATGATGCTGGTGAACGTGATGCCCATGACCACTTGCGTCTGCTTCGGGTTGAACTGGAAGAAGACCGACGAGTTGAGCAAACCCATGACCGTGACCATGAAGATGCGGCCGAAGATGAACGCCCGGTTGCGCGCACGCACGAGCGTCTGGCGCTTGAGCAGCGTCGCGGTGCTTGCCCAGATCGACTGTCCGAACTCTGGCATCAGGTCCATGTGCGACTGGACGTTCTCCAAGAGCTCCGGGGCGAGTGGCGCATCGAGTCCCGCGAGCGCCGCTGTGTGGATCGCCGAGTGCCGAAACACCTCGGCGAACTCGCTCGGCAGGTGCGGCACCAGCTGGTCGGCTCGATCCAAGCCCTGCTCGTACTTGTACTGCTGCTTCGTGCCGAGGTCGAGGAGGAAGTCGGCCACGTCGCGCTCCGGTGGACACGCAAAGCCCAGGCCCTCAAAGTACTCGACCACTTGCTCGCGCGGGCCGTGGTACATCACTTCGCCGTCGTTCAGGATCATGACGTCGTCGAAGAGCGCAAAGACCTCCGGCGCCGGCTGCAGCAGAGCAATGACGACCGTCTTGCGCAGCGTCTTGGCGATGCTGCGCTGCGTGTTGATGATGTCGAACGTCGCTGCGCTGTCGAGACCCGTGCTGATCTCGTCCATGAGCGTGACGTACTTCATGCCAAACTCCATCTCGCCAGTCGTCACGCGCTTGCGCTCGCCGCCCGAGACGCCGCGCAGCATCGCATCGCCGACGATCGTGTCCTGGCAGTTCTCAAGGCCGAGTTGCTGGATCACGACGTCGGGATAGTGTGCAGCGAGAGCGTGGACTGTATCAAGCGCCGCCTTGTTCTCCGCCGGCGATCCTTTCGACAGCAGCTCTTTGCTGCGTCTCAGGAGCTCGCATCCCGTGAATGTGTGGGCGTACTCGAGCGTCTCTTTCGCAGTCAGCACCGGGTAGTGCTTGTCGCGCTGCGCCGTGTACGCGACGAACTGCGGCAGGCGCTTCGTGATCTCGTGCTGCGGCACGCCGTTGTACGTGATGTCGCCCTCGACCGAGATGTTCTTGGCCATCGGGAAGCGGCCGCTGAGGATCTTCATGAGCGACGACTTGCCCGAGCTCGGCTGGCCGAGCAGCAGCGTGATCGTGCCGGGCTTGAACGACCCACTCACGTTCTTCAGGATCTCCTTGCGCACGCTCGTCGTCTTGGCCGACGGTCGGCTCTTGAACGCGCGGATGACCGTGTTGAACAGTGTCGGGAGCTCGGGCGTGTCGCTCTGCTCCTCTGCGACGACGATGTCAGCCGAGACGCTGAGGTCGCGAAAGCGCACCTCCATCTGCGGCAGCGCGCGTCCGAGCGCCGCTTCGACGCGCGTCGCAATGTGCTCGTGCAACACGTGCGGACCGTACTTCATGAGCGCTTTGCCGGACTCGTAGCTGAGCTCGGGCTTGTGTTCGCTGTTGACTGCGCTGCTGTCCAGATGCCCATCGTTGTCCGTGGCCATGGTGGTAGCTGGCAGCTGGTGTTATCTATACGAGCGCTCTGTGTCGCGTGGCGCTGTGTGTTCCTCCTTCTTCTTCTGATGCTCGCGCGTCGATGCGTGTGTGTGCACGTGTGTGCACGTGTGTGCACGTGTGTGCACGTGTGTGTGTGCTGGGAGGCGCGTTTGGAAGTGAGCGAGCGCGTGGCTCTTCATGCGCGTGCGCGCACACGCTCGCTCTCACCACACAGCAAGCAGCAAGCAGCACATCGCAGGCAGCACATACACCATTCTCTCAGCACGCGCAGCAGCGCAGTGCGCGTAGACAGACACACACACACGCACATGAGCAGAAGGCATAATCCGCGCCGATTATGAAGTGCGGATGACGACCGCCATTCGCAATGACGGCCACTTGGTCGGCAACAACGAGTCCAGCGCGATCAACTTGCTTTTGTATGCAACGCAGCAGGACACGTTGTTGCTGCTGCGGGTGTGACGAAAGTGAGGTGGCATCAACACGCGTGTTGATGGCAAGCCTGGCACTTTCAGTCGGTCGGTCGGTCATCGGTCGGGCATCAGTCGAGATGTTGCTGCAGTCGACCAAGTGTGTTGTGGCCAAGACATGCGCATTGACGCACACGATCGCTTGAGTCCCAAGGCTGTAGTCCGTCTTTCGTACCTTGGCAGTCCTGAGAGCTGCGCATGTGTGTTGGCAGTGCATTTGATCACGGCTGCTGTTCATACGCTTTGAGTTGGCGGAGCGCTACCGCCTCACCGAATGTTTCGATCGCTTTGTGTGCCAAAGCAGCGCTTGGGCTTGGGTTTGGGCTAGTGCATACTCTCCCAACACCCGAACACCTTCAGCTCTCCATCGAGCGCAGCGCGATCCGCCACAATCACATACTCGATCGCAATCTGGCACCTCGATCTAGAAGCGACCTTCGTCAACACCTTGAGATGAGAAAAGCAGTGTTGCTATACGCTCGAAGCAACCTCCATCCCAATCAGTCGCAAGTATTTGCACATCGGACGCTCGCAGTTGTTGTAGGGTCCATGGCGTCCAAACCCACGCCATGAACGCCCATGCACGCTCATAAGAAAACGCAGTGGCAAGCGACGCAACGCAATCCGAGATACAAGACAAACGCAGACACGAGCGAACGCACTGCCAACACACATGCGCAGCTCTCAGGACTGCCAAGGTGCGAAAGACGGACAGATACTGTGCGTCAATCCTGTGGATCGTGGATGTTATGCTCACCAACGACTACAGTCTGCGAAGGACCCTAGCAATCGTGTGCACCAATCCGATGGGTCGTACATGTCAAGGTTACCAACGACTACAGCCTTGGGACTCAAGCGATCGTGTGCGTCAATGCGCATGTCTTGGCCACAACACACTTGGTCGACTGCAGCAACATCTCGACTGATGCCCGACCGATGACCGACCGACCGACTGAAAGTGCCAGGCTTGCCATCAACACGCGTGTTGATGCCACCTCACTTTCGTCACACCCGCAGCAGCAACAACGTGTCCTGCTGCGTTGCATACAAAAGCAAGTTGATCGCGCTGGACTCGTTGTTGCCGACCAAGTGGCCGTCATTGCGAATGGCGGTCGTCATCCGCACTTCATAATCGGCGCGGATTATGCCTTCTGCTCATGTGCGTGTGTGTGTGTCTGTCTACGCGCACTGCGCTGCTGCGCGTGCTGAGAGAATGGTGTATGTGCTGCCTGCGATGTGCTGCTTGCTGCTTGCTGTGTGGTGAGAGCGAGCGTGTGCGCGCACGCGCATGAAGAGCCACGCGCTCGCTCACTTCCAAACGCGCCTCCCAGCACACACACACGTGCACACACGTGCACACACGTGCACACACGTGCACACACACGCATCGACGCGCGAGCATCAGAAGAAGAAGGAGGAACACACAGCGCCACGCGACACAGAGCGCTCGTATAGATAACACCAGCTGCCAGCTACCACCATGGCCACGGACAACGATGGGCATCTGGACAGCAGCGCAGTCAACAGCGAACACAAGCCCGAGCTCAGCTACGAGTCCGGCAAAGCGCTCATGAAGTACGGTCCGCACGTGTTGCACGAGCACATTGCGACGCGCGTCGAAGCGGCGCTCGGACGCGCGCTGCCGCAGATGGAGGTGCGCTTTCGCGACCTCAGCGTCTCGGCTGACATCGTCGTCGCAGAGGAGCAGAGCGACACGCCCGAGCTCCCGACACTGTTCAACACGGTCATCCGCGCGTTCAAGAGCCGACCGTCGGCCAAGACGACGAGCGTGCGCAAGGAGATCCTGAAGAACGTGAGTGGGTCGTTCAAGCCCGGCACGATCACGCTGCTGCTCGGCCAGCCGAGCTCGGGCAAGTCGTCGCTCATGAAGATCCTCAGCGGCCGCTTCCCGATGGCCAAGAACATCTCGGTCGAGGGCGACATCACGTACAACGGCGTGCCGCAGCACGAGATCACGAAGCGCCTGCCGCAGTTCGTCGCGTACACGGCGCAGCGCGACAAGCACTACCCGGTGCTGACTGCGAAAGAGACGCTCGAGTACGCCCACACATTCACGGGATGCGAGCTCCTGAGACGCAGCAAAGAGCTGCTGTCGAAGGGGTCACCGGAGGAGAACAAGGCGGCGCTTGATACAGTCCACGCTCTCGCTGCACACTATCCCGACGTCGTGATCCAGCAACTCGGCCTTGAGAACTGCCAGGACACGATCGTCGGCGATGCGATGCTGCGCGGCGTCTCGGGCGGCGAGCGCAAGCGCGTGACGACTGGCGAGATGGAGTTTGGCATGAAGTACGTCACGCTCATGGACGAGATCAGCACGGGTCTCGACAGCGCAGCGACGTTCGACATCATCAACACGCAGCGCAGCATCGCCAAGACGCTGCGCAAGACGGTCGTCATTGCTCTGCTGCAGCCGGCGCCGGAGGTCTTTGCGCTCTTCGACGACGTCATGATCCTGAACGACGGCGAAGTGATGTACCACGGCCCGCGCGAGCAAGTGGTCGAGTACTTTGAGGGCCTGGGCTTTGCGTGTCCACCGGAGCGCGACGTGGCCGACTTCCTCCTCGACCTCGGCACGAAGCAGCAGTACAAGTACGAGCAGGGCTTGGATCGAGCCGACCAGCTGGTGCCGCACCTGCCGAGCGAGTTCGCCGAGGTGTTTCGGCACTCGGCGATCCACACAGCGGCGCTCGCGGGACTCGATGCGCCACTCGCCCCGGAGCTCTTGGAGAACGTCCAGTCGCACATGGACCTGATGCCAGAGTTCGGACAGTCGATCTGGGCAAGCACCGCGACGCTGCTCAAGCGCCAGACGCTCGTGCGTGCGCGCAACCGGGCGTTCATCTTCGGCCGCATCTTCATGGTCACGGTCATGGGTTTGCTCAACTCGTCGGTCTTCTTCCAGTTCAACCCGAAGCAGACGCAAGTGGTCATGGGCATCACGTTCACCAGCATCATGTTCCTGTCCATGGGCCAGGCGTCGCAGATCCCGACGTACATCTCGGCGCGCGACATCTTCTACAAGCAGCGCAGCGCCAACTTCTTTCGCACGTCGTCGTTCGTGGTCGCGAACGCGCTGAGCCAGCTCCCGCTCTCCGCTGTTGAGACGCTGCTCTTCGGCTCGCTCGTGTACTGGATGTGCGGCTTCGTGGCCCAGGTGGCCGAGTTCATCGTGTTTGAGCTGCTGCTGCTGCTCACGAACTTGACGTTCGGCGCCTGGTTCTTCTTCCTCTCGTCCGTGGCGAAGAACGGCAACATCGCGAGTCCGATGGCGATGGTCTCGATCCTCTTCTTTGTCATCTTCGCCGGCTTCATCGTCGCGAAGAGCCAGATCCCAGACTATTTCATCTGGATCTACTGGATCAGTCCGGTCGGATGGACGCTCCGCGCGCTCGCGGTGAACCAGTACCGCTCGAGCGACTTTGCTCGATGCGACTACGACGGCGTGGACTACTGCAAGACGACCGGAAGCGCAAGCGCGGGCGAGTACTTGCTCGGTCTCTTCGACGTGCCGTCGGAGAAGGAGTGGGTGCTCTACGGCATCTTGTTCATGGTCGCGCTCTACACCGTGTTCAACGTCATGGCGTACCTGACGCTCGAGTACCTCCGGTACGAGTCGCCCGAGAACGTCTTGCTCACAAAGGCGCAGGACGCGGACGACAGCTACGTCATGGCCAAGACACCGAAGAACTCGACTGGGACGTCACCCGCCTCGCGAGCTTCGAGTGAGGTCATCTTGGAAGTGAAAGCGAGTCACGTCAACTTCACGCCCGTGACGCTCGCGTTCACGGACCTGTGGTACACCGTGCCGCTGCCGAGCAACCCGAAGCACGAGACGATCGACTTGCTCAAGGGCATCACGGGGTACGCGCTCCCGGGCACGATGACGGCGCTCATGGGGTCGTCTGGCGCCGGCAAGACGACGCTCATGGACGTCATCGCGGGCCGCAAGACGGGCGGCAAGATCCAGGGCCAGATCCTGCTCAACGGCTACGAGGCCACGGACCTGGCCATCCGCCGGTGCACGGGCTACTGCGAGCAGATGGACATCCACTCGGAGGCGTCGACGATCCGCGAGGCGCTGACGTTCAGCGCGTTCCTGCGCCAGGACGCGAGCGTGCCGGCGTCCACCAAGTTCGACTCGGTCAACGAGTGCCTCGACCTGCTCGACATGCACGCGATCGCAGACCAGATCATCCGCGGCAGCTCGGTGGAGCAGATGAAGCGCCTGACGATCGGCGTGGAGTTGGCGGCGCAGCCGAGCGTGCTGTTCCTGGACGAGCCCACGAGCGGCTTGGACGCGCGGTCGGCCAAGATGATCATGGACGGCGTGCGCAAGGTGGCGGACACGGGTCGCACGGTCGTGTGCACGATCCACCAGCCGTCGTCCGAGGTGTTCTTCCTGTTCGACAAGCTGCTGCTGCTCAAGCGCGGCGGCGAGACGGTGTTCTTCGGCGACCTGGGCAAGAACTGCCGCAAGCTCGTGGGCTACTTCTCGGCGATCCCAGGCACGCCACCGCTACCCAAGGGTTACAACCCCGCGACGTGGATGCTCGAGTGCATCGGCGCGGGCGTGAACAACGCGTCTGCCGACGATGCGACCGACTTTGTGAGCGCGTTCAAGAGCAGCGGCGAGAAGGCAGCGCTGGATCGCGCGATCGCGGAGCCGGGCGTCGGGCACCCGTCACCGCAAGCTCCCGAGATGGTGTTCACGCAGAAGCGCGCGGCGAGCTCCGCGGTGCAGCTGAAGTTCGTCGTGAGCCGGTTCTTGGACACGTACTGGCGCACGCCGTCGTACACGCTGACGCGCATCATGATCTCGTTCGTGCTCTCGGTCCTCTTTGCGCTGGTGTTTGCGGGCGCCGAGTACACGACGTACCAGGGCATCAACTCGGGCGTCGGCATGCTCTTTTGCAGCGCGCTCTTCAGCAGCATGACGTCGTTCATCAGCGTGCTTCCCATCACCTCGCAAGCTCGGGCGTCGTTCTACCGTGAGCGCGCGTCACAGACGTACAACGCGTTCTGGTACTTCCTCGGCTCGACGCTCGCAGAGGTGCCGTACGTCTTTGGCAGCGCGCTGCTCTTCACGGTCATCTTCTTCCCGTCCGTGGGCTTCACGGGCTTTGCGACTGCGCTCATGTTCTGGATCAACCTCGCCATGCTGACGCTCATGGTGACGTACATGGGCCAGATGTTTGCGTACGCGCTGCCGAGCGAAGAGGTGGCGAACATCATCGGCATCCTCTTCATGGCGATCTTCATGCTCTTTATGGGCTTCAACCCGCCGGCGAATGCGATCCCGAGCGGCTACACGTGGCTGTACAAGATCACGCCGATGCGGTTCTCGCTCTCGATCCTCGTCTCGCTCGTCTTCGCCGACTGCTCGGAGCCCTCGACGTGGGACGCTGCGCGCGGCGCATTCGTGGGCGGCGGCGCGGACATCGGCTGCCAGCCGCTCGCGAACGCGCCGGTCGAAATGGGCCACATCACCGTGAAGCAGTACATCGAAGGCAACTTTGGCATGGAGCACGCCGACATCTGGCCCAACTTCTTCATCGTCATCGGCTACATCGTGTTCTTCCGCACACTCGCGCTCCTGGCGCTGCGCTTCATCAACCACCAGAAGCGGTAGATGAGCGAGGCGACTGCTGCTCCTCTGGCGCCTCGCGTCTGTGTGAGTGAGTGAGTGAGTGAGTGAGTGAGTGAGTGAGTGCGTGCGTGTGCGGTGCTCGGCTGCACTATGTAGTGCATGCAGTACATGCGTGTGCTCGATACTCGGCAATACACCCACTTGCGGCGCTTCTACGAATGTCCATGCGCATGCACTCGCGCGCACTAGCACATGTATGTCCACACGCGATGCATTGACTGTGTGCGTGTGACCACAAGTGATCTGCGCAGCAGAGTCCGCGTTGTGAGGGTCGTAGGCGCTGTGTGTGTGTGTCAAACATACCTGTAGGTGTTGCACGTGGGCTCATGACTCTCTCTCTCTCTCTCTCTCGTGCACATGCTCTCGCTCTACCACTCACATATGCACTCACGTGCGCTTGCTTGTCGTCTCGAGGCTGCATTTGCTCGTTCGTTGTTTCTTGTTCCTCGTTCGCTCGTGCTGCCACTCCACTCGGAGCGAGCTCAAGAGGAGTGACGTGTGTGCGCATATGTGTGTGAGAGATAGATAGATTGATAGTGCCTATGAGTATGCACGGATGTGCATGTGTGTGCATGCACATGCACATGCACATGTAGCTCGCTTGTCGTGCGCAGGTTTGCTGTCGACTGGTGCTGCTGCATTGAGGTGCATTGAGCATCAATCAGCACGAACAACAGTGTTGACCACGGTCTTTTAGTGTGTTCGGCTTTGATGTTTTTGGTGTCACGCTTGTCGTTCTTGTGCTGTGTGCTTTTGTTGCATTCGCAGCCTTTCTGGATACAGCAAACGCACAAGTGCAAATGGAAATGTCCGCGCCCAAACAGGAGTTGGCTTTGAAAAAGCGGACATTTCCATTTGCACTATATCAATACAGTGTGTCTGTGTAAAAATACCCGTGATGTGCGTACAAATAGCAATCTATATAGATGGAGATAAAACTGAGGTAATTACCTTGTGTTTGTCACTACATGTACTTCTATCACACATACTTTAAGCAAGAGGTTAGGCTGTGTTCGATGACAGGATAATAGCTATTTAGTCGGAGCATAATAGCTATTTTGTCGTCGAACGCTCTACACTCCGCGTCAAGTAAAAACGCCCTTCACTCTATCTGCTGTAACTTCCGCAATACTGCGATTTAGATTGCGCTGTTTAGATATGTTGATTCAGTCAACGAGGGGAACCTACTCATACGCACAAGAATCACGATTGAGCGCTCTGTGCCATACCTCACTTACAAATTTCTGCTTTGAGTAACGCGACACAATAGATCCGATTTCTTTTAGGTAGATGGTATATAATGTAATTTGAATTACTATCGAACATGGCCTTAGTGTCTGGATCATTCTCACTCGGCTTTGTCTCTACGGCGAAGTATCAAAGGGCCTACAAGCATACTTTAATTAAGTAGTTTGATGCAGGTTTGCACAAGCGCTTGCGATCGATCGTGGTCTTGCTCATGTGGTCCTGCTCATGTATGTGCTCATGCTCATGTCATCGGTCATGCTCAAGACCAGAGAGCCGATTCGCTGTCGCCAATGCCGCTATAGTAACACATCGATCGATTGATCGATCCATGCACCGTTCAATCGTGACAACGCGAGTCGCTTCTCGCGTCACTGAACACACATACGGCTATCCGATGACCCAGACCTCACTTCTGGCGTGCGAGCCGCACTGGCTCACACTTCATAGCGCATGTCTTTAGCAGGATGGCTCTCGAGCTGATACGATAAGCTCTGAATCAAACTCACTTTCACTCTTCCGTTCAACCCACTGCAAGCCACGGGTTGTTATTTTGAAACCTTTCAAAAGGAAGAGGTCCGCCGACAACCGCATCGGTGAATCAAGCGCGCTCGCGCTAAACACACAGCGCTGACCAAGAAGCCAGCGTCAAGCACGCGGCACTCCTGTGCGTTCTCCTGTTCTGACGGCGCCGCACGCGCAGCTCATGAGCGACAAAGATGACCACGTCACGTTCAAGGACGTCACGAAGAAGACCGAGACGTCGGACGAAGAGAGCATTAAGTTCTCCATCCCAAAGTTCTCGGATTGCACGACGAAGCAGTGGCTAGCCTGGTTGATCAAGTGGAAGCGCCTCGCACAACTAAAGAAGTGGTTGGCCGAGGACAAGCTGCTCAACCTGTCGTTCGTGCTATCGGGCTACCTGGCGGACGAGTACGAAGTGATCTACTCGACGCTGCAGGACGCAACGCGCGACGTCGTCTACGACGTAGTGATCAGGCTACTCGGCTACAAAGTCGTGCCGAAAGAGTACTGCGACCAGCTCGAGTTGGAGCTCCATACGATCAAGAAGGGCAACAACGAAATGTGTCGAACTTTGCCAAGCGCTTCCGTGCTCTCGTCCAACTGACGGCTGAGCTGCAGGTCAACGCGATAAAGACGCCCGAAGACTCACTCTGCTGCTTGTTTGTCCGAGCGCTGAGCGCATCGTGGCAGCAGAAGTACTACGCCAGCGCGAGAACGATTGAGATACTGAGCGACCTAGTCGCGTACTTCGAGCGCATTGAGACCGGAGATGCTGCCATGCGCAAGGAGATCAGCAGCAATCGCGCGAACAGCAACCTCGGTGGTCGTAGTCGTGGCCGCAACCGACGTCAGCACGATGGTGGCACCGACGGTGCCCAGCCTGTAATGGCTGACAGTAACAGCAGCGCCGCTAGCGGAAAGAAGAAATGGTGCTCGCACCACAGGACTAACAGGCCACGACACGTCCGAGTGCTTTGCGTTGAAGCAGTCGAAGGCAGAGTCGTCATAGCCATCCGTCGCACCAAGGCCGACATTCAAGTCCAACCTATCCAAGCACGAGGTCACTCGCCTCGAGTACGATTCGGACAGCGAGAGCGAAGACGAACTCAAGCTCATGTCGACGCTTGACCGCGCAACAAGTGCTCCGATGCGCCTTCACGTGCAGCTGAAAGGCTGCAGTCAAGCGATCGACGCTCTCACTGACACCAAGTGTTCCAAGTGCGTCATCAGTTCACGCGCGATGGACATGAACGCCGAGCATTGTCGCAAACTGACAGCGGCAACCAGGTCCTTTGAGCAAGTAAAGGATCCACCAAGAGCAGCGGGTCAACCATGGTGCAGTTCAAGTTTGTCAAGCTCAATCGGCGCGCGCTGATCACTAATGGCTTTGAAGTCATCGAGTGAGTCAAGGATGCTATGGTGATCGGACGAGACCTGCTCGCTGTGCTCGGCATCACCGTCGACTTTAAGCGCAATGCGATCAGCTGGGACGGCGATACAGTTCGCTTCACAGTCGAGCGCATTGCGCGACGCGACGTCGAACGCGCGCGAGCAACCCGAGCAACCCGAGCAACATCTCGAACTAAAAGAGACGTCGGATCAAGTGGTAGTGCCATCAGAGCTATGATATAGTGCGTCGCTTTCGCGAACCAACGCTCGCAAGTGACCGCACCAGCCTCGCCACGTCTCGTGCTGTTCCAGTCCGCTTCAGCTCGCTCCAGTTTGCTCCAGAAACTTCCAGACTGTCCCATATCGTGTGCCGCGCTCGCCACCAGCGCGCTCTCTACAGCCACCGACTGTGCACGCTCACTTGCGCCTGGCTGCTCGACGACGACACCCGCGCACACCAACAACATCGCGGTTTCCCGATCGCAACCAGCGACACGCCAGTGTGCCGCGGCGTCTTTGCGACAGCCTCAATATCTCGAGATCGGCTGAAAGGTGCCTGGACGTTCTGAAGATCAACTGGAAGCCTGCTGGAAGATGATCAAAGATCGGCACTGACCAGAAGCCAGAGAGTGGTACTCGGTATCCACGATTCTGTGGCTGGCAGCACGCGAGCTACAAGTCGAGCACGCAAGCACTCAACATCCGCGCACTGGCTCAACGCTCCAGCAGCATACGAACAGCAAGTCGAGCGACCCTGTCAGCGATTCTGAAGGAATCCTGAAGTCTCCTGGAAGATCAACCAAGACTCCGAGCCCAAAGACGCGACACCAAGGAGCCAGCGACCGCTGAACCCAAGGACCCGCAAGCGACCGAGACGCAACCGAGTGCGCGCGCTTGTTGCGCACTTGCACTTGTGCTGTTAGAGCCCGATAGAGAGCAGAAGCAGTTCTAGTCTTAAGCAAATGTGCGCAAACATAAGAGCTAATAAACTTCCCAAGTTGCCAGCTTCAGCACAAGTCGTTCTGGTTCTCGCTTCATTCCCAAGTCTCCTCATATCAGTAAGCGTGCTGGCACAACAGCACACGGTCGGTCTCGAAGAACACGTACATTTGGCGTGACGTTTGGCTCTTTGGGAGGCTTCAACCCCCTCTCGTCTCCATTTTCCTGCTGCATACTTGGCGCTTTTGTGTGCGAGTCAAGGCCTTGCATCAGCTTGCATTCCATATTCCTTTGTGTGCCTGTATACTCCGAGGTCAGAAGGCGCGGGTGAGCTGAAAAGCGATTAGTGCTGGGTCGAGGAGGAGAGTGGCTCCAAAAAGCCTATAAGGGTGAAGCTTCGGAGTGATCGCTGGTCGTTGTGGTCTGTGCTGTAAGCGACCCGCGAAAGAGCTGCCGAGAGAAGACTTGTAATCACCCTGGAACGCCAGCTGTCTTTGCGAACGCGTCCCAAAAAAATCTTAAGTCGTTCCGGAGAGGTCGCAAGCTGTCTTTGCGAACGCAGCTCGTCGGGGAACTCTCCAGAACCCTCCAGAATTGCCGCGCACGCTGCTGAGTTGCGACTGCGTGTCCGGTCGATTCTCCTGGATGGCTCGAGCACATCCGTCCAGCTCGGTGTTAGGCCTGGACCAAGCGTCGAGCGAAGAGCTACTACTACCGGCTGTGCGAGGTTGAGAAAATCCCTCCCAGTCACCCGTCCGAAGAACGCGAGCTCCTAGTTGACACCCCAGTCCCGTCCGTTCCGGCGGTTGACTCCCCCGTCTCGACCCGAAGTCAGATTGACTCCCAGTCCCTCGAGGTTCTCCGGGGCGCCTCCGCGTTTCTTCCCAAACCCCAGGCGTCTCCAGAAAGTCTTCAAGTTCGTTCAAGAACTCCAGACTTCTCCAGGAGAACTCCAGAAGCACCCAGCTCCTCGAGGTTGACTCTGTTCCTGCAAGATCGTACGGTGACGCTCCAGTTGAACCCTGCACGTTCATCACCAACGTGCTCGAAGACCTCTTCGGATCTTTGAGTCGCACGTCCCCGAGAGCGAGAACGGTGACGCTCCGGCTGGACACATCGTTGTCAAGCACCAGCGTCTCGAGAAGCACTTCAGCACCTCGAGACCTAGACACCCAGAGCGCGAACGGCGACGTTCCGGGCGAACTCAGTGACGTATCGCCAGGCACGGTCTCCAGTCAAGACCAAGGCAAAAACAGGGCTCCCCAAGGCAAGTTACCGGAGGCTCGAACGAGTGAGGCACCCTGCCGTCAAGCTTGGGATATGCTTAGATTCAAAGAACCAAAGGGATACACAACGTGAGGCACTGACCACCCCCTGTGAAGCGTGCTACCCCTTCGCGCAACCCAGACCCCCATCTTCGGCTGAAGGACACTCATGATCGTTCAAGGATGCTCAAGAACACTCCAGGTCGTTCAAGAACTCTCAAGGTCGTTCAAGGACGCTCAAGCGCGCTCAAGGTCGTTCAAGGTCGTTCCAGATCGGCTCCTGCCGCTCGCTAGAGTTCCTGAAGACTCCAGATCACCCCCAGCATTGCGCACCAGGCTCCAGATTTCCCCGGGAATCTGAGCCACTTCATCACAGAGTTACTACCAGCGTCCCTTGACGACAACCTAAACAGTAGTATCTGCAGCTGCTCACCGACAATCAAGTTCTGTACAACGGGCACCTCGGTCGGATGCGTCTTCCCGACTATGTAATGCCAGTAGCAGCGGACTACAAGCCGACGCATACCAAGCCGTATCGCGTTCCTCGCAGTCAAGAGCAAGCAGTGAGAGAAGAGGTGCAACGACTCGTCGATCTCGGCGTGCTCAAGCAAGTGTACGGCTCACCAGCGTCATCACCAGCGTTCTTCATTCGCACGTCATCAGGTGCGCTGCGCTAGCTCACAGTCTTTCGTCTCCTCAACCGCCACCTGCAGCGCAGTCTGTACTACGTGCCCATAATTCGCGAGGTTTTCATACGACTTGGTGGTGCGACGTGCTTTTTCAACGCTGGACGCCAACATGGGCTACTACGCTCGTCGGCACGCAAAGTAGAGTCGACCGTACACGGCGTTCTGTTTGCCGTTCAGCAAGTTCCAGTATCGGCGACCGCCGATGAAGATCAGCACGGCGCCAGACGAGTACCGGGCGTCGGTGGAACAGATCCTCGGCGATCTCGACTTCGTAGTTATTTACTTGGACGACGTGCTCGTATACAGTAGCAGTCAGCAGACTCACCTCGAGCACCTACGCATCGTGTTCGCGCGCCTGCGCGAGTTCAACGTCTCACTCAACGGCAGGAAGTGCCACATGCTGCGGGAGAAGGTCGAGTACCTCGGCTTCACCATCCGTTGTGATTGCATCAGCCCGCAGAAGAAGAAGATCGAAGCGATCCAGAAGATCGTGGAGCCGCGCAACAAGCTCCAACTGCGCCGGTTCCTGGGCACGATCAACTACTACCGAGAGATGGTGCCGAACAAGGCCGCGATCACTAGTCGACTGAACCACCTAACGTCCAGCAAGGTGCCGTTCGCGTGGACGCCTGAAGACTCGACTGCATTCAAGGCGATCAAGGCAGCGCTCGCACAGTCAGTGCTCCTGGCGTTTCCAGATTTTGAGCAGCCGTTTGACGGCTTTGCAGACGCGAGTGGAAAGCAGATGGCGGTCTAGTCATGCAAGGTCGCCGCATTCTTGCGTGCTATTCGCGCAGTTTGACTCCGGCACAGCGCAACTACACCACGATGGAGCTGGAAACTACTCTCGATAGTCGGGATCCTTCGTGAGTACCGCACCATGCTTCTCGGCTTTCCAGTGACGGTACACACGGACCACAAAAACTTGATCTACCCACAAGAGAACTCCGCCAAAGTCAAGCGCTGGAAGCTCGCACTGGCCGAGTTTCGCTTGACGATCCAGAACATCCACGCAACGCAGGGGCCGATGTGTTCTCACGTCTGGAGTTCGAGCACTCGAACACTCGACGAGGTCTGTGCAGCCGAAGAAGTACTTTGCCTGATCCGTGGCGATATGATCAAGCAACATCAAGAGACGGACACAGCAACACGAGCAATCATGGACTCACGTACGTGCAGTGGCGCCGATCCTGACTACGGCATGCGCAACATGCTCGGCGCTCGGCTGCTTTGCTTCCAGAAGCGCATTGTGATCCCAGTCTTGCTTCGCAACCAGGTGATCGAGTGGTACCACTCGAACCTCAGTCACCCTGGTGCATCACGCCAGTTCAAAACAATGGGAGCGACGTTCTTCTGGTCTAGCATGGAGTTGACGCTGAACGACTTCGCGTCTCAGTACATCACTTGCAAGCGTGCCAAGCTTCATGGCGGAAACCAAGACTACGGTCTCCTGCCAGCTCGAGAGCTGAAGAACGTCGATCCGTTTGACGTCGTTCACGTTGACCTCATTGGCCCATACGACAACGTGTACTGTTTGTCCGTGATCGACAACACAATGCGATGGCTTGAAGTCTCTATCCAGGACGACAAGACAGCGCAAACCACCGCGGAGCGCTTCGACACTACGTGGCTGTGCCGCTACCCACGTCCCAAGCAAGTGATCCACGATCTCGGTGGTGAGTTTTCCGGTCCCGAATTCCAAGAGATGCTTGCGAGCTACGGCGTCAAGTCGAAGCGGCTGACAGCGAAGAACCCACAAGCAAACGCTGTGTGCGAGCGCGTCCACCTCGAGATCATGAACGTTGTCAGGTGTCACCAAGGATCAGACTGGACGCGCGTCGTGCAATACGCATTGTTTGCAGCGCGAGCGAGCTACCACAGTGTACTTGGTACCACACCATCGTACGTTCTCTTTGGCCAAGATCCCATCACTCGTCAACTCCATGAGGCGAACTGGAGCTACCTGGCAAGTGGCGCTTTGACGGGATCCTCGCCGCAAACAACCGTGAGAACTCAAACCGCCGCGAGCGCCACTACATACCGGCGACCGAGTCATGCTTCGCATCACGAAGCAAGATCGCAAGTCCAAGTCTCACAGCGTCGCCGAAGGCCCATTCAGCACCACGACCGTACACAGCAACGGCACAGTCACTCTGGACAAGGGCGCCAGCACGCAGCAGGTGAGCATTCGTAGTATCTTTCCGGTATAGTGCCATTGGGGAAGAATGACAACGCGAGTCGCTTCTCGCGTCACTGGACACACACACGGCTATCCGATGACCCAGGCCTCACGTTTGGCGTGTGAGCCGCACTGGCTCACACTTCATAGCGCATGTCTTTAGCAGGATGGCTCTCGAGCTGATACGATAAGCTCTGAATCAAACTCACTTTCACTCTTCCGTTCAACCCACTGCAAGCCACGGGTTGTCAATCGATCCATACAACCGATCGATCGATTGATCGATCTGTCGCGCGCGACACTCAAGGTGGTCACTCTCTTCGTCGATTATGGCGTCGTGCACCGTCCTCTTTGGTGACGCTCCTTGCTTGGGTTGCTTGTTGTGTTTGGGTGCGCAAGGTTGTGCGCGGCACACCAAGCCAGTCGCTTACCGCGATGCAAATGCTATCGAGTCGAGTCGAGTCGACACAAGCGCGAGCGCGAGCACAAGAGACAAGAGACGACTACTGCATGCACTAGCACGCTGTGCTGTCATGTGTCCTTTCAACGCGATCTGGTGGGTCGCGTTGTATCGGGACAGCACCACATCGCACTTGCAAATGCAAGATTTGCAAGTGCACGTGCACACGTCGAGTCGAGTCGCCTGTTGTTGCTGCGGATCGCATTGTCCGCCAACTGCATCTGCATGTATGTGCTGCAAGCGCTGCGAGAACAGCGGCAAGCACGCAGGCATCGAGGAGGCATGTCGTGCAAGTCACGAGCGAGCGAGCGAGATGTTATGTTGTTGTCTGCCCCGTTTCTGATGGCAACGAACGGTGCTGATTGTGGCAGCTCGTGATTGTGTCGGCAAAACAGACCATAGATGCTGTGTGCTGTGCGGGACTTCGAGCTTCGCTTGAGCAAAGGTCTCTCAATGGATTGGATTGGATGCCACGCTTGTGCAGCAACTCACACACTGGCTAGCCCAGCTCCTCGTGTATGTGAGTATGTGTGAGCGTGCGTGAACGCTCAGTCTCGAATTCGCCTCGCGCCGCGCACAGGACAGGAGCGACACGACAGGAGCGACTCTTGTGTACCGCTCACTCGCTCGCTAGCGCACCGTTCCTTCGCCCCTCTCGCCTCTCGCCTCTCGACTCTCGACTGATCGGACCGACGACCGAGCACGAGAAGCCTAAAGCTCGAGAAGCACCGAGCGCCGGGCACATATCACAAAACACCGAGTCGATCGACTAGCATGAGCAACACCGCGTCCACGCCGATCGGGTACGAGTCCGGCAAGGCGCTCATGGCGCAGGGACCCGAAGCGCTGCACGAACACTTCTCGACCACGGTCGAAAAGGCGCTCGGACGCGCGCTGCCGCAGATGGAAGTGCGCTTCAGCAACCTCAGCGTCTCGGCCGACATCGTCGTTTCCGTACCAGCGTTCACAGCGTTCACAGCGTCCATGGGGGCAAAGAAGGAAGCATCGATTGCGGTGAATGCTTCTGCGTCTCACACCGGAAGTGTAGCCGACCTGCGGGACCCACGTCCTTAGAGAGAAGAGGTGGTGAGAGGGTTTTGAAGGCTGAGATCGCCGCGAACTTGGCGCCGGAGACCGATGTGAGGTCGGTGGCGACGATCTCGAAGTGAGCGAGAGCAGAGCGTGCTCGTGCGCTCTTGTCCTGATGCGCCTCAAAGAGATGACTTGCTCTCGATCCACGACCCTTGATAGGACTTCCATTCACTACGTTGCCTTCATACTCCACTTGCCGAGAGCAACCCTGACCGACGAAGACAACCGAGCAACAGGCTGAGGTGACTCGCTGCCGCAGGCGAGTCACTGCAAACACTCAAATCAAAGCGCATGGCACGACGACGACGACGACGACCACATGACCACCACCACCAGCAGCACCAATAGCATTGAGATGAGCTGAGAGGTCGATGTACCAGCCAACCAGCCAGCTAGCTAGCTAGCTAGCGAGAGATCCATCGCGCCGCTTCAATGTGTCGGTCGTTGTCGGTGTCGGTGGTCTCTGTGGTCTCGTCAATGACACTGTGTCCACTGACTGCTGTCGCTACCGCAAGTACACTCACTGCTCGCCACCGAGACGCTCGAGATGCTCGAGGCATGCAAGCTTTTCTTTGCGCTCGATCAAGTCGGCGCGTCTCCAGTCAGCGCGCGTCCGCAACCTCGACCTCGACCTCGATCTTGGTCCAACCTTAGCCTCGACAGAGTCGACTAGCTCGATGAGAGGCTCGGTGTGGAGCCACTGCAGAAGAACTAGGAGCAACACGGCGTCGCGAACCCGACGCAAGTGTGAGTGCGCCATGCCAGAGCAGAGCAGCTCAAGTCCCAGTCGATGCGTGCTCTCGTACAATCGGCAGTGTGCCTCCTCGCGTCGATGAACGCACGAGCAACTAGCTACCAACTACCAACTACCAACTGTTGGTTAGTGCCACAGACATCAGCGGTGCGTGGCTGCCTGCTGCACGCCTTGGCTAGCGCCGTCCGCCCGCGCCGTCCGTCCGCGTTCAGCACGGGCACACGTCAGATCCGACATTTCAAACGGAAGGAGCCATGCGCATTCTGCATGCTGTCCTCTGCATACTGCGCACTGCTCGCGCACTGCACGCTGGTTAGCTAGCTCACACCGTCAATGCGATCTGCGCTGCAGTCGAGCTGGACATTCGGCAAAGCGTGGGTTTGACATCAAGCGCTCGCTCGCTCGGTCGGTTGGGATGCTAGCAGCACTGTGTAGAGTAGTGTTGGCGTGCTTTCGGCGCATTCGCGACCCTTTCGATGCGCTCTCAATGCTCAGCTACCAAAGTGAAGCGCAGCTCCGTGCCGAGAAGTGCGCACGGTCTGCCGAGCTCGTCCACGTGGGCTCCGTGTGCTTCGTGCGGATCATCAGTGCGCTGGACGCCACGCGAGTTTCGGTCGGCGTCGAGAAGCTCGCAGAGTACGAGCGCAGCGCGCAGACGCTTCGCTTCGTTCTCTCGCTCGTAGTCTGTGAATCGTGACTCATGACTCGTGACTTATGACTCATGACTTATGGCGGTAGCAGCCGCCACTCGTTGTGCCGACGCAGGAGTTCATTCGCGCCAGGCTTGCTAGCGATCTACAACGCGCCATGCCGTTGCCGCGAGCGCACTATCGAGGCTCGAGCCGCTGAACTAACGAAGCGAACGAGTTGGTTCCAGTCTGCCTACCTACCTCATCCGCTGGTCTCGCCCGCTGATCGCCACCCACTCGCTCACGCCGAGCAGTGTGCACTGAGCAGTGTGCACCACCTCGCAACGACACCTCGCCGACTCGATTCCATGTACGATCGACACATGGCATCGAGGTGCTCTTGTGTTTGCTCCTGTGTGTTCGCTCTTGCGCGCGCAACTCTTCTTGCAAGTGAAGAGACGGCAACGCGAGTTGGGAGTCGGGATGGCGCAAGACCGCAAACATCGCCACACCTGCACGGTCACTCACTCAGTCGCTCACTTGCTCGCTCATGTGCTCAAGTCGTCATCGCCGCTTGGTGGCCTTGACAAACACACACATACACACACATGTTCTCGTTCGCGCACGCATGGCACATGGAGCGAGCAGAGCAATGATCCAGCGAGCATGACGCGCAACAGCAGCAAGAACTGTGGCGAGTACTGCTCTGTATCATCGTATGTGTGGAGGAGCTAGTGTGCGAATGAACGGAGCGTAGTTGGCGTGTACAGCAGCGCTCAAAGGTGCGCTGCGCACAAGATGCCTTTGTCATACAAGCGAAGTCTGTACATATGCATGCGATTGATAGACACAGTATGTAGTATGTAGCTAGTCTGATCGACAAGTCGAGTCGATAGGTCTCAAGATGCATAAGATGGACGGCGCCGTACGAGCGCTTGCGGCTACTGCGAGATGCTGCTCGCTCGCTGGATCTCAGCGCTTCTGGTGGTTGAGGTACCGCAGCGCCAGGAGCGCGACAAGCCGGAAGAACACAATGTAGCCGAGCACGATGCCAAAGTTCATCCAGATCTCGTCGTGCTTCATGCCAAAGTTGTCTTCGATGTACTCCTTCACGGTCGTGTGCCCAAGCGAGACGGGTACGCTCCGGAGTGGCTGGCAACCCGTCTCCGAGCCACCACCGCTGTACGCCTGCGTCACGTCGTTCCACGTCGGGAGCTCCGAACAGTCGGTGAACACGATCGAAGCAATGATCGCAAGCGAGAACCGCAGCGGCGTGATCTTGTACAGCCACGTGTAGCCGCTCGGGATCGCGTCGGCTGGCGGACTGAAGCCCATGAACGTCATAAAGACTGCGATCACCAAGATGCCGATAATGTGCGCCACCTCTTCGCTCGGCATCGCGTACGCGAACATCTGGCCCATGTACGTCGTCAGGAGCACCAGGAGCGACAGGTTGACCCAGAACATGAGCGCAGTCGCAAAGCCCGTGAAGCCCACGGACGGGAAGAAGATGACCGTGAAGAGCAGCGCGCTGCCAAAGACGTACGGGATCTCCGCGAGCGTCGAGCCGAGGAAGTACCAGAGTGCGTTGTACGTCTGCGACGCGCGCTCGCGGTAGAACGCATTGCGGTCATGCGATGCCACCGGTAGTATGCTGCTGAACGAGATCATGCCGTTGAAGAGCGTGGCGATGAAGAGCATGCCGATGCCCGAGTTGATGCCCTGGTACGTCGTGTACTCAGCATCCGCAAACACCAGCGCAAAGAGCACTGCAAGTAGCAGTGCGATCGTCACGCGGGTGAGGTTGTACGTCGGCGTGCGCCAGTACATGTCGAAGAACCGCCCGACGACAAACTTCATCTGAACCATCGAGCTCGCCGCGCGCTTCTGCGTGAACACCATCTCGGGAACGTGCGGCGACGGGTGGCCGACACCCTCGCGCGCAATCACGTTGTCGAGCAAGTGCTTGTGCTCACTGGTGTTGAACACCTGCACAAAGTCCGTGTCGTCAGCAGACGTGTTGCTCACACCCGCGCCGATGCACTCGAGCATCCACGTCGCGGGGTTGTAGTTCGCTGACAGTGGCGGCGTGCCTGGGATCGCCGCGAAGTACTCGACCAAGTTGCGGCAGTTGTCGCCCAGGTCGCCGAAGAACACCGTCTCGCCGCCGCGCTTGAGCAGCAGCAGCTTGTCGAACAGGAAGAACACCTCGGACGACGGCTGGTGGATCGTGCACACGACCGTGCGACCCGTGTCCGCCACCTTGCGCACGCCGTCCATGATCATCTTGGCCGACCGCGCGTCCAAGCCGCTCGTGGGCTCGTCCAGGAACAGCACGCTCGGCTGCGCCGCCAACTCCACGCCGATCGTCAGGCGCTTCATCTGCTCCACCGAGCTGCCGCGGATGATCTGGTCTGCGATCGCGTGCATGTCGAGCAGGTCGAGGCACTCGTTGACCGAGTCGAACTTGGTGGACGCCGGCACGCTCGCGTCCTGGCGCAGGAACGCGCTGAACGTCAGCGCCTCGCGGATCGTCGACGCCTCCGAGTGGATGTCCATCTGCTCGCAGTAGCCCGTGCACCGGCGGATGGCCAGGTCCGTGGCCTCGTAGCCGTTGAGCAGGATCTGGCCCTGGATCTTGCCGCCCGTCTTGCGGCCCGCGATGACGTCCATGAGCGTCGTCTTGCCGGCGCCAGACGACCCCATGAGCGCCGTCATCGTGCCCGGGAGCGCGTACCCCGTGATGCCCTTGAGCAAGTCGATCGTCTCGTGCTTCGGGTTGCTCGGCAGCGGCACGGTGTACCACAGGTCCGTGAACGCGAGCGTCACGGGCGTGACGTGGTCTTCAGCGCTGTTGATCCGCACGACGGAGGCTTCGCTCGAGCCCTTTGGCGTCTTTACCGCCACGTAGCTATCTTCACCGTCGCCCAGGTCGTGCTTGACAAACGTGATGTTCTCGGGTGCCTCGTACCGAACGTACTCGAGCCCAAAGTACGCCAGCGCCATGAAGGCGACGTACATCGCGATCAAGAAGAGGATGCCGTAGAGGATCCAGGTCTTCTCAGCCGGGATGTCAAAGAGGCCCAAGTAATACTCGCCCATGGTCTTGCCGTTAAAGTCCTTGCAGTAGTTCACGCCGCCGTACTCGCACTGGTTGAACTCGCTCGAGCGGTACTGGTTCACCGCGAGCGCACGGAGGCCCCAACTGATGGGGCTGATCCAGTAGATCCAGATGAAGTAGTCTGGGATCTGACTCTTCGTCACG
Organism: Pythium guiyangense; assembly: GCA_003730235.1. Classification (NCBI taxonomy): domain Eukaryota; phylum Oomycota; class Peronosporomycetes; order Pythiales; family Pythiaceae; genus Pythium; species Pythium guiyangense. The sequence continues at coordinate 506,609 of QXDM01000064.1, read as the reverse complement.
ATGAAGCCGGCAAAGATGATGTAGAAGAGGATCGAGACCATCGAGATCGGGTTCGCGATGTTCCCGTCCTTTGCGATCGCGGCGAGGGCGAAGAAGCACATCCCGAATGCGAGGTTGGAGAGCAGAAGCACGAGCTCAAAGAGGATGAACTCGCTCGCCTTTGCCACGAAGCCGCACATCCAGTACACGAGCGAGCCGAAGATGACCGTCTCGACGACCGCGAGCGGGATCTGCGCCACCGAGTTCGCAAACACGAACGATGACGTGCGGAAGAAGTTGGCGCCGCGCTGCTTGTAGAAGATGTCGCGCGAGGCGATGTACGTCGGCATTTGTGATGCCTGGCCCATGGACAGGAACATGATACACGTGAAGACCACGCCGATCACGACTTGGACGTTCTTCGGGTCGAACTGGTAGAACGTCGTGGCGTTGAGCAGACCCATGACGAGCACCATGAGGATGCGGCCAAAGACAAACGGTTTGTTGCGCAGGAGCACTTGCATCTGCCGCTTGAACAGCGTCGCCGTGCTTGCGAGGAACGACTGATGGAACTCGGGCATGCGTTCCATGCGCGTGGCGACAACCTCGAGGAGCTCCGGGTTATGCGGCGTCTCGAGAGAGCGGAGCATCTCGTGGTGGATCGCCGACCGGCGAAACACTTCAGCAAACTCGCTCGGCAAGCGCGGACACTTGGGGCGGTTCGCTGGCAACTCCACCTCGTACGCGCGCTGCTGCTTGGTGCCGAGGTCGAGGAGGAAGTCGGCAATGCCTCGCACAGGAGGGTACTCGAATCCTAAGCTCTCAAAGTACTCGACCACTTGCTCGCGCGGACCGTGGTACATCACTTCGCCGTCGTTCAGGATCATGACATCGTCGAAGAGCGCAAACACTTCCGGCGCCGGCTGCAGCAGAGCAATGACGACCGTCTTGCGCAGCGTCTTGGCGATGCTGCGCTGCGTGTTGATGATGTCGAACGTCGCTGCGCTGTCGAGACCCGTGCTGATCTCGTCCATGAGCGTGACGTACTTCATGCCAAACTCCATCTCGCCAGTCGTCACGCGCTTGCGCTCGCCGCCCGAGACGCCGCGGATCATCGCGTCGCCGACGACCGTGTCCTGGCAGTCTTGGAGACCGAGCTGTTCGATCACGATCTCAGGGAAGTGCTCAAACATCGCTCTCGCTGCAGCAAGGGCTTCGGCGTTCTCCTCTGGCGTGCCTTGCGACAGCAGCTCTTCTCCTCGCTTTGACAAGTCGCCGCCGCAGAATGTGTGGGCGTACTCGAGCGTCTCTTTCGCAGTCAGCACCGGGTAGTGCTTGTCGCGCTGCGCCGTGTACGCGACGAACTGCGGCAGGCGCTTCGTGATCTCGTGCTGCGGCACGCCGTTGTACGTGATGTCGCCCTCGACCGAGATGTTCTTGGCCATCGGGAAGCGGCCGCTGAGGATCTTCATGAGCGACGACTTGCCCGAGCTCGGCTGGCCGAGCAGCAGCGTGATCGTGCCGGGCTTGAACGACCCACTCACGTTCTTCAGGATCTCCTTGCGCACGCTCGTCGTCTTGGCCGACGGTCGGCTCTTGAACGCGCGGATGACCGTGTTGAACAGTGTCGGGAGCTCGGGCGTGTCGCTCTGCTCCTCTGCGACGACGATGTCAGCCGAGACGCTGAGGTCGCGAAAGCGCACCTCCATCTGCGGCAGCGCGCGTCCGAGCGCCGCTTCGACGCGCGTCGCAATGTGCTCGTGCAACACGTGCGGACCGTACTTCATGAGCGCTTTACCGGACTCGTAGCTGAGCTCGGGCTTGTGTTCGCTGTTGACTGCGCCGTCGACCGGGGGTCCATCATTGTCCGTGGCCATGGTGGCAGCTGGTGGTGTCGGAATACGGCTGCTTCAGGTGGAGTCTTGCGCTAGTAGCCTTGCGTGTGTGGGCGTGATGCGATGGAGAGTCAATCGCTGCTGGTGCTGTTACCAATGTTAGTGCTGGTGTCGGTGCTGGTGCTGGAAGAGAGCAAGTTGCAGAATGACCGCTCGCGTTCTCGTGGCCGCTCCGAGCACTCACTCACTCACTCTTGCGCCAATCGCAGCGGCAAAGGCGCATAGAGACGTCCTCGCATGTCGCCGCGTTCCACGTACGTACACTTGTGCGCACAGGTGCAGCTTCACTCGTTCCGCCATGCGCGTCAACGCGAGCGAGCGTCGGTGCAGGTCTAAACGTCGTGGCGCAATCGCTTCGCTTTCATTGGCGCTGACTCGTCACGAAGGCACACAGTAAGTGTACTTACAGCAACTTCATACATGGCGTGTACTCTGGTCTTGGTGCCAATGTCGCCTCCAGCGACCAAATGCTAGCTCACGCTACCTCTGCTCTGCTCATGCGCGCTCGCTCTCACGCAGATGCGCATACGTGTGTGCGAAGACATACTCCAGCCAGCCAGCTCCGACCTTGTTGGAGTCGTGCCGTCTCAACTCCTTCTTCTTCTTCTTCTCGACAGAGCTGGTGTGCTTGGGGTCGCACGGCAACAAAGACGCTACCAAAGAAGCACCGAAGCGGCGTAATCGACGTCGCGAACGTCCTTGGCGCAATCGCACCGAGTGTCGAGGCAGCAGGACGAGACAACGAGACAGCGCCACCGAAGACAGACACTCACGAGTTGACCAAATGTGCAGTTGTATTCGTGAAGGAGCGGAAAGACGCATGCAAGTGTAGTCGAGATGCAAGGTGTAGTGCGGGTGTGCGCAGTCGCTCGCGCGCGCGTGGAGCCGAGGCGCCGCGATCTAGCGCTTCTGGTGGTTGACGTACCGCAGCGCCAGGAGCGCGACAAGCCGGAAGAACACAATGTAGCCGAGCACGATGCCAAAGTTCATCCAGATCTCGTCGTGCTTCATGCCAAAGACGTCCTCGACGAACTCTTTCACAGTCACGTGGCCCATCGCCACTGGCGCGTTCGCGAGCGGCTTGCACCCGAGCTCCGAGCCGCCACCGCTGTACGTCTGCGTCGCGTCGTTCCACGTCGGGAGCTCCGAGCAGTCGGCAAAGACCATGGCTACGAGAATCGCGAGCGTGAACCGCAGCGGCGTGATCTTGTACAGCCACGTGTAGCCGCTCGGGATCGCCTCGGCCGGCGGACTGAAGCCCATGTACGTCATGAAGATCGAGATGACGAGGATGCCGATGATGTTCGCCACCTCTTCGCTCGGCAGCGCGTACGCAAACATCTGGCCCATGTACGTGAGCATCAGGCACAGGAGCGCGAGGTTGATCCAGAACTGCACCGCCAAGTCCAAGCCCGTGAAGCCGACCATCCAGAAGAAGATGACCGTGAAGAGCAGCGCGCTGCCAAAGACGTACGGGATCTCCGCGAGCGTCGAGCCGAGGAAGTACCAGAGTGCGTTGTACGTCTGCGACGCGCGCTCGCGGTAGAACGCGCCGCGGTCTTGAGACGCGATCGGGAGCACGCTCGTGAACGACGCCATACCAGTGAAGAGCGAGCTCACAAAGAGCATGCCGACACCCGAGTTCACTCCCTGGTACGATGCGTACTCGGCGTCGACGAAGATCAAACCGAAGAGCAGCGACAGGATCAGCGAGATCACCACGCGCGTCAAGCTGTACGTCGGCGTGCGCCAGTACGTGTCGAAGAACCGCCCGACGACAAACTTCATCTGAACCATCGAGCTCGCCGCGCGCTTCTGCGTGAACACCATCTCGGGAACGTGCGGCGACGGGTGGCCGACACCCTCGCGCGCAATCACGTTGTCGAGCAAGTGCTTGTGCTCACTGGTGTTGAACACCTGCACAAAGTCCGTGTCGTCAGCAGACGTGTTGCTCACACCCGCGCCGATGCACTCGAGCATCCACGTCGCGGGGTTGTAGTTCGCTGACAGTGGCGGCGTGCCTGGGATCGCCGCGAAGTACTCGACCAAGTTGCGGCAGTTGTCGCCCAGGTCGCCGAAGAACACCGTCTCGCCGCCGCGCTTGAGCAGCAGCAGCTTGTCGAACAGGAAGAACACCTCGGACGACGGCTGGTGGATCGTGCACACGACCGTGCGACCCGTGTCCGCCACCTTGCGCACGCCGTCCATGATCATCTTGGCCGACCGCGCGTCCAAGCCGCTCGTGGGCTCGTCCAGGAACAGCACGCTCGGCTGCGCCGCCAACTCCACGCCGATCGTCAGGCGCTTCATCTGCTCCACCGAGCTGCCGCGGATGATCTGGTCTGCGATCGCGTGCATGTCGAGCAGGTCGAGGCACTCGTTGACCGAGTCGAACTTGGTGGACGCCGGCACGCTCGCGTCCTGGCGCAGGAACGCGCTGAACGTCAGCGCCTCGCGGATCGTCGACGCCTCCGAGTGGATGTCCATCTGCTCGCAGTAGCCCGTGCACCGGCGGATGGCCAGGTCCGTGGCCTCGTAGCCGTTGAGCAGGATCTGGCCCTGGATCTTGCCGCCCGTCTTGCGGCCCGCGATGACGTCCATGAGCGTCGTCTTGCCGGCGCCAGACGACCCCATGAGCGCCGTCATCGTGCCCGGGAGCGCGTACCCCGTGATGCCCTTGAGCAAGTCGATCGTCTCGTGCTTCGGGTTGCTCGGCAGCGGCACGGTGTACCACAGGTCCGTGAACGCGAGCGTCACGGGCGTGAAGTTGACTTCGCTTGGCGTGACCTCGAGAATCGCGTCGCTCGACGCCCGAGATCGCGAGGACACGCCAGAGTTCTTTGGAGTCGCAGCGCTCGAGTAGTTGTCATCCGTCTCTTTGTCCGAGCTGAGCGAGACGTTCTCAGGCACTTCGTAGCGGAGGTACTCGAGACAGAAGCACGTGATCGCGACGAAGAAGAGGTAGAGCGCGATCATGTACAGGATGCCGTAGAGGATCCAGGTCTTCTCAGCCGGGATGTCAAAGAGGCCCAAGTAGTACTCGCCCATGGTCTTGCCGTTAAAGTCCTTGCAGTAGTTCACGCCGCCGTACTCGCACTGGTTGAACTCGCTCGAGCGGTACTGGTTCACCGCGAGCGCACGGAGGCCCCAACTGATGGGGCTGATCCAGTAGATCCAGATGAAGTAGTCTGGGATCTGACTCTTCGCGACGATGAAGCCGGCGAAGATGACAAACGTGAGGATCGAGACCATCGAGATCGGGTTCGCGATGTCGCCGTTCTTGCACGCCGCCGAGAGGAAGAAGAACCAGGCGCCGAACGTCAAGTTCGTGAGCAGGAGCACGAGCTCAAAGAGGATGAACTCGCTCGCCTTTGCCACGAAGCCGCACATCCAGTACACGAGCGAGCCGAAGATGACCGTCTCGACGACCGCGAGCGGGATCTGCGCCACCGAGTTCGCAAACACGAACGATGACGTGCGGAAGAAGTTGGCGCCGCGCTGCTTGTAGAAGATGTCGCGCGAGGCGATGTACGTCGGCATTTGTGATGCCTGGCCCATGGACAGGAACATGATACACGTGAAGACCACGCCGATCACGACTTGGACGTTCTTCGGGTCGAACTGGTAGAACGTCGTGGCGTTGAGCAGACCCATGACGAGCACCATGAGGATGCGGCCGAACACGAAAGGCTTGTTGCGGAACGTCACGAGGATCTGCCGCTTGAACAGCGTCGCCGTGCTTGCGAGGAACGACTGATGGAACTCGGGCATGGGCTCCATGTGGTCCGCCACGTTGTTCAACAGCTCCGAGTTGTACGGTATGTCGAGAGCGCGAAGCGTCTCGTGATGGATCATCGAGCACCGAAAGATCTCGGCAAACTCGCCAGGGTACCGTGGCAACGCGTGCTGCGCCGCTGCCGACTTCACCTCGTACTTGTACTGCTGCTTCGTGCCGAGGTCGAGGAGGAAGTCGGCCACGTCGCGCTCCGGCGGACACACAAAGCCGAGGCTCTCAAAGTACTCGACCACCTGCTCGCGCGGACCGTGGTACATCACTTCGCCGTCGTTCAGGATCATGACGTCGTCAAAGAGCGCAAACACTTCCGGCGCCGGCTGCAGCAGAGCAATGACGACCGTCTTGCGCAGCGTCTTGGCGATGCTGCGCTGCGTGTTGATGATGTCGAACGTCGCTGCGCTGTCGAGACCCGTGCTGATCTCGTCCATGAGCGTGACGTACTTCATGCCAAACTCCATCTCGCCAGTCGTCACGCGCTTGCGCTCGCCGCCCGAGACGCCGCGGATCATCGCGTCGCCGACGACCGTGTCCTGGCAGTCTTGGAGACCGAGCTGTTCGATCACGATCTCAGGGAAGTGCTCAAACATCGCTCTCGCTGCAGCAAGGGCTTCGGCGTTCTCCTCTGGCGTGCCTTGCGACAGCAGCTCTTCTCCTCGCTTTGACAAGTCGCCGCCGCAGAATGTGTGGGCGTACTCGAGCGTCTCTTTCGCAGTCAGCACCGGGTAGTGCTTGTCGCGCTGCGTCGTGTATGCGACGAACTGCGGCAGGCGCTTCGTGATCTCGTGCTGCGGCACGCCGTTGTACGTGATGTCGCCCTCGACCGAGATGTTCTTGGCCATCGGGAAGCGGCCGCTGAGGATCTTCATGAGCGACGACTTGCCCGAGCTCGGCTGGCCGAGCAGCAGCGTGATCGTGCCGGGCTTGAACGACCCACTCACGTTCTTCAGGATCTCCTTGCGCACGCTCGTCTTGTTCTTCGTGAACATGCCTTTCACGCCCTTCTTGAGCGTGTTTGGGAGCGTTGGGAGCTCGGGCGTGTCGCTCTGCTCCTCTGCGACGACGATGTCAGCTGAGACGCTGAGGTCGCGAAAGCGCACCTCCATCTGCGGCAGCGCGCGTCCGAGCGCCGCTTCGACGCGCGTCGCAATGTGCTCGTGCAACACGTGCGGACCGTACTTCATGAGCGCTTTGCCGGACTCGTAGCTGAGCTCGGGCTTCTGGTCATCGCCTCTGAACGACAGGGACGGAGCGAGCGGCATGTTGGACGAAAGAGAGAGAGAGAGAGAGACCGGTGCGCTGGTGTGCGTGCCGGTGCTGCTGCTGCTGCTGCTGCTGTCGCTGTCAGTGGTGCTGTCTCGAGAAGTCGCGTTTGTATGGAGCGAGGCAAGTCGCTCGGAGGAGGGGAATTGGAGAGTGCGTTGAGCTGGGCAGAGCTCTCGCGCTCAGTTCGCTTGCGTCGTCGATGGGGCTGCTTGACAGCGATTCTTCCGATCGAGGTCGGTCCGCAAGACAGACAGACAGAGAGAGAGAGAGAGACAACATCCACTGCGATGATTCGGCTCTCGCAGACGCAGTATGCGAGCGAGCGAGCTCTGGCTCGAGACAGCGCACCACCACACGGATGACGCCAAGCCTGGCATCATCCGTCTGCACACTGGTTCGTTCGTCTCGGACACCGCTGCGTGCGTTCGCGCAGCGAAGAAGAGCTGCTCATTGCTCTGCGGCGTTCACGACACGAGCGGATTGTGCCAGCGACACCTGCACCGCGGCGCAAACAAACGCATTTCCTGATCTACTTCACTATTGAAAAAACATCAGACGACGGTGGGTATAGTGAAACCAACTACAGCGACGACGGTCAGAGCCTCGCTCGCCTCTCCAGAGCACGTCTAGACTCGAGCACACCTGAGCTCGACGCTGCGTCGTGGCCAGTTTAACGCACCGAGGCAGCATCTGTGCGTCTCCACGAAAGCCCGTCACTCCAACGCCGGTGTGTAGCGCCGACCGAGCGCCGATGTCCGAGATGATGCCATTGATCACGCATGGCGCAAACGGCGTCCCCACTCCACTCCTAGCTCCATTCATTCGCACACTAGCTCCTCCACACATACGATGATACAGAGCAGTACTCGCCACAGTTCTTGCTGCTGTTGCGCGTCATGCTCGCTGGATCATTGCTCTGCTCGCTCCATGTGCCATGCGTGCGCGAACGAGAACATGTGTGTGTATGTGTGTGTTTGTCAAGGCCACCAAGCGGCGATGACGACTTGAGCACATGAGCGAGCAAGTGAGCGACTGAGTGAGTGACCGTGCAGGTGTGGCGATGTTTGCGGTCTTGCGCCATCCCGACTCCCAACTCGCGTTGCCGTCTCTTCACTTGCAAGAAGAGTTGCGCGCGCAAGAGCGAACACACAGGAGCAAACACAAGAGCACCTCGATGCCATGTGTCGATCGTACATGGAATCGAGTCGGCGAGGTGTCGTTGCGAGGTGGTGCACACTGCTCAGTGCACACTGCTCGGCGTGAGCGAGTGGGTGGCGATCAGCGGGCGAGACCAGCGGATGAGGTAGGTAGGCAGACTGGAACCAACTCGTTCGCTTCGTTAGTTCAGCGGCTCGAGCCTCGATAGTGCGCTCGCGGCAACGGCATGGCGCGTTGTAGATCGCTAGCAAGCCTGGCGCGAATGAACTCCTGCGTCGGCACAACGAGTGGCGGCTGCTACCGCCATAAGTCATGAGTCATAAGTCACGAGTCATGAGTCACGATTCACAGACTACGAGCGAGAGAACGAAGCGAAGCGTCTGCGCGCTGCGCTCGTACTCTGCGAGCTTCTCGACGCCGACCGAAACTCGCGTGGCGTCCAGCGCACTGATGATCCGCACGAAGCACACGGAGCCCACGTGGACGAGCTCGGCAGACCGTGCGCACTTCTCGGCACGGAGCTGCGCTTCACTTTGGTAGCTGAGCATTGAGAGCGCATCGAAAGGGTCGCGAATGCGCCGAAAGCACGCCAACACTACTCTACACAGTGCTGCTAGCATCCCAACCGACCGAGCGAGCGAGCGCTTGATGTCAAACCCACGCTTTGCCGAATGTCCAGCTCGACTGCAGCGCAGATCGCATTGACGGTGTGAGCTAGCTAACCAGCGTGCAGTGCGCGAGCAGTGCGCAGTATGCAGAGGACAGCATGCAGAATGCGCATGGCTCCTTCCGTTTGAAATGTCGGATCTGACGTGTGCCCGTGCTGAACGCGGACGGACGGCGCGGGCGGACGGCGCTAGCCAAGGCGTGCAGCAGGCAGCCACGCACCGCTGATGTCTGTGGCACTAACCAACAGTTGGTAGTTGGTAGTTGGTAGCTAGTTGCTCGTGCGTTCATCGACGCGAGGAGGCACACTGCCGATTGTACGAGAGCACGCATCGACTGGGACTTGAGCTGCTCTGCTCTGGCATGGCGCACTCACACTTGCGTCGGGTTCGCGACGCCGTGTTGCTCCTAGTTCTTCTGCAGTGGCTCCACACCGAGCCTCTCATCGAGCTAGTCGACTCTGTCGAGGCTAAGGTTGGACCAAGATCGAGGTCGAGGTCGAGGTTGCGGACGCGCGCTGACTGGAGACGCGCCGACTTGATCGAGCGCAAAGAAAAGCTTGCATGCCTCGAGCATCTCGAGCGTCTCGGTGGCGAGCAGTGAGTGTACTTGCGGTAGCGACAGCAGTCAGTGGACACAGTGTCATTGACGAGACCACAGAGACCACCGACACCGACAACGACCGACACATTGAAGCGGCGCGATGGATCTCTCGCTAGCTAGCTAGCTAGCTGGCTGGTTGGCTGGTACATCGACCTCTCAGCTCATCTCAATGCTATTGGTGCTGCTGGTGGTGGTGGTCATGTGGTCGTCGTCGTCGTCGTCGTGCCATGCGCTTTGATTTGAGTGTTTGCAGTGACTCGCCTGCGGCAGCGAGTCACCTCAGCCTGTTGCTCTGAGGCTCTGCGGCTCAGAGCTACGAGCTATGTGTTGCTTGTTGTTGTCTGTGCTCGAGCACTCGACGACAGTGAGCACTCGGCGCCAATCCGACGCCACAGGCAGACAAGCAAGCAAATGACCCAGCACTCGTGACGCGAACGAAGGGGTTGGCGCGCCACCCGAGCGCTCTTCGTTCGTGCAAAGCACTGCTGCACCATTCCACACGCAATCGCGCGCATGGCGAATCGCGAATGGCGTGCATGTCGCCGTCAGGGCAAACTGACTGGCGCATTGGCACCACCAGAGCTGGTCGGACGAGAGTCGAGTCGATTTGCACCGGCTTCCTTCCTGCCTGCCTGCAAATGCATGGGCAACTGAACGAGCGAGCGACAAGCACGCAACGATAGACCAAGCAAGAGCAAGAGACCGAGCGCGCGAGCCAAGCAAGCAAGCGACGCGAGTTCGCTTCAAGACGTCTTTGAGACCGCTTCAAGATGTACTGGCGGCCTCGGATCAAAGCCAGTGCGAACAAATCGGCAATCGCGACACAGTATACAAACGCTAAGTCAAAGCGTCCCGTCATGTCAGGAGTACCACGCCCCATGCTTTGCGCGACGACGACGACGACAACGAGATGGATGGTGAAAGACGCAAGAGGATGAACGACGATCGACGACGAGCAAGCGGCGGGAAGTGGCGATGACGATGCAGGCGGGACGACGCGGCGGCTGCCCGCGCAGCGAGCCGATCATTCGCGGTTTTCGTGTCGAGCGAGCACGGAGGGAGCACGGCAGACGGCAGCGAACAGTGGCCGCATGACGTCGTCATCCGAGGCGCCGATCCTGCAGGCGGTCCGGAGCACCGATGGCGACTCCGATGACCCGAGCAAGATCCAGATCGCGTACGCGTCCGGCGAGCAGCTCATGGCGCGCGGACCGCACGCGCTGCACGAGCACGTCGCGAGCAAGCTCGAAGCCGCGCTCGGCCGCGCACTGCCGCAGATGGAGGTGCGCGTGAGCAACCTCTCGCTCGCCGCCAACATCTCAGTGGCGTCGGCCAGTGCGAGCGCGCGCGCCGAGCTCCCGACGCTCGCGAACGAGCTCAAGAAGGGCCTCGCAGGCACGGTCGCGAGCAAGAACATCTTGCGCAAGGAGATCCTGAAGAACGTGAGCGGCGTGTTCAAGCCCGGGACCACGACGCTGCTGCTCGGTCAGCCGGGCTCGGGCAAGTCGTCGCTCATGAAGCTCATTAGCGGCCGCTTCCCGCTCGAGAAGAACATCGTCGCGGACGGCGAGATCACGTACAACGGCGAGACGCTCGCGGGACTCAAGAAGACGCTCCCGCAGTTCGTGGCGTACGTGAACCAGCGCGACAAGCACTACCCGACGCTCACGGTCAAGGAAACGCTGCAGTTCGCGCACGAGTTCTGCGGTGGCGAGCTCTCGCGTCGCGGCGAAGAGCTGCTGTCGAAGGGGTCACCGGAGGAGAACAAGGCGGCGCTCGAAGCTGCCAAGGCCATGTTTGCGCACTACCCAGATGTCATCATTGAGCAACTCGGACTGCAGAACTGCCAGGACACGGTCGTCGGCGACGCGATGATCCGCGGCGTCTCGGGCGGCGAGCGCAAGCGCGTGACGACTGGCGAGATGGAGTTTGGCATGAAGTACGTCACGCTCATGGACGAGATCAGCACGGGTCTCGACAGCGCAGCGACGTTCGACATCATCAACACGCAGCGCAGCATCGCCAAGACGCTGCGCAAGACGGTTGTCATTGCTCTGCTGCAGCCGGCGCCGGAAGTGTTTGCGCTCTTTGACTATGTCCTGATCCTGAACGACGGCGAAGTGATGTACCACGGTCCGCGCGAGCAGGTGGTCGAGTACTTTGAGAGCCTCGGCTTTGTGTGTCCGCCGGAGCGCGACGTGGCCGACTTCCTCCTCGACCTCGGCACGAAGGAGCAGCGCAAGTATGAAGCGGGGGCGCCACGGCGATCGCCACTCAAGCCGCGGTACCCGAGCGAGTTTGCTGAAGTCTTTCGCCGCTCGGCGATCCACAACGACATGCTCGCTCTCCTCGCGGCGCCGCACGACACGGAGTTGCTCGACAATGTGCAGCATCACATGGAGCCGACGCCCGAGTTCCACCAGTCGTTCTGGGGCAACACGTGGACGCTCACGCGGCGCGAGACGACCGTTGCGCTGCGCAACGTGCCGTTCATCGCTGGCCGCGTGATCATGATCTTGCTCATGGGCTTCTTGTACTCGACGACGTACTACCAGTTCGACCCGACGCAGATCCAAGTCACGATGGGCATCATCTTTGCCGCCGTGCTCTTCCTCTCGCTCGGTCAGATGTCGCTCATCCCGACGTTCATGGACGCGCGCGAGATCTTCTACAAGCAGCGCGCCGCCAACTTCTACCGCACATCGTCGTACGTCGTGGCGAACTCGCTCAGTCTCCTTCCGCTCATGATCGGTGAGACGATCGCGTTCGGCTCGATTGTGTACTGGGCGTGCGGCTTCACGGCGTCCGTGGCGTCGTTCGCCATGTTCGAGCTGCTGCTGCTGCTCACGAACATGTCGTTCAGCGCCTGGTTCTTCTTCCTCTCGGCCGCGCTCCCGAACGTGAACGTCGCGAACCCGCTCGCGATGCTCTCAGTGCTCATGTATGTGCTCTTTGCTGGCTTCGTCGTGCTCAAGAGCAAGATCCCGGACTACTTCATCTGGCTCCACTGGCTCAGTCCGATCAGCTGGAGCGTCCGCGCACTCGCGATCAACGAGTACAGCTCAGACGAGTTCAACGGCTGCACCTACGGCGACGTGGACTACTGCAAAGAGTCGAGCGCCAAGTCCATGGGCGAGTACTACTTGTCGTTGTTTGACATTCCGTCCGAGACGGCGTGGGTCGGCTATGGCGCCGCGTACCTCGCGCTGCTCTACTTTGTCTTCATGGCGTGCTCGTACTGCGCGCTCGAGTACGTGCGGTACGAGACGCCTGAGAACGTGACTGTGAGCAAGAGAGCCGACGACGATGCGACGGGCTACCATCTCAGCGCAACGCCCAAGGACGCGTCGTCGATGTCTCACTCGCGCGTCAAGAATGAGGTGGCGGTCGGTGTGCACGCCTCGGGCGAAGTCAACTTCACGCCCGTGACGCTCGCGTTCACGGACCTGTGGTACACCGTGCCGCTGCCGAGCAACCCGAAGCACGAGACGATCGACTTGCTCAAGGGCATCACGGGGTACGCGCTCCCGGGCACGATGACGGCGCTCATGGGGTCGTCTGGCGCCGGCAAGACGACGCTCATGGACGTCATCGCGGGCCGCAAGACGGGCGGCAAGATCCAGGGCCAGATCCTGCTCAACGGCTACGAGGCCACGGACCTGGCCATCCGCCGGTGCACGGGCTACTGCGAGCAGATGGACATCCACTCGGAGGCGTCGACGATCCGCGAGGCGCTGACGTTCAGCGCGTTCCTGCGCCAGGACGCGAGCGTGCCGGCGTCCACCAAGTTCGACTCGGTCAACGAGTGCCTCGACCTGCTCGACATGCACGCGATCGCAGACCAGATCATCCGCGGCAGCTCGGTGGAGCAGATGAAGCGCCTGACGATCGGCGTGGAGTTGGCGGCGCAGCCGAGCGTGCTGTTCCTGGACGAGCCCACGAGCGGCTTGGACGCGCGGTCGGCCAAGATGATCATGGACGGCGTGCGCAAGGTGGCGGACACGGGTCGCACGGTCGTGTGCACGATCCACCAGCCGTCGTCCGAGGTGTTCTTCCTGTTCGACAAGCTGCTGCTGCTCAAGCGCGGCGGCGAGACGGTGTTCTTCGGCGACCTGGGCGACAACTGCCGCAACTTGGTCGAGTACTTCGCGGCGATCCCAGGCACGCCGCCACTGTCAGCGAACTACAACCCCGCGACGTGGATGCTCGAGTGCATCGGCGCGGGTGTGAGCAACACGTCTGCTGACGACACGGACTTTGTGCAGGTGTTCAACACCAGTGAGCACAAGCACTTGCTGAACAAGGAGATCGGGAAAGACGGCGTGGGTCGTCCTGCTCCCGGCAGCTCGGCGCTCGTGTTCTCACAGAAGCGCGCGGCGTCGTCGATGACGCAGTTCCACTGGGTGGTGGGCCGCTACTTCACGCTGTACTGGCGCTCGGCAGCGTACAACCTCACGCGGTTCTTCATGGCGATCATGTTCGCGCTGCTTTTCGGCTTGGTGTTCATTGGTGCTGACTACGACTCGTACCAGGGCGTGAACTCGGGCGTCGGCATGGTCGGAGTCGTTTTGGTCTTCAACGGTCTCATCTCGCTCTACGGCACACTTCCAGTCTCCACGGACGAGCGCGCGTCGTTCTACCGCGAGCGCGCGGCGCAGACGTACAATGCGTTTTGGTACTTTATGGGCTCGACGATTGCCGAGGTCCCGTACGTGCTGCTCAGCTCGCTGATCTTCACGGCGATCTTCTACCCGATGGTCGGCTTCACGGGCTTCACGACCGCGGTGCTCTTTTGGCTCAACGTCGCGCTTCTGATGCTGTACCACGCGTACATGGGTCAGCTGCTCGCGTACGCGCTGCCGAGCGTTGAGGTTGCGACGATCATCGGCGTGCTCGTGACGTCGATCTACTTCCTCTTCATGGGTTTCAGTCCGCCTACGAGCGCCATTCCGTCTGGTCTCAAGTGGCTCAACTACATCACGCCGCATACGTACTCGCTCTCGATTGCTGTGGCACTCGTGTTTGCCGACTGTCCGAGCAACACGACGTTTGACGCGGCGGCCCAGAAGTTTGTGCGCGTCGGCTCGGCGCTCGGGTGCCAGCCGCTCAAGAACGCGCCGGTGACGATGAGCCAAGTGACGGTGAAGGAGTTCACGGAGCAGGTGTTTGGCATGAAGCACGGCGACATCGGTCAGAACTTTGTCATCCTCGTTGGCTTTGCCGTGGGGTTCCGCGTGCTCGCGCTCCTGGCGCTGCGCTTCGTCAACCACCAGAAGAAATAAGTGAGTCAGCGAGTGAGTCCGTGATGGTGAAGGACGCATGTGAGGACGCAGAGAATGGTGCCACGAGTAGCGACCACGTGAGCGAGCGTGCTTGGATCAGAAGCAACCGTCCGTGTGAGTGCAGCAATTGTATGAAGTCGTGCAAGTGTGGTGTGTCAGCTTAACAGGCAGTCGTCATGTGGCTCGTCGTTGTGTGCGTACATGCGTCAAGTGTGTCAACATGAAATGGGTTTGGTTCCGCATGGCGTGTACATGACGTCGTGAGGTCATGAGGTGCTTGTTCGCACAGGAGCTGCTGCCGCACTGAAGCCGCATACTTGCGGTCTTGGTTGCTGCATGATGCGACTTGTACGTGCTACAATGCATGTCACGGCATGGTCAGCACTGACAGCGGAGTGGAGCTTGCTGTGCTCGGCGTAGCGCACTCGAGGTGGTCGCTCCGTATTTATCGCACCCTGATTACGTATTTAATATACCACATGTGACACCTATTTCATATTTAACATACCACATGAATTTGTGGTGTCAGTAACTATACATTGCTTTATGTGTTTCGATGTATACCACACCAAAGTCCTTGTTGTGGAAAATTGGTTGGCTCCATTTATGTCCCTGTATTGGGAAAAGCCCCAGTGGATCGCTCCTAAATTGACATCAACCTATTTTAGCACCAAGCACCCCAAACACGCTTCAAACAGAATGAACTGACTCGGAAAAGGTGGAAAATGACTAAATGTGACGGGTTTGCCTAATTAATGACAAGACCGGAACTGTGTTGTCAAAATGTGCTGTTTATGACAAAATACATGCCGAATCGTGGCCATCCAAACATATCGCCAAACTGCCACTGCTGGTAAGAGACAGCAGCCACTCCTTTTGTCGTTTTGTGAGCACCCAAGCACTCTTCTTAACGAGCACAACGAGCACAACGAAAATGTCTGTCGTTCCGTTCGAGGGCATGTTCTTCAGCAGCACTACCGCGGCCGTTCTCGCAATCCAAGACTACGCTATGCAGTGCGATAAAATGGTGTAGATCACCAAGCGCAACGGTAAGTACCGCTTGATGACCTGCTCGTCGACATCATGCGCAGTTTTCGCGCGCATCTACTGCACGCAAGTCAACAAGGAGCAAGGGCCTCGGTGTATCTCGACCCTTTGCATTGACCACACGTCATGCACCTCTACGGCGAACCCAACAAGACAGCCGATCGCGAGCACCCCCACGTTTACAGTTGACGTCTAAGCAGACCCCACCGTTTCTGCGCCTGCGCTTATCGACCGAGTGCAGTCCCTCTACGGCATTGCGAAAGCGAGCAAGAAGCGCGCTGTTTGACGAGCTCGCGAGATGCTGTCCGCAGATAGCAAAGCCCAGGCGAAGGCGTCCATCAAGAAGCTGCCGTCCTACCTGTACGCCTGCGTGGCGCTGAACTAGGGGTATGTTGCGTTTGTGGAGAAGGATGGCAAGGGGAACCGTAAGCACGCGATCGTTGTTTCTGCTGTGCGCGTCTGCGCACCGAGGCCACCCGACAGCGCGTCATGGGGATCGACTGCGCACATAGCAAGCGCACAGAGTATGATGGTGTCCAAATGTTGCTCGTGGGACGCGACGGCAACATGAACAATTTGACGGCGGCGTGTGCGCTTGCTTCTGCCGAGGATGGCGAGAGCTACCGACGGTTTTTACGTCTTGATCCGCGCCGGCGTTGACTGTACTGGCGCTCCTATCTTCTGCGACAGAAGCTCGGCTCTGCTCTCTACTGCGGGCGACTTTGGACTCGAGATTCAGTACTGCACGCTACACATCGTTCGCGCCTCCTCCACCGAGTTCTCAAGTTCGCACACGCGCACAAGAACTTGATCCAGCAGATCCAGAGTGCCACAACTGTCAGCGAGTACAACACCAGATAAGGCTGGGCAAGATATTTGGGCGTACATGGCAGACATCCCGCCGACGCGTTGGTGTGTCCTATCAATATTGTCAACGCCTGCGCGTACTGGACCATGCCTGCCTTATAGTGAATGTCGCGCGTCGTCAGGGTCCCGTTGTACTAACCGACCACTGCGCCAGCAGCGACGAACGTGCTCGCAAAGAGACCCATGCCATGGTGACTGTGGCGGAGCTCGGGTCCTGCCTGGTTTTGGCGGCGGTTTCCACACCGCTTGACGACCTTGCAGTTGCGGCTTGTGCAGAGCGTGTTAGTTTCAGCGCTATGGCAGTCGACTGCTGAGCGCGTGTCGAAGCATCCACACCAATCGACCTGACCAAGGTCGTTGACTTGCACGCCGGGATTGATGGTATGCATGAAGGACTGGACGTCGAATAGCCAAGAAAAGGATGTGTCGGTGCAGGTGAGGTCGACCACAGAAGGAGCAAGTTGCGCGGCTTCGGCGCCGTCGTTGTCGTTTCCCAGGTCGCCGTGTTCGTCTGCCTCGTCGTCGTCGATGAGCCTTACATCGTCGGCCTCCACTCGCTCGCGTGCTGTCATTTCGATTCAAACAGTCGTGTTCACGGGGAACGCCACCTTGACGCGCACTCCGAGCGTCCCGAGCGGCGTCGCCACCGGCAGGCGGTAGGCATACATTATCGCGCACCGCGGCTCGGCGAGCTCGGTACTTATTCTTGTGAGGCAGCGGTTGGTGAAATCCGGCTCGTCCGCGTTTCGCTTGCCATCGCTATCGCGTGCGCTCGGCTCGCGTAATGGTGTCGGTTGTGGCGACTGTGTGCTTGTCTTCACTGCCCATCCATTGCGGTCGTTTTGCTTTATGTAGTGTCTTGCGTTGAATTACGGTTTGAAAGTTGTAGCCAACAGGAGACTGTCAAGTGATAATAATCGACAATATGTGACTATTGAGAAGATAAGGACCTGTTTGCAATACGATAGTATCCCTAACCCTTATCGACACATGATGTCCATGATTGACGGGATCTAGTTAAGGATTGGCATATCCCCTCGGAATAGTGTGTTCCGATATGATTCCATGTTGTCACATCATTGTTTGAAATTGAATCCATCCGTAGCGAAAAAATATTCACTACTCAGAGGTTGCAACGGTAATGTAAATTCCGAGCTCGATTAGAATCTACTCAGACGGCTGAATAGCGAACAACTGGTACAATGATACAGAAAAGACTCTTGCAGTCTGTATCTCTGTTCGACTCCAGGCGTGACTCAATGAATGAAAACATACACGTAAGTATATAAAGTGCACGACAAAAGTCTTGGAAATTTTTGTTTCATTTCAAATATTTTTGATTTTCATCGGACAGAGCTGCAATGAAGCTGGATTAATAGCGCAATTAAATACGGTTCGAATGCTATATGTCGATCATCGAAATACACAGTGTAGCCAGCACAATGGCAGAAAATGTCATTTTCGAAATATTTCAACGATGCGAGAATAAATGGAGAGGCGTGGTAAGATTGGTATTGAACGTGAGGACGCTGCGTTTGAAGCTTACGAACTAGTAATAAACGCTCCCTTGCGCTCGAGGACAGCTGCACAGCGCTTGGGCATCGATGCAACCAAGTTGGCAATGACTGAGTGGTCGAGATCGCGCCACGCTTGGGTGATGGCGGACTTGAGCTCTTGCTGCGATGAGAACTGGCGACCGTGCGCGTACACGGTTCTCGTCAGGATGCCCCAGAGGTGCTCGATCGGATTGAGATCCGGGGACATCGCTGGCCAGCTCATCGTCGTCACGTTGCTCGTCTGCAGCCATGCTTGAGTAAGTCGAGCGCGATGACACGGCGCGTTGTCATGCTGAAACACGTGCCCTTCTTCGTGGTGCGCGCGTAAGAACGGCAGCAAGTGCGTGGCAAGCGTCTCTGTGTAGCGTTGCGCGTCTTGGCCGCCCTCAATGAACTTGAGCTCCGACTTGCCGGCTGCAGAGAATGCGCCCCAGACCATGACCGATCCTCCACCGCTGTGACGCTTCACGGCGCATCGCTCTGGCTGCCCCGCGCGATGCCAGTAAAACTGCAAGCCATCCGGCCCATCCATGTTCCACTTCTTCTCGTCGCTAAACACGACACGCGACCACTCACTCGCGCCCCAAGCTGCTCTCTCGCTCGCCCATGCGACTCGTCCTTTTTGGTGCATCTTGGTCATCACCGTCGTCCGCTTCTTCTTCTTCCAAGACACGTCAGGGTGTGCATGGAGGACGCGCTGCACGGTGCGCACCGATGCGTCAACACCGACACTCGCTCGGGCTTGAGAGGCGCTCTCATTTCGCGTCGTAACCGCGCGCACCAGCCGCCGGCCCTCACGCTCAGACACTTTTCGAGGCCTTCCCGTGCGCTGTTTGGTCTTCGAGGCTCTCTCGCCGTTGATGACGCGTGACACAGTCGATACGCTGCGCTGCACACGCGTTGCAATCGCCTGCAGCCTCTCGCCTTGGCCTCGAAGGTCGAGGATAGTTGCGACGTCGCTCGCCGTCATCTCTTGCCACGCCGTCATCGCAAAACAGCTTCGGAGGCACTGGAAATTTGTTCGCTTGGTGTACGCAATGTGTTCTATCTAAATTACGTGTTTTCGAGCTCGTTTGACCACAATTACAATTTTGATACCAATCTTACCACGCCTCTCCATTTATTCTCGCATCGTTGAAATATTTCGAAAATGACATTTTCTGCCATTGTGCTGGCTACACTGTGTATTTCGATGATCGACATATAGCATTCGAACCGTATTTAATTGCGCTATTAATCCAGCTTCATTGCAGCTCTGTCCGATGAAAATCAAAAATATTTGAAATGAAACAAAAAATTTCCAAGACTTTTGTCGTGCACTTTATCCGCTCCGGTTATATATTTACATATATATGTACCCATGCTTCGACTTAAATCGATGTTTTAGTGAGGGGCCTCGTTACCAGTGTAACTCCCGCCTCATCTCAAAGACAATTGAAGCGACAACGACAACAACATCGACACAAGTATCACCTCTACCGCACAAGGACGTATATCACATAGCATATCATACATACGTCACAACCGAATAATAGCGGAAAAATCATAAATTACATGAGTGAATGATGCTAATCACGTCCCGATAAATATCCAGTAAGATTGTTTCTTTGGTTCCACGTGGAACGCTTACTGGGAGTCTCCCTGCAACAAAGAATCCGGTCCAGAATCCAAAATACCGATATACTGTCTTCAGGACAGGAGAGGTTGAAAACAGAGTAGAGTACCGTATAGTGCCGATAAAAACACATATATAACGGATCAAACCAATGAACCAATCACAATCCAGTATTGGACTACATTAGTAGACCGTGTTGCATATTACGGATTGACCATGTCGTCTGATTGTGAAGCCACAAGGGAAAAGTTCAAAATGTAAAGGTTATAAAGAAAGATCGACAATATGTGTAAAATATCGTCAGTATTTAGGATTTCGCTGGAAGTTGTGCCAAAGTGTATTAGGTGTATGCCATGCGATATAATGCCAAGGAATTTAGAGCACATGTTGACAAACCGTGTAGGTGTATTGACCACATAAGACACTATTTGCCTCGTATTTGTTCTTCACTCGGCAGTTTGCGATCAAGCAATACACCAGCGCACAACCCCACACAACCATGAACGACGCCAACGTCCCAGAGCACAAGCCGGGAATGCCTTTTGAGAGCGCGCCAGCAGCTGTATGTGATGTCTTCCTACCTGGATGGTGGTCTTTTCGCAAAGACCGACTAGCACTCTACAACGTCCTGTGGATCGAACGCTGATCGTGGCAGTCAACTAATGCTGCAGAACAAGCGTTTATGACGCTCGTGATCTACTTCTGGTGCCCGAGCTCGTGTCCACGACGCTCCTGCTTGCGCGCAAGTCGACGGTTCGTTTCGACGTCCTGCCGCGTTTGCAACCTCATGCCGATGGAGTTCTGGCTGTAGTCGAAGCGGTTATAACCTCGTTCGACCCAACGAGCCCACAGTTCATACAAATCCCGCCCACAGCTAAGGTCGTTTTTTCGCTGGGGCGAGCGAGTTTGTCGCACGAATCGCGAAAACCCGGGTTGGATCTGCTTGAGCGGACCATCACGTCGCGCCGGATGGACGTTCTTCCCACTTCACGGCGGGAAAACGTCCAATGCGACACAATACATGGAAGAAGCGCATGGCCTAGCGTTGACGAAGGCGACTGCTGAGTGATGACGAGCCCGACAGGACGAGCTCGGCGCGCTGCGTGAAGCAGCATGTTTGCGCGGGATCCTACTCGTCTTCATCGGCTGATCGAAGCCCGAAAGATCATTAACAACAATATTTCGTTCAAGGTCGAAGCGTACAACGCGACAACGATCATTGAGTCGTTGTTAGTGAAGGAGCACAAGCACACCAAGCACCGATGTGCTCGAAGAACATCACTTACTCCGTTGCCGAGATGAATATCGCAGCGAAGATAGATGTCGTACGTCACTTCAAGCTCGCTCAGCAAGTAGGCCACGCTGTGTCTATTTTGGTTGTGGACTTTTGGTCTTGCGCTCCAGAGAGCGCCAAACTACCTTGACGCTCGACTGTACTTCGTGAACGCTGACTGGAGGTTTTGGTCCGTCCTCCTCGGAACACACCGCTTCGTTTGAAGCTTGCTGAACGGTCGAAAGGCATTCGATAGCCTTTTTTTCCGCTGGCTTAACCAGTCGCTCAACCACTGCGGCGTCGACAAAAGCGATCTCTTTGTGTCGACGACAGACGCAGAGAACGAAGGCGAGTGGATGATGACCGAAGGCAACTTGCTCAAGTGGGAGTGGTACGTGCCATATATACTCTCTTTCAACGAAGTTGCGTTTGGGCTTCGGTCAACCTAACGAAGAATAACATCGAGATCCGAGACATGATCGACATAGTGCGACACACGTTCTGAACAGTCCAGAAAGCCGAGACCTTTGGCATTCTGTTCACTGAGCATTGCGAGATGGAGGCATCCGGCACCAAGAAGCGAACGCTTGTCAAGTTTGAAGGGCATCGTTTCCTCGCATTCGACAGAGTGCCGGATCGGCTCATCGAGCTGTGGGCGCCAATTGAACGCTAGTACGCCAAGGGCGACATTCTCAGCAGTGTGTGTGTGTGGGGGGGTGCAGGCGTTTATGTTTGAATGAGGTCTCGACGTATTCGTGTAGTTGATGTCGCCGTAGCAGCCTGTTGTGCAGTCATGCAAGCAATTCCAAAGCGAGAAGCTTGTCCAGGTCCAGGCGTTGCTGCTTCTATCGTGTGCGCATGGCGAGAGTCAACAAGCTGAAGCCGCTCCGCGATGGACACCGACAAGCGGCAGTTTGCGTGCGCACAACCTGACAAAACCGTGACGAAGACTCGAGCGATGCTAGCCGACGCGCTTGGCGCGCGGCTCTTTATACGCTACACTGAAGTGCACGAGTTTCTCTCGGCATCGGTATTGTTTGAAACGCAGATCTTTGTTTATCCGCGGTTCGATAAGCTTTAGAATATTCGCCTTACGCCGCAATACATCGACGTGTGCTGCTCTGTGTCGAACGAAATGGAGCGACCGTACGCATACGGATCTCCGGCATTGCCATGGTGGGGACTCTGCCGATAACGTTGTCAGCAGTAAAGTCGATAACGGCATGGCGCTTGACGTGCTCTGTTGCCGCGTCGGCTACCATCTGAACCACGACGCAGAAAATTTGGTACAGTCGCTCATCCACCGAGCGTTGCATCGCGTTCAAATCGACTGCTACTGCTTCGCTCATCTGGTCATGTATCACTGAGGCCGCCGTGGTTGTCTGTACATCGCCGAGAGCCGTTTTCTCCTTGCGAAGCTCTACAAGAAGCCGACTGCCAATCGCTTGGGGCCACTGATCGTCGCGACTAGTGCCCTTGAAGGTTAGGCGCTGCACCAATTCGAGCATCTTGTTCGTCCACTCTTCCATCTGTACGACCGTAAGTTCGTCGACTCTGACCATGGCTTTAGTAGTGAGTGCCACTGCCAACTCTATCGGGCATTTGCACACAAACTCTGCGTGATCGTCTTTCTGTCTGTCAAGCCGTGCCTATGATGCTTGTTGAAGGAGCTCCTCGGCTGCGCTAAAAAGAGCATCGATGCGGTCCCGCAGGCTCTTGTGCGCCGCCGTCTCACTAGTTGCAAACAATGTTTGCACGAATGTGTCCATCTCCGGTCGCCAAGTACGCGATCGTTTGCGTGGATATCAGCGTCCTCGAGTGCGACCTGTTGATTCGCCTTGCAAGACATCGATTGATGGAAATATTGATTGATGGCGTTTGTCTAGCAAGCGCAAGCGATGCGTACACTTAATTACCTAGTGGTGGGCTCCACGACGTCAATCAACGTAAATCAACGTTACGAGTGCTGTGCACGAGAGGTTCATCATGGATCATGACATCCCAGCAGTCAAGCAAAAGTGGCCAAGTAATTCTTGAATTTGACGAATACTGTAATACATTAGTTCGAGTGGACACACCTCAACATATATTTGTTACGCCGCAAAAAAGGAAATCAACACTGCTGAAACCTGAACTTGAAAATACACAATAGCCTCCTTCTCGCTTGCATCGATGTCTTTCTCGTCGTGGACAACGTCGCTGAGCGAGTTCATGCGCTCAAGCGCGCTCAAGACCTCAGACGAGACATCTCCCCAGTACTTTAACTCAAAGAAAGCCTGCGCGAAGAAACAGCGAATTGTGGCTGCACTCAACCTGCCCCGGCTACTCGCTATCCGCTGTGCACCTTGCTCCTACCTGCACCGACGAGTCTGAATAGGGACGGTGCGTGACCCATCTCGCGTGGTCTTATAGGTGCTCGAAAATGTCTTGCATCCACGCCTCTTGCAGGGACGCGTTAATGGCGCATTTCGCGACACGTCAGCAATTTGGCGGACTGCTGTGTGTCGTAGCGGCACTTTCATGAGCTCGATGTTGAACGAAAACGCTTAGTCGGCGACGTCCTGTTACCAATGACCGGCGATATCGTTCAGAAGCAGCACCGGAGTCACCTTGTCGTTGCGGTCGACAAACAATTGCCAGAGAAACTCGATGGACATCGCTGAATTCCACCATGTTGACTTGTTGCCTTGAATTTGCAGCCCGACTCACGTTCCAGCGCTTGCAGCCCGCGCCTAACGTGCGGGGCGAAGCCGTGTCATTGTTTCTTGTTGCTGGTTGCTGACAATCTTTGCAGGCAGATACTCAAAACAATACAGCTAGCATACTTGCAAGCGGTAACAATCTAAAACAGAAATTGGCTTGGTACATATCTCTGAGGCTGTATTTACCAGTTTGGTCAGCGTTATACACTCGATCGATCTGCAGCTCGGGTGTCATGCGCATGACTCGATCGCCGAACTCGACAGAACAATCGTTTGCATCGTCCGGCGTGATCTGATCGGCGCGTGTGCGAACGTGTATAGCGAGTCGATGAAGCTCGAGGAATTGCTGCTGCCGTGTCGACCAGTGAGTCATGAAATGCGAGCACACCGTGTTCGCGCGCGATCTCGACCGCACACATACACGGCACAGATTGAGATGCAGGAACGCCCTCTTCAAACAGCGTGTTGATCCAGCAAACGACCTCGCATTCAACGTCCGCTGTTAGTGTTGCCGCTGTACCTAGTGCTCGTGTGGTCTTTTTTTGCTGCTAATGCCGGCACTGTGCACTGAGCTTGTAGGCCGTCGGTCGGCTTCCTCCGCGTGTAGAGCAGTTCGCGCTTGTTCTATTTCGCATCACTTAAAAGAGAGGCGAAGTAGCGAGAGAGCATTGCTTGTACGTCGCCATGCTCTAGCAAGCACGACACCACTTAGAGCTTGAATGCGTACGTGTGCGCAGTGCGCTGGTACTTTGGCGCTTGTCTTCCAGCGCCCCAAGGCTTGGTCAGCCGGAGCGAGCCGTCTTGTTGTGCTGTGTGTGCAGCTCATTCACCGTAATACAGTGTCCAATCGAACAAGTGATTTCTGGTTCTCCATTACTATTGGATGTGAGTCTGTTGTTCGTCCGAACAAAACGTCCTAACCAACAAAAGGAATGCGATAGAATGAACGTTTGTTGAAGTTTCCAAACCTGATTTTGTGTGGGTATTAGGCAAAACCTTAAACCACGACTCATCATGATAACACATCTGCGCACAGTGTTGTTTACAACTAGGCAGCACGAGGAGCGGTCGCTCGCCTCAGCAACGACGTTGACTTTGAAATCTAGCCGCCGCGTACTCCGATCTTCAGTTTTTTTCAACATGGGCTTATATAACGCGATACGGCGCTTCAACACCAAAAGAAGGCCAAGAAAACGGTTAACGAGCTTTAGTGTTAGTCACTGGACAAGTGCTTATGACATTACAATGCTTTCCTGGCGATTCAATATCTAGCGTGGCGGAAACGAATTTATATTCCCCTTCTCAAGAAAATACAGCAATATTTTGTCAATGAGACTTGCAGGATTAGCTGCAGAGCATTCAGCAGGAGTTTGATGTGACGGCGCATGCTCTCCACATCGGATCTGTAGTCTAACGAGAACGGTATGAAGATAGAATGTGCAACGACCGCATAAGTAGCCTCAAGACGGACACTCTCCAGCTAATGCAGCACGTCTCAACAAGACGTCAAGGAAGTTCCTTTTTGTGTGAAGGCGCATTTGTATCATTTGTGATTTGCTACGTTTGTCTCTTTTTGTTGTGTTTGTGCCTTTTGAGACAAATGTCGTTTGCCATTTGTGCTCTGCTTTTTAGACGTTATTGACAGCTCCCGATATTGACAGCCCTTGCTCTGCTGCGACGATCGCGACTTGCAACACTTGCTCATGCTGCTCACTGCCAGCTCCCTCCTGCTCCCTCCTGCTCGCTGCACTTGACATCCACACTGTATCAAAGTAACCACGCCAACTCACGTGCTCGTGTATGGTAGATCAGTCTCGTCGCTTACTTCGTTTGCTGTCTGTGCGTTGACAGACACACGAAGATGTCACTAATGGCGCCTGCTTCGTGTGTACTACTAGTAGATGCTAGAGCTGGTGTTGGTGCAGTTGTGCTGCTAGTGCCTGCTGTGCTTCGGCGCACTAGATAGTAGGTGTGGGTGCTGGTAAACACACTGGTGAACACACTGGTGAACATGCTGACACACGCCTTGCACTCTTGCTCTTACTGGCCGTCGAGTTCTCTTTTGAAGTATGTGGTGCACTGATGCCGCGGATGTTGGTTGTGCTTCAGGACTTGAGTCCGTTCGTGAACTACGAAGTGCTTGTGGCTGGTAGTGCCAAAGACGATGTCAGTATGCTATATCCACACTCTTTGCACGCGTGCCCATGTTCTTGCTATTACAAGTTTGCTCTCGCTCTTGTCTCGCAAGGTTGCTCTTGCTCTCTCGCCCTCACAAGCTTGCCCTATCAGGCTTGCTTGCACCTGTAAGGTTGCCCTCACAAGCTTGCATTATCAAGGTTGCTCTTGCTCTCACTCTTGCTCTTACAGCGTTGCTCGTGCACACCAAGTTGCCAGTACGATCAGTGCATGCACGCCGCTAGCTACGACCGCGTTCGTGGCTTGCGCCACAGCATCGACTGTGGTTGAATGCAGCACAGCTCGACAGTAAACTACCCGTCAGTCAGCGAACTTGTGCTTGCGAGCTTGTCACCAAGGTACACACATCAAGAGCAAAGCGCACGTACGCAGCAAGCAGCACTGTGCACAACAGGATGTGCTAGCGACTGCAATGACATTGACGATGATCGCAACAGCAAGGGTGGATGCGAGGCCGGGTAGAGCAAAAGACCGACGTCACGACAGCAGGACTCTTGTCTCGTTTGGTATGCTTGACACGCTTGGCAGCATTGCTGCTTTGGCAGAGCAACGGTCTTTCACGCGACGTTCGGAGTCGCCACATGCACTGCATCGCTCTCACTCACACTTACACTAACGCCATATGCACATCCACTCGAGCAGAGCGATGCACACACTTGCTCACGTATGTCGTACATGTGGTCATCAGGAGAATGGAAAACGACACTGTAGATGATGGTGATGAACAACAACAAT
Source organism: Pythium guiyangense (assembly GCA_003730235.1). Lineage (NCBI taxonomy): Eukaryota > Oomycota > Peronosporomycetes > Pythiales > Pythiaceae > Pythium > Pythium guiyangense. Next base: position 479,976 of record QXDM01000064.1, on the reverse strand, counting down.
GTGCATTGACTCGTGTCTACACTCTCGTGCTTGCCTACGTACGCGCTAACACACTCGATCGGGGTGCTGTGTTTGCTCGAGTGCGTGTATGCACAAGCGCAACAAGCACTCGTAACACAAGCACACATGCACGCACTCATCTCTTCTGGTGGTTGATGAAGCGCAGCGCCAGGAGCGCCAATACGCGGAACGCCACGGTGAACGCGATCACGATCGCAAAGTTCTGTCCGATCTCATCGTGCTTCATCCGGAACACCTGCTCCGTGAACTCCTTCACCGTCACTTGGCTCATCGTCACTGGCGCGTTCTTGAGCGGCTGGCACCCGAGCGCCGAGTCGACGTTCACAAACTTCTGGAGCGCTGCGTCGAACGTCGTGTTGCTCGGACAGTCGGCAAACACGAGCGCAGTCGCGATCGAGAGCGAGTACGTGTGCGGCGTGAGGTAGTAGATCCACTTGTAGCCTGCTGGAATGGCGCTCGCCGGAGGGTTGAAGCCCATAAAGAGGAAGTAGATCGACGTCACGAGCACGCCGATGATCGTCGCCACTTCCTCGCTCGGCAGCGCGTACGCGAGGAGCTGGCCCAAGTACGCGTGGTACAGGATCAGGAGCGAGACGTTGAGCCAGAAGAGCACGGCCACGCCAAAGCCCGTGAAGCCGACCATCGGAAAGAAGATGAGCGTGAACAAGAGGCCGCTCACGAACACGTACGGGATCTCCGCGAGCGTCGAGCCCAGAAAGTACCACAGCGCGTTGTACGTCTGCGACGCACGCTCGCGGTAGAACGACGCGCGCTCGTGGCTCACGACGGGAATGACGCTGTCCATCGAGACGAGGCCATTGAAAATGAGCACGAGGCCGACCATGCCGATGCCCGAGTTCGTTCCCTGGTACGAGTCGTAGTCCGCGCCAACGAACATCAGCCCAAAGAGCAGTGCCAGGATGAGCGACATGAAGAACCGCGTCAGGTTGTACGACGCCGTGCGCCAGTACAGGTCCATGAACCGAGTCACCACGAGCTGCATCTGCGTCCGCGACGACGCCGCGCGCTTCTGCGAGAACACGAGCGCCGAGCTGCCGGGGACGGGGTGGCCCACGCCGTCTCTCGCAATCACCGCGTCCAGCGTCTGCTTGAGCTCGCTCGCGTTGAACGCCTGCACAAAGTCCGTCGCGTCGGTGGCCGAGGCGTTGCCCACACCCGCGCCGATGCACTCGAGCATCCACGTCGCCGGGTTGTAGTCCTCTGGCAGTGGCGCAACGCCTGGGATCGCCTCAAAGTACTCGACCAAGTTGCGGCAGTTGTCGCCCAGGTCGCCGAAGAACACCGTCTCGCCGCCGCGCTTGAGCAGCAGCAGCTTGTCGAACAGGAAGAACACCTCGGACGACGGCTGGTGGATCGTGCACACGACCGTGCGACCCGTGTCCGCCACCTTGCGCACGCCGTCCATGATCATCTTGGCCGACCGCGCGTCCAAGCCGCTCGTGGGCTCGTCCAGGAACAGCACGCTCGGCTGCGCCGCCAACTCCACGCCGATCGTCAGGCGCTTCATCTGCTCCACCGAGCTGCCGCGGATGATCTGGTCTGCGATCGCGTGCATGTCGAGCAGGTCGAGGCACTCGTTGACCGAGTCGAACTTGGTGGACGCCGGCACGCTCGCGTCCTGGCGCAGGAACGCGCTGAACGTCAGCGCCTCGCGGATCGTCGACGCCTCCGAGTGGATGTCCATCTGCTCGCAGTAGCCCGTGCACCGGCGGATGGCCAGGTCCGTGGCCTCGTAGCCGTTGAGCAGGATCTGGCCCTGGATCTTGCCGCCCGTCTTGCGGCCCGCGATGACGTCCATGAGCGTCGTCTTGCCGGCGCCAGATGACCCCATGAGCGCCGTCATCGTGCCCGGGAGCGCGTACCCCGTGATGCCCTTGAGCAAGTCGATCGTCTCGTGCTTCGGGTTGCTCGGCAGCGACACGGTGTACCACAGGTCCGTGAACGCGAGCGTCACGGGCGTGAAGCTCTTCGCGCTGTCGTGGCCAACGTCGATCGCCAGTGCGACGTCGCTTGCGCTCGAGAGCGAGCTGTGCGGCGACGACCCCTTCGGCGTCTCAGTGAGCACGTAGCTCGCAGTGTCCTCTCCGCCCGACTTTGCGACCGTCACGTTCTCCGGACTCTCGTACCGCTTGTACTCGAGCACGACGAACGAGAAGCTCATGAAGAGCACGTACAGCGCCACCAAGTACACCATGCCGTAGACGACCCACGACTTGTCCGACGGAACGTCGTACAGACTCAAGTAGTACTCGCCCATGCGCTTGCCGCGGAACTGCTCGCAGTAGTCCACGCCGCGGAAGTCGCACCGGTCGTACGTCGACGAGCGGTACTCGTTCACTGCCATGGCGCGGACGCTCCAGCTGATGGGACTGAGCCAGTAGAGCCAGATGAAGTAGTCCGGGATCTTGCTCTTGAGCACGACGAAGCCGGCAAAGAGCACGAAGAAGAGGATCGAGAGCATCGCGAGCGGGTTCGCGACGTTCACGTTCGGCGACACCGACGCGACGAAGAAGAACCAGGCGCCGAACGCCATGTTCGTGAGCAGCAGCAGTAGCTCAAACACGACGAACGAACCCGCAGACGCCGTGAAGCCGCACATCCAGTACACAATCGAGCCAAACACGACGGTCTCGACTGCCGCGAGCGGCACGAGACTCACCGAGTTCGCGAGCACGTACGACGACGTGCGGTAGAAGTTGGCGGCGCGCTGCTTGTAGAAGATCGCGCGCGCGTCCATGAACGTCGGGATGAGCGACATCTGGCTCAGCGACAGGAACAGCACGGCCGCGAAGATGATGCCCATCACGACCTGCACCTTCGTCGGGTCGAACTGGTAGAACGTCGTCGAGTAGAGCAGCCCCATGAGCACGATCATGACCGCGCGCCCGAGCAGCATCGGCGTGTTGCGGAACTGCACCATGAGCTCGCGCTTGACCAGGACGCCCGTGTTTTGCCAGAACGACTGGTGGAACTCGGGCGTCGGCGCCATGTGCAGATGGACGTTCGCAAGCAGCGCGGGGTCGTGCGGCGCCACGAGCGAGTCGAGCATCGCGGCGTGGACCGCCGAGCGCCGGAAGACGTGGGCGAACTCGCTCGGGTACCGCGGCGGCGTCTGGCTCTGGAGCGAGACCTGTCCACTCTGCTTGACCTCGTACTTGTGCTGCTCCTTCGTGCCGAGGTCGAGCAAGAAGTCGGCCACGTCGCGCTCCGGCGGACACACAAAGCCGAGGCTCTCAAAGTACTCGACCACTTGCTCGCGCGGACCGTGGTACATCACTTCGCCGTCGTTCAGGATCAGGACATCGTCAAAGAGCGCAAACACTTCCGGCGCCGGCTGCAGCAGAGCAATGACAACCGTCTTGCGCAGCGTCTTGGCGATGCTGCGCTGCGTGTTGATGATGTCGAACGTCGCTGCGCTGTCGAGACCCGTGCTGATCTCGTCCATGAGCGTGACGTACTTCATGCCGAACTCCATCTCGCCAGTCGTCACGCGCTTGCGCTCGCCGCCCGAGACGCCGCGGAGCATCGCGTCGCCGACGACCGTGTCCTGACAGTTCTGCAGTCCGAGTTGCTCAATGATGACATCTGGGTAGTGCGCAAACATGGCCTTGGCAGCTTCGAGCGCCGCCTTGTTCTCCTCCGGTGACCCCTTCGACAGCAGCTCTTCGCCGCGGCGCGAGAGCTCGCCGCCGCAGAACGCGTGCGCAAACTCGAGCGTCTCCTTGACCGTGAGCGTCGGGTAGTGCTTGTCGCGCTGGTTCACGTACGCCACGAACTGCGGCAGGCGCTTCGTGATCTCGGCGAGCGCCACGCTGTTGTACGTGATCTCGCCCTCGACCGTGATGTTCCTCTCGATCGGGAAGCGGCCGCTGATGAGCTTCATGAGCGACGACTTGCCCGAGCCCGGCTGGCCGAGCACGAGTGTGATCGAGCCAGGCTTGAACACGGCGTTCACGTCCTTCAGGATCTCCTTGCGCACGCTCTGGCTCCTTGCCACGAGACCCGCGAGGCCCTTCTTGAGCTCGTTCGGGAGCGTCGGGAGCTCGAACTTGGCATCGCTGGCCAGCGCAGTCTCTTGCGACGCGACGGAGATGTCGGCCGAGAGCGACACGTTGGTCAGGCGCACCTCCAACTGCGGCAGTGCGCGGCCGAGCGCCACTTCGAGCGCGCTCGCCACGTGCTCGTGCAGCGCGTGCGGACCCTGCGCCATGAGCTCTTTGCCGGACGCGTACGTGATCCGTGGCTTGGCATCGTCGAGCTGTCGGGAACTGGCCAAGTCCGACGCGTTGAGGCTATCGGTCGCTCCGAGAATCGGCACGCCCGACATGCTTGCTACGTTCGATGAGATGTTGTGCGTCGCACGCAAGTCTGTGTGTGTGTGTGTGTGTGCTGCTGCTGCTGCGGACGCGGTCACAACGACGGCTTCAGTTGGCGATGTAGCTGGCAACGCTGCTCGCACGCACTCTGCAACAGAGTCGTGTATGTATGTGCGTGAGATGCGTGGTGTGCGCACCAGACTGCAAGTCTATGAATGAGCGAACAGAGGCGAAGCGCGTGTGCGCATCGCGCGCAGCCTTGCACGCAGGGCGGCGCTAGCGGTCGCTCGCCTGAGTGCTGCGAGTGTATGCGCGTGCAGTCGTGACTACGTCGGCCGCGGCGCTGATCACGCCTCGCTTCGCAAGCGACTCATGCGTCGGCGCATCGTCTGGCCTGGCTGTCCATCGACAGCAGCAGCAGCAGCAGCAGCAGCAGTCAGCCAGTCAGCCAGCCAGTCAGCTACATTCAGCTACACTCGCTGTCGCTCCATGCTCCATGCTACTCATGACGTGCGACTTGTTTGTTTGTTGCGACTTGTTTGTTTGTTTGTTGTGTGCGGTCTTTCGAGAGCGAACACTGTGGCCTCAAGCAAGCAAGTATCTATTGTACAGTATCAACTGATCTGCGCACTTGTGCAGGCGAGCCACTGTACACACACCCTCACTTTTGCTTTTGCTTTTGCTTTTTTGCTGCTTGGCGACTCAACACGAAGCTTTCACCAGCAAAATACAGCGGATGAGTCTTTTCACGTACGCGACGCTCTGCGCTCGAGTACTCAACATCTCTCTCAACCATCTCAACATCGCACAGCTGCAGCACTCGCACTCGCGCAAAAGGTGAGCATGAACATGTGTGCCAGCGCGGCCAGAGTACTCACCATCGACGACGTCGCGATGTCATACAGTCATGAGCCAGCGAGCTAGAAGGCTGGAGAGTTTGAGAGCGAGCTACACTATACAGTGAGGAGAACAAGCGACCAACGATCCTGCTTGGCACATACATACGCACGCATATCGGGAGCATCGTTCACAGCAGCCAGTCAAACGACATACACGCGGGATCGATCGATTCGTACAGATGCAGATTACGCGTTGCGTGACAAGGCGCGCTTTCAATGGACTAACAGACGTCCGATGACGCTCGGACTCGCGTAAGCGCGATGTAGTGGCGGTGCGCCACTGCGGCACGTTCGTTTGAGCTTCAAAGGTTGCGTTTGCTTGACAACTAGAGCATGAGAAGCCTCCGAGAACGATGTTGTGTATGGTTGGCGATGTCGACCACTTTGGCTCTCCACTACACTCGTACACAGCACTACATCGCGCTTACGCGAGTCCGAGCGTCATCGGACGTCTGTTAGTCCATTGAAAGCGCGCCTTGTCACGCAACGCGTAATCTGCATCTGTACGAATCGATCGATCCCGCGTGTATGTCGTTTGACTGGCTGCTGTGAACGATGCTCCCGATATGCGTGCGTATGTAAAGTGCACGACAAAAGTCTTGGAAATTTTTTGTTTCATTTCAAATATTTTTGATTTTCATCGGACAGAGCTGCAATGAAGCTGGATTAATAGCGCAATTAAATACGGTTCGAATGCTATATGTCGATCATCGAAATACACAGTGTAGCCAGCACAATGGCAGAAAATGTCATTTTCGAAATATTTCAACGATGCGAGAATAAATGGAGAGGCGTGGTAAGATTGGTATCAAAATTGTAATTGTGGTCAAACGAGCTCGAAAACACGTAATTTAGATAGAACACATTGCGTACACCAAGCGAACAAATTTCCAGTGCCTCCGAAGCTGTTTTGCGATGACGGCGTGGCAAGAGATGACGGCGAGCGACGTCGCAACTATCCTCGACCTTCGAGGCCTAGGCGAGAGGCTGCAGGCGATTGCAACGCGTGTGCAGCGCAGCGTATCGACTGTGTCACGCGTCATCAACGGCGAGAGAGCCTCGAAGACCAAACAGCGCACGGGAAGGCCTCGAAAAGTGTCTGAGCGTGAGGGCCGGCGGCTGGTGCGCGCGGTCACGACGCGAAATGAGAGCGCCTCTCAAGCCCGAGCGAGTGTCGGTGTTGACGCATCGGTGCGCACCGTGCAGCGCGTCCTCCATGCACACCCTGACGTGTCTTGGAAGAAGAAGAAGCGGACGACGGTGATGACCAAGATGCACCAAAAAGGACGAGTCGCATGGGCGAGCGAGAGAGCAGCTTGGGGCGCGAGTGAGTGGTCGCGTGTCGTGTTTAGCGACGAGAAGAAGTGGAACATGGATGGGCCGGATGGCTTGCAGTTTTACTGGCATCGCGCGGGGCAGCCAGAGCGATGCGCCGTGAAGCGTCACAGCGGTGGAGGATCGGTCATGGTCTGGGGCGCATTCTCTGCAGCCGGCAAGTCGGAGCTCAAGTTCATTGAGGGCGGCCAAGACGCGCAACGCTACACAGAGACGCTTGCCACGCACTTGCTGCCGTTCTTACGCGCGCACCACGAAGAAGGGCACGTGTTTCAGCATGACAACGCGCCGTGTCATCGCGCTCGACTTACTCAAGCATGGCTGCAGACGAGCAACGTGACGACGATGAGCTGGCCAGCGATGTCCCCGGATCTCAATCCGATCGAGCACCTCTGGGGCATCCTGACGAGAATCGTGTACGCGCACGGTCGCCAGTTCTCATCGCAGCAAGAGCTCAAGTCCGCCATCACCCAAGCGTGGCGCGATCTCGACCACTCAGTCATTGCCAACTTGGTTGCATCGATGCCCAAGCGCTGTGCAGCTGTCCTCGAGCGCAAGGGAGCGTTTATTACTAGTTCGTAAGCTTCAAACGCAGCGTCCTCACGTTCAATACCAATCTTACCACGCCTCTCCATTTATTCTCGCATCGTTGAAATATTTCGAAAATGACATTTTCTGCCATTGTGCTGGCTACACTGTGTATTTCGATGATCGACATATAGCATTCGAACCGTATTTAATTGCGCTATTAATCCAGCTTCATTGCAGCTCTGTCCGATGAAAATCAAAAATATTTGAAATGAAACAAAAAATTTCCAAGACTTTTGTCGTGCACTTTACATACGCACGCATATCGGGAGCATCGTTCACAGCAGCCAGTCAAACGACATACACGCGGGATCGATCGATTCGTACAGATGCAGATTACGCGTTGCGTGACAAGGCGCGCTTTCAATGGACTAACAGACGTCCGATGACGCTCGGACTCGCGTAAGCGCGATGTAGTGCTGTGTACGAGTGTAGTGGAGAGCCAAAGTGGTCGACATCGCCAACCATACACAACATCGTTCTCGGAGGCTTCTCATGCTCTAGTTGTCAAGCAAACGCAACCTTTGAAGCTCAAACGAACGTGCCGCAGTGGCGCACCGCCACTACATCGCGCTTACGCGAGTCCGAGCGTCATCGGACGTCTGTTAGTCCATTGAAAGCGCGCCTTGTCACGCAACGCGTAATCTGCATCTGTACGAATCGATCGATCCCGCGTGTATGTCGTTTGACTGGCTGCTGTGAACGATGCTCCCGATATGCGTGCGTATGTATGTGCCAAGCAGGATCGTTGGTCGCTTGTTCTCCTCACTGTATAGTGTAGCTCGCTCTCAAACTCTCCAGCCTTCTAGCTCGCTGGCTCATGACTGTATGACATCGCGACGTCGTCGATGGTGAGTACTCTGGCCGCGCTGGCACACATGTTCATGCTCACCTTTTGCGCGAGTGCGAGTGCTGCAGCTGTGCGATGTTGAGATGGTTGAGAGAGATGTTGAGTACTCGAGCGCAGAGCGTCGCGTACGTGAAAAGACTCATCCGCTGTATTTTGCTGGTGAAAGCTTCGTGTTGAGTCGCCAAGCAGCAAAAAAGCAAAAGCAAAAGCAAAAGTGAGGGTGTGTGTACAGTGGCTCGCCTGCACAAGTGCGCAGATCAGTTGATACTGTACAATAGATACTTGCTTGCTTGAGGCCACAGTGTTCGCTCTCGAAAGACCGCACACAACAAACAAACAAACAAGTCGCAACAAACAAACAAGTCGCACGTCATGAGTAGCATGGAGCATGGAGCGACAGCGAGTGTAGCTGAATGTAGCTGACTGGCTGGCTGACTGGCTGACTGCTGCTGCTGCTGCTGCTGCTGCTGTCGATGGACAGCCAGGCCAGACGATGCGCCGACGCATGAGTCGCTTGCGAAGCGAGGCGTGATCAGCGCCGCGGCCGACGTAGTCACGACTGCACGCGCATACACTCGCAGCACTCAGGCGAGCGACCGCTAGCGCCGCCCTGCGTGCAAGGCTGCGCGCGATGCGCACACGCGCTTCGCCTCTGTTCGCTCATTCATAGACTTGCAGTCTGGTGCGCACACCACGCATCTCACGCACATACATACACGACTCTGTTGCAGAGTGCGTGCGAGCAGCGTTGCCAGCTACATCGCCAACTGAAGCCGTCGTTGTGACCGCGTCCGCAGCAGCAGCAGCACACACACACACACACAGACTTGCGTGCGACGCACAACATCTCATCGAACGTAGCAAGCATGTCGGGCGTGCCGATTCTCGGAGCGACCGATAGCCTCAACGCGTCGGACTTGGCCAGTTCCCGACAGCTCGACGATGCCAAGCCACGGATCACGTACGCGTCCGGCAAAGAGCTCATGGCGCAGGGTCCGCACGCGCTGCACGAGCACGTGGCGAGCGCGCTCGAAGTGGCGCTCGGCCGCGCACTGCCGCAGTTGGAGGTGCGCCTGACCAACGTGTCGCTCTCGGCCGACATCTCCGTCGCGTCGCAAGAGACTGCGCTGGCCAGCGATGCCAAGTTCGAGCTCCCGACGCTCCCGAACGAGCTCAAGAAGGGCCTCGCGGGTCTCGTGGCAAGGAGCCAGAGCGTGCGCAAGGAGATCCTGAAGGACGTGAACGCCGTGTTCAAGCCTGGCTCGATCACACTCGTGCTCGGCCAGCCGGGCTCGGGCAAGTCGTCGCTCATGAAGCTCATCAGCGGCCGCTTCCCGATCGAGAGGAACATCACGGTCGAGGGCGAGATCACGTACAACAGCGTGGCGCTCGCCGAGATCACGAAGCGCCTGCCGCAGTTCGTGGCGTACGTGAACCAGCGCGACAAGCACTACCCGACGCTCACGGTCAAGGAGACGCTCGAGTTTGCGCACGCGTTCTGCGGCGGCGAGCTCTCGCGCCGCGGCGAAGAGCTGCTGTCGAAGGGGTCACCGGAGGAGAACAAGGCGGCGCTCGAAGCTGCCAAGGCCATGTTTGCGCACTACCCAGATGTCATCATTGAGCAACTCGGACTGCAGAACTGTCAGGACACGGTCGTCGGCGACGCGATGCTCCGCGGCGTCTCGGGCGGCGAGCGCAAGCGCGTGACGACTGGCGAGATGGAGTTTGGCATGAAGTACGTCACGCTCATGGACGAGATCAGCACGGGTCTCGACAGCGCAGCGACGTTCGACATCATCAACACGCAGCGCAGCATCGCCAAGACGCTGCGCAAGACGGTTGTCATTGCTCTGCTGCAGCCGGCGCCGGAAGTGTTTGCGCTCTTTGACGATGTCCTGATCCTGAACGACGGCGAAGTGATGTACCACGGTCCGCGCGAGCAAGTGGTCGAGTACTTTGAGAGCCTCGGCTTTGTGTGTCCGCCGGAGCGCGACGTGGCCGACTTCTTGCTCGACCTCGGCACGAAGGAGCAGCACAAGTACGAGGTCAAGCAGAGTGGACAGGTCTCGCTCCAGAGCCAGACGCCGCCGCGGTACCCGAGCGAGTTCGCCCACGTCTTCCGGCGCTCGGCGGTCCACGCCGCGATGCTCGACTCGCTCGTGGCGCCGCACGACCCCGCGCTGCTTGCGAACGTCCATCTGCACATGGCGCCGACGCCCGAGTTCCACCAGTCGTTCTGGCAAAACACGGGCGTCCTGGTCAAGCGCGAGCTCATGGTGCAGTTCCGCAACACGCCGATGCTGCTCGGGCGCGCGGTCATGATCGTGCTCATGGGGCTGCTCTACTCGACGACGTTCTACCAGTTCGACCCGACGAAGGTGCAGGTCGTGATGGGCATCATCTTCGCGGCCGTGCTGTTCCTGTCGCTGAGCCAGATGTCGCTCATCCCGACGTTCATGGACGCGCGCGCGATCTTCTACAAGCAGCGCGCCGCCAACTTCTACCGCACGTCGTCGTACGTGCTCGCGAACTCGGTGAGTCTCGTGCCGCTCGCGGCAGTCGAGACCGTCGTGTTTGGCTCGATTGTGTACTGGATGTGCGGCTTCACGGCGTCTGCGGGTTCGTTCGTCGTGTTTGAGCTACTGCTGCTGCTCACGAACATGGCGTTCGGCGCCTGGTTCTTCTTCGTCGCGTCGGTGTCGCCGAACGTGAACGTCGCGAACCCGCTCGCGATGCTCTCGATCCTCTTCTTCGTGCTCTTTGCCGGCTTCGTCGTGCTCAAGAGCAAGATCCCGGACTACTTCATCTGGCTCTACTGGCTCAGTCCCATCAGCTGGAGCGTCCGCGCCATGGCAGTGAACGAGTACCGCTCGTCGACGTACGACCGGTGCGACTTCCGCGGCGTGGACTACTGCGAGCAGTTCCGCGGCAAGCGCATGGGCGAGTACTACTTGAGTCTGTACGACGTTCCGTCGGACAAGTCGTGGGTCGTCTACGGCATGGTGTACTTGGTGGCGCTGTACGTGCTCTTCATGAGCTTCTCGTTCGTCGTGCTCGAGTACAAGCGGTACGAGAGTCCGGAGAACGTGACGGTCGCAAAGTCGGGCGGAGAGGACACTGCGAGCTACGTGCTCACTGAGACGCCGAAGGGGTCGTCGCCGCACAGCTCGCTCTCGAGCGCAAGCGACGTCGCACTGGCGATCGACGTTGGCCACGACAGCGCGAAGAGCTTCACGCCCGTGACGCTCGCGTTCACGGACCTGTGGTACACCGTGTCGCTGCCGAGCAACCCGAAGCACGAGACGATCGACTTGCTCAAGGGCATCACGGGGTACGCGCTCCCGGGCACGATGACGGCGCTCATGGGGTCATCTGGCGCCGGCAAGACGACGCTCATGGACGTCATCGCGGGCCGCAAGACGGGCGGCAAGATCCAGGGCCAGATCCTGCTCAACGGCTACGAGGCCACGGACCTGGCCATCCGCCGGTGCACGGGCTACTGCGAGCAGATGGACATCCACTCGGAGGCGTCGACGATCCGCGAGGCGCTGACGTTCAGCGCGTTCCTGCGCCAGGACGCGAGCGTGCCGGCGTCCACCAAGTTCGACTCGGTCAACGAGTGCCTCGACCTGCTCGACATGCACGCGATCGCAGACCAGATCATCCGCGGCAGCTCGGTGGAGCAGATGAAGCGCCTGACGATCGGCGTGGAGTTGGCGGCGCAGCCGAGCGTGCTGTTCCTGGACGAGCCCACGAGCGGCTTGGACGCGCGGTCGGCCAAGATGATCATGGACGGCGTGCGCAAGGTGGCGGACACGGGTCGCACGGTCGTGTGCACGATCCACCAGCCGTCGTCCGAGGTGTTCTTCCTGTTCGACAAGCTGCTGCTGCTCAAGCGCGGCGGCGAGACGGTGTTCTTCGGCGACCTGGGCGACAACTGCCGCAACTTGGTCGAGTACTTTGAGGCGATCCCAGGCGTTGCGCCACTGCCAGAGGACTACAACCCGGCGACGTGGATGCTCGAGTGCATCGGCGCGGGTGTGGGCAACGCCTCGGCCACCGACGCGACGGACTTTGTGCAGGCGTTCAACGCGAGCGAGCTCAAGCAGACGCTGGACGCGGTGATTGCGAGAGACGGCGTGGGCCACCCCGTCCCCGGCAGCTCGGCGCTCGTGTTCTCGCAGAAGCGCGCGGCGTCGTCGCGGACGCAGATGCAGCTCGTGGTGACTCGGTTCATGGACCTGTACTGGCGCACGGCGTCGTACAACCTGACGCGGTTCTTCATGTCGCTCATCCTGGCACTGCTCTTTGGGCTGATGTTCGTTGGCGCGGACTACGACTCGTACCAGGGAACGAACTCGGGCATCGGCATGGTCGGCCTCGTGCTCATTTTCAATGGCCTCGTCTCGATGGACAGCGTCATTCCCGTCGTGAGCCACGAGCGCGCGTCGTTCTACCGCGAGCGTGCGTCGCAGACGTACAACGCGCTGTGGTACTTTCTGGGCTCGACGCTCGCGGAGATCCCGTACGTGTTCGTGAGCGGCCTCTTGTTCACGCTCATCTTCTTTCCGATGGTCGGCTTCACGGGCTTTGGCGTGGCCGTGCTCTTCTGGCTCAACGTCTCGCTCCTGATCCTGTACCACGCGTACTTGGGCCAGCTCCTCGCGTACGCGCTGCCGAGCGAGGAAGTGGCGACGATCATCGGCGTGCTCGTGACGTCGATCTACTTCCTCTTTATGGGCTTCAACCCTCCGGCGAGCGCCATTCCAGCAGGCTACAAGTGGATCTACTACCTCACGCCGCACACGTACTCGCTCTCGATCGCGACTGCGCTCGTGTTTGCCGACTGTCCGAGCAACACGACGTTCGACGCAGCGCTCCAGAAGTTTGTGAACGTCGACTCGGCGCTCGGGTGCCAGCCGCTCAAGAACGCGCCAGTGACGATGAGCCAAGTGACGGTGAAGGAGTTCACGGAGCAGGTGTTCCGGATGAAGCACGATGAGATCGGACAGAACTTTGCGATCGTGATCGCGTTCACCGTGGCGTTCCGCGTATTGGCGCTCCTGGCGCTGCGCTTCATCAACCACCAGAAGAGATGAGTGCGTGCATGTGTGCTTGTGTTACGAGTGCTTGTTGCGCTTGTGCATACACGCACTCGAGCAAACACAGCACCCCGATCGAGTGTGTTAGCGCGTACGTAGGCAAGCACGAGAGTGTAGACACGAGTCAATGCACATTGTTGTTGTTCATCACCATCATCTACAGTGTCGTTTTCCATTCTCCTGATGACCACATGTACGACATACGTGAGCAAGTGTGTGCATCGCTCTGCTCGAGTGGATGTGCATATGGCGTTAGTGTAAGTGTGAGTGAGAGCGATGCAGTGCATGTGGCGACTCCGAACGTCGCGTGAAAGACCGTTGCTCTGCCAAAGCAGCAATGCTGCCAAGCGTGTCAAGCATACCAAACGAGACAAGAGTCCTGCTGTCGTGACGTCGGTCTTTTGCTCTACCCGGCCTCGCATCCACCCTTGCTGTTGCGATCATCGTCAATGTCATTGCAGTCGCTAGCACATCCTGTTGTGCACAGTGCTGCTTGCTGCGTACGTGCGCTTTGCTCTTGATGTGTGTACCTTGGTGACAAGCTCGCAAGCACAAGTTCGCTGACTGACGGGTAGTTTACTGTCGAGCTGTGCTGCATTCAACCACAGTCGATGCTGTGGCGCAAGCCACGAACGCGGTCGTAGCTAGCGGCGTGCATGCACTGATCGTACTGGCAACTTGGTGTGCACGAGCAACGCTGTAAGAGCAAGAGTGAGAGCAAGAGCAACCTTGATAATGCAAGCTTGTGAGGGCAACCTTACAGGTGCAAGCAAGCCTGATAGGGCAAGCTTGTGAGGGCGAGAGAGCAAGAGCAACCTTGCGAGACAAGAGCGAGAGCAAACTTGTAATAGCAAGAACATGGGCACGCGTGCAAAGAGTGTGGATATAGCATACTGACATCGTCTTTGGCACTACCAGCCACAAGCACTTCGTAGTTCACGAACGGACTCAAGTCCTGAAGCACAACCAACATCCGCGGCATCAGTGCACCACATACTTCAAAAGAGAACTCGACGGCCAGTAAGAGCAAGAGTGCAAGGCGTGTGTCAGCATGTTCACCAGTGTGTTCACCAGTGTGTTTACCAGCACCCACACCTACTATCTAGTGCGCCGAAGCACAGCAGGCACTAGCAGCACAACTGCACCAACACCAGCTCTAGCATCTACTAGTAGTACACACGAAGCAGGCGCCATTAGTGACATCTTCGTGTGTCTGTCAACGCACAGACAGCAAACGAAGTAAGCGACGAGACTGATCTACCATACACGAGCACGTGAGTTGGCGTGGTTACTTTGATACAGTGTGGATGTCAAGTGCAGCGAGCAGGAGGGAGCAGGAGGGAGCTGGCAGTGAGCAGCATGAGCAAGTGTTGCAAGTCGCGATCGTCGCAGCAGAGCAAGGGCTGTCAATATCGGGAGCTGTCAATAACGTCTAAAAAGCAGAGCACAAATGGCAAACGACATTTGTCTCAAAAGGCACAAACACAACAAAAAGAGACAAACGTAGCAAATCACAAATGATACAAATGCGCCTTCACACAAAAAGGAACTTCCTTGACGTCTTGTTGAGACGTGCTGCATTAGCTGGAGAGTGTCCGTCTTGAGGCTACTTATGCGGTCGTTGCACATTCTATCTTCATACCGTTCTCGTTAGACTACAGATCCGATGTGGAGAGCATGCGCCGTCACATCAAACTCCTGCTGAATGCTCTGCAGCTAATCCTGCAAGTCTCATTGACAAAATATTGCTGTATTTTCTTGAGAAGGGGAATATAAATTCGTTTCCGCCACGCTAGATATTGAATCGCCAGGAAAGCATTGTAATGTCATAAGCACTTGTCCAGTGACTAACACTAAAGCTCGTTAACCGTTTTCTTGGTCGCGTCGATGTTGTAGGCCTTCTTTTGGTGTTGAAGCGCCGTATCGCGTTATATAAGCCCATGTTGAAAAAAACTGAAGATCGGAGTACGCGGCGGCTAGATTTCAAAGTCAACGTCGTTGCTGAGGCGAGCGACCGCTCCTCGTGCTGCCTAGTTGTAAACAACACTGTGCGCAGATGTGTTATCATGATGAGTCGTGGTTTAAGGTTTTGCCTAATACCCACACAAAATCAGGTTTGGAAACTTCAACAAACGTTCATTCTATCGCATTCCTTTTGTTGGTTAGGACGTTTTGTTCGGACGAACAACAGACTCACATCCAATAGTAATGGAGAACCAGAAATCACTTGTTCGATTGGACACTGTATTACGGTGAATGAGCTGCACACACAGCACAACAAGACGGCTCGCTCCGGCTGACCAAGCCTTGGGGCGCTGGAAGACAAGCGCCAAAGTACCAGCGCACTGCGCACACGTACGCATTCAAGCTCTAAGTGGTGTCGTGCTTGCTAGAGCATGGCGACGTACAAGCAATGCTCTCTCGCTACTTCGCCTCTCTTTTAAGTGATGCGAAATAGAACAAGCGCGAACTGCTCTACACGCGGAGGAAGCCGACCGACGGCCTACAAGCTCAGTGCACAGTGCCGGCATTAGCAGCAAAAAAAGACCACACGAGCACTAGGTACAGCGGCAACACTAACAGCGGACGTTGAATGCGAGGTCGTTTGCTGGATCAACACGCTGTTTGAAGAGGGCGTTCCTGCATCTCAATCTGTGCCGTGTATGTGTGCGGTCGAGATCGCGCGCGAACACGGTGTGCTCGCATTTCATGACTCACTGGTCGACACGGCAGCAGCAATTCCTCGAGCTTCATCGACTCGCTATACACGTTCGCACACGCGCCGATCAGATCACGCCGGACGATGCAAACGATTGTTCTGTCGAGTTCGGCGATCGAGTCATGCGCATGACACCCGAGCTGCAGATCGATCGAGTGTATAACGCTGACCAAACTGGTAAATACAGCCTCAGAGATATGTACCAAACATTTTGCTCGTGCTAGGCACACTTGACTCTCCATTTATTCTCTCTGTCACAAACGCGCGTTTGTTATTGTGAGAGCAAGAGCGCGAGCAAGAACAACCATGCGAGTGCAAGAGCAACCGTGCGATAGCTAGAGCAACCTTGCGAGAACAAGTTTGTACGAGCAAGACAAGAGCAGACTACGCGTGCAATACGTGTGTGGATGGACACGAAATATTAAGACTGCCACCTACTAAAGTGCACGACAAAAGTCTTGGAAATTTTTTGTTTCATTTCAAATATTTTTGATTTTCATCGGACAGAGCTGCAATGAAGCTGGATTAATAGCGCAATTAAATACGGTTCGAATGCTATATGTCGATCATCGAAATACACAGTGTAGCCAGCACAATGGCAGAAAATGTCATTTTCGAAATATTTCAACGATGCGAGAATAAATGGAGAGGCGTGGTAAGATTGGTATCAAAATTGTAATTGTGGTCAAACGAGCTCGAAAACACGTAATTTAGATAGAACACATTGCGTACACCAAGCGAACAAATTTCCAGTGCCTCCGAAGCTGTTTTGCGATGACGGCGTGGCAAGAGATGACGGCGAGCGACGTCGCAACTATCCTCGACCTTCGAGGCCAAGGCGAGAGGCTGCAGGCGATTGCAACGCGTGTGCAGCGCAGCGTATCGACTGTGTCACGCATCATCAACGGCGAGAGAGCCTCGAAGACCAAACAGCGCACGGGAAGGCCTCGAAAAGTGTCTGAGCGTGAGGGCCGGCGGCTGGTGCGCGCGGTCACGACGCGAAATGAGAGCGCCTCTCAAGCCCGAGCGAGTGTCGGTGTTGACGCATCGGTGCGCACCGTGCAGCGCGTCCTCCATGCACACCCTGACGTGTCTTGGAAGAAGAAGAAGCGGACGACGGTGATGACCAAGATGCACCAAAAAGGACGAGTCGCATGGGCGAGCGAGAGAGCAGCTTGGGGCGCGAGTGAGTGGTCGCGTGTCGTGTTTAGCGACGAGAAGAAGTGGAACATGGATGGGCCGGATGGCTTGCAGTTTTACTGGCATCGCGCGGGGCAGCCAGAGCGATGCGCCGTGAAGCGTCACAGCGGTGGAGGATCGGTCATGGTCTGGGGCGCATTCTCTGCAGCCGGCAAGTCGGAGCTCAAGTTCATTGAGGGCGGCCAAGACGCGCAACGCTACACAGAGACGCTTGCCACGCACTTGCTGCCGTTCTTACGCGCGCACCACGAAGAAGGGCACGTGTTTCAGCATGACAACGCGCCGTGTCATCGCGCTCGACTTACTCAAGCATGGCTGCAGACGAGCAACGTGACGACGATGAGCTGGCCAGCGATGTCCCCGGATCTCAATCCGATCGAGCACCTCTGGGGCATCCTGACGAGAACCGTGTACGCGCACGGTCGCCAGTTCTCATCGCAGCAAGAGCTCAAGTCCGCCATCACCCAAGCGTGGCGCGATCTCGACCACTCAGTCATTGCCAACTTGGTTGCATCGATGCCCAAGCGCTGTGCAGCTGTCCTCGAGCGCAAGGGAGCGTTTATTACTAGTTCGTAAGCTTCAAACGCAGCGTCCTCACGTTCAATACCAATCTTACCACGCCTCTCCATTTATTCTCGCATCGTTGAAATATTTCGAAAATGACATTTTCTGCCATTGTGCTGGCTACACTGTGTATTTCGATGATCGACATATAGCATTCGAACCGTATTTAATTGCGCTATTAATCCAGCTTCATTGCAGCTCTGTCCGATGAAAATCAAAAATATTTGAAATGAAACAAAAAATTTCCAAGACTTTTGTCGTGCACTTTACAATATGTGTGTGGATGGACACGACATGCTGGCACGATTATCGAGACTGCCACCTACTACAATACTTTAATTACTACTACTACTACTACTACTACTACGTTCACGCTGACTGACACACTGAGGCACAACTCGGACCAGCAGCACAACTACATCACAGTTGACATGAGGTAAAGCAAACACCAACACTGTCGTCTGAGCAAGCTGGAACAAACTCCAATGCTAGCAACTCACGCAGAAGTAGGAACAAACACTGACATGTACGAATACTCGAGTCCACTCAAGTCCACGAGTCTAAGCTAGAACATGTGAGACGACTCATCCTAGTGTCAAATGACTAAAAAACAGTTTTCCGTGTCAAAAGAGAATTTAGCTCGCTTTTGGACTTATCCAGCAAAAAACGACTTGTTCATTGGTTATCGCAATTCAAAAACGAAATCGATTTTAGAAACGGTCACTGTATGTACGACGTTATTCTCAACGTTCAACAGGCTCATACTCGGACTCATCCAATAGACGCCATGTATATCGTATTTCTTGACGAAGTGCCTTGCAGGCCAAAAAACGGATTGACGTGGGTATTTGGGTATTGACTGTATGTGTGTATGCATAGATCCCAGCGACTGTGCGCAGTAAGCACCAGTGAGCAGCAAACGTTGTGATCGCAGACCACATCGCGTTGACGTAGGTATAGTTGTCGGGAGTATGCTTTACTATCGGGATTAAAACGAAAACAAACAAGCTAAACAGGATTGGTGCGTCGATTTACAAGTCAATTTTGAAATTGCCAAAAAAGTAGCCGCCGATCATAATAGACAAATCATATAAATCCTACAGTTTACCTTGCAAAAACACGGAAAATACTATACTATTCCAGTTAATATTATACCAACGTTACCGCGGTCGAACCCAGCCATCATGAATCGGTACAGCGGCGACGTCACCGTGATCTTAAGTGAACACGATCACCAGACAGAGTAAGAGTGCAAGACGTGTGAATATGTCATGCCAGCATATTCACCGCGTGTTCACCACCATCTATTCACTGAAGTATAATCGGTAGAACAACTGCACCAACACCAGCCCTAGCATCTAAACACACTCGTCTACACACAGGTGATCACCATTATTCACACCGACATAAGTCTGTCGCTAGTGTACAGCAATCGAAGCAAGCGAAGAGACTGATCTAACATACACGAGCAAATAGGTTGGTGTGATTGCTTGTATACAGTGCGCCTGCCAAGCACAGTGCGCAGCGCGAACAAATGTTTTGCAAGCGCCAATGCAGCAGAGCTAGGGCAGTCAGTAATGGGTTGCTATGGATTAGGTCTAAAAGTAAAACATACAGGACAGACGACATTTCTCCAAAAGCGCAAACACAGCAAAATGAGACAAACGAGCAAACCACGAATGCGCCTTCACACAAAATGACACATCGTTGAGATGTGAATTAGCTGGAGAGATACCGTCTTGATCTGCCTATGCGGTCGCTGCAAGTGCTTCTCAGCGACATTTTTGACAGCATCCCATAGCTGCAGCGCGAGAGCTCGCCACCGCATCATGCGTATGCGTGTTGTGCCTGAGTGCGACTTCGAGTCTACTTGCCACGCGCTTGCGTCGCACGTACAATATGATAAATTTTCGGACATGAGCCATTTTCTAAGTGTTGCCGTCACGGTAGTGGTGCTTCTTCCGTTGTCGTTTCCATTTTCATGCGGACAACGTGCCCCAACGCTAAACTTGTTGTGTGCCTCAGGCTAGATGAGTTGTGACTCGGTCCTTTTGCGCCGAACGTTGCGCTAGGCGCGCATCCTCCCATCGAGGCGATGTGCACAAAGTGAAGCGCCTTCACCGTATCGGCGATCGAGTCCGGTGAAATCAGCCATTACTTGCGATCGTCGTGAAGGTGCTTGCCCTCTGCTGCGATCATGTAAGCTCACCAGTCAGGGCCGCGAGGTCGTTTAGCGCTGCGAGCTGCTGGTTTGATCGCAAGTTGCTGTCGTAGATAGGCGAATACGTCGGACTTGTGTTCGAGCGGTCAATCAAACACATTGTCTTTAGTCAGAGATCGCACACTGATGCTCCGACTGCTGTGATTGCAGCAAATACTGGAGCTGTGACCGTTTTGACATCGGCTGCGTCTGGTGCTTATGCGCTGCTGCTTCTGCTGAGAGCGTGACTGCGTCTGAAGCCTATGTAGTGTTCCTGCTGCTGCGGCTGCGGCTGGCGATTGAGTGCTACTGCTCCCACTACCGCTGTTTCTCGCGCGTTTTTCTTCAAATTTCGCATTTTCATCTCACGTTTAACAAAAATACGACGAGATAAATAGACACGAAGCAGCAGCACTCAAGCACCAGGCATTCTGTGATCACGTCAGCATTCGTTCTATTATTGGCACTGCCAAACTGTTAGGACTGTCAAATGCAAAGTGGTATTGATGTTGTAGTGTTGTGTCAATGTAAAGTGATATTGGAGTAGTTCTGTTTTGTCATAACGTAAAAACAAAGAACGTTCTTCGTCATGTACGTTCTTCAGTTGCACCATTTTCATTCGTTTTGTTGAATAGGCTTGAATATCACTTTTTGTAACGTGCTCGAAACCATGCAATTGCAGCAGCAAAACAAAGTGGGTCTTGAACGTACTGATCCCACAGGTGTCTTGTACCTGCATGTCCCCCGTTGTGTTTGTTGGTAGCGGCTATAGCACACAACGTTGCTGAGTTCGACGCACACTGGGTGCGACGAAACGTTGTCGACGAGGAGAATGTCTATTCTGCTTTGCAAACACCTCTTCTCGTTGAAAAACAGGATCTGAGATCCAAACAGCTTATCTTCCATCCACGCCTTCGCGACTGTTGCGTAGTCGAGCCCAAAGTGAGACGCTGCCTCGCATCAAAAGCAGCGAGGAATGCGCACAGACCCAACAAAGAATAATAATGAGGTTGTGTGTCTTAGCTAAACTGTTGACTTTCCTTGCGATCAAATCAAAAACGAAGACAAACCTGTACGCTAACACGTGACACTATTATCGTATGTACTTTAAAAGTATCAATCATTCAGGGATTCCCCTCACATAAGCAGGCAAGTTCAGATGTCACAAAGCAAGAATAAGCAAGCGTGTAAGATGTATCTTGTCGTTTACATGAGCCGTCACACAAAACAGCGAGATTGATTCAAAATACATAGATGTGTCTTGACTGCGAAGAGGTTTGTTGGAGAAGAACGATCGATGAATTGATAGTAAAATCACTCTAAAGCACGCACAAAATCATTTTCAAGCAGCGTATGGTCTATCTACACAACAAAGGGTTGAGTAGGCATTGTTATCATTGGCTAATTCAAACAATTCGAGCAAGTACAACTGCCATTGGGCAGTATTGCTGAGAATGTCATCCACAACGCGAAGACAAAGCGTGCATGCGCCACCCATAATCTTCAACTTCCAACATAAACCCTACGTCGAAACGATACTGCAGATGACCAAAAATTGGCATCATTGCAAATGAGGTTCGCAATAAACTACGATTTTCTTTGATCCAGCTTAACTATCAAAAAGTGTTAGTTTTTGTCTTCTATTTGAAAATCGGTACAACCTAGTCCCTGTATTTCGCACAGCAACCTAGTTCCTGCATTTCGAATCAAACACAGCACTGTCCACAGGGCATGTCAAACGCTAGTCTGAGTCTGTTTGAAACTCGATAGTGAAGCAAGTTGTTACACATGAGAGAGTGTCGATCCTATCTCTTATAGCCACCTTGCTAAAACGTACTACCCTACCGCAGCGCCAAACATGCTTAACTAATACAAACGCAAATGATAAACTCAAAAGTGTAGTAGACATAATATCGTATTTGTTCAAAATCTTCGACTTTTTTCGTGAACAAAATAGATAAACCCACAACTTCTGAAAAAATAGATAAACCCACAAGACAGTGTTTCTTTTCTCGATTTTGAAAAGTCTGTTCGTTATCTTGTTTTTTGTATGCGCGCGGCAGAATAGTCCACATGTAAATAGACCATCTGTAGTGAACGCAAGCTATTGCGATCTATATATCGCCTTGTTTGTAGACACGCGAGACTGGAGTCGACGGAGTGCAAAGAGAAAAAGAATCCGAACGCAATCAGAACTTGTAATAATTTACGGCAGTATTACAGTCCAATCAACGAATCCAATGATTTTGATTAGAAAAGTCCAGTTTTGTCCATGTTTTGGGAAACCATTCACGAGCGATGGGTTAGATTTCAAATCCGCACGTCATACAAAAATCAATATATTTACCCCCCCAACGCGCGATAATCACTCATTCCCGAAATCCCCCGCACAAGAGCAGTTGATCGAGCTGATCATGCAGCGCGTGCATGTGCCATCGTCTCCGCAGTAGCATGCGCATCAGCACGCGCACCAACAAGCGCTGATGCTGCCCACGCCATCGCTGTCCCTCTGTCCTCATGCACGCACCGAGCCGCACCATCCGCAGTTTGCCGTACGGCACATGGCGCGTTCGCAAACACGATCGGTCGCGCGAACGGCACACGTCGTGTCAGCGATGCCTTCTCGGTGGATTCAAGTGCACCATGAAGGGCGATTGGTGCTAGCGCAAGTTCCAGCAAATCCAGCGTTCTCACAACACGCTTGGCGTTCGCAATTCCTGGCTCTCGAAGACACGTCGACGTCATGGTCGCTCGCTACCGCCCCTCCACCGCAACCGTTTGTTGCCGGGTCTGTCGACGGACTTGAACCGGCGCCGTTGCCTTTGCCCGCTCCGATCGGCGCTCATTCGACCGCGATGCCATCTCCCATCCGAGATAGTGCAAAGCAGCATCCAGCGCCGTTGCTTTTGCTCCCGCAGCGACTCAGCAACGACGTCGGGCAAGATCGTGCTCCGCGGATGCTCGAAAGCGACAAAGCCACGTCACACACTCAACGAGAACAAGCGGGTCAAAGCGGCGATGGCGACGACGGCGGCGAGGGCGGCGACGATGGCGACGGCGGTGATTGCGGCGACGATGGTGATGACGACGACGGCGGTGGCAATAGCGACTCCGCAAGCGGTGCATGCAGCGCAAGCAGCTCCAGTCGCTCAGATCGTAGTGTGCAGAAGGTCAAGCAACGACGCGCGCGCACGAACAAGATCAATGTTCCATGTAACCTCCAGGTGTTGGAGACCCCGTGGAAGTGCCACCGCCGCAGCCCGCGCATCGCAGCTGGGCGGCTTGGACGGCGTACCTCGCCCAGTGCATGACAGCCACCAACCAAGTCATTCGCGTGTTGAGCACAGTGAGCTGCGCTGTGCGCAACAAGCGCTTGAGCTCGACTGTGGCAGCACAAGGAGGTCTGGTCGTCCCGTACGTGCCACTGATTTGGAAGATGTATCAGCGGGCGTTCATCTGCACGCACGGGTGGCCGGACAAAGACCGCGGCACCGGAGAGCGACCGAAGCACTTTGTGCGCGGCTGTAAGTGCCCATTCCGCTTCGTTGTGCAGCTCGTCAGCGCCAACGGAGAGTGGGAGCTTCACGTGAAGTACGGCGTGTACAAGCACAACTACCCGTTGGTGTCGAGCAGTTCAGGACATACTCTGAGAATCGCGGCGTCGCTGACGCTAGCGCGAAAGCGATGGTCAACGACATGGTGAAGCACGGCCGCAAACGAGCTCGTATCTACGAGTTTCTCCTCGAGCGTGGCGAGAACGTAATCCAGAAGGACGTCAGTAACATCGTCCAGCGCCTTAAGGCTGCGAATGGTCTCAACGTGGACGACGACGACGCGTGCGCATTAGCTGTTGGAGATTTTGCGAGCGGTGTCGGCAATGCTGTCACAGTAGACGAGACAGACGCAGGTCACTCAGGCGTCATCAGCATCATGTCGCGACACATGCGCAACATGCTCTCGCGGTTCCCGGAGCTCTTGCTCGTCGACTGCTCACACAAGACCAACCGGTACGCATACCGTCCGTGTACTGTCCGGTTATCGTCCGGGTATTGACCGAATCTGCGCGTTTGTTGATTGCAACACCACAGCTACAACTACCAACTCCTGACGCAGATGAGCATAGAGGACAACGGCCGCGGTCAGCCCGTACAGCAGTCGTTGCTCGAACGCAACGCCGATTGGCACATGTCGCGCGCTTTGGAACACACATTGCGCGTCAACCTGTCTCTTGCCGACAGCGTCCAAGTGATCATGGTCGATAAAGACATGAACGAGATCCGCGTCATCCGGACATTCTTCCCCAAGGCTCACGTACTCCTGTGCACGTTCCACGTTCTGAAGTACCTGAAACTTGCATCGCGAAAGCCAGAGCATGGCAAGCTGTCGGCCGACGACCACGAGGCGATAGACACACTCGTTCACAACATGGTCTACGCGAGCGACGGCGACGATTACAACGAGAACAGGGCGGCGCTGAAGACACTTTGCACACGCAGCGGCTTCAACACGTTCTTTGCCTACATGGACGCCAAGTGGAACACATGTACCGACATGTAGGTCGTGCACAAGCGAGCGCGACTGCCGCATCTGCGCGTGCACACGGACAACCACCTGGAGAACTGGTTCGGCCACTTCAAAGACTCCGTTACGGCGGTGATGTCGATGGAGCAGACCGTCAAAGCGCTGATCGGCTACGGCGCTCGCTTGTCCAGCGAGTACGTGTACAAGAAGATGCGCGTCGGAACTCGTGTCAACCGTAACTACGACGACGAGATGGCCCAGGTGCTGCGGTTCACTACGCACTTCGTCGCATCGCACATTGAGAAGGAGTACGTCAAGGCAGCGGGGAAGCAGGATGTCTTCAAGTACGACGCCAAGTCCCGACCTGGAGCAGTCATTGTGACAGGCGCGCACAAGACGCACACAGTCGACACGAAGACCTGGGGCAGCACGCGCTCTTTTGCATGCACCATGCGTCTTCCTTGTCAGCACGCGATCGCGTACCGCAAGAAGATCAACACAACCAGGGGTGCCATTCCTCTGTCGCGCATCCATTCAAGGTGTGTGCGTTTTGTCCATGTGTTGTCCATGCCTTGTCCAAGCATCCGTCTCACAAGCTTCTCCATTCTGCACATCTGGACAGGTGGCTTCATCCTGATGAGGAGACGGCTGTGCTAGCTCCCTTTGTGGTCAATCAATTCCGACCCGGCGCGAAGAACAAGCCGATGACCTCGGCTGCGAAGTACAAAGAGGCGCTCGCAGCCACGCAGGCACTTTGCAGTGAGCTCGCGAGCATCGAAGACGACGTGGAGTACAAGGAGTTCCTCGACTTTGCTGTTGAGATGTGGAAGAACGTGCGCGAGCGCAAACGCATCGACGTCGCCCACGCGCTTGCAACAGCATCCGAGTTCGCGAAGCCGGGCACCCCGACCATGACGACCCGGAGCGCCAAGCGTCGCCGCGTGCAGAAGACCAACACTGACGAAAGCATCCACGACTCGTCATCTCTTCACGACACCAACGACAACAACACGATGCGCAAGGACAGCGACCTCCTGAGTCGAGAGACTCTCAGCGTGACGTCGACACAAGAGCCGGCGCCAAGCCAAGCGTCGCAAGCGCACAGTCTCTACTCGAGCGAGTTGGGCAAGGTGCAGCTGATGAGCACGTCGCAAGTGGAGTTCCCGAACGGCACAGTGATCTCATCGCCGAACGCGACGTCACGTCTTGATCAAATGGCTGGCGCCAACAACAACGACGGCGACGACTTCGAACACGCATCCGCTCTAAACGTGATCGTTCGTTTTAACCCACGCGCTGCGAATACCGGTCGGCCGAAGCTGGATCGCAAGCAACGGCAAGCAGACGAACGCCAGCAACGCGCACGATTCAACGAATCGGAGCGATTTCGGCGTCAGTTGGGCGAAGTGACACTCGTTCAACTTGTGAACAGTATGCGCGACGAGAAACCTGCGCTGCGCGACGCACTGCGACGTGTGCTCCCGATCCAGACCATGTTTGACAAAGCAGCGTCGAAGAAGCCGGTGTACATCACACAGTGCAGCCCGGTGTTGAACAAGAACACTTTATACCTACTCCCGCACAAGATCCTCGTCAAATGCGTAGCGGTGTTACCCGTCGCCAACACGCAGGAGAGTGCCATTGTGGTCTCAAGTCAGCGCAGCAACTCGACACCAACGAAACACGGACCAAGAACTGGACAACACACGGACGTCGAGTGTGTGTCCGTTTCTGGTGTCGGCACATACTCGCGAGACCAGATCGAGGCGATGGTGTACCTGTCGTCTGTGCGCACGCAATGCGAAGACGGCGTTGCGTTCTGTACTTGGATGCGCCGGGACGTTGCCACCGCTGTTCCAGCCTCTTCTCAGCAACACGTTCAAGACACAACATACCTGCTTGAAGGACGTTACCCGAACGACACGATCGAGATCGACGGACAAGACCTGCACGTCGCATCGCTTTATCGACTTCGACCGCCGCAATGGACAAACGACGAGCTTGTTCTTGCCTTTTGCCGCCGTCTATGCTCTGACACGAGTGCAGTTCGGCTTGTCGGAGTCGTAGACGCACACGCTTCTGCTCGAAATGGACCCGCTCAACGTCTTCCAGACGCGATCAGAGAACGTGCGATCGAGTTTGCGACGGAAGCCCGTGCACTACTCCTCCCAGTGAACTTCGGCAACGTGCACTGGTGTGGCATCATTGCCGATCTCGCCGCCAAGCGAGTGCTGTTCTACGACTCGATACACAGTAGGACCTACCTGCATGCTCTTGAGCGCCTCTCGCAGGACCTCGCACGCGCTCTTCCAGACACATTCGTCGTCGTCAGCATCAACGCTCCACAACAATTCGACAGTCATAACTGCGGGTTCTTTGTCTGCATCCGGTTCTGGCGCTTTGCAGATCCAACAGTTCAACATGAGATGCCTCCACGCGGTGTGCTCACGTTCCGCATCCGACTACTGCACTACATCCTTCCTGGCAAGAGCCTCTAAGCAATCTACACGCTTGTTTTCTCAGTCGTCGTTCTTGGTGTGTGGAAACCCGACTTGAACGGCTTGGGCTTCTCACACGCTCGTGCTCATTGCGCTGCTTGTTGTAATAGAATGCGTCGAGCGGCGTGTGCTGCAAGAGGTTATCATGCCGCTTTGCTTCATGTGCTAGTTGCGCTCTTCGCGCTTGGTCGCCAATCAGATTATACTAAACTCCATACAAACATACCCGAGAGCCGGTTTCGTTAGATCCAGAAAGTGGTAAAGTGCACGACAAAAGTCTTGGAAATTTTTTGTTTCATTTCAAATATTTTTGATTTTCATCGGACAGAGCTGCAATGAAGCTGGATTAATAGCGCAATTAAATACGGTTCGAATGCTATATGTCGATCATCGAAATACACAGTGTAGCCAGCACAATGGCAGAAAATGTCATTTTCGAAATATTTCAACGATGCGAGAATAAATGGAGAGGCGTGGTAAGATTGGTATCAAAATTGTAATTGTGGTCAAACGAGCTCGAAAACACGTAATTTAGATAGAACACATTGCGTACACCAAGCGAACAAATTTCCAGTGCCTCCGAAGCTGTTTTGCGATGACGGCGTGGCAAGAGATGACGGCGAGCGACGTCGCAACTATCCTCGACCTTCGAGGCCAAGGCGAGAGGCTGCAGGCGATTGCAACGCGTGTGCAGCGCAGCGTATCGACTGTGTCACGCGTCATCAACGGCGAGAGAGCCTCGAAGACCAAACAGCGCACGGGAAGGCCTCGAAAAGTGTCTGAGCGTGAGGGCCGGCGGCTGGTGCGCGCGGTCACGACGCGAAATGAGAGCGCCTCTCAAGCCCGAGCGAGTGTCGGTGTTGACGCATCGGTGCGCACCGTGCAGCGCGTCCTCCATGCACACCCTGACGTGTCTTGGAAGAAGAAGAAGCGGACGACGGTGATGACCAAGATGCACCAAAAAGGACGAGTCGCATGGGCGAGCGAGAGAGCAGCTTGGGGCGCGAGTGAGTGGTCGCGTGTCGTGTTTAGCGACGAGAAGAAGTGGAACATGGATGGGCCGGATGGCTTGCAGTTTTACTGGCATCGCGCGGGGCAGCCAGAGCGATGCGCCGTGAAGCGTCACAGCGGTGGAGGATCGGTCATGGTCTGGGGCGCATTCTCTGCAGCCGGCAAGTCGGAGCTCAAGTTCATTGAGGGCGGCCAAGACGCGCAACGCTACACAGAGACGCTTGCCACGCACTTGCTGCCGTTCTTACGCGCGCACCACGAAGAAGGGCACGTGTTTCAGCATGACAACGCGCCGTGTCATCGCGCTCGACTTACTCAAGCATGGCTGCAGACGAGCAACGTGACGACGATGAGCTGGCCAGCGATGTCCCCGGATCTCAATCCGATCGAGCACCTCTGGGGCATCCTGACGAGAATCGTGTACGCGCACGGTCGCCAGTTCTCATCGCAGCAAGAGCTCAAGTCCGCCATCACCCAAGCGTGGCGCGATCTCGACCACTCAGTCATTGCCAACTTGGTTGCATCGATGCCCAAGCGCTGTGCAGCTGTCCTCGAGCGCAAGGGAGCGTTTATTACTAGTTCGTAAGCTTCAAACGCAGCGTCCTCACGTTCAATACCAATCTTACCACGCCTCTCCATTTATTCTCGCATCGTTGAAATATTTCGAAAATGACATTTTCTGCCATTGTGCTGGCTACACTGTGTATTTCGATGATCGACATATAGCATTCGAACCGTATTTAATTGCGCTATTAATCCAGTTTCATTGCAGCTCTGTCCGATGAAAATCAAAAATATTTGAAATGAAACAAAAAATTTCCAAGACTTTTGTCGTGCACTTTACTAACAAATGTAGTTTACATGCGAAGATTCGATACCTGGACAATAGCGGGACCAATACATGGACAAAATATGGAGTCGTTCATTGGACTGTAGTCCTGGCCAATAATTTATGTAACATTCACTCTGTTGTCAACAAATGATTACTATGGCCTTTGAAAACTTATTGAACACCTTCGTACAAATTTTCAATGAGCTGTTCACTTTTTAAAATACTGCATTTGACTTTTGATTTCACTTATTAAAATACTGCATTTGCGCAGTCGGTGGTGACGTCGAGGCTTTTAGACAACAAAGGATGACATAGCAAAGGGTGAGACACTATAATGCGAAGCGTAATCACTGTACAATTCGCGTTGGCACCAAAACGTGACGAGCCGATCGCGCTCTCCAGACAACTTGGCTACTGTACTCAATCTCGACACAAGCGCGAGATCAGCCAATCAGAAGGCAGTACTTGTAATAAGTTATAATTACACTCACTCTGTTGTCAACAAATGATTACAATTACCTTTGAAAAGTTATTGAACACCTGCATACAAATCGTAAATGAAGTGTTCAATTTTTAAAATAGTGAACACTTCATTTGACTTTTGTATTCAACGTCTCAAAACCCCACTTTCGTCACTATCAGATCTTCAAACAGGCGTTTCAGTCCACCTAGTGGACCAAGTCAATAAGCGTTTCAGTTTCGCTTTTTTCACTATCAAAACTTCAAACACTGTTTCACGCCACATACAGTTCCAAGTCAATAATAAGCGTTTCAGGGCTCGCCGCGCACTTCAACTTCACTTCTCATTTCTCTCTCTCAAGCGCAACAAGCAACATGGGCCGCCGCTTGACCGACGAAGAGATGACTGCTATCGCGCTCCTTGCAGCTCACCACCTTGTCTTCACGCTCAGGTATTCCCTCGGAGACACGAGCGACGTGCTCAGCAGCTAGCTGAATGGTCTATCCAAGTCGTCCCTCTGCAGAGATTTCGGCGAGGAACTCAAAGCAAAGCGCGCAGAGCGACCACCGCAACCACCACCACCGCCTCCTCCACCACCTTCCTCTCCTTCGCCGCCGCCTTCTCCTGCGGCACTTGACACTTTTGACTACTATAGTGGATCTAGCTTTCATTTGTTGTTGTTTGGAGAAGAGCGACGACAACAACGACAACGACGACGACAAGATGGTGCGTGCGTCTGCGTCTCGTAGCGCAGGCGTGTGAGGTGCGCTAGACAGGACCGATGTGGCTGCAGTTTGGCGGATAACCCGTTCATCGCATCGCAACGACAGTATCAACCATTCAGCTTCCTTAGCTCGTCCTTCGATCTCCTACAACGACACATGCTGCAGCGAAGTACACACCCACCTCGTGCGTGTTGTTGTAAGAGCAAACAAGCAGCACCGTCGTGGTCCTGGACTTGACACGCCACTCACGTCCTTCAAAATCTCGTTGTGCACGATGTTGTTGCTCGCGACTTTGTTTGCGAGACCTTTCTTGAGCTCGTTCGCGAGTGTCAGGAGCTCAGTGCGCGCACTCGTACTGGCCGACGCCACTGAGAGGTTGGCAGTGAGCGAGAGGTTCTCTCATGCGCACCTCCATCTGCGGCAGTGTGCAGTCGAGCGACACCTAGAGCTCTATCGCGACGTGCTCGCGTCGCATGTGCAGTTAGCGCGCCATGAGCTGTTTGAATGTTGTTGATCAGTGCTACGTGCGCGTTCCTTCTGACACTGGGTCCAGCTCATTCTCACTCAACCCGACACGGTATCCGACGCAATAGCACACGTACGCCTTGATGCGACCGTCACCGTTGTCCGCCATTGTCCAGGACTCTAGATAGTCGCAACGACGCGGTTGCTTTGAGCTCTAGTCAAACTCTGTCTCAACGTGTGAGAGCATGCAGCTGTGTGCCTCTGTTTTGCTTCTCTCTGCCTGGTGTCGAGGTCTTCATGTCGACACTTTGATCACTCTAGGTTGCCACACAGAGTCCAAAGCAAATGAACTACAGATCCAAGACACCACCACCATGTTCAAGACGGTTTGGCTTAGATGTCTGACTTTCACTCTACACATCGCTGCTGCTCGCTATCGCGACTACCGCTTCTGGTGGTTGATGAAGCGCAGCGCCAGGAGCGCCAATACGCGGAACGCCACGGTGAACGCGATCACGATCGCAAAGTTCTGTCCGATCTCATCGTGCTTCATCCGGAACACCTGCTCCGTGAACTCCTTCACCGTCACTTGGCTCATCGTCACTGGCGCGTTCTTGAGCGGCTGGCACCCGAGCGCCGAGTCGACGTTCACAAACTTCTGGAGCGCTGCGTCGAACGTCGTGTTGCTCGGACAGTCGGCAAACACGAGCGCAGTCGCGATCGAGAGCGAGTACGTGTGCGGCGTGAGGTAGTAGAGCCACTTGAGACCAGCCGGGATCGCATCCGTTGGCGGACTGAAGCCCATGAAGAGGAACCAGACCGAGGTCGCGAGGATACCGATGATCGCAGCGACTTCGTGGTTCGGCAGCGCGTACGCGAGCAAGTGACCCAAGTACGCGTGGTACAGGATCATGAGCGACATGTTGAGCCAGAAGAGCACGCCGGCCGTGAAGCCCGTGAAACCGACCATGGGGTAGAAAATGAGCGTGAAGAGCAAGCCGCTGCCAAAGACGTACGGGATCTCCACGACCGTCGACGCCACAAAGTACCAGAACGCGCTGTACGTCTGCGACGCGCGCTCGCGGTAGTACGACGCGCGCTCGTGGATCACGACGGGGATCATGCTCTCGAATGACGCGAGGCCGTTGAAGATCAAGACGAGGAAGAGCATGCCGACGCCCGAGTTCACGCCCTGGAACGACGCGTACTCGGCGCCAACGAACACAAACCCGAAGATCAGCGCGAGCGCCACGGACATGAACAGCCGGCTCAAGTTGAACGACGCCGTGCGCCACTGCAAGTCAAAGTACCGCCCGACGACGAAGCGCATCTGCGTCATCGACGACGCCGCGCGCTTCTGCGAGAACACGAGCGCCGAGCTGCTGGGAGCAGGACGGCCCACGCCGTCTTTTCCGATCTCCTTGTTCAGCAAGTGCTTGAGCTCACTGGTGTTGAACACCTGCACAAAGTCCGTCTCGTCAGCAGACGTGTTGCTCACACCCGCGCCGATGCACTCGAGCATCCACGTCGCCGGGTTGTAGTCCTCTGGCAGTGGCGCGACGCCTGGGATCGCCTCAAAGTACTCGACCAAGTTGCGGCAGTTGTCGCCCAGGTCGCCGAAGAACACCGTCTCGCCGCCGCGCTTGAGCAGCAGCAGCTTGTCGAACAGGAAGAACACCTCGGACGACGGCTGGTGGATCGTGCACACGACCGTGCGACCCGTGTCCGCCACCTTGCGCACGCCGTCCATCACGAGCTTGGCCGACCGCGCGTCCAAGCCGCTCGTGGGCTCGTCCAGGAACAGCACGCTCGGCTGCGCCGCCAACTCCACGCCGATCGTCAGGCGCTTCATCTGCTCCACCGAGCTGCCGCGGATGATCTGGTCTGCGATCGCGTGCATGTCGAGCAGGTCGAGGCACTCGTTGACCGAGTCGAACTTGGTGGACGCCGGCACGCTCGCGTCCTGGCGCAGGAACGCGCTGAACGTCAGCGCCTCGCGGATCGTCGACGCCTCCGAGTGGATGTCCATCTGCTCGCAGTAGCCCGTGCACCGGCGGATGGCCAGGTCCGTGGCCTCGTAGCCGTTGAGCAGGATCTGGCCCTGGATCTTGCCGCCCGTCTTGCGGCCCGCGATGACGTCCATGAGCGTCGTCTTGCCGGCGCCAGACGACCCCATGAGCGCCGTCATCGTACCCGGGAGCGCGTACCCCGTGATGCCCTTGAGCAAGTCGATCATCTCGTGCTTCGGGTTGCTCGGCAGCGACACGGTGTACCACAGGTCCGTGAACGCGAGCGTCACGGGTGTGAAGCTCTTCGAGCCGTCGTGACCAACGTCGATCGCCAGTGCGCCGTCGTTGCTGCGCTTGTGTGCTGCCGCAGCGCCGCTCTTTGGAGTCGCCACGAGTGCGTACGCCGCGTCCGGTGCCGTCGTGTCATCGCCGTCGCTTGAACTCGAGCTCGTGTTTCTACTCATGCTCGCAGCCGCAGTCGCACCGACGCTCACGTTCTCGGGACTCTCGTACCGCTTGTACTCGAGCACCATGCACGCGAGGAACATGTAGAGGAAGTAGGACGCGACGAGGTAGACGATGCCGTACACGATCCACGCCTTGTCGGTCTGGACGTCAAAGAGCGTGAGGTAGTACTCGCCCATGGTCTTGCCGCCAAAGTCCTTGCAGTAGTCCACGCCGCCATACTCGCAGCGATCGAACTTGTCCGAGCGGTACTCGCTCACTGCGATGCTCCGGACGCCCCAGCTGATCGGACTGAGCCAGTAGATCCAGATAAAGTACGCCGGGATCTGACTCCGCAGGACGTTGAAGCCGGCAAAGAGGATGAAGAAGAGGAGCGAGAAGTTCATGAGCGGGTTCGCGAGGTAGATGTTGGGCGTGATCGCGGCGATGAAGAAGAACCAGGCGCCAAAGACCATGTTCATGAGCAGGAGCACGACTTGGAACACGGCGTAGCCGCGCACGGTCAAGTTGAAGCCGCAGATAAAGTACACGAGCGATCCAAAGACGAGCGTCTCGGCCACGGCGATCGGGATCTGGCTCACGCAGTTCGCGAGCACGTACGACGACGTGCGGAAGAAGTTGGCGCCGCGCTGGCGGTAAAACACCTCGCGCGCGTCGACAAAGACAGGAATGAGCGTCATCTGGCCGAGCGCGAGGAACTGCACGGCGGCAAAGATGATGCCCATCACGACCTGGATCTGCGTCGGGTCGAACTGAATGAACGCCAGCGCGTACATCACGCCCATGCCGACCATCATGATCGCGCGCCCGACGAGCATCGGCGTGTTGCGCGCGTTCACGAGCGACTCGCGCCGCGTGAGCGTCCACGTACTCGCCCAGAACGATTGGTGGAACTCGGGCATCGGCTCGACGTGACGCTGTACCGTCTCGAGCGCATCGAGGCTGTGCGGCGCGTCCAGTGCCTCGAGCATCGCGGCGTGGATCGCCGAGCGCCGGAAGATGTCGGCAAACTCGCTCGGCAGACGCGGACGCGTGGCGATTTGCTGCAGCGACAGTCCGACGTCGTACTTGCGCTGCTGCTTCGTGCCGAGGTCGAGCAGGAAGTCGGCCACGTCGCGCTCCGGCGGACACACAAAGCCGAGGCTCTCAAAGTACTCGACCACTTGCTCGCGCGGACCGTGGTACATCACTTCACCGTCGTTCAGGATCATGACGTCGTCAAAGAGCGCAAAGACCTCTGGCGCCGGCTGCAGCAGAGCGATCACGACCGTCTTGCGGAGTGTCTTGGCGATGCTGCGCTGCGTGTTGATGATGTCGAACGTCGCTGCGCTGTCGAGGCCCGTGCTGATCTCGTCCATGAGCGTGACGTACTTCATGCCGAACTCCATCTCGCCAGTCGTCACGCGCTTGCGCTCGCCACCGGAGACGCCGCGGAGCATCGCGTCGCCGACGACCGTGTCCTGGCAGTGCTGCAGGCCGAGCTGCTGGATGACCACCTTCGGGTGGTGCTCCAGCATCGTCGTCATGACCTCGAGCGCCGCCTTGTTCTCTTCTGGCGAGCCATTCGACAGCAGCTCGTGCGCTCGCCGAGCGAACTCGCCGCCGTTGCACGCGTGCGCAAACTGCAGCGTCTCCTTGACCGTGAGCACCGGGTAGTGCTTGTCGCGCTGCGTCGTGTACGCCACGAACTGCGGCAACGTCTTCTCGAGCTCCTGCTGCGCCACGCCGTTGTACGTCACGTCGCCGCGGAGCGAGACGTTGCTCTTGATCGGGAAGCGGCCGCTCAAGATCTTCATGAGCGATGACTTTCCCGAGCCCGGCTGGCCGAGCACGAGCGTCATGGTCCCGGGCTGGAACACGCCACTGACGTCCTTGAGAATGTCCTTGCGCACGCTCTGCTTCTTCGCCATGAGCGCCGCAAAGCCCTTTCGGAGCTCGTTCGTGAGCGTCGGGAGCTCGGGTTTGCCGTTGTCCGCGTGCTTCTCCTCCGACACGACCGAGATCTCGACTGAGAGCGAGAGGTTCCGGAAGCGCACGTCCATCTGCGGCAACGCGCGGCCGAGCGCCGCCTCGACCTTGGTCGCGACATTGTGGTGCAGTGCGTGCGCGCCGTGTGCCATGATCACGTCGGCAGGAGTGACCTCGGCGGGTTTACCGGGACTGTTGCTACTGCTATCGACCGTGGCGCCGGTGCCGCTGTTGTCGATGGTGCCGCTGTTGTCGGTGGCGATCTGCGGACGACGCAGTGTCGCTGTCGATGTCGCTGTCATGGTCGTCGCTGCGACGGATGTCGCGCTTGCGAGCGCAATTTGGAAGTGCTAGTCGAGAGGTCGTGGCAAGAGCTGCTCCCGACGAACGTCAAGCGGTTCATGCGCGCTCATGTCGCTCTGTGTCGCTGCTCCACGCACCACCACCACTGCCACATGTTGCATGTTGCATTTTGATGCGTCAGTGTATTCGTCAGAGCCGTCGTCAGACGAATACTCTGACTAATCGCACGAGACCTGTCGCATTTGAACAACGTATGCTTTGGGAATCAGTACTTTCTTCAAGTCCCACAACGTGAATAGCACAAATACGTGTGGTCCACTATTTGTGTGGACTTTTGGACGACGTTTTAATTTCGACACGAGAGTGATGGTCTCGAGGCGACGACTAGGAGACCATCAGTAGTTCAGGTGAGGAACTTCCTCTGTATCTCTCAGTTCATAAGTACCAAGTGGCTCACTCAGGACATGACATCCTTGTTGGCTTTGTAGGTCGAGTATATTTGCGAGACGCCCCCTCTATACGTGCAGACCGAATTCTCAAATTGAAGTGACGATGACGTTTGCATGCTTGTGATCCGAGTTGCCCTGCGCTCTGCCGCGCTCTGCCGCGCTAAAGCAAGACTTCTATTCGTCATACATACTGCCGATCGGTCAGCCTAGCTAGAGCTAGCTTGGTCGCCTGTGCGCTAGTCATTTCATGCAGTTTCGCAGCATCACCTAATCAGTTGTGAGGCGCCCGCCCAGCTCAAACACCATCAGGCAGATCAGCTTGAACCATGGCGTGCTGGGCGACGGCGTAGCAGTGTATCTTTGGAGCAAACTGAAGAAGGTAGATATCTGGACGGCTGAGACGTTCCAAATTGGGTGTGGACCACCACGCATTACTGGTTACTGTGTCGTTTTAGCGACGGTTTTCAAAGTGAATAGTATGGCATGTTATCATACGCGTGCTGTGGCAAGCGCCTCGACAACTTACGGCCGCGGCATGCGAGACGTAACAGGTCGTAGTTGCCAAATCAGCAACAAAAAATTCGCTTCGGCAGGAAACAAATTGTATTGAGGTATATTTCGAAAGAGTACATATTGAAGGCGGTCGAATACGCATTATGTCCTGACTTAGACGAGCTCGTAGAACTCGA
The DNA here is from genome assembly GCA_003730235.1 of Pythium guiyangense. Classification (NCBI taxonomy): domain Eukaryota; phylum Oomycota; class Peronosporomycetes; order Pythiales; family Pythiaceae; genus Pythium; species Pythium guiyangense. Next base: position 443,766 of record QXDM01000064.1, on the reverse strand, counting down.
CGTCCAGCACGCAAGTATGCCGCTAGCAAGTGCTGAGTGTGGTAGATGACACTGAGTACCACGCATCCTATGCCCATTTCATTGCCACAAGAACGTCTATATAGTACACTTTGCGTGGACTCTTTTGAGCTGAGCTCTTGTCGCCGTTCGAAATCTCAGTGATTTAATCTAGCTTTGCGCGATGCAGCTCGGCTTGTCCTTCTCCCACAGCACTAGCAGGAAAGATGCCACCTCTCCGAGCAGCCGACGCGCTCACATGCCGTGCCTATTTGTGAGCTCCTAAACCCAGCCGAATGAGAACACCGTGCTCTCGAGCTTGTCGTCAAAGAAGTAGATTGAATCGGAGAGGAGCCCTCGTCCGATCGTTTCAGTTTTTACTGTGGTTGTTGCCCAAGTTTCTGTTGGAAGCTGCAGGTGTTCGAACTGCTACATCCAGCTGGCCAGCGCGTCCTCCAGCTGCGGCGAGTGCACTGGTTGGGCCGCCTTTCGTGTCGGGTACGCTGCTTCTTCGTGTTGTGAGACTGGTTGCTACACGACCTTTACTATTGAACCGTGCGATGACCTCTTTGTGAGCTTGAAATTCGCGAGAGCCCACACAAAGCGCGCGTGTAGACATCTTAGGATGGCTGGCGCGGTGGGCACGTATTGCGAGCTTCAGTGCGGCCACGAGCCGCGCATGTGTGCTGGCAGACAGTATAAGCTGCTCTTGTCGCTACTGAGCTCTGCTGTTTTGCGTGTGCGTGTATGCGACAACAGCTCCTCGGCTTTTGCACTGCGCACCTGGCTCTAGCCAAGCTCTACTTCAATATAGACTCTGTGGTATCTGTCGACGAAGTGTTGTTCTACATAGTCACGTTTCAAAAGTGTGTGGCTCAGTTGCCCGACAAACCCGAGCCCGCTCGACACCTCGAGGGACGCCACCACTATACCAAGGTCGTGATTCTCATTGCTCCTGTCGATCCCCGTGCACACAACGCAATACGGAACACACACTCCACCATTGGCCTTGCCCTCACGCGCAGTACCAAGGTGTTGTGTAGATACAATGGGCTTTATGATCCCAAGGTGCAAGCACACCACACTCCACTTACACTTCCGCAGGTAACCACTCGCCGAACCCCGAGGTCGCTGCAGACGTTGTGTCGTGTGCGAGCATGGAGGCTGATCCGCTGAACGGTCGAATATAAGGAGAGCCGTGCTGGACTTGAGCAGTAGCTCGCAAATTGGCGAATCTGTATTGATAAAGGTATGGAAAAGGCTAGGGTCGTTTGCTTTGCTACTCACTATGCTGTCTTGAGTGCCTTGAGTCTTTGGTCTTGGCGCTGCTTGGGTGCTTGAGTGGCGACACTTGTGCTGGCCTAGGATCCTTTGACTTGGTAGCCGTCCCTTTTAAGCCAATATTCACTTATGATATTTGACTTTGCCGTTGGCACCAAAGCAATATTAGTAATGTATAGGGGACAGGTTCCCTTTGGATCCATAAGAAACAGTATATTTGTGCCAATGTGGGTATTTACGTGTTTACTTCCATCTCCAAAAGTAAAGACGTGTTCATCATTGCACCTTAAACTGGTGAACCTTGTCCTATCTGCGGTCAATTCATGTCCGTAGCCTAAATCCAGCTCCCAATCAGAGTCAGTAAGCTGGTTGCTCCTCAGAAGGAGCTGTGGATGACGGTCCATTACCTTGTCTTCAATCTAATGCCCTTACAATTCTCGAGGAACGAGCCTTCACCTTCCATCAGACTGTCAACATCCATTACGAGTGGGCCATCGTCTTGTAGGAGGTCCTTCATACAGAAACTGGCGTTCGAGCCAGCACCTGGGACTTGCTGAGCCCAAGAGATCCTTTTTCTCTGGCTCGAGGTCATCAGAGTCTGATGACACGGTCGGACTGACAGGTGGCGGCCTGACCTTAACCGGCTTGCCGCCGTTCGATTTTCCCAGCCCTTCCGCTTTCGGTTTATACATCGTCACATCGATTGGATTACCAGCGACCTTTCCCTTGATTCTTGCACTGCGAGTCTCTCAGCAAGAAGCGTCGCTTCTTTCTCGGATTTTGTATGCGAGATCAGTCCTAAAAATTTTGGGTCCAGAGTGATGACCTTCTGTTTCGGAATAAGTGCGATTGCGCTGTCCCTCATCACCTCATTTCACATTGCCTTTCTATGCACGCTGTCAGTGTCCTTTTTTCATGACCACTTTGGCATCCTTCTTCATCGTGACGTTTTCACATACTCAGGATGCCCTTCCCTTTGAGCTTTAATCAATCAACCCTGACAACCTTCGCACCCAATTGCTCACCCGGTTGAGCCGGCTCAGTGCGCAAAGTATTTCTGTAAATGTCATTGCCTCTGTCACGCGCCCTTTGCGGACAGTTGGGTATAGTGTGTGGCATACCGTTCTTTTTAGCCTTGCCAAAGCAAAGAAACGCTCGCCCTTAACAACTGTCTTTTTAAGCTGCTTGGAGCCAGTTTTGACTGTTCCTTATTTCTAGTGCTGGCGTGCTGTGCCTGCTTCAGATGATTCACTTGCACTGATTTGCCATTCGTCGATTCACTGTGAAAGATCATCTTCAATTGACCTTCAAGTATCTCAAGAGCGAAATCTACCTCCATATACTTAACGAAAGAGGTCCACTGACTCTTTGGCAATGCTCCTAATAGCATAATCAGTATTAGTTTTTCGGAAATTAGATCCTCCTTTACATACTGTTAGCTTGTGTATTGATCGCGTTCCGCATCTGCCTCATCTGGTTAAAATAGTCAGTCAAACCAGTGCACGGATTATGCGCAACGTCATTGAGCTCAGCTACCATGTCAACAATGTTCTGAGCGGTCGAGAGTCCATACTCAGTCTCCATTTGTTTCCATAGAGTCGGCAAGTGAACATTGGTCGGAGTTTTCCCATTGATGCTTGAAACGAATTGGGTAGAGTGAGATGCAACGCCTTCACAATACGTTGGCGAAGTATAAACTATTAGTCGGTGAGCTTGCACAGGGTTGCGTTGTATAATTTTCATCGTGTTGTCATAATTTGCAACATTGACCATCACAGGTAAAGTGCACGACAAAAGTCTTGGAAATTTTTTGTTTCATTTCAAATATTTTTGATTTTCATCGGACAGAGCTGCAATGAAGCTGGATTAATAGCGCAATTAAATACGGTTCGAATGCTATATGTCGATCATCGAAATACACAGTGTAGCCAGCACAATGGCAGAAAATGTCATTTTCGAAATATTTCAACGATGCGAGAATAAATGGAGAGGCGTGGTAAGATTGGTATCAAAATTGTAATTGTGGTCAAACGAGCTCGAAAACACGTAATTTAGATAGAACACATTGCGTACACCAAGCGAACAAATTTCCAGTGCCTCCGAAGCTGTTTTGCGATGACGGCGTGGCAAGAGATGACGGCGAGCGACGTCGCAACTATCCTCGACCTTCGAGGCCAAGGCGAGAGGCTGCAGGCGATTGCAACGCGTGTGCAGCGCAGCGTATCGACTGTGTCACGCGTCATCAACGGCGAGAGAGCCTCGAAGACCAAACAGCGCACGGGAAGGCCTCGAAAAGTGTCTGAGCGTGAGGGCCGGCGGCTGGTGCGCGCGGTTACGACGCGAAATGAGAGCGCCTCTCAAGCCCGAGCGAGTGTCGGTGTTGACGCATCGGTGCGCACCGTGCAGCGCGTCCTCCATGCACACCCTGACGTGTCTTGGAAGAAGAAGAAGCGGACGACGGTGATGACCAAGATGCACCAAAAAGGACGAGTCGCATGGGCGAGCGAGAGAGCAGCTTGGGGCGCGAGTGAGTGGTCGCGTGTCGTGTTTAGCGACGAGAAGAAGTGGAACATGGATGGGCCGGATGGCTTGCAGTTTTACTGGCATCGCGCGGGGCAGCCAGAGCGATGCGCCGTGAAGCGTCACAGCGGTGGAGGATCGGTCATGGTCTGGGGCGCATTCTCTGCAGCCGGCAAGTCGGAGCTCAAGTTCATTGAGGGCGGCCAAGACGCGCAACGCTACACAGAGACGCTTGCCACGCACTTGCTGCCGTTCTTACGCGCGCACCACGAAGAAGGGCACGTGTTTCAGCATGACAACGCGCCGTGTCATCGCGCTCGACTTACTCAAGCATGGCTGCAGACGAGCAACGTGACGACGATGAGCTGGCCAGCGATGTCCCCGGATCTCAATCCGATCGAGCACCTCTGGGGCATCCTGACGAGAATCGTGTACGCGCACGGTCGCCAGTTCTCATCGCAGCAAGAGCTCAAGTCCGCCATCACCCAAGCGTGGCGCGATCTCGACCACTCAGTCATTGCCAACTTGGTTGCATCGATGCCCAAGCGCTGTGCAGCTGTCCTCGAGCGCAAGGGAGCGTTTATTACTAGTTCGTAAGCTTCAAACGCAGCGTCCTCACGTTCAATACCAATCTTACCACGCCTCTCCATTTATTCTCGCATCGTTGAAATATTTCGAAAATGACATTTTCTGCCATTGTGCTGGCTACACTGTGTATTTCGATGATCGACATATAGCATTCGAACCGTATTTAATTGCGCTATTAATCCAGCTTCATTGCAGCTCTGTCCGATGAAAATCAAAAATATTTGAAATGAAACAAAAAATTTCCAAGACTTTTGTCGTGCACTTTATGACGACGAGCACTACCGCAACCACAACAACTTCCGTGAACATCGTGGGCGCGATTGTGACGAGTACGACATCCTCAAGGACTCGTATCATTGCGAGCACAACTACAAGCACGAACACAACGACATCCAGCAACACTGACGGTACACACGAGGCGTCGATTATGACTACTATATGCTGTACAGCAGCGACAACTTCTCAGTGAGACGCAGTATGAAGAGCAAACGGCCCACTAGACTCGCTTCGGTTTCAACACGACCTGAGCATGGTGCGGCTGGCTCACAGCGACCGCTCCGATACCACTAGCGGCTCAGATGTGTTTGGTTGTGTTTGGGGCCACACTATGACGGATTGGAGTCGAACTCACTCGGATCGACTTGCAAACAACTTGGAGACGGTGACGACCCTCAACTCAACTTGGACACGTGCGACGGATGTCTTCCGCACGCGTGCGCTCTTTTGGCACTTGCTATCGCGGATCGGCGATTGCACACAAATCGACACTCGAGAGACCATCTTGTGCAGCTCACGCCCGTTCATTCATTCATCCACTTGATTAAGTCGAGATTTCATTACATTTTAGATTTTGTACTGTAGTACCTTATCCAAGTTTGAACAATGTCGTGCAACGTTAATCAATTGTATCAAAACAACAAATGCTGCCAAATCATTAGTGTAAGTATATATAAACTGGACTAGTGTTGTTGCGGATTGCCTGCACGCTCTCGTTTTCTTCACTATCAAGATCGACTGTTCACGACTGCATGACCTTTTGCGAACTGGTCACTACCTCGACCACGTGCGTTGAGCGTGAGCGTCGAGTCCTGTTCCCGTGGGTGTGTCTGCATCCGTGCGAGTGTGCGTGTGCTCGCTCCGATCCACAGACCAGCGCACCGACCGCAGCCAAGCACTCGCTGCGTGACTCACACTGCAGAAGCGCAGACACACTCGCGTCGCTCTCTGCACACGCCGATGGTGGCGACACTCGCGCGTGCACTCGTCGCACTGTTGGTTGCTGTAAGCAGCTCCACGCTCGTGCGTGCTGATAACGCAAAGTACTCGCTCGATCTCACCGGCATTGACTCGGGCACAGGTGCGCGCCAGCAGTATCTCAGCCGTGGCGTCACTGTCGTGCGTACGAGCGACGCCTGATCTGTCGTGTCTGTTGATGCAGCGTACACCGTGAGCGTGAAGATCGGGACCGCGACAAATGGCGCAATCGTACGTGCGCGCGCTCTTCACGTGTGCTTCCCGTGCTACTGCGCGTTACTGAGCGACTCATTCGCGCGCTTATGTCTGCGGTAGAACACGTTCCGGCTGATCGCAGACACGGGCTCGTCGAACGACGCCGTGCTGAGCGCAAACTGCTGCGGCGCAGCGGCAAAGGTCACGTTCGCGTGCAGCGCGTCGCCGACGTGTACAGAGGCGTCGAGCCAAGTCTCGATCTCGTTCGCTGGCGCGTCGATCGGGTGCGTGCGCTTGCGTCGCACTCCTGCACGTGCAGCTGTCTGACGCCACCACACACACGCACACTGTCTGTCTGTGCCTACTAGCGGCCGCTTTGCGACGGACCAGTGGACGTCCAAGGAGATCGGGACGATCACGAAGAAGTTCCTGCTCATCGAGTCGCAAGAGAGCTTCTATCGCCCCGAGTACGACGGCATCACTGGTCTCGCGTACAGCGCGCTGGCGCGACCGACGTCGTCGCCGCCGCCGTCGTTCTACCAGGACCTCGTGAGCGCTGGTGCAACACGCGACGTCTTTGGCATGCAGCTCTGCGGCATCATGCAGCCGCTGCTGCTCAAGCAGACCAACATCTCGCTGCACGCTGGGCAGCTCCTCATTGGCGGCATCAACGGTCCGCGCGGTGAGACGTACTACCAAGGCCCGATGCTCTACTCGCCGATCGTCCGAGTGCGTCTTCTCACTCTCTCGCTGCGATCACCGTCGGCGATGATAGACGGACTAACTGACGCGTGCGTGGCTGTCGTAGGAAGCGTGGTACGTCCTGGCGATCTCGGACATTGGCTTCAACGGCAAGAGCCTCGGCATCGCGTGCAGCAAGTACAACGACCCGCAGGTGCGTCCCGCGCTCCAAGGTGTCTTATGGCGCTGCTGTCAATCAGTCCTGACAGACATCACCGCGGCTTGCGTCCTGGACAGGCGATCATTGACTCTGGGACGAGCAACATGGCGTTCCCGTCCGAGATCTACAACGCGCTCATGGCGCAGATCAAGGCCGCGACGCTCGCTGCGCTGCCCAAGTTCGATCCAAACTACTTTGACTCGCGCAAGTCGTGCTGCGGCGTCGAGTACTGCGACCCGCGCGTCTCGGACGCAGTGCTCCTCACGCTGCCGTCGATCTACATCTCGCTCGCGCTCCAGACCGACGGCTCGAGCGCAACGAACGAGCACTTTACAGTCGAGATCCCACCGTCGTACTACTGGCGCCCCGAGATGAACGGCGTGAACAACGACATCCCGTGCCGTGCGATTGGGATCTCGGAAGGGAGTGCGATCATGCTCGGCGACGTCTTCATGGACGGACTCTACGCGTATCACGACCGCGTCGACAAGAAGGTGCGTCACCGTCCTACTGACACTGTCGACTGACGGACTGACGGACGGACGGACGGACTAATGCGATGACGACTGCAGCTCGGACTCGCAGTGACGACCAACTGCCCGAACGGCGTGACGTCGAGCAAGAAAGTGTACGTCGCCAAGGCCAAGACGGACGACTGGTGCACGTGCTTCTCGTCGAGCCTTCAGACCAAGTCGGTGCTTGCGCGCCACGTGCCGTGGGGCGCTGGCTGCTTCTTCTGGGTCTGGTGGATGTACGTTGTGCTCGCGAGCATCGGCGTCTTGCTCCTCGCTGCCGCCGTTGCGATCTACTGGTTCGTCACGGACCGCAAGATGAAGAAGATGAAAGCCCACGCGCGCTTGCACAATGGCTCGGACGCACCTACGCGCACGGGCTCGGCGAGCTCAAGCACAGCGCTCATTCCATCGCGCGCGCCGTCGGGGTACCACGGCAAACCGCCGCCGCGGCTCCAGCAACACCCGACGCAGCTCGGTGGCGACGACCACGACACGGCGGACGCGACGCACTACGTTCAGATGGGCTCGCCGCACTCGGCGTCGTCGGAAACGTCGAGCATTGCCCTGCTCTCGTCCCCGAGCACGTCAACGCAGAGTCTACTGTCGCAGCAGCGGCCGTCGGGGAGCAACTTTCGCAAGCGCGGCGTCTCGCGCGACGCGCACATGGGCGACGCCGTCTAGAGCGCAATGAGCGCGGACGACTGTCTGTCCGTGATGTCCAATACTACAGTCCTACAGCTATGCATCACTACCACCAACACTGTTGAGATGCACGGCTCGACACTGAGAGCTGCTCGCTGTTGCCTATGTAAACGTACTAGCAATGATAGGGACGGTGTGGTGGACGCAGCGACGCGTGCTTCGTCGACATTCGTTCAGTGCGATCGTCGTCGTCGAGACGGCATCTTTCTTTCGATCGTCCTCTCGTAGCGCGGTGACAGGTGCGCGCGTGCGAGACAGCCGGGCACGCCGATGCAGTCGCCAGGCGTGCACGTGCGCGCAGGTGTTTCGCTTTGGACGTTGGACGCTAGGATGTTGGGAGTGCGCGCAGCAGGACGCACTCGATGTGCTGTCGAGCACTCGCAAGAATCGCGGCGTCATGTGCCTTCATGGACTGCGACGACAGAGGTCATGGTTGCCAGCTGCCGTATGCATACAGTGATCAAAGCACCCGTGACGTGTGCACGTGTGACGCCAGTAGCAGCAGCAGCAGTGGCATGACAGCGGCTAGTAATGCGAGCGCTGCAATGTGTCGCACGAACGATCCATGGCGTCGGTATGTTTGACAAGCAGAGTTGCATCGAGCACTGGTAGTACGACGCTGGCGCAGCACTTCACGGATGCACGTCCTCTTCACGCTCCTAGCTCGCGTGAGTGCTACAAGTAAGATCGAGTGTGCAGGTCTCCAGTTGACGCACGATGTGTGCGCATCACGATGCGAGCGATACGGACACTCGGACGGGCACTCGAGTCGCCTCGATCTAACATCTAACACATCGGACAGAGATGCGCGCAGACACGCTCGATGTGTAGCTGTGCGTCTAAAACGGCGCGGTGCTGCTCCTGCTGGTGCTGCTGCATTCCTGCACACACACATGCACGTGCACACCCTCGGTCGGTCACGCAGCAAGCTCGAGCTTAAGAGCATGATGCACATTGTGTAATTGTATACAGTATATATAATATATGTATTATATTATATATAGCGAAGCGACGCAGAGCCAGCGCATCAACATCAAGTCAAGTCGGAGCGAGCCAAAATTTAGCACTGAAAATCCACGCACGGAGTGACTTGGTTCATGTATGCTGCAAGCAGTAGGAAAACAGTATAGTGACCAGCTGTCTCGATTCCGCGCCGCGTCGACGACATCCCAAGCACCTGTGACGTGTGGACACTTGATGAATATATGCTCTGTGTTTTTCAGCGCGCGCACACAGCCAGGCGAATGTGCAGCCTTGTCTCTTCGAGCGCGCCTCTCTAAAACAGGTATCCACTGCCTCGATTCTCTCTTGAGCATACAATCACAACATATAGTGCAAGAATGTGTGCAACACGCGTGCCGCGACCAGCCCTCTCGACGGTCGCTTTCTCACACACATCGTGTGACTTCTATACGGACAGCGGAATCGCCGGATGCTCGCTTCGCTCGCCGTCTGCTTTCCAACACAACACATTGCGCCTCGCTCGCACAACACCAACGACGACGCACACCACAAGCGACGAAAGCTGCCGCGCGCCAGCTCACTCCTGCATCTGCGGCCTTCCCCGCCCCACACGCCGCCGCCGCCGCCGCTCGTGCCGCTCCGTTAACGCACGTCGGCGCTCGCTCGCGTCCATCCATCGATCCATTTGTGTCTATACACGACCGAGCGTGCCGACATCGTTGATCTGCTGCGCGTACAAGCCAGTGATCGATCCAGCACACTCCCTCCTCCATTTTACACAGCCACCACTACCACAGACACACATACAGACACACACATGGCCATGGCGCAGTCGTCGTATCCACAGCAGCAGCTTCAGCCGCAGCAGCACCACCAGCACCACCAACCACAGCAGCAGCATGCGCCATCGGGCGTTGCGTCCTGCAGCATTCGTGTGATCGACCTCGACGACGCGTCGACGCGCGTCGTGTCGTGGGACCCAAACGTGCCGGACCAGGTCTTTGAGTCGCTCATTGAGTCGCAGCTCCGCGCGCAGTTTGGCGTGTCGGACGAAGCCTGGGTCGACCTCATTGACACGGCGAACTCGAGTCTTGTGCAGATCAGCAAAGACGTGCTCTCGCGCGTAGCGCACCCGCTCTGTCTCTGCCTCTCGCCCAAGACCGAGGCGCTCGCGCCGATGAAGCGCAACGAAGTCTTTGAAGTCGTCTTTGCCGAGCGCGCACTCGGCATGACGATCCGCGAGCACAACGACTCGGTCATTGTGAACCAGTTCAAGCGCCGGCCAGACAACAGCCCTGGACCAGCCGAAGCGAGCGGTCGGATCCAGATCGACGACGTGATCTACAAAGTCCAAGGCGCGCGGACCGTCGGTCGGAGCTACGACAGCGTCGTGCAGATGCTCCAGACGCAGACGCGACCGCTTGCGATCCAGTTCTTCCGGCCGTTCCCGCGCAACGGGCTCTTTGCAGTCGAGTTCCGCGGCGCGAGTCTCAACATGACGATCACCACGGACGACGTGAACGTGATCGTCAAGGACCTCCCAATGGCGCACCCAAACATCGTCGGGTACGCCGAAGCGCACGGCGTGCGGCAGTTTGACATCATCCACGCAGTCGACGGCGAAGTCATTCGAGGGCTCGAGTACAACCGCGCGATTGCGCTCTTGAGCCGCCCTGTGCGGCCGATGATCGTCGTGTTTGCGCGCTCGCGCGTCGCGGCGCCGCAGACACCGAGTCGCTCGACTGGCGTCATGACGAGTCGGTTCTCGTTTGCATCGAGCGTTGCGCCGTCGCCGCGCGGGAGCGTCCGGCGTGGCTCGGGCTGCAGCGGCCAGAGCACGAACGAGATGCTCGTGGAAGACATGCTCGAGTTCTGCGACGGCTTTGCGAGTGAAGGCGTGTTGAGCGCCAAGGAGATCGACGCGTTGAAAGAGATGGTGCTCGCGATGCGTCCAGACGTGTGCAGCGCCGTGAAGCGCAGGAACCGGAACGCTATCGTTGCGATCGTGCGGTCGCCTGCGATGCGGATCTGGGACTCGCTCTTGAAGACGCGCGAGAGCATCTTGCTCGCAGGACCAGTCACGCTCAAGCGCAAGAAGCGCTTCCACTTGCTCTTGACCGACCACGAGCGCCTCTTGCTCGTGAACCGCGACACTAACTTATTAGAAGACGAGATCATGTGCGCGCAGATCGTGACCGTGAGCTCGCGCGTCAAGTTCCAGGAGCTCTTGATCTCGACGCCCAAGCACGAGTACGTGCTCGTGGACAACTTTATCGGCCCGGTCATCTGGGTCCGCGCGATCCTGCCGTTCACGTGCACACAAGGCGTGCTCAAGGTTGCAAGCAGTCGGCGGTTCATTGGCTCGAAGAAGCGCTTCTTTGTGCTCCAAGGCACGCGCTTGACGGGGTACAAGCGCGAGAGCATGGTGCACCAAGTCGGCGCCAAGTCGAGCTCGATCCAGCTCACGGACGCCGTGGTCGAGTCGGACCCCAAGGCGCTCACGTTTGCGATCAACACGCCCGAGTTCACGCAGAGCGGGAAGAAGCTCATCCTCACGGCGCCGTCGTCGCGCGAGTTCAACAAGTGGATCACTGCGCTCAACGCGCTCTCGAGTGCTGGGCCCCCGAGCGCATGAGCGACCGACGCGCTGTCTTGGTGTTGTATGGAAGACAAGAGACGAGAAGCGAAGAGAGAGGAGGAGGAAGTTGTGATGATGATGGTGATGAAGTAGTAAAGTCTCGATGGCGACTCTGGTATCACGGTCTCTCGCATGAAGAGCTCTTCACGAAGAGCTCTCGAGCGCGAGTGCGGACGCCGCCGCGTCGAGTTCGCATGCAGTCGCGCTCCAGCGCGTCTCGGACGTGTGGAACGCCCACGTCTGGAAGAACGCGAGCTTCTTCTCGACGCGAAGGAGCTGCGTCTGTGCGCTCCGGTGCGCACCACGCGCAGCTTTTGACGTCGGGCGTGGCGACGACGCGACGTGCGCAGCGTACGTCGCGACGAGCGCACGAGCATCTGTGAGCGCGTCGAGCACAAAGATCTTGTGTGCGAGCATGCAAACGACGTCGTGCACGACGCGCTGGTTGAGCGCACGCGCGTCATTGCGAGCGCTGCTGTCGAGGTCTTTCGCAAGACACGCGTGGAGCACGAGCGCAATGGCGTCGTACGTCACGTCCGAGTGCGTGAGCACTGGCGCGAGATGGAGCAGCGCAGTCGCAGCGTCGACTGGGTCCTGCTCCCAGTCGCCGTTGAACGTCCGGAGCACGAGCGCGTAGCTAAAGAGGACCTCGATGACGTGGATCCGCAGCAGCGGCGACGGCGCGCGGCCCTGAAGCAGTACATCGAGACTCGATGGCATCGTACGCTCGATTGCGTGTGTGAAGAGCGCGGCAGGGAACGCTGCAGCTTCGATCATGACTGGACCGAGCGGCGCTGGTGCGTCGTCACCATCGACATGATCGCTAGCGCTGAGCTCTTGAATCACGAGCGCACGGCGTCGCGCATTCGTCTCGCGCTCGTACGTGTGGATGTCGAGGAGCCACCAGGGCTGCCAGAGCGCGACGAACGGACTTAAGCGGCCGTCTGCGACTTCGGCCAAGAACTGCTTGCGCTGCTGCGGCGTGAGCGCATCGAGCGTTAGCTGCGTATCGCCACTGCCGTCTGCAAGCACGAGGTCGGCGAGCCGAGCGAGCGCTTCATCATCGTCGTCGTCTTCCTCATTCGCGATGCTGCTATCGAGCAACGTGCTCGCCGACTCGTCCTGGAACTGCTTGACGCGCGCGAGCATGTCGTTCACTTTGCGCTGTGCTGCGCTGTCGCTTTGACGCGCATCTGCGCTCTCAAGCGCCACTGCGCTGCGCACGTGCTCTTCAAAGAACTGCTCGGTGCACGCGTCGCCGTGGCGCTTGTAGCACGCTGCGCTGCAGTACGGCGCGTTGCAGCGCGGACAAGTGTAGCGCGCAGTGTTTTGCGCACAGACGCGGCACACGCGCGCTGCAGACGCAGCAAAGAGCGCTGCACCACTGCTCTCAGTGTCGGCGCTGCGCACCGCGAGGTCGGGCGTCGCTGGCACGTCACGCACAGCCGTGCGCAGCGACCCGAGGCGAATCGGCACGCGATGAGCTTGCATCGTGTGGCTGTCGTCTAATTCTAATTCGCGCGAATGCTGTACATGAATGTGAATTTTGTAGAATGTGTTTTTGCGCATCTACCAAAATGGCTGGAAGTGGTGGTGCCAGAGCGTGAGCCAGCGCTTGCGCGCATCAAGGACGACAAAGCACGAGCTGAAGCGTGAGTCTGGCGCAGAGAACACGCCGCCGACTGCGTACACGCGCGAAGTCACTTGGACGCCGCCGCTGCCAGCGCGGTCGCTCTTCTTGACCGACACGAGCGCTTTGTAGAGTCGCTTCGCGAGCTGCTCGTACGGCGCGAACGCTTCGTCGCTCTGGCACATTGCACCGCCGATCACGAGCGTCTTGAGCAGACAGAAGAGCAGCTCCTGCTGCTCGTCGTCTTCGCGGAACACGTCCGAGTGCTCCGTCTCGGGGTTCACAAACATGTCTTTGAGCAAGTCGCTCGCGGTTGCACCGTCGTGGACGTCGTCGAGACAGCGCCGCAGTGCTCCGGATGGCGTGACGATACCAGCGTCAACGAGGCGATCAAAGAACGCAAGTGACGTCACGCTCGTGCGCAGCTGTCGGCACGTGATGCGCTTCGAGCACGTGCGGAGCTCCGCTGGGAGCTACTCATATGTACAAGAGCAAGGATGGATTGGTGTCAGAGAGCAGCTTAGGAGGTGTAGCTCAATGCCATCGTTCATCAACATACAGTCACACACACGCAGACGTACAGTGAGCACTGCGTGCACGTGCTCGTCTTGGAAGAACTGCGCAATGAGCGCTTCGTCGCGGTCGTTCGTGATGCGCTGCTTGACGCGAAAGCGCTGGAGCTGCAGCCGCGTATCGAGGTTCCTACTCGTGTCGGTCATTGAGTGACGCACAGAACATGTGAGTGTGAGCACAAGGTCGTAGTGCATTGTATGCACAGGCATGCAGCGCACCACTGCAGGAGCTTGTGCTTGACGTCTCCGTCGCGCAGGAGTGGGATGCAGTCGGGAATGAGCTCAAAGCTCGACTCGATGATCGCGCTCGCGTGCTCTGCTGCTTGGTTGTCGGTAGCTGCTTCAGCTGTTGGCATCGCTGACGCTCTCGATGTCTCGACTCGCTTGCGTCCGGCGCACTTAGGAATGAAGGCGACCTCGATCGATCAGCAGAGCTCGAGTCGTGAAGCGCCGCGACGCTTGGAGCGACGGAATCGCGACCAGTTGCTTCATGAGCACAGCCTGACAGCGACGCAAGCACGAGAGCTGGTCGCGTGATCACAATGCGCTCCATTGACACAGGACTCGACCTCGATTCGTGGCGTCGACCGATCGTGCGCTGCTCTTTCATCATTTGAGCTTGATCTTGAAGCAGCATGCAATTCGCGAGAACGGATTCAACTCTATTGCTTCAGTACCGAGACTCGCTCTCTCCTGTGAGTTGGAGTTCACACAAGCGTCTGCGCGACTTGGCGCTTGCGTTCTCGCAGCGCGCATTCGTGTTCATCTGCATTCGCAAGTCCCAGCACTCGCTTCTTGCGCTTCCGCAGCTCTTCTTGCAGCACGTGTGACGTCGTGAACGCGCTATTTGCAGTCGCACTAGTGAGCGACTCAGTCGTTCGGCACGTGCTGCACTACTCGCGTCGTTGGCGGACCTCCAGTCAGTCTGCGCTAGCGCTTTGACCAACAGAGGAAGCATGAAGGTGTTGCTCCGAGCCGCTCGCAAGCTCGTCGCGCTGTGGTTCGACTACCAGGTCGAGCTCCACGGCGAGTACTCGCTCGAGCGACTGCGGTCGTTCGACACGTACGCCAAGACTGCGAGCTTGCTCCGCGTCCTCACGGTCTGCTGCCTCACGCCGCTACCGATTCTCGTGATCATCACGCTCATCGACTGCGTCCCGCTTGCGCATCCGAGCGCTGGCACGAACGCCAACTATGTCCACTGGCTCCGGAACTTCTTCACAGTCGTCCTCATCAGCTGGACGATCACGATTCAGTTCAAGCACACGATACGAGGACTGACGTTCACGACTGCGCGCATGGTCGTGTTCGCACTCGCGCCAAGCGTCTTGAGCGTCGCGTTCGAGTACGCCGCTTCGCTCGTCATCGGCTTCCCGCTGCCGTTCGCAATGGTCTTTGGCACGCCGCTCTGGAGCCTCGTCGTGTGTGCGCTCCTGGCGTACTACTTCCGCCCTGCGTTCCAAGCCGACGCGCAGCTCCGCACCGACTTGATCAACTACTCGTTCGTGTTCTTCTGCCAGATCGCGCTCACGTTCATCTACCCAGCGTACATCTACGGCTTTGTCTCGATCGACACGAGTGCGCAGACGCTGTACGTCGCGCTCTTGCCGGTCCTGAAGATCGCACTGAAGAACTGGATGAGCAAGTTCCTCGGCGACCTCGACGACCTCAAGCCCGAGATCGTGATCTTCAACGTCGAGATCTTCAACGCCTTGTACGTCGCGTGCTGCATGCAGCAGTCGTCGTCGATCACAACGACGCTCGTGATCTCGGCCATCGATTGGCTCCAAGCCATGCTCTCGCTCCGAGACATCTTTGCTGCCCACGCAGACGTCCAGACGTTCATGGCGCGCATACCACCGACGCATGCGTGGCACAACAAGTCGTTCGTTGACGTCGCGCTCATCATCATCGACACGGACGCAGACGTACGTGCGCATCCGTCACTGCGGCCGGTGTGTGCGCACACAGGTACCGCAGTGCTCGCAACACTGCGAGCAGCAAAGCGACCCAAGACAGACGCAGCCAAGACGCCGCAGCAAAGCGCGCGGATCGCTCCGTCGCCAACGACGCCGAACAAGTCGTGGATGAGCGAGACGAGCGTCGTACCGGGCGACCGAGCGGACGCGGTGATCTCGAGCACGGCGCAGCGCGTGCGCTTTGTCAAGCGCGTGAACCAGCTCCTGTTCACGAGCGAGTTTGTCGTGCTCGTCGAGTACACCGAGGTGATCGTGCCGCTCATCTACAGCCTCTACGTCGCCGCGGTGTACCACCTCGAGAACCGCGCGTACTACAAGCAGATCGCGACCTTGGACGCACGCGACGTCCAGCACCGGATCGCAAACGTCATGGTCTACAGCGGCCTCGAGCTCCTGTCGTTCCTGATAGTGAGCGCGACGCTGCGGCGCAAGCTCGGCGTCGCGACGTTCAAGCAGCTCACGTTCGTGCTCGAGAAGCAGTGCGTCGTCGTCCAGTCCAAGCTCCTGCTCTGGCTCATCTACGCCGTGCAGACATCGCTCGACCACATCGGTACGCTCTTTCGCTTGTCTGTCGAGCATGTCGAGGACGAGTACGAGCACTGACCGCCTCTGGGTGTCTCTCATCGGCTGCAGGCGCCGACTACAGCTTCCAGTTCCGCTGGCTCCACTCGCCAGCAGCATCGTGAGCGCCACACATCCGACGCAATGGCAAACGGTGATCTCAGAGACACGACTGGTCTACTGCATCGCTCTACTATGCACCTACGCCTCGCGCTTCTCGAACGCAGCGATGTCCTCAATGAGGCCGTGGATCGTCGAGTGGAGGATCACGCGCACGCCGCGAGCAGCTGCGAGGCGCTTCTCCTTCGGGTGGAGCTTCACGTTGAAGCCAAAGATCGGGCACTTGCCGTTGATCGCGACGTCAATGTCCTTGGTCGTGATGTTCCCAATGCCAATGCGCACGGTCTGTTGTCATCGTATGAGCCACACGCGTCACGAGGTCAGTACCTTACGACGTCGTGGACGCCAGCGCCACTGGACGTACCGAGATGCCAGGCATCGTGTCGACCGTGTCCTGGATGCTCGTGAGCGACCCAGCGCCGTCGGCTTTTACGATCACCGCTTTCGTCTCGATCAAGTCGTCTTCGTTCAGGTCGTTCAGGTCCTCGTCTTCTTCCTCCTCCTCTTCGTCGCCTTCTGCTCCTGTCAGGTCATCATCGCCACTGCCACTGCTGCTGCTGCCTTGGTACACGATCGTGTCCTCAATGTCGAGCGCCAGTTGCCTATCAACCAAGTCATTCGTCAGTCATGGCCACATCGCCACCTCTTCCTGCCATCGCCACTCTCTCTCCTATCCACACAGACACAGACAACCAGACAGAGACAGCGAGACGCACCGCTGCTCCATGACCTGCTTCGCCCGTGTCTCTGGAAGCACGAAGAAGCCAAACTCGTTCGGCGCGTCGACGTTCTTCGACTTGTTGGCGTAGATCACGTCGGCGACCGCCCCTGGCGCCGCCTCTGCGACTTCTGCGCCGTCGGCGTTCCGGAGACTCCGGACCGCGCCGTGGATCATGTTGGCGACAAAGTGGTCGTGCTTGCGCAAGACGCCGGAGCGCACGAGCACGCGCAGGACGGTGCCGCGGCCTTTCATCGCAATGCTCTCGAGCACGACGCCCTCTGCGCACGTCGCTGGGCTCACGTCAACGAGGCGCTGACGCACGGCCGCTGGCGCGCTTACGATCGAGGCGATCGCGTCCGTGAGCGCGTCGAGGTTGCGCGCTTGCGTGGCCGAGATCTCAACGATCGGACAGTCCTGGAGCGCGACGTAGCTCCGGACATCGGCTTTGACTTGCGCGATCTGCTCGGGCGTCGCGACGTCGACCTTGTTGAGGCACACGACGACAGGGATCCCCGCGTCTTCGATCGCACCGATCGACTCGGCGGTCTGGAGCAAACAGCCTTCGTCTGCTGCGACCACAAGAAGCACCAAGTCTGCGACCTGCGCCGCTGTCGAGCGCATGCGGAAGAAGTGAAAGTGCCCGGGCGTGTCGAGGAACGTCGCTGGGAGGCGCTCAGCGCCGAGCACTGCGTCTGCGACGTTGATCTTCTGCGTGATGCCGTGCGTCTCGCGCGTCGCAACGCGCGCGTGGCGCAGCGCGTCCATGAGCGTCGTCTTGCCGTGGTCGACGTGGCCCATGACTGCGATCACTGGTCGCCGGTGCGCAGTCGTCGCGCTCTCGACGCGCGGCGGCGCCGAGAACTCGGGCTCAACGGCGTCGTACGCAACGGCTCGACCAAAGTCGCGCGTTGCGATCTGCTGCGCCATTGCGAACGGCACGATCACTTGCTTGACGTTCTTGAACTCGAAGCGCGTGTCGCCCCAGCGCATGTGGAGCTTCCGGTGCGCGCGCGTCGCGACGCGCTTGAGCACGTCGTCGACTGGGACTTTGAGCGCTTTGGCAAAGTCGCGCACGCGAATGAGCGGCGGGAGCACGACAAGCGGCCGTGTTGGCGCTGTGCGCACGGCTGTTGTGCGCGAGAGACTCGTGCTGCGGCTGCTCTTGACCGCCGTGGCGCGCCGTGGAGTCGAACGCTCCTCGCTGTCAATCGCATCTGGCATCGGACGCGCTTTGAGCTGCCGCTGGACGCCGCGGCGGCCCGTGCGCAGACCACGGACACTGCTGCCAGGCAGCACAGTCGTCGTCGTCCGTGTCGACGGAGCAGCAGAAGCGCTCGCGAGCGCGCGGTGCACGAGGCGGAGCATGCTTGTCAAGTGAGCTCCTGGAGCAGCCAACCAGCGAATTTGCGTGGTCGAGAGCTCGCTATAGTGAACCCAAGTCACTTGGCGACACAAACGCGCACATCCAAGTGGCACCGGTTCAGATCCGCTGACTCGAGCATCTGCGGCCGCGAGCGCACTACGCACTCCCTGCTCCCTCGCTGTCGTGCTCAACGCACACTCTACGATGCTGGACCTGCGCGAGACCGCGTCCGGTGTCGTCGGCGCGTTCTGCTGCGTCTACGCTGGTCTGCCGTTCGAAGTCGTGAAGACGCGGCTGCAGACGCAGGGGGCCGTGAAGACGTACAACGGCGTGCTCCACGGCTTCCAGCGCATCGCTGCTGAAGAGGGCGTGGCGTCGCTCTGGAAAGGCGCCGTGCCTGCGCTCTCGAGCTCGATCATTGAGAACTCGGTGCTCTTTAGCGCGAACGGCATTGCCAAGCGCGCGGTGCTCGCGCTCCACACCAAGCGCACGCTCGAGCAAGACGATGGCGAGTACCAGCTCACGACGCTCGACGAAGCGCTCATGGGCAGCGTCGCCGGCATCTTCTCCGCCACGGTACGTGTGTGCGTCTCTCTCTCTCTGTAACGTAGCGCCACTGCGACTGACTGCCGTGTATGTCGACGCTGCTGTCGTCTGCAGGCGATCACGCCGGCCGAGGTGATCAAGTGCAAGCTCCAGTTCCAGCGCGGACGCCTCGGCAAAGGAGGTGCGTGCGCCTGCTACTCGACGCTACTACCGTCCTCTCTCTTTCTCTCACTCACTCACACACACATGTACGCTTGTAGAGTATCACGGGCCGTGGGACTGTCTTCGCAAAGTGTTCAAGCAAGAGGGCGTCCCGGGTCTCTTCCGCGGCTACTCGGCGCTCCTCTTGCGCGACGTGCCGTTCAACTTCTTCTTCTTTGGGTGCTACGAGGCGTACACGAGCGCGTGGGCGTCGTACCTCGGCAAGGAGTCGAAGAACGAGCTCCACCCGCTCCTGATCCTCGCGTCCGGCGGTCTCGCTGGCGCCACGGGCTGGAGCGTCGTCTTCCCAGCCGACGTCCTCAAAGCGTACATGCAGACAGCGACGCAAGGCGCAAGTGGCGGCAAGGCTGCACCGCTGGGGTTGCGCGGCGCGGCGCAGCTCGTGTACTCGCAGTACGGCATTCGCGGGTTCTACCGCGGCTGGTCGGCTGCAGTGCTGCGGTCGTTCCCAGCGAACGGCTCGCTCTTCCTCGGCGTCGAGATGACGCACCGCTTCTTCCGCTTCATCGAGAGCAAGTGAGGCAAGCGCATCACAAGTGTCGAGCGAAGTCGAGGCAATAGACAATCGCTTCGTATCTCGTGCGTCTCGTGGTGCTGCTGCGTGTCTTGAGAGACTGAAGAGATCGAGTCGAGAGCCAAGACAGGCAACGGAGAGGACGGCAGGTAGAGTGGCGCTCTGTGCGCGTCTGTGAGCGCTTCGCTGGCCTCCGTCGGCAAGTATCCGAGCATCGTGATCAAGTACTCGGTGGCGAGCGCCACGGCGTATGTGCTCTTTCGTGATTAGGAGGATGGCGAGGTCTTCGAGCCATCGGTCAAGGTGCTGGACGAACTCGCTAGTCTTCAACCGCGACCTTGACGTTGCTCTCACAACCATTTTGCTCTGAGGTTATTTACAAAAATTAACCTGGCACTACCGGTTGTGGTTTGACTTGAAACTTGTAGTGCTACCTATGAAATATTTTGGCCTCTTTGGCACTTACATGTAGGGCGCTAGAGGGGTTAAGTGACCAGTTTGACTCGACCAAACAGCCAAACAAACAAGCATGAGCATGAGCGACGACAGCGCGCTAGCCGCTGCTGTGCCTGCGCTCTACGTCGTGCTCTCGAACCAGAGCTCGAAGCAGAACCTCGGCACGTTCCTGCGCACTGCGTCGGCGTTTGGCGCGACGCAGGTCATCGTCGGTGCGTCGTTTATTGCACTCTTGTCTAGCGCTCTTGCGTTCATGTGCTCATGCGCGCTTGCGGATAAGCAAACAGCTCCATGACCACTCGCTCATGCGCTCCGACTGCTCTCTGTCTGTATGCACCTGTCAGTTGGCACGACGCGCTTTGGTACACACGGCGCCCATCGCGCGCACAAGTACGTGGACATTGTGCACTTTTACAAGTTTGCCGACGCGCGCGAGTACCTCAAGCCAAAAGGCTGCGCGATCATCGGCATCAAGGCGCACGCAGGCGCTGTCGGTACGTCCATTTGTCAGTTGTCAATAGGTCTATGACTGCAGCCACACACACGAGCACAACCTCACGCCTGTACTCGTTCTGCTTCATCAGCAGCGCACCTCGCGCCATTCACTGGCTCGACAGCGTTCGTGATCGACAACGAAGTCGCAGGACTCTCGCCCGAGCAGATCGCGATCTGCGACGCGTTCGTGCACGTCCCGAGCCACGGCGCGTCGGCAACAGCGCTCGCGCTCGACACGACTGTCGTCGCTGCGATCGTGCTGCACAACTTTACAAAGTGGGCCAAGTTTGCGCCACGGTCGATGGAAGCGACGAGCACGCAGGGCAAGTTTGTGCTCGACGCGTACCCGACGCCGCAGCGCGACGCTGCAAAAGCCGCCGAGCGTGCGCTCAAGCGCGCAGTCGCAGCGGACGACGACGTCGCGACCGACTTAGCGCGGATATTCGACTGAGCTCCTCCAGTCAGACATGACTACCATTCGTGCATTCGATTGACTACCAGGAAGACAAAAGACATGTATGGAAGTTAAGTTAGTGCGGTCGAGGCGAGGCGCTGGGACCTCGCGGCAAAGTACACACGTGGTGGTGTTGGCAGACGCAGCAGCAGCAGTCGGTCGCTCGTTCGTTCATAGAGCGCGCTCATGTGCGTGCGTTGAGTGTGTGTGTGTGTGGAAAGACAGAAGAGCGCGCGCGCGCTCGTCGCTCATATCGACGACCCAAAGCCCATGAGGTGCGCGTCAAACGTCCGCTGCGCGTACTTCTTCTGGAGGCGCTCGTGCAGCGTCGACTCGCAGAGGCGGCAGGTCTTGACTTTCGCGAGCTTGTCGTCCGGTGCGCGCGTGAACGGGATCGCGTCGCTCGACTGCGTGCGCTTGAGGCACGCGCTGCAAAAGACCATGCCGCAGTGGTAGCAGTTGCACTGGTGGCGAGGGACTTTGAGGCCCACGACCTTCTTGAGAAAGTTTGCGAGCGCCTTCTTCGGCGTCAAGAGCGCCGCGCTGCAGAGCATGCACTTGCTCCGCTGCGACGGCGGCACGAACGGCGGCGCGCTGTGGATGCTCCGGACCATGAACCGCTTGATGCGCTTCGACGCGACTTCGTAGCACATCAAGCCGTCGTGGTTCAGCGCAGTCATGGAGCCGCGGAACGCCACGAGAACGCCGGCGATCACGCCAAAGTCCCGACGCGCAGCAATGTGCAAGAGCGACGAGCCGTCAATCTCCGTGTCCGGGTCCGAGCCAAACTCGAGGAGCTTGATCAAGAGCATTGGGTTGTCGATCTTGAGCGTGAGCATGTGCACGCCAATGGGCGTGAGTCCGCGCTTGTTCTTGATCGTCACGTCGGCGCCAGCAGTAAGGAGACTCGTTGCCATCGGCAGGCTCTGCGGTCGCCGCCACGCGCCAGCAGCAAAGTGCAGCGCTGTGTTCCCGTTATTGTCCTGCACGTTGATGATCTCGTCGGCGTAGCCGTTCTCGAGCACAGCGTCGAGCACTTGGCAGTCGCCGCGGCGCACGGCAATGTGCAGCGGCCCTTGTCCGTGCACAGGCTCGCGCAAGCCGAGGAGCACAGACGAGATGCTCGAGCTCGTGCTCGTGATGCTCGATGTCGACGTCTCGGAGCTCTCAGCGAGGATCGAGTCGCGCACGTTGTAGCCGCGCTTGTTGAGGATCCCGACAATGTTCTTCTGGAAGACCTCTTCAGCGTTCAGGCGCGACGAGAACTGTCGCGGCGGCGGCGTCGGCAAGCTCACGTCGCTCGAGCGCGTCTCGCTGTTGTTCGACTGCTCGCTGCTGTCGTCGTCAGACGATGGCGATGCGGGGTTATGGAGCGCGTCCAGCTTGCGGGCGTCTTCGTCGTCGGCGATGCGCATGAGGACCTCCATGGCGTCGTGCTATGCGCTGGTGTGTGTCTGTGTCTGTGTGTATGGAGAATGGATATGTACGTAGCAATCGCGTGTGCTGTGTAGAAGGAAGTACGCGCAGGCACTCGAGCAGTCGTCTCGATGTGCGGTCGTCGTCGTCGTTGTTGTTGGCGCGCGCTTTCGCTGTGCGGATCGATCGCTCTGAGGTTCGCGGGTGGGAGCGCAAAGGCGCGAGTGCAGAAGAGCGTGAGGCGCGGCGCGGGCCGAGGGGACGCGCGTCGAGTGTGCGAGCGTCTTGCGTTGTGTGTGTGTGTGTGGGTCGTGAACGGCGGTGCGTGCGCCTTGTGGATCTGGCAAGAGCCGCTGGCGTCACGATCGGCGAGTGGCGTGTCGCGACGTTGCCGCGACTGGAGGACTCGTTGTGAGAACGCGAGTGATCACGCGAGGGAGACGCGGCCACCCAGACACTCGTACTATTACACGCACGGCAAGTGCGTGAGCTGGTTGACTGCTTCGCGCTCGCGCTCGCTGCTACTGCTGCTGCTGCTGCTGCGTCCTGCGTCTGCCTGCTGCTTCACGGCGTCGGTCGAGTCGAGCAATGGAGACGCACTAGACACAGGACACAGGACACACTCTGTGCTTCGTCTCGATCAATCGATCGATCGACTCGCTTCGGCGCACGCAGCACACGCCCGGAAATGGCGGTCGTGTGGTCACTGTACTGAAGTGTGTACAGCACTGCGACATACGATAGACTGTCGAAAACGTATTTGATCCGCGAGTGCTGAACCAAGCTGTTTTGTGTACTAACATACCTCTAGCATTCGATACTCTAGGTACACTGCATAACAGGATTAAAAAACACTGCACAGAGCCGAGCCGTGCTTCCAAAAATGCTTGCACTTGGCATTTGTATGTCGCTGACCCAAAAAGCGTGACTGTTGAGCTGGAACGTGACCAGCTGGCACCGCAATACAATAGCCAAGATAACGCAAAGCAGACAGGACAGCACGTGTGGCCAGAGAATCTCGCGCGAAAATTTGACTCGTGTGGCATACACCAATTTCTAGTCACCTGCTGCTGAGCTTGGACGGACGTCTTTGCGTGCCGCCAATCTCGGCTCCCAACATGCCAACATGCCAACATGCGCGTCTTGTGCTTCTTGTCCTCAACCACGACCTCGACAGCACGGCCTTGCCTCGATGTCGTCCTCGAGGCAACACAGCGCACTTGCTCGTCCATACGCGCAAACGCGCACACATGCAAGACTCATTCTGAATGCACACCTCACGCACTCAATGGCATCATTGCGCCTCTTCTCACTAAACACAGCCAGCATGCACTACACAACGCAAAAGCACATGGCGAGCATGGACTGGGATGCGAGAACCCAGGCAGACCAACCAACGAAGCAAACACAAACACATTGCTTGACTGGTCCAGACGTCGCGTTGTCAAACGACCAGACAGGATCGGACGGATCTGGCCGCTCCTCTCGCCACACACACACACACACGCTAGACTCAGCGTGCGTCCTGCTTCATGCGCGTCGGGCCGACTCGACAATGCCGTGGTGATCAACAAGAGCACTGATCTTTTGCAGTCGCGCCAAGCACTGTGTACTGTTTTGTGCTGCAGTAATATAATAATAGAGGCCGCCAAAAACTATGTGCTATTATATAACGTGAATAATATGTATTTTACCTCAACCTGTTTAATCTTATACGTGCGTAAGTATTGAAGTTTGTCACGGTGCTTTCAATACAAAAAACAAGAACAATATTACAGTGGCCAACTTTAATACCTACGTGCAGTCAATAGCTTTTTAGTTTTCTCTGTATTACAGGTACATACATTGCGGCAGGAGTCTTCTATGTAGTCGAAAAATGTATACCAGGTAGTCTGAAGTTTGGCGTGTGATCTTTCCGCGTAGCTGACTTCGTACATTCTCACACTCACATACATTTCACATGATTTTCACGAGAAACAGGACCTGTCATGGACAGTGTGTGAACACGGGCGCTCAATCAGCGCCACTCCTGCGCTCGCTGCCTCCAGCACACTCGACTGCTCTCGTCGCGATGCGCTCCTGGACGTGCGCTCTGCTCACAGCGGCGGTTGTCGCCACCGCGACCGCCGCGCGCGCAGAAGACCGCTGCACTGCGATCCTCGTCGGCGCCAAGGTGCGCGCATTACACGTTTGCATTGTCGTATTGGCCAGGACAATCCATCGATCACTATATTCACACATGGCTACTGCTGCTCGACGTGCGCGATGTATTAGGCGTCGACTACCAATGCGCCGATGACGACGCACACGAACGACTGCTCGTCGTGCGACTTCCGCATTGTCAAAGTGCCTGCGCGCACGCACGCGCCTGGCGCGCGCCACGACGTCGTGCTCGCAGCGTTTGACTACCCGCGCTACGGTACGTCATTCATCCTTCTTCACGACCTTCGCTACGACCACGTGCTTCTCTCACAGACACGACGTATGGCCATGAATCACGTATCTACACACTCGCGCAGTCGGCAGCGCGCGCGGGAGCGAGTACCTCCCAGAGAACCTCGACAAACGCTTCTACAACTGGTCCACGTCGCCTGCGATCGGCTCGATCCCCGAAGTGAACGAGACGTTTGCGTACATCGACGGCGCGTACGGCATCATCAACGAGCACCAGGTCGCAATTGGCGAGAGCACGTGCGGCGCGCGGTTCGTGAGCAAGCCAGTCACTCAAGGCGGCCACGCGCTCTTTGACATCGCCGAGCTCTCGCGCATTGCGCTCCAGCGCGCCAAGACGGCGCGCGCAGCGATCCAGATCATGGGCGACCTCGCCGTTGAGTTTGGCTACTACGGCGCCGAGTGGGAAGGCGACGACGTCTACAGCGAAGCCGGCGAAGCGCTGACGGTGACCGACACAACGGAGGCGTGGATGTTCCACATCCTGCCAGATGACACAGGCAAGTCGGCGATCTGGGCGGCGCAGCGCGTTCCGGACGACCATATCAGCGCCGTGGCGAACCAGTTTGTGATCCACGACGTGAACGTGAGCGAGCCGGACACGTTCATGGCGTCGGCGAACCTCCACGACGTCGCACTGCGCCATGGGCTCTGGAACCGCTCCGATCCGTTCGACTTTACGCGCGTGTACGCGCAACCGCGCGCCGAGGGCCATCAGTACTACTCGACGCGCCGCATCTGGCGCCTCTTTACGCTCGCGGACCCGAGCCTCGCGCTCTCGCCCGAGACCGACGTGTTTGCGAGCGACTACCCGTTCTCGGTCAAGCCCGCGGCGCTGCTCTCGCCGCACGATATCATGCGGTTCCAGCGCGACCACTACGAAGGCACGGCGTTCGACATGACGAAAGGCCCGGCGAGCGGTCCGTTTGGCGACCCCGACCGGTACGACGGCGGTCTGAACGGCAACATGACAGCCGACGACGTCACGTCCGGCTCGTTCGAGCGCGCGATCTCGATCTTCCGCGCGAGCTACTCGTTCGTGTCGGTCCTCGACCCGGCGAACGCCGACAACGCGTACATCTGGTTTGGCCAGTACGCACCGCACGCCACAGCGTACGCCCCGGTGTACGCCAAGGCCGACGCCGTGCCGCCGCAGTACGCGCGCGGCTCGCTCCTCGCGTACGACCGCGCGTCGTCGTTCTGGGTCCACGCGCTCGTGGGGAACTGGGTCGCGCGCTTCTACACGCGCGCGCATCCGTTCGTCGACAAGGTCCAGCGCGAGCTCGAGGCGCTCGTGGCGAGTCTCCAGACCGACTTGTTGACGCAGGCGGCGGTCGTGAAGCGCACAGAAGGCGACGCGGCGATGAGCAAGTTCCTGACGGAGCAGAGCGCGCTCTTCGCGGCGCAGAGCCACCGGACGTTCACAGAGCTCTTCGAGTACCTCGTCACGGTCTTCCACGACGGCTACGAGATGTCGAACTTGTACGCCGAGCACTTGACTGCAACACCGCTGTTCTACCCAAAGTGGTGGCTCGAGCAAGTTGGGTACTACAGCAACAGCAGCACGAGCGCTGGTGCGGCAGTCGGCGACAACGGCGCTGCGACGATCGTGTTCCCGCCAGCACTCCTTCCGTCATCGGTCCCGACTGTTGCGCCTGCGTCAGCAAAGACGCCAGTGGCCAAGCCAAGCGCAACGACAGCGGCACCGGCGATCAAGGCAACAACGGCGCCGTCGCCATCGCTAGCGACAGTCGTGACGCCGGCGCCGACGACCGAGACACCAGTGAAAGAGGTGACTGTGCGTGCAACGAGCGGTGACGCGAACGCTGACGCAGCGCCACAGCACTCGATGTCGTACTGGACCGCCGGGCTCCTCGCGCTCGTGTCGTGCGTCGTCGGTGTCGTGATCGGCCGCGCGTCCATTGGCTTCAAGAAGACGGGCTACCGACCGATTCGCGGCTAAGAGACGACGTCAAAGGACCTTCAAAGGACGTCGTAGGAGTGAAGAGCGAGGACGCCCTGAAGAGCGAAGTGTGTGTTGTGAACAACTGGAGCTTCATGAGAGTGTGAAGTCATGTGTTGTTCTGATTGTGTGCGTTCGGATTGTTTCCTTGTACTGCGCTGATGGTATGCACTCGTACTTCCACGAGAGGAGTCGAGAGTACTCGGGGTAGTGGAATGCTCCTGTGTTCGTACACGGGCAACTAAGCGCGATGTGAAGGACGCTCTGTCAATCAGAGCGCTTGCACTCGTGCCTGAGAGCAGCGAGAGTGGTGACTGTGGTTCTGGTGGTTCCAGCTCGCGCGACTCGTCGCCTCTTTCGCACAAGAACGACTCGACCGCGTGTGACTGACTGACCATCGCCATGGCGTCGCAATGCGCTGCACCACACGCTCGACTGCAGACGCATCACAAGCAGCTCGAGAACGAGTGACCACTCGCGACGCTCGAGATCGTCGAGCGCGCCACGGCCAGTGTGCGCGCGCTCAGCTCGCAGGACGCACTGCGGGTGTGGAAGGCGTTCGGGCAGTACATTGGCGCACAGCTAACGCGGCGTCGCGCAGTGAAAGTCGAGGGCTTTGGCATCTTTGCGCTCAACGCCGCGCTCGAGCCCATCTTTCTCCATAGCGCAGGGTTCCTCCAGACGAACCGCGTGCGCGAGAGTCGCGTGCGCACCTGTTTGACCAACTTGTGTCCCCAAAGTCAGCCCTAACTTCGCAGTAGCAGCAAGAAGCGAGGAAGTGCGAGTCATCGTAAGCAACGAGCAGCTCCAGGAGACGAACACAACACTCAGTCTGTCAGTCCGTCCGTCAGTCGCGCTTTCGCGGCCTACCACACACACACGCGAAACCTCGCACAACCACGCCAGCTCCACTCGACTGCTCGACCACAGCAACAGCCAGTACCGCTCCGTAACGCTGTTTGAGGCCTATGCCGCGCATACGCGTGCTGGGACGAACCGGCCGTGAAGGCGCGCTCGAGCCGACGTCCGGTCAACAGATCACCGAGATGGTCAACTCATGGACGAGCTAGATCGGGTACCCGCTCGCGACGTGTTTGCGCTCGCGCACAGCGGCATTGTGCCGGTGTCGCAGGCACTCGACTTCAGCAACGCGGACGCGGACGAGCCGGAGCAGGTGTGGTGGAAGGAGGTGTGGGCCAACTTGGACACCTGCGCATGCACCAGTCCGTCAGTCTTGAGAGAGCCATACATAAGCACGACGTATGCAGCAGCCGATCTCGAGCACCATGTCGTCATGCAGATTCTCGCAAAGGAAGAGCGACTAGCGAGTACAACGAAGCGGAGACGCATAGGATGGACCAAGCAACTGGAAGTCCGGAGTTCGCTGTTCACACAGACTAGAGCATGAGTACTACCGCTTGTGCACTCACGTGAAAGAACCCAGCGCCTACTGCGACGAGGAGAACGTCGGCTGCTGCGATCTTCGCTGCACAAGTGCACGCACACGCATGTGAGCCACTACACGTTTGCTCATGTGTATCAGGAGACCACACACACGTGCCCCATGCGCTGCTCTACCACGACTGCTTACTCTACGTATGTAGGATCCTTTGCAACAGACTAGTCCGTATCGAAGTGCCGACAAATCGTGGATCGACAAACGAGAAGAACGACGACAACGACGACAACGACGACAAGATGGTGCGTGCGTCTGCGTCTCGTTGCGCAGGCGTGTGAGGCGCTGGACAGGACACTAACACGCCGATGTGGCTGCAGTTTGGCGGCTTCGGTGGCGACGGCAACCCGTTCGGCGTGAATTTCAACATCGGCAACTTTCCACAGCGGTACGCGACGGCTTTGCAATGTTGTCGCTATCGTTGTCGGCGTGTGGATCCTCTTGCTCGTTGTCACGCCGCCGCATGCAGCGCACTGACGCTATGCGCACTACCACACGCACGCATGCGCACGCACAGCTTTGATGAGCACTACCGCGTGTACCCGGTGTCGTTCTGCGACAAGGGCCACTTGGAAGACGGCGACAAGAGTGCGTCGCGCGCCACTCGCTCGTGTGTACATCTCATGCGTGACTCGATGAAGCTAACAGCCGCACTATGCGCATACGTGTATCTGTTGCTCGCAGTCCTGCTGCCTCCGTCTGCGCTCGAGACCCTCGGTGCGCTCTCGCACGCGCTCGCTTGTCGTCTCCACTCGCTTGCCAACTCACCTCCTCATGAACCCCTTCATCTGTTCGTCCGTAGCGCGTCTCCACATCGAGTACCCGATGCTGTTCAAGATCATTAACGAAGGCGCGAACCGCCACTCGCACTGCGGCGTGCTCGAGTTCAGCGCGCCAGAGGGGAGCTGCTTCATGCCGTACTGGGTACGTACGTCTGCTCGCTTGCGCCAATCGGTCCATGACGTCCACTCACGCACTCGTGTCCTGCAGATGATGCAGAACCTGTTTGTGAAAGAGGGCGGGATCCTCAACATCCAGAACATCTCGCTCCCCAAGGCCTCGTTCGTCAAGATCCGTCCGCAGTCGCAGGACTTTCTCGACATTACGAACCCACGCGCAGTGTACGACGGTCACTCCTTTTGAACCCGCTTGCACCGATGGACTCACTAGAGTTTGGGTTTTGGGTTTATCTGCCGTGACACTAGCCTCGAAGCGTCGCTGCGCAAGTTCTCGTGCCTCACAGTCGGCGACACGATCTGCCTCAAGTACAACAACAAGAACTTTCTGCTCGACGTGCGCGAGCTGCGTCCTGCGCCAGCAGCGTGCATCATTGAGACGGACTGCGAAGTGGACTTTGAAGCGCCAGCAGACTACGTCCCGCCACCGCCGCCGCCAGTCCGCGCGACTGCACAGACGCCACCTGCGCCGTCCAACGTCCCGTACGGCGGTGTCTCGACTGTCTCGGCAGCTGAAGTCGCCAAGTCGACGCGCGGCAAAGCGCTTGGTGGCGGTGGCTTGCGTCTGAACAAGAAGAGCGGTGAGCAGAGCGCGACCGACGCGGCTGCGCTGCGTGCTGCGCGCCTGCGCAGGTACGAGTCGTTCCACGGCACAGGCCAGTCACTCAGCGGCTTGACGTCGTCGACTGCGAGCGCTGCGAGTGGCAATCGCCTCGGCTCCACTGCTGCGTACGCGCGCTCGACGAGCGGCGTGATCGCAATTGACGACAGCAACGGAGACGAAGAGACAAAGGGCGAAGAAGCTCCGAAGGTCGTTGTGCCGTTCCAGGGCGAAGGTCGTCGGTTGAGATGAGCGCCGCGAGACGCAGCGTTGGCGTTCGTAGTGACGATGAAGCAAGACGAACAAACGCACCAATGGACAACAAACGACCATTCACAATGCATGGCTCGTGCGATCGTTCGACTGCGCTCGTGGTCGCGATGCACTTGTACTTGTGCCTCTGAGCTAGACTGCATGGGGCGTCGCGGCTGCTGCTGCTGATCCGTCAATGTCGTCGAGCTGCAAGCCATTTGCCTCAAGATCCCAGCGCAATGCGAGCGCGCAGGTCGTGGCAAAGATAACGAAGACGCCGTCGATGTTGCATGAGCCACGCCATGACCGTGCCCACACTCCAGTTTGCCATCGTCGAGAGCGACACGGCCATGGCGCGCACGTGCAGCAGGAAGATCTCGGCCGGGTAGATCCAGCACACGGGGTCGCACGATGCTGCCCCGATAGCGCAAAATTGAACGCAAACAGCGCCAAGCCTGCAAGTACGCCGACGCTGGCGACGCGTGAGCACCTGGCGTCGTGCGCGGTCGTGTCGCAGCCGGCAGCAAGACGTGACTGAGGACCATGCCGATGGCGGCGAGGAGTCAGTGGCAGCTCGCGCTTTGACACCGTCGTGACACTCGCACTGTCTTTCGGTGGTGCAGTCGGCGAGAGCATACGTTGCTCGGTCTCGGGCAAGATCGGCAAGAGTCCTGGTCGCGTGAGTGTGCGCTGCTACTCAATTGTCATTGGTTCGAGCAAGTGGTTCTGCTCGGCGCGCGAGAACAGGAGGACGAATGGTAGGGACGTCTGCACGCGCTCAGTCAGCGTCGTGTCTGTGAGTCACACAGTCAGCGTCATACGCAGCAGGTCTCGGACCTTTCGTCTACGCGTCGTCCAAGCACCAGCGCCAGAGCGGTGATCGAGGACGCGGCTGTCAAAATAGTATTATTGACAACAAGATTGCAATACATAGCTCGAAATTATTTATGTCGGTCAAGGAGAAATGCATTATTTACGTCAACCACAGTGTTTAACATAGCATGACACTCCTGTCCAATCGATGGAATGAGGGAATGTGGTGAGCGCTCGAGCCTTACAAGACTCAAAACGCGTTACTTTTCATTTAGACATGGCTCCCAGCAAGCTCACCAACCAGCTCATCTCGCCTTACTACTTCTCAGACGTTTTGGACAAGAACGAAGAGCCTGTCATCGGAGACTACGAGTGCAAGTAAGGCACGCGGCGCATCCAAGCTCCAAACACCGGTTATACCAACTTGATTGTCGCACATCAAAGACCAGCAACCCGATCACGAGACTGTTCTGCGCGAAGCTGAGTCAGGTGGAGGCGGCTCGCTCGCGCCTCGGATTCGCCAACACGCTCGCACCGATTTTGGATGCGTGGAATGGGTGCTTTCAAGCTACCTTCCACTTGCGTTCTGCGAAGACAAGACAACACACCGGATAGCATCACGACTATACCGTCTGCCTGCTCAGATACGTAGAAAAACGAACTAACGCAGTTTGATACATGTATCCTGTAGATGCACCTATCTCTCGCTCCAATCTGCTACAAGTCTCTTGTGTCAGCGATGGAGAGCGTCACGCTCAATGTCGGGAGAAAGATCAAAAGAAAGACGCCGTGCGCGCTCGAGCTAGTTCTGAGTGGATGGACACACGCATCAGAGTACTACATCGTAGTGTTCGCTCGCTACGAGCAATGGGGCGTTGCACGCGGTCAGCTACTAGCAATGGCACCACTTGTCAACGAAGACGGAGACGACCACTCAGCGCGAACGCATTAATCATTTTGGATAACGTGCTGCGCCGCGACTAAGGTAGATCCATGGCTGAGTGTTTGTTAGTTGATGGTGACAACTGAGGCGTAAAGAAGCGACTCGCCACAGATCTCGGCATTCCAGTAGTTGGATGTGCAAGCCACCGACAGCCTGGCCACTCAAGTGCACATGGAGCAATATGAAGACAAGCTAGCGTGCGTACAAGGCTTGATGACGAAGTTGATGTTACTTCAACACTCCGCGTCTCTAATGTGTGTTTTGTTTGCGCTACATTTTAATGTATTTTATCGGATACCTTTACCCAGGTGGTGTATTTTTAGTTTCTTACAGCGCCAACACGAAACTACGACCAGTTCTCCAGCAAGACATACGCGGGAGCTCAACAAACGACATGGTGGAGCGCTACATCGAGCCCCCGCCACACATATCACAAGGCAACGACGAGGTAAGCGACTTCATCCCCAGTCACCAAGCAACAAAGCGTTTGAGTCAGCTTCTACCGGAGCTGCGCAAGATCAACAGTGTCTGCAAGGCGTTGCAGGCTGACAACTTGACGCTCCTCGACAAAAGGTTCTTGCTGGATGAGCTCATCGAGCATCATCATGGGTTCGCTTGCATATCGGTACGTCGAGCGTGTGTTCCTAAAAAAGACTGAATCGCGATTGTGGACAAACATGTGAACGCGCTGCTACAGGCCCAGAAGCATCGATCGTACACTTGCCACTGTTCGAGTCGGCATGCTGGAAAGCTCTTTGCGGAAATGAAACAGGTATGTCGAGAGCAGAATGTGATTCTATAACACAGTTCCGAATCCAACAACTAGCTGTGCCACACAACAACAACGATCACTCGCTCGCTGCTTTGGTTGAGCCGCCGAAAGCGCACACGGTACGACACGTACTCGACGATCCGGTTCATATTGCCGACCTCAAACGGGGTTGAGCGTTTGTTCAGTGTCGTGCGTGTGACGCTCGGGTATGAGCGCCACTCGCTCGCAATCCTCTTTCTACGTATGAACCGTCAGTATTGGGATGTACGGACAGTCAATGACGGCCTGTGAATAAATTCGCTTTCTGCTTGTTCGACGTGCGTTTGTGCCTTCACGTTGAGTGGCGTGCAGTGCGCTGTGCTGCTGTCTCTCGGGTTGAGCGATGCGAGCACGCGCAAGTGCATTTAGCGATGTATAAAGGCGTGCGAGTGGATCGAGCAGTGTGCGACTGATCGCGCCTGTGCTTGATCAAATCTTTTCAGAATCTGTCAGCACGTATTGAAATATCATTTTCCGCACAAATCATTCATAATACAATAATCGATAGCCCTGGACACGGCGCGATAGAAACTCTGTCAAGATGACTGTGAGCGAGCGCAAACCGTCGAGTAGCGCGTGACATACACGAGTAGGAGTGCGAGGTCAAGACGCGTCACGACACCCAATTACATAACATCTACGAGCAGGAACCAGCTTGTGGGGAGCGAAATCGCGTGGAAGACGACGACGTGGTCGACTATGATCGAGTGTAGTCGGGGTAGAAGACCCACAGCACGTAACGCAGGTACAAGTGGTAGCCGTCCTAGAGGAGCGGTGAGGGATAGTAGAGCGTGCAACTCAGGAGAAACGCTGTCGATGCTGTGGCGAGCAGCTGCGGGCTCACATACTTCTCGCGCAGGAACTCGTCGAGCAAGCGCTAGAAGGCTGGAGCCAGTCATCACGATTGCAGCCGCGGTCGTGCGAGACGAGGCGCGTCGCTGTCGGCGCTTATGGCGCGACTGTGTCTGCGACCATCAAGACCATCTATCGCGCGCTTACTTCGACACAAGTGAGGCAGCGGTCGTGTCGACGTCTTCTCCTCTTATTTGCTCGTCTCGCTCTGCCTTGTGTATGTTTGTAGTAATGTTAAATGTTTCGAAATGGGCGGTGTAATATGAAAATATCAGTAAATAGATCTAAATATTGTGAAAACGATTGAATACGTACATTAGTACATCAAATCGTTATAGTAGATCTTTTTGAAGGCGAACTCGTCATTTTTGAAGGCAAACTCTTCATTATAGACGCAATATACGAAGGTGCATTCAAACTTAGATAGATATGTATTTGATATATATGCCTGTATCGACATGTTTTCATATTTGGCGGCTTCGGAAGCGCGGTAGCATGTTCAGCTACTTCATCAATTAACCGCATGGAGCTAAATTGCTGACAATACGCTGAAGTCGCGCACCTTGGCATGCACCTAGTTTGCTAGCTTCCTTGTGCAGCAAGGTGTGAATGAGGACTATGTCCACACATTCATTGACGTATACGAGGCGTATGCGCGTCCTGTCGATGAGTTAGTTATACCCGTTTGCCATGTTTCTGGTGAAAAATTGCGATGGTGCATGTGATTGGAGCAACTTGCACGAGAACTTGGTTGTGGCATACTTTTGAAGCGTGAAACCTTGGTTGATTTTTAAGGGTGAAAGCTTGGATAATTTTTAAGCGTGAAAGCTTGATTAATTGATATGCGCCCTACCCAGCGTCTGTGAGGAGGTTCGACGGCTTGCGTGACCGTTGTACAGGGCATCTTGATTGCGGGTGCGAGCGACCCTCTGAAGCAAGTGTCATGCTGAAGTTGCCCGCACAGGTATAAGACTGGTGTAGCATCGGGTATTTTTGTAAAGTTGTGTGAAAAACGTTTCGCATTCGCTATGCGCCGGCGCATACTGCGCGTAGACACTCGACGATAATGAGCACACTCCGTCTACATCGATCTCGGCAGCGACCACGCGCTAGGACCAAGAACTCTGGGACCATGGCGTGGTCTTGAGCTTCGATACGATCGCAACACCTCAGCCACCACTCGACTGTGTCCAAATGATTGACTCAGCACCCAGAGCCACTTCTGCATTTATGTATTGTATTCGGCGACAAAAATGTCTATTCTGACTACAGTCACTGTTCTCATTACTGAACACCACCATTAATATATACCCTTTCAATTTTGTTTCCCTCCTCAAAACGTTAACCTCATTCCCCGCACACAATTCGTACACTAAAAAATTTTGCTGTATGTTCATCCTGTCAACATAAACAGTATAAAAAAATTGTATGTTCCTGCCTTAAGTACGACGGATCCTGTTTGGAGGTGGTGTTGTATCGTAATTCAAAAGGTCAACATATCTGGTGCGCATACGGCGGGTGTTTTGGCACACTCCAGATACTATGTTGACGATGATCCACATACGCTATGTCCCTTTTATCGGTAGTACCACAGTCAATGCAGAAAAGAGACAAAAGAGGTCAGTTTGGAGCCAGCAAGACTAGCAAAGAGCGTTCATTCATCCCACTATCGCTGCAAATCAGCACACTAATCGCCCTTATAAACGTTAACATAAATGCTGCTCATTTTTCTTAAAACACAACGCAAGAACAACGACAACCAACAACGACAACCAAAACCAAGGCGCGAGCATCGAGAGTGCGCCTCGCGCGTACAGAGAAGCGCGCGCTACTGAATGAGAACACCCGAGCACCCAGGGCTCTCACTGCCGGCACTGTGCGCGC
Organism: Pythium guiyangense; assembly: GCA_003730235.1. NCBI lineage: Eukaryota > Oomycota > Peronosporomycetes > Pythiales > Pythiaceae > Pythium > Pythium guiyangense. Next base: position 408,181 of record QXDM01000064.1, on the reverse strand, counting down.
GAGCCGCCATCAAGTTCAAGCTCATGAAGCCGCCTGCACTGTCGACACTCGTGCTTCTTTTCAAGAGTGGCGACCTCGACACCAGCATAAACACACGGAAGACGAAGCAACCTGTTGCAAGCGACCGTCTCGAAGAAGATCTTGTGGCGTGGGTCGACGCCAGTAAAAGACTGCAGCTGCATGTGGTGACTGGCGCTGCCATCAACACAAAGGCCACCAAGATCCGCGATGCTCTGATGCGCGATACAGCGAGCACCGTCCAAGTTGGCTCACCTGAACTTCTCTATCGGCCGGGTGCAGAATTCCAGAAGCGGCACGGTTTGAAGGTTCGTTGCGTGCACAGCTAAGCAGCGTCAGCGCCAAGAGAGAGTGCGGAGTCAGGGCTATCGAAGCTGAATCTTGTAACGAGTCAATACCGCAAGCGAGACGTTTTCAACATGGACGAGAGCGCGTACTTCTACTGCTCGATTGCTGACAAGACAATCTCCAAGAACAGAGTGCAAGGGCGGAAGAAGAGCAAGAAGCGTATCACTGTGGCGCTCACGACTAATACTGACGGGTCGCACAAACTACATTTGCTCGTCGTGGGCACAGCGGCGAAGCCGCGCTGCTTCGGCAAGAAGACTGCAGAGGAGCTTGGCCACGAGTTTATAAACAGCGCGAAGGGTTGGATGAAAGTTACCTTCTATATTCTATACCTTTACACAATAGAAAACCTTTGAGTTTGAATAGATTTGTTAAATGGGAATATTGAATAGTGACTGTAGCAAGTCGACGCCTTTTTTACGACGAGTCTATGTTATACCGCGATATGTAAGAACGACCGTGTGAGAGATCTTGGCCCACTGCGCCACAGGCAAACTGACTTGCACTGTTAGAACCGATGGCGACACGAGTAAGCATTTCGCTCACGCTTGGTGAGCCGGACCAACGTCTGTGTGCTGAGCAAATACAGAATTGATCTAGCTCAAGCTGGGTACCACGAGGTGTCATCGATTGATGTGATGCGGACTCTCGAAGCGCACGAGACTCGTACAGCGCACCCTGACCGAACTCTTTTCATCAAGTCGAGCCTCCATGCTACACAGCGAGACTTTGTCGCGCTCACAGAGCTCAGCTTTACGCACATGGTCGACCAAGCCCACGCTCACTACCTAAAACGCCCGAAAAACTCAGGTCCGTTCGATCTGTTTGATTTCGCAATAAAGGCGCAAGCTACGGTCGTTTGATAAGCAACAGCGGCACGTGTCTAGGCACCAGCTCGGGCAATCGACGACTATCTCGTCTCTCTCCCAGACGTCTCCATCGGCGAGATGTTTTGCACGTTTTAGGTAATGGCGCATGCTCGCTTGCTTGACAGATGATGTAGTGTATTGACCCAAAACCCGAGCCACTTCTGCATCCATGTCTCAGAATAGTGAGTCAAGTGTAGCGGTAGTAGTGCTGAGAGAAGCCAAACAGGTTTCGCGTGGCAAGCAGTTGCGTGTCGTAGGTAGTACAGTGTACAGCTGTCTTCTCGTGAGCACTGCGATGCAGTGAGTGGTGATGCATCGTTGACTACTCCGTGCGGGATGCAGAAATTCGTTGTGCCAACAGCGATGTTCGGACATTGCTTTGTATCGCCGTCCACCACAATACACCAATCACTGCAATTTGTCTTGTCCATCAAATAGTCTTCCAACTAATTAGTCTAGTCTAGATTTGAACAGACTAATTACTGTTTGAGCAGGCGCGGTATAAGGTGTATTATTCATATATAGTCTGACAAAATGACACTTGGACTCCCAAGAACACAACTCAGCTCGCTCGATGAACTGCAGCGGCTGCAACGAAGACACACCCACGGTCTCACACCAGTGCGACGGCTGTGGGCGGCGAAACCTCGTCTTCGGTGGTGTGCCAGTCGGCGAGGGTCAAGGATGCACAGTCCGCTGCCATGAGTGCGACACATCGACCCCAACCGCGACGTTCATTGCGTCGCCTATTGTTGCAGCGCTCGCACGAGTATCGCAAAGCACGACTGAGGACGACCAGGCAGAAGGTGAGCCCGAAGAGCAGAAGCCGAAGAGACCTGCTGCTCAAGTAGTGTCCACAAGAAGCGATCGCGTGCGAGTCGTCCGCTGGATGGCCGAGTCGATAGATAAAGAGGACAAGAAGCGCAACAGCAAGACGGTCGCTCGTTTCCTGGACGTGTTCCGAGGGAACCACAAGGCCAATCTACAGAACGCTGCAGTCTGGTAGAGAAAGCGCGACGCAATTCTCGCCACGACGAGCAACTCGCTCTCCCAAGCACGTGACGGACACGTCCAGTGCGTCGCACGGAAAGCAAGCCAGGGTCGCGGAAGGAAGAGATTTGCGTGGGTCGAGTGGCTTCATAGCGAGATCAAGACCGAGTTGGTTCGCCTCCGGATCATGCACATCAGGGTGAGCCGTACGCTCGTGATCGACGCAGCGCGTCACCTTCTTGCCACAAGCGCCGGTCCGTTCAACGCGACGACTGTGGAACGAGTCGGGCTATCGCAGAGCGCGTCGACTAAAGCTGAGTCCAGATGTTCATGGAGCGACACGACAACGTCACGCGGAAGCAGTGCGGCAAGCTCGCCGTCTCGGAGGAGAAGCAGCGCAGCATTGAGCACTCGGTCGCCTACCACCTCGGTCAGCTTCAGCGCGCGTTCGCAAGCGGCGAGTTGAACGGCGATCGCGTCCTTAATATGGACGAGACACACTTTGTTGTCAACATGAACGACGGCAAGACGCTCGACGTGAAGGGCGCCAAGAGCGCGAAGTCCCACGATGTGGTTAGCGTCGGCGAGGGCATGACAATGGGGTCACGCTTCGAGGAGGGTCAAGCTCGCGCATCGAGGTGCCGATGTTGATCTTCCAGAACGAGAAGAGAAGCTATCCTGTGCATGGGCTGCCAGACGACGTGCCAGGCGTGACGAATTGCACAGGACCGCGCGACTGGGTGGATCGTCGATTCTTTGCCGAGTGGCTGCGCGAAGACCGCTGCATCACGCCTGACCGCCACGATCGCACACATGTCGTCTTTGTCGGCAACGCAGCAGGCCGACGCGAGTCTGAGCGACGAACAAGCAACTCGACCTCCGCTTCAGTCCAGCCAATAACACGGATTTGTGCCAGCCCGCCGATGCGAACGTCATCCAGATGCTCAAGAAGGTGCGGTGCGACGAGTGGGAGAAAGAGAAGTTGCGACTTGCAACTGAATGGCGCTTTTCTAACGTACCAAGCAGTGCGGGTGAGTTGTCTGGCAAGCTGAAGCAGCCAGGCAAGCGCTTCTTCCTCTTGTTCGCCGCGCGTTGTTGCCGACGAGTAAGTGATATGCGAGACGAAGACAACGTGAGTCGTGTCCGCAAGTCCATGTTTCGGTGCGGGCTCGGCAAGAACCTGAACGGCGTCTGGGAGGTGCGGCAGCTCTTTCCACACCTCCAGGAGATCGTCGCGAAGCATAGAGAGCACTTTGACGGCAAGGAGCCGCTCGACTTCTGTGAGGTCGTTGTGTGAAGCATGCTCAATACATATCGGTTGATGTATTTGGTTGCGTCCGTGTCCGAGTACCCCCGAGCGCGTGCGTACACATGCGCACAAATGAATGCAGGACTTGATTCGATTTGGATTGCGCGGCGGGAGGGTTGCCAGGGCAACCCCCCCCCCCCTCCTGAATCGATTGAGCACACCTGTTTCACATGATTCTGATATTTGTCTGATTTGGCGACGTTTTCATGTGACTATTTGAAGAGTCGCCTGCACAAACTAATTGTTGGATTAAAAATTAGACTGAATCAGACTAAATCTGAAAACGCTTAATTAGTATGGCTGTATGTATGATATATAGTCTGAGATACATCGTCTGAGCCAGACTATCTTACGAAATGTGCCTGGACCAGACTAATTGCAGTGATTGGTGTAGCTATTGCACAAGCGCTTGCTCACTGCGTACGAACAGTGTCGCATTGGGCATACCCATGCTCCTCCTCCGCCTGCCTTCGCCACCGGACGTTCACAGAGCTCTTCGAGTACCTCGTCACGGTCTTCCACGACGGCTACGAGATGTCGAACTTGTACGCCGAGCACTTGACTGCAACACCGCTGTTCTACCCAAAGTGGTGGCTCGAGCAAGTTGGGTACTACAGCAACAGCAGCACGAGCGCTGGTGCGGCAGTCGGCGACAACGGCGCTGCGACGATCGTGTTCCCGCCAGCACTCCTTCCGTCATCGGTCCCGACTGTTGCGCCTGCGTCAGCAAAGACGCCAGTGGCCAAGCCAAGCGCAACGACAGCGGCACCGGCGATCAAGGCAACAACGGCGCCGTCGCCATCGCTAGCGACAGTCGTGACGCCGGCGCCGACGACCGAGACACCAGTGAAAGAGGTGACTGTGCGTGCAACGAGCGGTGACGCGAACGCTGACGCAGCGCCACAGCACTCGATGTCGTACTGGACCGCCGGGCTCCTCGCGCTCGTGTCGTGCGTCGTCGGTGTCGTGATCGGCCGCGCGTCCATTGGCTTCAAGAAGACGGGCTACCGACCGATTCGCGGCTAAGAGACGACGTCAAAGGACCTTCAAAGGACGTCGTAGGAGTGAAGAGCGAGGACGCCCTGAAGAGCGAAGTGTGTGTTGTGAACAACTGGAGCTTCATGAGAGTGTGAAGTCATGTGTTGTTCTGATTGTGTGCGTTCGGATTGTTTCCTTGTACTGCGCTGATGGTATGCACTCGTACTTCCACGAGAGGAGTCGAGAGTACTCGGGGTAGTGGAATGCTCCTGTGTACGAACACGGGCAACTAAGCGCGATGTGAAGGACGCTCTGTCAATCAGAGCGCTTGCACTCGTGCCTGAGAGCAGCGAGAGTGGTGACTGTGGTTCTGGTGGTTCCAGCTCGCGCGACTCGTCGCCTCTTTCGCACAAGAACGACTCGACCGCGTGTGACTGACTGACCATCGCCATGGCGTCGCAATGCGCTGCACCACACGCTCGACTGCAGACGCATCACAAGCAGCTCGAGAACGAGCGACCACTCGCGACGCTCGAGATCGTCGAGCGCGCCACGGCCAGTGTGCGCGCGCTCAGCTCGCAGGACGCACTGCGGGTGTGGAAGGCGTTCGGGCAGTACATTGGCGCACAGCTAACGCGGCGTCGCGCAGTGAAAGTCGAGGGCTTTGGCATCTTTGCGCTCAACGCCGCGCTCGAGCCCATCTTTCTCCATAGCGCAGGGTTCCTCCAGACGAACCGCGTGCGCGAGAGTCGCGCGCGTACTGGCGGCGTGCTCCAAGTGATTGGGAACTCGAGCGACGCGATCGCGAGCGTCAACATGAGCGACATCGGTCGAGACTTCCTTCCTGGCTACAGCAAAGACGTCGTCGCGACGGTCGTGACGCTCGTGCTCGCGCTCGTGGGCAAGCTCGCGAAGCAAGGGCGTGTGCTGCGCGTGAGCATGTTGCCGATGGGTGAGTGGGTGAGCGACGGCGAAGTCGTCGGCTTCCAGTTCCTGATCGAGTTCCAGATGCAGACCAAGCTTCTTGGGCGATCGAACAACGCAGCAAAGGTCGGTCGAGGACAAACAAAGCGGCCACCTCTGAGCGCCGACCAAGCGAACGCTACTAACGGTGCAGTGCGCGCCTCCGAGCCGGCGCGGTCGCTCTCTGCTGCAGCGCTGAAAGCCCACACGCGATCTGCCACAGCAGTTGTAGGAGACACTCGCTCGTCGCCTTTGCGCGCCGTTGCTGATGCAAAGCGGAGTCAGCGAGTGAGCGCGAGCGACCGATCTGCCGTCGTCGCGTCCGTGAAGAGCGCTGCGTCGCAGCAACGTTCAAGCAACCAGCGCGAGCGAGTGTCTGACGTACCACGCTACACAACAACGGATGCAACCAAGTCGACTGCTACGGTGACGCAGAGCCGGTCGATCTCGAACGGCGACAAGGCTCCAAGCAAGGGGTCCGTCAAAGCTGCACCACCTCGCGCTTCGCTCAAACGTGCGCCAGGCAAAGCATCGCTCGCTGTCAGAGCAGCAGCAGGAGCTGACAAAGCACCACCAGCTCGACAAGCGTGGGTCGAGACGATGACCAGGTGCGTTGGTATCGCGACTGCCGAGCGAACGCACATGTGCTCCCTCTCTGCTAACGTTTGTGGCACTGGTGCTGCTCTAGCCGCAGTCCTGAAGAGACAGTGGTCCTTGCACGCGTCAGGGCCAAACTCACGGAGCGCTGCGGCCAGAACGGACTCAATGCGCTCAGTCGAGTGCTGCAGGCGATGGACGCGTCCGGAGACGGCGTGCTGTCGCCAAAAGAGCTCAAGTTTGGACTGCGCGACCTCGGTGTCGAGCTGAGCGCGTCTGAGCTCACGCAGCTCGTTGCGGTGCTCAACCGCAATCGCGACGGGAGCGTCGATCTGAGTGAGCTCGTCAGTGCGCTGCGAGGGCCGCAGGTGAGCGCCTCGCGTCTCGCACTTGTGCACTCTGCGTTTGCGCTGATGGACCCGGACGGCCGAGGCGCTGTCTCGATCGACGACCTGCGCGACAACTACGACGTGAGCCTGTTCCCCGCTGTGCGCGCGAGGAAGCAGAGCAAGGCGCAGGCGCTCGCCGAGTTTGTACGCCAGTGGGAGGAGACGACTGGCGGCGGAGGCAACAACAGCGACGGTATCTCGCGCGAGGCGTTCGTCGAGTACTACGAGGTACGTTGACGATCTGCTAGAGAACAGACCAGCTGAGCATCGCCGCTTCGCTAATACTCTCTTGGCTGCTTCACTGACGCTTGATCGGATCTGACGGCGGACGCTGGAGCAGAACATCAGCGCCTGCATCGCTGATGACAGCGACTTTGAGCTTCTGATGCGACAGACGTGGCACGTCTCGCCACCGCAAGACTCTGCGCTGCTCAGGAGCGACAACAACAACAACCACGCGCCGTCGTCTGCACCCGAGTCAAGATCGCCGCTACTCGACAGCAGCGAGAGGCGCACGAGCCAACAAGCGACAAGCGGCGACGTCAGTGTACGCCGAGGAGAGAGCCATCGCTTGGCTGAGAACACTGTGGCATCGCCTGCTACTCCAGCGATAACGCAAGCGATGACTGAGACGGAGCGCGACTGGCGACTCCTCCGCGCGCTGCTCATACCCTCGGCCGACGTCCACTCAAACAGCAGAGTCCCGACGGTGGACGACGTCTCGCGCAAGCTCGGCGCGAATCGCGTCTGGGGCGACGGCAACGAGGTCATGCAGCTCAAAGCCTTTGCACGCGCTCTCGGACTCCTCGACAAGCAGCTGTCGACACGAGACGTGCTCCAACTTGCGCAGCGTGTTGCGTCGAGCGTTGGCGCTGCAAAGAGCAGTCTGAGTGACGACACCTCTGTTGAGCTCACGGCGCTGCATCGATGGCTCCTTTGCTCATGCGTTGGTGCGCCCAGCGCTGCAAGTGAGCGGCTCCGCAGTGACTTGGGGAATCAGCCGACAACTGTCGTCGACAGAGTGCGGTATCGCTTGCTCCAGCGCATCGCAGCGTCACGAGAAGATAGTAGCAACCCACGCAATCCACTCGACGTCAGTCTCAACGGTCTCCAGCGCAGTCTGAAGCTCATGGACTCGAATCGTGACAAGCGCTTGTCCAAGGACGAGCTCAAGGCCGGACTGCGCAAGTTCGGCGTCGACATCACGTTCCACGAGCTCGACTACCTCTTCACGCACTTTGACGCCGACCGCAGCGGCTGCATCAGCACAGACGAGTTCCTCGTCGGCATGCGCGGCGACGTGAGCGCTCGGCGCTTAGCGTTCGTGCACCAAGCGTTCGACTTGCTCGACAAGGACGGCGACGGCGCCGTGACGCTGCAAGAGCTCGCGTCGATGTACGACACGTCCACGCACCCAGACGTCCTATGTGGACGACTCTCAGCGGACGAAGCACTGAAGCTCTTTGCAGCGCAGTGGGAGAGCGCGAGCGAGCGAGACGGCGTGATCACGCGACGCGAGTTCGAGGGCTACTATACGAACCTCAGCGCCTCGATCGACTCGGACGACTACTTTGAGCTCATGATGCGGAATGCGTGGCACATCACTGGTGGCGAAGGCGCGTGCGCAAACTCGACGAACCGGCGCGTGCTCGTGACTGACACCGACGGCCGCCAGCGCGTCGAAGAGATCCAGGACGACCTCGGCATCAAAGCGAGTGATCAAGACGCGATGCGCGCCAACTTGGCAAAGCGCGGCGTCCACGTCGGTCACGACAGTGGACTTGCGATGTTTGGCGCGAGCTCAGACGTGGCGAACAAGACAGCAAACGCCAGAGTTGTTCCTCCGTCAGCACCGCTTCAGACGCATCGAGGGCTCGAGCCGCCTCCGTGGCAAAAGGCTTCACACACTGCTCGTGGACGTGGAACGCCGCAGAGCAAGAGCGCTGTACCAGCTCGCGCTTTTCATCGACGCCGCGTGCTTGAGATGGACGAGTGGTCGAGTCCTGATGCGCTTCAGAGTGTCTCGATGGGAACGAGCAAAGCGGCTCCATCTGCAGCGACAACCAGCCAAAGCGCCGTACGTGACGACTCGTTGACAAGCACGAGACTGCAGCAGCGCGAGATGGAGCGCAGTGTTCGCCAGCGCGCAGCGCAGCTCATCCAGAACCACTTTCGTGGCTTCAAGGCGCGCAAGTTTGTCGAGTGCGTGCGGCGCAAGGTCGCGGCCGAGAAGCAGCGCACCGAGCGCACTCGGCTCGACGAGGCAGAGACTCGAAAGAAGAAGAAGGTCGTGCGTGCGGCACTGCGGACGTACCACGGATTCTAGCGCTAGACGTTGCACCTTTGCGTCGCGAACGTGTGGAAGTAGTGCATTGAAACCATTCCGAGATGCCAGAGGAGAGCGATCGTTGGTTTCGTAGCTCGCAAGTGAGTCACCCAGTGCCGTCGGTGTAGCTACAGCATGAGTGGCACCAACCGCGTCCTTGAGCAGTATGTGGACAATCGGCGGTGCAGACGTACCACGAGTGCTAGCGCTGTGCTCGCGAACGGACGCCGCGAGCGTCTGGAGCTAGCGCCATCGAGAGTTGCCAGTGACCAAAAACCCAAAGGTTCATGAAGGTTCATAGCTCGTCGCGTCATGCTGTCGTTAGCTACAGCTTGAGCGGCACCAAACGCGTTGCCGCCTCTGTCTTGAGCCATACGATGATGCTCAAGCGCGCGCTGCCACAAGATCGAGTGCGCGGAGGCGCTCGCAATGTGTGGTGTCCTCACTCTGCTAACGCGACGAGTGACTCTATCTCATAAAAGCGGGTTTGGCTTATGATTGTCTGGTGATTCTTTGAGTGCTTTGTGATTTTTTACCACTGTCGCTCGTTCGTTCGTCAATGGATGAACCTTCGGCACGCAGCTCTGGACGCTCGACGCTCGAAGCCGAGCACGCGCACATTCAAACTTGTCTCCACGTGCGCAAGTGCTCCAGCGCCTGCGAATCGACAAGCCAGTGGTGCAATGGAGTCGAGTTCGCGCTTCCAGCAGCCGTTTGGCAGCACCATTGACGACGAGCGCAGCGATGGCTCCACTCGCATCCCGATCTTGTGTTCCACACCATCAGCAAGTGCACACGAACCAAAGGAGCTACAGATGGACCCAACATGCGGCAAGTCCCTCATGGCACACGGCGCACACTCGCTGCATCAGTACCTCGCAGCGAAGTTCGAAGCTGCACTTGGTCGTGCGCTGCCGCAGATGGAGGTGCGTTTGCACGGAATCTCGCTCGCAGCAGACATCAGTGCGCCTCCAACGGCTGGCGGTGGCAACAGCAAGGCGCAGCTGCCGACGATCACGAACGAGATCAAGAGCATGTTTGCAAAAGAGACTGTCGTCCGCAAGGACATCCTCAAGGACGTCAGCGGCGTGTTCAAGCCCGGGACCATGACGCTCGTGCTCGGTCAGCCGGGCTCGGGCAAGTCGTCGCTCATGAAGATCCTGAGCGGCCGCTTCCCGGTCACGAAGAACATCTCGCTCCGTGGCGAGATCACGTACAACGGCGTGGCGCAGCAGGAGATCACGAAGCGCCTGCCGCAGTTCGTGGCGTACACGACGCAGCGCGACAACCACCACCCGACGCTCACGGTCAAGGAGACACTCGAGTTCGCGCACGCGTTCACAGGCGGCGAGCTCTCGCGTCGCGCCGAGGAGCTGCTGTCGAACGGCACGCCGGAGGAGAACGCCGAGGCGCTCGCAGCGGCAAAAGCCATCTTTGCGCACTACCCCGAGGTGATCACCGAGCAGCTCGGTCTGCAGCACTGCCAGGACACGGTCGTCGGCGACGCAATGCTGCGCGGCGTCTCGGGTGGCGAGCGCAAGCGCGTGACGACCGGCGAGATGCAGTTCGGCATGAAGTACGTCACGCTCATGGACGAGATCAGCACGGGTCTCGACAGCGCGGCAACGTTCGACATCATTAACACGCAGCGCAGTATCGCCAAGACACTCCGCAAGACGGTCGTGATCGCTCTGCTGCAGCCGGCGCCAGAGGTCTTTGCGCTCTTTGACGACGTCATGATCCTGAACGACGGCGAAGTAATGTACCACGGTCCGCGCGAACAGGTGGTCGAGTACTTTGAGGGTCTCGGCTTTGTGTGTCCGCCGGAGCGCGACGTGGCCGACTTCCTCCTCGACCTCGGCACGAAGCAGCAGCGCAAGTACGACACCGGACTGTCGCTGCAGCAAGCCGACACGCGTCCGCGTCTGCCAAGCGAGTTTGCTGAGGTGTTTCGCCGCTCGGCGGTCCACGCAGCGATGCTCGCGGCACTCGACGAGCCGCACGCGCCAGAGCTCGAGCACGTCGTCGGCGAGCACATGGACGTGATGCCGACGTTCCACCAGTCATTCTGGGCGAGCACGCAGACGCTCGTGAAGCGAGAGGCGCTCGTGCTCGCGCGGAATCGGCTGCTCCTCTTTGGTCGCGCGACGATGATCACTGTTGCGGCGCTCCTCAACGCATGGCTGTTCTACCAGTTCGACACGACGAACGTCCAGGTCGTGCTCGGCGTGATCTTTGCGTCCATGATCTTCTTCTCGCTCGGCCAGCTCTCGCTCATTCCGACGTACATCGCGAGTCGCGAGGTGTTCTACAAGCAGCGCGGCGCCAACTTCTACCGCACGTCGTCGCGACGTCGCTCGTGCAGATCCCGCTCCAGGTCGTCGAGACGATCGTGTTTGGGCTGATCGTGTACTGGGCGTGCGGCTTCACGCCCGCAGCGGGTCCGTTCCTCGTGTTTAAAGCCGTGCTGCTGCTCACGAACTTCGTGTTCAGCGCCTGGTTCTTCCTCGTCGCCGCCGCGGCGCCGAACGCCCTCGTCGCAGACCCGCTCGCGACGTTCTCGGTCATCTTCTTCATCCTCTTCTCGGGCTTCGTCGCGCTCAAGAGCCAGCTCCCAAGCTTCCTCGTGTGGCTCTACTGGCTCAGCCCGTACAGCTGGAGCATCCGCGCCATGGCCGTGAACGAGTACCGCGTCGCGCGGCACGACCACTGCGACTTTCGCGGCGTCGACTACTGCAGCGACTTTGCCGGCAAGACCATGGGTGAGTACTACTTGTCGCTCTTTGACATTGCGTCCGAGACGTCGTGGATCGCGTACGGTCTGCTCTTCCTCGCAACGGCGTACGTCGTGAGCATGGCGCTCACTGCAGTCGTGCTCGAGCACGTACGATACGAGACGCCCGAGAACACTGCCGTTCGCTCAGACGGCGTACGAGTCTCTCGAGACGCCGAGAGGAGCTACGTCAATGACGACCAAGACCACTACGCTCCTGATGGTTGACATCCGCTGCGACAGCGCAAAGCGCTTCACACCCGTGACGCTCGCGTTCACGGACCTGTGGTACACCGTGCCGCTGCCGAGCAACCCGAAGCACGAGACGATCGACTTGCTCAAGGGCATCACGGGGTACGCGCTCCCGGGCACGATGACGGCGCTCATGGGGTCGTCTGGCGCCGGCAAGACGACGCTCATGGACGTCATCGCGGGCCGCAAGACGGGCGGCAAGATCCAGGGCCAGATCCTGCTCAACGGCTACGAGGCCACGGACCTGGCCATCCGCCGGTGCACGGGCTACTGCGAGCAGATGGACATCCACTCGGAGGCGTCGACGATCCGCGAGGCGCTGACGTTCAGCGCGTTCCTGCGCCAGGACGCGAGCGTGCCGGCCTCCACCAAGTTCGACTCGGTCAACGAGTGCCTCGACCTGCTCGACATGCACGACATCGCAGACCAGATCATCCGCGGCAGCTCGGTGGAGCAGATGAAGCGCCTGACGATCGGCGTGGAGCTGGCGGCGCAGCCGAGCGTGCTGTTCCTGGACGAGCCCACGAGCGGCTTGGACGCGCGATCGGCCAAGCTCGTGATGGACGGCGTGCGCAAGGTGGCGGACACGGGTCGCACGGTCGTGTGCACGATCCACCAGCCGTCGTCCGAGGTGTTCTTCCTGTTCGACAAGCTGCTGCTGCTCAAGCGCGGCGGCGAGACGGTGTTCTTCGGCGACCTGGGCGAGAACTGCCGCAACTTGGTCGAGTACTTTGAGGCGATCCCGGGTGTCGCGCCACTGCCAGAGGGCTACAATCCGGCAACGTGGATGCTCGAGTGCATCGGCGCGGGTGTCGGCAAAGCGTCGGCCACTGATGCGACGGACTTTGTCCAGGTCTTCAACGCGAGCGCGCTCAAGAAGACGATGAACTGCACAATGGCGAGCGCCGGCCTTGGTTGACCTGTTCCCGGTAGCGCGGCGCTCGTGTTCTCGCAGAAGCGCGCAGCGTCGTCGCTGACGCAGATGGAGCTGCTCACGCGGCGCGTCTTCCGTCTCTACTGGCGCTCGGCCGACTACAACCTCACGCGCGTGGCGCTCGGCCTCGTGTTTGCGCTGCTCTTTAGGCTCGTGTTCTTCGACTCGGACTACGAGTCGTTCCAGGGCGTGTACTCGGGCATCGGCATGCTCGGGCTCGCGATGGTCTTCACGGGCATCATCACGTTCGACGGCATCACTCTGCTCTCGAGCGCCGAGCGCGCATCGCAGACGTACAACGTCGCGTGGTACTTTGTCGGCTCGACGCTCGCCGAAGTACCATACGCACTCGTGACGAGCGCGGTGTTCACGCTCGTGTTCTTCCCGGTCGTGGGCTTCACGGGCGTCACGGCCGGCGTGCTCTTTTGGCTCAACATGACGCTGCTCCTGCTCTACCACGCGTACTTGGGCCAGCTCCTGATGTTTGCGCTCCCGAGCACCGACGTCGCGATCATCCTCGGCCTCCTCTGCACGTCCATGTTCTTCCTCTTCATGGGCTACACGCCACCTGCGAGCGCCATGCCAGCAGGACTCAAGTGGCTCCACGCCATCGTGTCGCACCGCTTTGCGTTTGGGACGTTCGTTGCGCTCGTGTTTGGTGACTGCCCGAGCGACGCACGCGATGGCGCGGCGCTCAGCTGCCGCACGCTCACGAACGCGCCGCTCTCGGTCGGCGACGCCACGGTCGCAGAGTTCGTCGAGCGCGTGTTGAGATGGAGTACGACGCGATCGCGCTCTTCCGCGTCCTCGCGCTGCTCTGCGAGCTACCAGCGCAACTAGAGACGCACCACTTACTCTGAGTACAAGTACCTACGTGCATTCGACTCTCGTCTCTAGTCGTTCGCTGCTGCTGTTGTCATGGAGAGCGCGCGCCAGGACTCTTTGCTGAGCTATCGTCTCCTTGCTCTTCCTACGCTTGCGCTCGTGGCGGTGGTGCTCGCTGGCGAACTTGCGTTCAACACGCAGATGACCGGCGTGATAGTGTCGTAGGACGATACGGTGCGATGCGCTGCGTGTCGCTCTTGCGCTCGTGGTTGTGTGAGTGAGAGAGTGGGTGTGTCTGCTAGTGTACGTGGGCATGAATGAACGCGTCTCGACAGGTCGTTGGGAACCGCGCGCACTCACATCAGCGTCTCGAGCTCCCGCACGAGCGGCTGGACGCTCTCGAGTTGCGCGTTTGTGCTCAGGCGACGCAGCACGTCTGGCAGTCCCAACTCCACCGACAAGCTGCGCGCGGCTTGGAACGTGCGTACGAGGCGCGCAACGCCAGCGACGACACCTGCGACGGTTTGCTGCTGCTGCTGCTGCGCTACGACTGCGTGGTCGCGCGCGATGCGGTCGAGCGTCTCGACGGCGCCGCAGATGACAGTTGTGATCACGACCTCCTCTTCGATCTGGAGCGCGAGGCAGCAGTTGCTGATGAGACTCGCGCCGAGGACGCGCACGTGCTCAGGACGCGCATCAGCGATCGCTGCGAACGCGAACGGGAGGACGCGCACGGCGCGCGCGAGCACCAACTCGCTCGCAAACGGGTTCGCAAAGCCGTTCACGAGGACTGAGAGCAGTGCGATCGTGTGCGCGTCCGAGAGCTGAGAGTCGTCGCGCTCGGTCACGAGCAGCACCTGGTCAAAGCACTCGGTCTTCACGCGCAGGACCGCTGGCGTCTTCACGGGCAGTAGCAGCAGCACGCGGAAGACGCCGAGCGCAGGGAAGAACAGCGGCGACGCCGAGCCGCGTGCCAAAAGCGCGTGCAGTGTCTGCCAGAGCTCGAGACTGAGCTGCTCGCCCAGCACTGCGCTGTTGTGCGCAGTCGTCAAGTCGACGTCGTCCGTCACGCGCGCTGCGAGTGCTTTCAACGCAGCGAGCTGCTCAGATGAGAGCACGCGTGTGCCAGCGTCGTCGGTACTCAGCTGCTCGTTCAGTGCGCAGATGCGCGCGACGATGCGCTCGAGATGCAGCGTCGGCGCGCTAGAGACTTTGAACCGCAGCGCTGGCGTCTCGACTGCGCTTGATGCGACGGTAGCAGTTGCGAGCGACGGGTCGTTGAACGGAATCGCGAACGGCTGCGCGCCTGTGGCGTTCATCTCGCGCTGGAGGTTCTCGATCATCGGACGGAGCATTGCGCTGTCGAACATGACGCATACGTAGTGCGTTAGATGGACTAGAGCTACTGAGAGAGAGAGAGAAAGAGAGACTCAGGTGGTCGCGCGTACCCGAGTGGCGTCGACAGCGCCTCGTTCGGCAAGTCCAAGATGTGCTGCGGGATGCCCGAGCCGAGCAAGAACGTCGCGAGCTCGTTTGAAAAGTTGTTGCAGTTGTTTGCGAGCAAGTCGTACGTCGCAGCTGTGAAGCGCGGACTGATCTCGCGCAGGAAGCGCTCGAAGCGCTCGATCGGCACAGTCGTCGTCCCAAGCGGCACGACATCCACTGGCGGCATGCCGTAGCGCGCAACGACGAGCTCTGGCGCCATCACTTGGATGCCACCGCCGTAAAAGTACTCTCTGCCATTCGAACGTGCACACGAGACACAGGACAAGCGCACATGTGTAAGCACTCGCATGACTCTCGCTGTACATGAACACACACAAAGAGCACACGTACTTTCCGTAGACGAGCACGCCCGTGTGCCAGATGCCGTCGATCTGCTTGCCAAGGAGCGCAGGCGAGAGCTGGCGCGCCATACCGCGGCTGAGGTCGTACACGCGCAGACTCACGGCGCTTGTCGTCGTCATTCTGTCGTGTGTCGTTGGTCGCCAATTGGTCTTTGACGCTTCAGTCGCTTGGGTTCGTTCGTTCGTTCGTTCGATTGACTGGATGAAAGTATGTAAGAATGTGTGGGACACACCATTTTCGAGAACATTCACTCTCGTGGTATGACACAATCGCTTCCTTGTCTACCTTGAGAGTACTCTCAGCTCCTCTCGTGGTGCATACCATCCGTCTCCTGGAGCTGCTCGTTGCTTACGATGACTCGCACTTCCTCGCTTCTTGCTGCTACTGCGAAGTTAGGGCTGACTTTGGGGACACAAGTTGGTCAAACAGGTGCGCACGCGACTCTCGCGCACGCGGTTCGTCTGGAGGAACCCTGCGCTATGGAGAAAGATGGGCTCGAGCGCGGCGTTGAGCGCAAAGACGCCAAAGCCCTCGACTTTCACTGCGCGACGCCGCGTTAGCTGTGCGCCAATGTACTGCCCGAACGCCTTCCACACCCGCAGTGCGTCCTGCGAGCTGAGCGCGCGCACACTGGCCGTGGCGCGCTCGACGATCTCGAGCGTCGCGAGTGGTCGCTCGTTCTCGAGCTGCTTGTGATGCGTCTGCAGTCGAGCGTGTGGTGCAGCGCATTGCGACGCCATGGCGATGGTCAGTCAGTCACACGCGGTCGAGTCGTTCTTGTGCGAAAGAGGCGACGAGTCGCGCGAGCTGGAACCACCAGAACCACAGTCACCACTCTCGCTGCTCTCAGGCACGAGTGCAAGCGCTCTGATTGACAGAGCGTCCTTCACATCGCGCTTAGTTGCCCGTGTACGAACACAGGAGCATTCCACTACCCCGAGTACTCTCGACTCCTCTCGTGGAAGTACGAGTGCATACCATCAGCGCAGTACAAGGAAACAATCCGAACGCACACAATCAGAACAACACATGACTTCACACTCTCATGAAGCTCCAGTTGTTCACAACACACACTTCGCTCTTCAGGGCGTCCTCGCTCTTCACTCCTACGACGTCCTTTGAAGGTCCTTTGACGTCGTCTCTTAGCCGCGAATCGGTCGGTAGCCCGTCTTCTTGAAGCCAATGGACGCGCGGCCGATCACGACACCGACGACGCACGACACGAGCGCGAGGAGCCCGGCGGTCCAGTACGACATCGAGTGCTGCGGCGCTGCGTCAGCGTTCGCGTCACCGCTCGTTGCACGCGCAGTCACCTCTTTCACTGGTGTCTCGGCCGTCGGCGCCGTTGTCTTTGCATCAATCGCAGGATCATTGTGACCGAGTGTGCGCTACACGCCGCGGTGGCCGCTCGACACGCTCGAGCCACTGTAGCTCGACTTGCGAAGGAGAGTACACGATGCGAATAGAGAACGGACGCATCACGACTGCTGCATCATGGTCGAAGAGAGTGAGCGAGAGTGCAAGTGATGAATCACTTGTGGATCGCAGCTCGGATCGTCGACTGCGTGGCTGCGAGCGCACGGAGCTCGCTCAGGATCTGCTCGACGCTGTCGTCACTGCGTTGCGAGTGCTCGTGAGCGGCGCTGTCGTTGCGCTTGCCGTTGCGCTTCGTCTTGCCAGTGCGCTGCCTCGCGTCGTCGTCTTCTGTGCGCGCATCGCGAGTGTCGTGAGCCGCGCTGTTGTCGTTGTCATCATTGCCACTACTGCTGTCGCTGCTCACGAATGCGTGGAACTCGTGGTAGTCGATGAAGCCGTCGTGGTTCGTGTCGAACTTGAGCACGAGCAAGCGGAGCTCGGCCTCTGTGAGCGCAAAGCCCATGGCGCCGAGCGCGAGCTGGAAGTCTGCGAGCGAGAGCGCGCCGCGGCCCGTGCGGTCGTACTGGTAGAACAGCAGCTTGGTCTCGCGCGCCGAGAGCTTCGTCTTGCGCGCGGCCCACTTCTTGAGGAACGCGCGGCGGTTGAAGAAGCCCCAGAGGAGCTCACCGTAGTCCACTTCGCCGCTCTGGTTCGGGTCAAAGTGGTCAAAGAGCACGCGCGCTTGCTCGGGTGTGAGGCGCGCGCCGCTCTGCTGCAGCGCCGCAGCGAACTCGCCATGGCTGAGTGTCCCGCTCCGGTTCGTGTCGAACTGGCGGAACGTCGCGACGCCCGACTGATCGAGCACGCGCTTGATCTTGCGCATCACTGCGTCAAAGACGCCGAGCGCCGCGACGTCGCCGGCGTCGGCAGTAGCGTGGCGCCGACCGTGGAGGTCGTACACAAACGCGTCCGTCTCGCGGTCGCTGCGTTTGCTCAGTGTGTACGCGTCGATCTCGCGCTGCGAGAGCGGGCCAGGACCCAAGACTGGTCCTTTGCAGTGCCGCTCGGCCCGACCCAAGGCGACGCGCATCGCCTGTGTGATGCGCTCGCGCTCGCGTGTCGCGGCAATCGCCGTGCGCTTGACTTGCGTCGTCAGCGAGTCGCGAATCGCGTGGTACTCGAGCGTGTCGGACACGAGCTGCCGCACGCAGTGGACATCGTCGCGCCGCTGGTCGTGCACACGGAGCTTGCGCTGGCTCTGCGTCACGAGCTGCTGCCTGCGCACGTGTGCGATCGCGTCGGTCTTGCGCTGCAGCGCGTGCGCAGCGTCGATGTCGCGCTTCGACTTGTGCAGCTCGAGCGTGAACGCGCGGCGGTCCTGCGTCCACTCGTTCGTCAGTGCTGGGTCAAGTGCGCTCATTGACCGAGCGCTGCTCGAGCGGCGACGTATGTGCGTCACAGTTGGCTCGAACGTGTACGCAGACTTGGTCGGAGACGCGCTCTGGTCGTCAGTGGCGCCGTGAGTCGACACTGCACGCTGAGTGCTGTCGCTAGGACCGAAGCGTCCAGGTCGAGTCGCCGACAGAGACACAAGCGAGGCAGTCGACGCATTGAGCGAAGTCTGTTTGGCACGCTTCTCGCGCGCTTCTGGCGCGGAAGGACGCAAGGACGGACTGAGTGACTCTGGCACTGCGTGCTCGTCGCCTTCACCATCGCCATCAGCGGCGTCAAAGTCTGACGTGTCGCTGCGCTCGTCTGCGTCGACGCTCAGAGGCGAGCGAGCGCTTGAGCGTGTTGTACGCTCTTCGCTGTACACTGGTGGTGGCTCCTCATCCTCATCTTGATCTTCGTCTGTTGCTCTGAAGCACTCGTCGTCGTCGCGATCCTCTCGTTCTGTTGGCTCGGTTCGTTGGGAACGCGTCTCGACGGACGCGCCACTGCTGACGCTTGTCACCTGCGCTATCTGGAGCTCAGCACCTGCTTCGCCGCAGATGAGCAGACTCCACGCGTCAGCTTCTCGTGCGTCTTCATTCTGCTCATGACTCTCGTGACTTGCACACGGCACAAGGACCATTCGTGCGAGGAGCCACTGCACGATCGCTTCGCGCGACGGTGCTGCAGTGCCTCGGAGCAGCCACTGCCGCACAGCGTCGTCAATGTCGCGAGCTGGCGGTCCTCGCTGCTGCTTCTGACTCGGCATCACCGGCGTCTTGAGCTCTGCGAACAGCACATCGCCGTGTGTTTGAGCGCTCACAGCGCGCTCGAACGCTCGTGCCATGTGCTGCTTGGTTACGCGACGCACGACGCATTGCTCGGTCTGTCGATGCGAGACCGCATCGCTGTCGCGCTCAGGCGCCAGCACTGCGTGGACTGTGAATGTAAGCGCGTACTGCGGCACGACGTCCTCTGCAACAGACACGAGACGCGCGCGCACGAATGCTTGACGAGCAGCGTCATCGAGCCACGGAGCGCGTCGAAGCAGCACGTTGCGCTGCTGCCACGCAAACGCACTTGGCAGTGACACTGTTGCTTGTGCTGCTGTTGCTCTTGATAAGGTGGGATGTCGCGCTGCTTTCGACGCACTTGCTGCGGTGTGTGAAGGCTTCATCGCGAACGCGCCAAGTGAGCGCTGTTGTCCACGCAAGCGAGCTCGTCAGTTGGCTGTTGCTCTTTGCGTCTCTTGGTGTCGTTGCACCACACGTTGCACCAGACCACTAAACAACAGGCGGTGTGTGTGGTGTTTGAGGATACGAGCTCTGTGGTGCATTGCGCTCGCTCAGAAGACAACAAGAGCCAAAGCTCTCGACGTCGCGTCAGCAGCGCGACGTACTGCTCAAGCGCCTTCCACACACACGCATACTACGTCTTGTGAGCTGAGTGCGCGTCCGCATGGGCAGTGGTGCGCTCGATGATCTCGAGCGTCGCGAGCAGCTGTGCTCGTTGTTGAGTTGCTTTGATTGACAAGAGGCTTTCAATCGATCCCAACGTGCTTGGTTGGTCGTAGTTTGCACACACACACACAGGAGCACTCGCGCTGGAGCTTGCGAGTGCTTTGAGCGCTTTGAATGGACGTCAGGACTGGCCGCAGACTCGCCACGACAGGTCGAAAAACAAGTGAGGTGCACAAGAACTCGCAACGTACACCACACTTGTGCTAGGCAGATACAGAGTGTGGAGTGCAGCGCCGCACGAGTGCGTTGTTGGCGGTACATGTAGTGGTGGTGCCGTGAGTACAACGCAGTGAGTGTGAGCGCCATGGTTGTGTGCCGCAAATATCAACCAACTGATCGTCGATGACTGCCATCCTGACACATGCATGCACTCAAGTGCGAGTGCGCCAAGCAGCAATCTTGTTGTCGCTGAATGTGCTCGCGGACGCCGTTGTGTCTCGCGTCCTGCACAATGTTGCGAGTGCTGCGCTCGACCAGCAGCAGCAGATCGGATCGACCAGCAGAAGAGCGAAGCGAAGCCAGTGTCCACGTGACTCGCCGCTCGGTTTGCTTTGCTTGTTGGTTGCTCTGCGACGCTAAACGGCGAGCGAGGTAAGGTCGCGGAAGATGGCTCACGCATCGAGGATGACGGCCCGAGGTGCAGAAATCGAGCCGCGTGTCGTGAGCTTCAACCGACAGACACTCTTGGCGCGAACATGAACATGGCGCAGCAAGTCTCAAGTCTCAAGTTTCTCTCTCTCTCGCAAGGCAAGACAAGCTCCTTGCTTGACGGATCGATGACTGCGTGCCTGCATCTGACGATTCGGCTTGATGCGATCGGCTTGATGCGATGAGTGGTGAACGTAGCGAGTGGCAGCGACAACAATGGCAATGGTGGTGTCGCCGCAATGGTCCGGTGTCGTTCGCCTCGGTCGGTGCATGCAAGCGACTGCGACATGCCCACACGAGCCCCACCACCTGTCCGCCATTGTCCTGCTCTTGCTCTTGTTTGTCTGCATTTGCCACTTGCTGTCTGTCTGTTGTTGTTTGTCTGTTTGGTTGTTTGGTTGCTGTGTGTCGCCGAGACGGAGGCTCGAGGCTCGAGGCTCATGCGCACACATGCCTGCACGCCTGCATGCAGACAGCGACACCAACCAACCAACCAACCAACCAGTGAATGCCATGAGCGAGCCGACCGTGAGTGCAGCTCGGCTTGCGACGAGCGACTGTACTAGCGCCGGACGTTGTTGTTGTTGTTGTTGTTGTTGTGTTTGTTTGTCTGGCAGACAGCGTTAGGCGACAGCAAACAGCGAGCGGCGAAAGCAAAAGCACTGGCCGTGCGCGAGCGCTCGGTTCGCATTCACGCGATGTCACTGTGCGCATGGACACAGATGGACGCGCGCGCATCGACATCAAACGAAGCAAGCGATCGAGCGAGCGATCGAGAGTCGCTTGACAAGCACAACAACAGCAGCAGCAGCAGCTAGAGCTCACTCCCGCTTTTGCCCAGCGGCGACCACTGAACCACCTCCTCTCGTCCTCCTCCTCTCGTCTCAGCGAACCAACCTCCTTTCTCTTCTCTTCTCGCACCGCACACGCGCACTTCCATTCACTCCGTCATGATGAACAAGGACCAGTGCCAGAAGCTCGAGTACACGTCCGGGAAGGCACTCATGGCGCGTGGGCCGCACGTGCTCCATGAGCACATCGCGTCAATTTGGGACCACACCTCCGTCACTCTCGCAACAACTGAATGTGTGGTGTATCGATGCGTGGTGTGGTGCTTTTAACCTTAGTATTTAATCAGTGTTATGGTTGTTTGTGGTTTGGTGGTCCAAACGGTTTGCGTGTTGTGGTGTGATCGTCGAGCTGCTCGACCAGCTCCTCATCAACCTGGAGCTCACTCTTTGAACGCGCTCGATCTGCGCTCTTGTCTCCCGGTGCTTTGAGGTGAGCTGCACCAAGATGCACTTGTCTCGCGGCACATAGGAGTGCAAAGTGGAGTGAGTGAGTAGCAGAGTGCACAATGAGAATGGAGCTAGTCTTCATGCCCATGGTAGTGGAAGACTAGAGCATGATGTTCCGGTCTTTGTCTTTGTGCTCCGAGTCGATGGCTAGCGGTGATGTGATGAGCAACAGATTGGCTCGTTGGCGCGCGACATACAGTGCGCGCCAATTGGTTAGCCGCACTTATGATTTGCCCAGTCGTTTTGATCGAATCCACCAATTTGAAATCCAGATACACCATTTATTTTGCCGTGTTTTTGTGGACAGAATAGTTGTTCGTTTTGCGCCCGTTTCACTGTGGATCAAGAGAGGCGACAAAAACCACACAAAAACCACACAGAGTAATTGCGTCAATTGATTAGAAGCATGCTAAGAACGACGTGTACAAGCACCAACGACGGAGCTGCTCGAGCGTCTAGTAGGTTGTCTTGGCTCCTTTGCGCTCTACAGCCTGTAGACAACGATCTGGCATCGACTCAACAAGCTTTCTAAGGTATGAAGGCTCAAGCTCCTTCCATGCTTGCAAAATGGCGCTCTTGAGCGCGTCGACAGAGGTGTATTGCCGTCCGTCGCTGTAGACAGCACGAACCAGCGCCCCCCAGACGTTCTCAATGGGGTTCAAGTCCGGAGAGAGCGCTGGGTGGTCGACAACTGTCACTCCTTGCTCCGCCAGAAACGCCATCGTTGCTCTGGCGCGGTGACACGAGGCTCCGTCTTGCTGGAACTGAACGCTGTCTGCGTGGTGGAACCGAGCAAATGGCAGTAGGTAGTTGCTGAGTGTGGTGCAGTACGACGACGCGTTCTGGCGCCCTGAAATCACAGCGAGCTCGCTCTTGCCGCGCGCAGAGAAGCACCCCCAGACCATGACACTTCCGCCGCCGCTGTGACGGCTGAAGTAGGTCTGCTTCTCGCTGCGGAGGCAGTGCCAATAACACTGGAGGTCATCAGGACCATCCAGGTTAAACTTTTTTTCGCCGGAGTAGATGACTTCGGTCCACTGCGTGTTGTTCTTGAGCATCGTCTTAGCCCAGTCGACACGTTTGCGTTGGTGGTCTGGCGTGAGCAAAGGCGTGCGGTTGCGCTTGACGTACTCGAACATGTCGCTTTTCTGGAGCTCTCGCTGCGTGGTGCGCACGCTTGCGGCTAGCTGGAGAGTCGTTTGCAGCGTGCGCGCACCGCTCCCTGTCTTGCGAGCTTCGTCGAACAGCCGACGTCGAGCTCGATCGTCCAGCGCGCGGGCTCTTCCTGGCTTGTAGTGCGTCCCGTATGCCTCGGGATCGCGCAAAAAGTTGCTGACAACCTTGGCAGACCTTCTACGCGTCGTGCGATCTCGCGGTGGCTGAGGTTGCTCTCTGCATAGGCGAGGATTTGACCTTTCTCGACGTCTGCTAGCGGTGGTCCTCGGCCCATCGCTGCTGGACGAGATGTTCAGAAATGATCGTGCTTCGACCTCACCAATGATGTTGGGCCGCTTGTGCTCTTGATGGCTATGATTACGCACAAAAGACTTGCGCAATCACGCGTGAAAGCCTGCAAACAGCACTGCTTCTAATCAATTGGCGCAATTACTCTGTGTGGTTTTTGTGTGGTTTTTGTCGCCTCTCTTGATCCACAGTGAAACGGGCGCAAAACGAACAACTATTCTGTCCACAAAAACACGGCAAAATCAATGGTGTATCTGGATTTCAAATTGGTGGATTCGATCAAAACGACTGGGCAAATCATAAGTGCGGCTAACCAATTGGCGCGCACTGTATAAGTGCACCGCCAGCGTTCTCACGCTAGTCGTTAGACGCATTTGGTAGTGTTGCTCGTCGATCGACACGTGTTGGCTCTTGCTCGGTCCAGCTCCAGCAGCACATTCGCTGCCAAGTTCGCCAGCCTCGAGCTTCGTCTCGACTCACAGCCTTGTGCTCGTTTGTGCCGACGTAGCGAGCGGGACCAGTATGAAGCGCACTAAGTAAAGAGCACGACTTGCGCGTCGTAGTCCCTTACTCGCTTCTTCTCGCAGTGTCTTTCAAAATGGCTCGGATTTCGAGGTCCTCGTGCTCGTACCCGAATCCGATCTCTCTCGCTCATACTCAGGATGTGCGCGTGAGCACACTCGGCTCTTGAGTGGCTCGAGGTGCAGCTCAACGCTTGAAAGCAAGCACTGCGCTCGCTCTCTTGCTTGAACGCACTGCGACTTCCGTGCTTGGTATTCGTCTCCGTTTGTTCGTCAATCTCGGTCGTGATGCAGTCTCAATATGCCCGTCGAAGGCGAGGTCCATGCGATGGAAGGCTCCACATATGATATGTACATGCCGACGCAAAGACTTTGTACAAGGGAGCTTGGTCAACACCACCATGTTCAAGACGGTTTAGATGCCTGGCTTTCACTGTACACTTCGCTGCTACTACTTGCGATGGCGACTACCGCTTCTGGTGGTTGATGAAGCGCAGCGCCAGGAGCGCGAGCACGCGGAAACCGACCGTGAACGCGATCACGATCGCAAAGTTCTGGCCGATCTCGTCGTGCTTCATGCTGAAGACTTGCTCCGTGAACTCCTTCACGGTCACTTGGCTCATCGTCACCGGCGCGTTCTTGAGCGGCTGGCACCCGAGCTCCGGGCCGATGTTCACGAACTCCTGGGCCACCGCGTCGAACGTTGTGTTGCTCGGACAGTCGGCAAACACCAACGCAGTCGCAATCGCCATCGAGTACGTGTGCGGCGTGAGGTAGTAGAGCCACATGAGGCTCGACGGGATCGCGCTCGCTGGCGGGTTGAAGCCCATGAAGAGGAAGTAGATCGACGTGATGAGCACGCCGACGATCGTCGCGAGCTCCTCCGTTGGGAACGCGTACGCGAGGAGCTGGCCCAAGTACGCGTGGTACAGGATCAGGAGCGTGATGTTGAGGCAGAAGAGCACGCCGGCCGTGAAGCCCGTGAAGCCGACCATCGGGTAGAAGATGAGCGTGAACAGAACGCCGCTCAGGAGCACGTACGGGATCTCCGCGAGTGTCGAGCCCATAAAGTACCAGAACGCGTTGTACGTCTGCGACGCGCGCTCGCGGTAGTACGACGCGCGCTCGTGACTCGTGATCGGGATGATGCTCTCGAACGACGACAAGCCGTTGAAGATGAGCACTTGGAAGATCATGCCGGCGCCCGAGTTCAGACCCTGGTACGAGCTGTAGTCCGCGCCGGTGAACAAGAGACCAAAGACGACCGGGAAGATCACGGCCATGAGCAGACGCGTGAGGTTGTACGATGCCGTGCGCCAGTACAGATCAAAGTACCGACCGACGACAAGGCGCATCTGCGTCAGCGACGACGCCGCGCGCTTCTGCGAGAACACGAGCGCCGTAGTGTCTGGCGCTGGGTGACCCACGCCGTCTTGGGCAACGACCACGTTCATCGTCTTCTTGAGCGCGCTCGCGTTGAAGACCTGGACAAAGTCCGTCGCATCAGTGGCCGACGCTTTGCCGACACCCGCGCCGATGCACTCGAGCATCCACGTTGCCGGATTGTAGCCCTCTGGCAGTGGCGCGACACCCGGGATCGCCTCAAAGTACTCGACCAAGTTGCGGCAGTTCTCGCCCAGGTCGCCGAAGAACACCGTCTCGCCGCCGCGCTTGAGCAGCAGCAGCTTGTCGAACAGGAAGAACACCTCGGACGACGGCTGGTGGATCGTGCACACGACCGTGCGACCCGTGTCCGCCACCTTGCGCACGCCGTCCATCACGAGCTTGGCCGATCGCGCGTCCAAGCCGCTCGTGGGCTCGTCCAGGAACAGCACGCTCGGCTGCGCCGCCAGCTCCACGCCGATCGTCAGGCGCTTCATCTGCTCCACCGAGCTGCCGCGGATGATCTGGTCTGCGATGTCGTGCATGTCGAGCAGGTCGAGGCACTCGTTGACCGAGTCGAACTTGGTGGAGGCCGGCACGCTCGCGTCCTGGCGCAGGAACGCGCTGAACGTCAGCGCCTCGCGGATCGTCGACGCCTCCGAGTGGATGTCCATCTGCTCGCAGTAGCCCGTGCACCGGCGGATGGCCAGGTCCGTGGCCTCGTAGCCGTTGAGCAGGATCTGGCCCTGGATCTTGCCGCCCGTCTTGCGGCCCGCGATGACGTCCATGAGCGTCGTCTTGCCGGCGCCAGACGACCCCATGAGCGCCGTCATCGTGCCCGGGAGCGCGTACCCCGTGATGCCCTTGAGCAAGTCGATCGTCTCGTGCTTCGGGTTGCTCGGCAGCGGCACGGTGTACCACAGGTCCGTGAACGCGAGCGTCACGGGTGTGAAGCTCTTCGAGCCGTCGTGGTCAACGTCGATCGCCAGTGCGTCGTCGTTGCTGCGCTTGTGCGTTGCCGCAGCGCCGCTCTTTGGAGTCGCCACGAGCGCATACGCCGCGTCCGGCGGCGTCGTGTCATCACCGTCGCTCGCGCTCGAGGTCGTGTTTGCGTCCGCAGCCGCACCGACGCTCACGTTCTCGGGACTCTCGTACCGCTTGTACTCGAGCACCATGCACGCGAGGAACATGTAGAGGAAGTAGGACGCGAGGAGGTAGACGATGCCGTACACGATCCACGCCTTGTCGGTCTGGACGTCGAAGAGCGTGAGGTAGTACTCGCCCATGGACTTCGCGCCGTTCTGCTCGCAGTAGTCCACGCCGTCGTAGATGCAGTCGCTGAACTTCTCCGAGCGGTACTGGTCGATCGCGATCGCGCGGATGCCCCAGCTGATCGGGCTGTACCAGTAGAGCCAGATGAAGTAGTCGGGCATCTGACTCTTGAGCACGACGAAGCCGGCAAAGAGGATGAAGAGCAGGATCGAGACGTTCGCGATCGAGTTGGCCATGTGGATGTTCGGCGTAATGGTCGAGATGAAGAAGAACCAGGCGCCAAAGACCATGTTCGTGAGCAGGAGCACGACCTCAAAGATCGCAAACGACCGCACCGACGCGTTGAAGCCGCACATCCAGTACACGAGCGTGCCGAAGCTCAGTGTCTCGAGCGTCACGATCGGGATCTGACTCGCGAGGCTTGCGACGACGTATGACGACGAACGGAAGAAGTTGGCGCCGCGCTGGCGGTAGAACACTTCGCGCGCCGTCACGAACGACGGGATGAGCGCCGCTTGGCTCAGCGACAGGAACAGCACGGCGATGAAGACGATGCCCATTGCCACTTGGATCTTCGTCGGGTCGAACTGGTAGAACGTGATCGAGTAGAGCAGACCCATGACGAGCATCATCGTCGCGCGACCCGAGAGCGACGACGTGTTGCGCATCGAGACCATCCACTCGCGCCGCGTGAGCGTCAGCGTGCTCTCCCAGAACGACTGGTGGAACGTCGGCATCACGTCCATGTGCTCGCCGACGACGTGCTCGAGCTCTGGCGCGTGCGGCTCGTCGAGTGCCGCGAGCATCGCTGCGTGGACCGCCGAGCGGCGAAACACCTCAGCAAACTCGCTTGGCAGACGCGGACGCGTGTCGGCTTGCTGCAGCGACAGTCCGGTGTCGTACTTGCGCTGCTGCTTCGTGCCGAGGTCGAGGAGGAAGTCGGCCACGTCGCGCTCCGGCGGACACACAAAGCCGAGACCCTCAAAGTACTCGACCACCTGTTCGCGCGGACCGTGGTACATTACTTCGCCGTCGTTCAGGATCATGACGTCGTCAAAGAGCGCAAAGACCTCTGGCGCCGGCTGCAGCAGAGCGATCACGACCGTCTTGCGGAGTGTCTTGGCGATACTGCGCTGCGTGTTAATGATGTCGAACGTTGCCGCGCTGTCGAGACCCGTGCTGATCTCGTCCATGAGCGTGACGTACTTCATGCCGAACTGCATCTCGCCGGTCGTCACGCGCTTGCGCTCGCCACCCGAGACGCCGCGCAGCATTGCGTCGCCGACGACCGTGTCCTGGCAGTGCTGCAGACCGAGCTGCTCGGTGATCACCTCGGGGTAGTGCGCAAAGATGGCTTTTGCCGCTGCGAGCGCCTCGGCGTTCTCCTCCGGCGTGCCGTTCGACAGCAGCTCCTCGGCGCGACGCGAGAGCTCGCCGCCTGTGAACGCGTGCGCGAACTCGAGTGTCTCCTTGACCGTGAGCGTCGGGTGGTGGTTGTCGCGCTGCGTCGTGTACGCCACGAACTGCGGCAGGCGCTTCGTGATCTCCTGCTGCGCCACGCCGTTGTACGTGATCTCGCCACGGAGCGAGATGTTCTTCGTGACCGGGAAGCGGCCGCTCAGGATCTTCATGAGCGACGACTTGCCCGAGCCCGGCTGACCGAGCACGAGCGTCATGGTCCCGGGCTTGAACACGCCGCTGACGTCCTTGAGGATGTCCTTGCGGACGTGACGCTTCTTGGCGACGAGACTCGCGAAGCCCTTCTTGAGCTCGTTCGTGAGCGTCGGGAGCTCCGTCTTGCCACCCATGGACTGAACCGTCTCCTCCGACGCGACCGTGATGTCGGCGGACAGCGAGATGCCCTGGAAGCGCACCTCCATCTGCGGCAGCGCGCGGCCGAGCGCCGTTTCGACGCGCGTCGCGATGTGCTCATGGAGCACGTGCGGCCCACGCGCCATGAGTGCCTTCCCGGACGTGTACTCGAGCTTCTGGCACTGGTCCTTGTTCATCATGACGGAGTGAATGGAAGTGCGCGTGTGCGGTGCGAGAAGAGAAGAGAAAGGAGGTTGGTTCGCTGAGACGAGAGGAGGAGGACGAGAGGAGGTGGTTCAGTGGTCGCCGCTGGGCAAAAGCGGGAGTGAGCTCTAGCTGCTGCTGCTGCTGTTGTTGTGCTTGTCAAGCGACTCTCGATCGCTCGCTCGATCGCTTGCTTCGTTTGATGTCGATGCGCGCGCGTCCATCTGTGTCCATGCGCACAGTGACATCGCGTGAATGCGAACCGAGCGCTCGCGCACGGCCAGTGCTTTTGCTTTCGCCGCTCGCTGTTTGCTGTCGCCTAACGCTGTCTGCCAGACAAACAAACACAACAACAACAACAACAACAACAACGTCCGGCGCTAGTACAGTCGCTCGTCGCAAGCCGAGCTGCACTCACGGTCGGCTCGCTCATGGCATTCACTGGTTGGTTGGTTGGTTGGTTGGTGTCGCTGTCTGCATGCAGGCGTGCAGGCATGTGTGCGCATGAGCCTCGAGCCTCGAGCCTCCGTCTCGGCGACACACAGCAACCAAACAACCAAACAGACAAACAACAACAGACAGACAGCAAGTGGCAAATGCAGACAAACAAGAGCAAGAGCAGGACAATGGCGGACAGGTGGTGGGGCTCGTGTGGGCATGTCGCAGTCGCTTGCATGCACCGACCGAGGCGAACGACACCGGACCATTGCGGCGACACCACCATTGCCATTGTTGTCGCTGCCACTCGCTACGTTCACCACTCATCGCATCAAGCCGATCGCATCAAGCCGAATCGTCAGATGCAGGCACGCAGTCATCGATCCGTCAAGCAAGGAGCTTGTCTTGCCTTGCGAGAGAGAGAGAAACTTGAGACTTGAGACTTGCTGCGCCATGTTCATGTTCGCGCCAAGAGTGTCTGTCGGTTGAAGCTCACGACACGCGGCTCGATTTCTGCACCTCGGGCCGTCATCCTCGATGCGTGAGCCATCTTCCGCGACCTTACCTCGCTCGCCGTTTAGCGTCGCAGAGCAACCAACAAGCAAAGCAAACCGAGCGGCGAGTCACGTGGACACTGGCTTCGCTTCGCTCTTCTGCTGGTCGATCCGATCTGCTGCTGCTGGTCGAGCGCAGCACTCGCAACATTGTGCAGGACGCGAGACACAACGGCGTCCGCGAGCACATTCAGCGACAACAAGATTGCTGCTTGGCGCACTCGCACTTGAGTGCATGCATGTGTCAGGATGGCAGTCATCGACGATCAGTTGGTTGATATTTGCGGCACACAACCATGGCGCTCACACTCACTGCGTTGTACTCACGGCACCACCACTACATGTACCGCCAACAACGCACTCGTGCGGCGCTGCACTCCACACTCTGTATCTGCCTAGCACAAGTGTGGTGTACGTTGCGAGTTCTTGTGCACCTCACTTGTTTTTCGACCTGTCGTGGCGAGTCTGCGGCCAGTCCTGACGTCCATTCAAAGCGCTCAAAGCACTCGCAAGCTCCAGCGCGAGTGCTCCTGTGTGTGTGTGTGCAAACTACGACCAACCAAGCACGTTGGGATCGATTGAAAGCCTCTTGTCAATCAAAGCAACTCAACAACGAGCACAGCTGCTCGCGACGCTCGAGATCATCGAGCGCACCACTGCCCATGCGGACGCGCACTCAGCTCACAAGACGTAGTATGCGTGTGTGTGGAAGGCGCTTGAGCAGTACGTCGCGCTGCTGACGCGACGTCGAGAGCTTTGGCTCTTGTTGTCTTCTGAGCGAGCGCAATGCACCACAGAGCTCGTATCCTCAAACACCACACACACCGCCTGTTGTTTAGTGGTCTGGTGCAACGTGTGGTGCAACGACACCAAGAGACGCAAAGAGCAACAGCCAACTGACGAGCTCGCTTGCGTGGACAACAGCGCTCACTTGGCGCGTTCGCGATGAAGCCTTCACACACCGCAGCAAGTGCGTCGAAAGCAGCGCGACATCCCACCTTATCAAGAGCAACAGCAGCACAAGCAACAGTGTCACTGCCAAGTGCGTTTGCGTGGCAGCAGCGCAACGTGCTGCTTCGACGCGCTCCGTGGCTCGATGACGCTGCTCGTCAAGCATTCGTGCGCGCGCGTCTCGTGTCTGTTGCAGAGGACGTCGTGCCGCAGTACGCGCTTACATTCACAGTCCACGCAGTGCTGGCGCCTGAGCGCGACAGCGATGCGGTCTCGCATCGACAGACCGAGCAATGCGTCGTGCGTCGCGTAACCAAGCAGCACATGGCACGAGCGTTCGAGCGCGCTGTGAGCGCTCAAACACACGGCGATGTGCTGTTCGCAGAGCTCAAGACGCCGGTGATGCCGAGTCAGAAGCAGCAGCGAGGACCGCCAGCTCGCGACATTGACGACGCTGTGCGGCAGTGGCTGCTCCGAGGCACTGCAGCACCGTCGCGCGAAGCGATCGTGCAGTGGCTCCTCGCACGAATGGTCCTTGTGCCGTGTGCAAGTCACGAGAGTCATGAGCAGAATGAAGACGCACGAGAAGCTGACGCGTGGAGTCTGCTCATCTGCGGCGAAGCAGGTGCTGAGCTCCAGATAGCGCAGGTGACAAGCGTCAGCAGTGGCGCGTCCGTCGAGACGCGTTCCCAACGAACCGAGCCAACAGAACGAGAGGATCGCGACGACGACGAGTGCTTCAGAGCAACAGACGAAGATCAAGATGAGGATGAGGAGCCACCACCAGTGTACAGCGAAGAGCGTACAACACGCTCAAGCGCTCGCTCGCCTCTGAGCGTCGACGCAGACGAGCGCAGCGACACGTCAGACTTTGACGCCGCTGATGGCGATGGTGAAGGCGACGAGCACGCAGTGCCAGAGTCACTCAGTCCGTCCTTGCGTCCTTCCGCGCCAGAAGCGCGCGAGAAGCGTGCCAAACAGACTTCGCTCAATGCGTCGACTGCCTCGCTTGTGTCTCTGTCGGCGACTCGACCTGGACGCTTCGGTCCTAGCGACAGCACTCAGCGTGCAGTGTCGACTCACGGCGCCACTGACGACCAGAGCGCGTCTCCGACCAAGTCTGCGTACACGTTCGAGCCAACTGTGACGCACATACGTCGCCGCTCGAGCAGCGCTCGGTCAATGAGCGCACTTGACCCAGCACTGACGAACGAGTGGACGCAGGACCGCCGCGCGTTCACGCTCGAGCTGCACAAGTCGAAGCGCGACATCGACGCTGCGCACGCGCTGCAGCGCAAGACCGACGCGATCGCACACGTGCGCAGGCAGCAGCTCGTGACGCAGAGCCAGCGCAAGCTCCGTGTGCACGACCAGCGGCGCGACGATGTCCACTGCGTGCGGCAGCTCGTGTCCGACACGCTCGAGTACCACGCGATTCGCGACTCGCTGACGACGCAAGTCAAGCGCACGGCGATTGCCGCGACACGCGAGCGCGAGCGCATCACACAGGCGATGCGCGTCGCCTTGGGTCGGGCCGAGCGGCACTGCAAAGGACCAGTCTTGGGTCCTGGCCCGCTCTCGCAGCGCGAGATCGACGCGTACACACTGAGCAAACGCAGCGACCGCGAGACGGACGCGTTTGTGTACGACCTCCACGGTCGGCGCCACGCTACTGCCGACGCCGGCGACGTCGCGGCGCTCGGCGTCTTTGACGCAGTGATGCGCAAGATCAAGCGCGTGCTCGATCAGTCGGGCGTCGCGACGTTCCGCCAGTTCGACACGAACCGGAGCGGGACACTCAGCCATGGCGAGTTCGCTGCGGCGCTGCAGCAGAGCGGCGCGCGCCTCACACCCGAGCAAGCGCGCGTGCTCTTTGACCACTTTGACCCGAACCAGAGCGGCGAAGTGGACTACGGTGAGCTCCTCTGGGGCTTCTTCAACCGCCGCGCGTTCCTCAAGAAGTGGGCCGCGCGCAAGACGAAGCTCTCGGCGCGCGAGACCAAGCTGCTGTTCTACCAGTACGACCGCACGGGCCGCGGCGCGCTCTCGCTCGCAGACTTCCAGCTCGCGCTCGGCGCCATGGGCTTTGCGCTCACAGAGGCCGAGCTCCGCTTGCTCGTGCTCAAGTTCGACACGAACCACGACGGCTTCATCGACTACCACGAGTTCCACGCATTCGTGAGCAGCGACAGCAGTAGTGGCAATGAT
Source organism: Pythium guiyangense (assembly GCA_003730235.1). NCBI lineage: Eukaryota > Oomycota > Peronosporomycetes > Pythiales > Pythiaceae > Pythium > Pythium guiyangense. The sequence goes on along the minus strand of QXDM01000064.1, from coordinate 375,702 downwards.
GACAACGACAACAGCGCGGCTCACGACACTCGCGATGCGCGCACAGAAGACGACGACGCGAGGCAGCGCACTGGCAAGACGAAGCGCAACGGCAAGCGCAACGACAGCGCCGCTCACGAGCACTCGCAACGCAGTGACGACAGCGTCGAGCAGATCCTGAGCGAGCTCCGTGCGCTCGCAGCCACGCAGTCGACGATCCGAGCTGCGATCCACAAGTGATTCATCACTTGCACTCTCGCTCACTCTCTTCGACCATGATGCAGCAGTCGTGATGCGTCCGTTCTCTATTCGCATCGTGTACTCTCCTTCGCAAGTCGAGCTACAGTGGCTCGAGCGTGTCGAGCGGCCACCGCGGCGTGTAGCGCGCTCTCGCAGGGTCGCTCCGCATCCCGAGCTTGTGCCGCTCGAGTCCTGCCCACGCGATCATCACGCCGTTGTCCGTGCAGTACTTGGCTGGCGGGAAGATCGCGCGCACGCCTTCGTCCTCGGCGACTTGCGCCATTTCGCGGCGCAAGTACGCGTTCGACGCGACGCCACCGCAGACGACCTGCGCCACGTGCGAGCAGGAGACTTGTCAGTTTGTATGCTACGGACAACGCCACCCTGGTTTTCATAGCAAGAGCTATCATCGCTATGATAGACAGACGTACGATGCTGTTGACGTCTGCGCCAAGACGCTCTTTGCTCCACTGACACGCACGGCGCGCGCGCGTGAGCAACTGGCCGATGGCGCGGCGCTGGAACGACGCACACAAGTCGGCCTTTGTCTGATCGTCGAGCTCTCCGAGCTAGCAGTCGCACACAAGAGGGTTGTTCAGCAGAGCGCCGATGGTCTCAGACCACAAAGAGAGAGAGAGAGCGAGCACGTGGACGCACCTGTTTGACTTCGCGCAGCATCGCAGTCTTGAGTCCCGAGTATGAGAAGTCGCAGTCCTAGCACCACATGCGAGCAGAGAGCAAGCAAGAGAGAGAGAGAGAGCGACAGTGAGAGCCAATGGATGCTATCCAAGCCAGCGCAGAGACGTCGCGTGACGTACTTTGCGGTGCTTCATTGGCTCTGGGAACGCGAATGCGCGGTCGTTCCCGCGCTGCGCCATGGCTTCAATGAGGCGTCCGCCGTGCGCACCGCCACTGACGCCCGCGCCGCTGTTCTCTGCTGTGATGTCGAGCATACGCGCGACTTTGTCGAACGCCTCGCCGACCGAGTCATCCAGTGTGTTTCCCAGGAGCTCGTAGTCGCCAATGCCCTAGCAGCAGTAGCAGATACAAGAGTGAGCGACGTGAAAGAGCAATGGTGTACAGCACTCGTAGCAGTACCTTTGCGAGCACGAGGCAGCAGTGGCCGCCAGACACAAGGAGCACGACGAACGGGAACTCGGGACGCGCGACGTCTGCTTGCGGCAGGCGCGACACGAGCACGTGCGCCTGCAAGAGCGATCCGATCGGCAGTGTGAGTACAGATGCGCGCATACTAGGACACGAACAGTCAATCGACTGAGTGAGCGAGCGCACCTCGAGGTGGTTGATCTGGAGAAAGTTGACGCTCGGGTGCTCGAGACAGAGGTCGCGCGCAGCGATGAGTCCGACGTCGAGACAGGGCGAGAGCCCTGGACCAGCAGTCACTGCGATCGCCGATAGCTCCGAGACGTCTGCGAGACCACTAGGTGTACGGTGCATGCGCTCGTGTCAGTACATCTTGCCAAAGCTGACGCGTCTCACAGTCGCTCGCACCTTTGCTCGATTGCAGCGCGGATCACGTGCGGCAGGTTCTCTTCGTGCGCACGAGCAGCGAGTGCTGGCACAATGCCTGTTGTATGGCAGCACACCAGTGCGTGAGTTGATTGCATACACTACTGCGCACACATACACACACACGAGCAGCACCTTTCCACTTGGCGTTGAGTTCCCACTGCGACGACACGATGTTGCTCAAGACGTTGCCATTCGCGTCGAGCACAGCAGCAGCAGTGTCGTCGCAGCTGGTTTCGATGCCCAAGATGTACGACACATTGCGTCGTGCTGCTGCATTTCGCGTGAAGCGCGCAGCTCGTACCGAGCACTGGAGCACGCGCGCGCTCCTCGTCACCATTGTCATGATGACCATTGACCTGTTCGACAACCCTATCCTAACTTTTAAGCCCTATCCTAAAATTCTCGTTTGTGTTTTTTGCAATAACCTGTCGCAAAAATGAGACAGTGATTCGACATGTATAATGGTGATTTTCGTTGAATCGGTTTGGAGCAGTTTTGATCATTGTGAACATTGGACATGATTGGAGCAGTTTTTATCATTGTGAACATCGGACATGATTAGAGCAATTTTGTTCCGATTGAAGTAGTTTCTTCAGATTGACAACCCTATCCTAAAAGTTAAAACTTCTACAAAAATTTACAATTCTACTACATTAGAAACTTCTCCTAAATGTTGAAGGTAACAAACATAAACATAAAATAGCGGATACAAACATTAGTGCAAACGAAACTCAACAATTTCATCCAGGTGAATATAGGTATTGTCGTGCTGATTGTCATGATGGCCAATTGTTCCAAACCGCAGTTTGATATGTGGTAGAACGCGATTGCTCGAAGTACAGAAAAGAAACAGTGTGGCCACATAATTTTAAAGAAAGTCAACAATTTCGTACTGGCGGATAACTAGATAGCAACTCTCCGCCTATCCATATTTTAAGTCCTATCCAAAAATAAAAGCCAGAAAACAAAAAAATATTGTCGCACAAATGAGCAATGTAAAAATGAGACAGAATGGTGATTTTTGTTTGTACTGATTTAATTAGTCTTGTCGTGAACTATACAGATATAGGTCCTATGCGTGAACACTAAGCGCTGCTCACCATTCACTAACATCGCGATCGTCTCCAGTCGTTCCTCGTGCAGTCGTTCCTATCAGATCTAACAACAGGCTTGCAAATAATCGATGTTACTTTTCCGTATTCCACCGAAAACTGGTGACTGGCCATATATTACAACCCCTATCCTAAATTTAAAGACAATAGGTAGAAAACATAAAAAATCGTTTATCGCAAAAAAGCACCCCAAAAATGAGCACAGTAAAAATGAGACAGGGGTTCAGTACAGCATAATAGTGATTTTTGTTTGTTCTGTTTGAAGCATTTAGAAACGATGCACGTCGAAATGGATGCCTCGTCGGTGACTCCGTGGGCGTCGACGTCAATGGATTGCGCAACAGATCATCTGCAATGCGTGAGACGAAAGCTGAGTGCGGCGACGTGGGCTTGCTTGCTTGCTTGCTCCTACTTGCCATTGACCTCTTTCGCATTGGCTTGTTTCTCCTTGTAGTCGCATTGGCATGTTTCTCCTTGTAGTCGTTCGCCTATTCGTCTTCAACGTGGGCGACACCTTCACGCTGCGTCAACTCGTTGATTCACGCCGCGATTGCAGTGCTGATGCCAGCTCGCGAGTCTCTCGCCATCAGCTCATAGTTGTTCTGCAATTCATTGCGACTGTGGTTAGCAAGCCTGCGAAGACAACGCGCTCGAACACGACAAGAATCGTGCATGAAGCCGCTTGCGATGCGGCTGTCCCACAAGTAGTTCGCACAGCCAAGCGCCTAAGAGCGAGCACTTTCTTCTCGAGTTCCCACCGAACTCCGCCTCACAATGGTCAAGAAGAATTGCCGCCTGTGCGCTGTGGTCCTCGCGTGGCGCGTGGACCACTCCGTCGCATCCGGGTCGCTGCATATGTCCATCGCGGCGACAGCGGATGTTATGCTGCCGGCTCATTGCGAAGCACACGACTGCTCGAGGCTGGTGATGCCGCGCTATCGAACCACAAGTACATGTGATCGTCACTATACAGGCGCTGGCGAGCCCTAGACAAAGCTGCAAGCACGTGAGCCGTCGCTTCCGCGTATTACGCCGTCGCGCTGTCGTTTGCGCGCGCTGCGACTCGCTCTTTCAGCATTTTTGAGATGTGCTTCTTTAGCGACTCGTCCTTCAGATGAAGGACAATCGCCACATCCTCGACGAGGCGCTCTCAGTCAAGAGCGAGAACTGCAGCGCGCTCCTGCAGGTCCTTGGATGCGTGCTCGTACTCGCGTGGCGTGGTTGCTTCCTTTTTTGTCGTCGTTGATTTGATTTGCGTTGTATGTGTAGACCCAACTATCAATGTTCAACGCTTTGACTTTGAATTGCAACGGCATCCTGATGACAGCGCGCGCATTACAGATATCGCAAGACAGAGCCGCGGTGTCCGGAAGAGGCCCGTATTGGTTGCGCAGCCTGACATACTCATTGGATTCCGGCTTCTTGCAAGAGGCGTCAAGCACGTCAATTGCTTCAAGGTGTCAGTATAACGAAGGCTCTGTCGAGTGCTACGACATCAGGTTCGCTGTGAGCGCTTGTGGATGAGGGTGCGCTTGTGTGCTGAGCTCCTGATGTTGCTCTGTGTGGTGGAGCAGCGCCTTCAAGTGTGCGGCATCATCGTCCGTTGTTGCAGAAGCCAATGGATCGACAACGATCAATACGTTCACTTATTGACTCATTGAGTTTGCCTTATCGTCCCGCCAGTGCCGAGCCGAACCCTTCAACCGACTGCACACACTACAGCTCAGTGTCATAGTATCTGTTGCGGTTCTTTGTGGTTGTGTTGGGTTCGTTGGAGAGTGGCCTGTGGTAAATGCGTTCGCAAGAATTAGGGCTTGGAACGCAACACGTTGCACATACGCTGAGACGATTACTTTAGCCAGGCATGAACATGACACATTGAGTAAAATTGTGTCCACAATGAACGATTGGGGGTTTAGGCAAGTGAGTTTCACTGGCGCACAAATCCTCATCTAGAAGCGTACGCACAAGCACGCATGCACTATACGCTCGCTGGCCACTGCTTCTTGCAGTCTATGATGCTCGATGGATCGCTCGCTGTTAGAGCCATACTAAATATTGTGAAACCGACATTCAGTCCATATTTTGTTGTTATATGGTGTAACCCACACATATTTTATATACGGGATACGGGACATTTCCGGGACATTTTTGAACGCGGGACAGATTGAGAGAGAATGGGCTAAATACAGCGGCAAGCGTTTTGATCTTGGAATTTGTATGCTTGGACCGGATCGAGCGCGCCACGAGTCAGTCGACGCACGCTGTTCACATCTAAAGGCAAAGTCTCGAACGCGAGCGAGCGAGCGAGCGAGAGCATGGCGACGACGCCCGAGCAAGTGGCCGCGATGGCGCAGCAGATCAAGAGCGTGGTCAAGCGCGAGGGCTGGACGAGCGACGCGTCCGTGGCGCCGAGCATGCAGCAGATCCTCGGCAAGCTCACGACGCTCAAAGTCGACGTCGGGCTGCTCAAAGAGACCAACATCGGCGCCATGGTGCGCAAGCTCACCAAGCACGACGACGAGATCGTGCGCGGCTACAGCACGAGCTTGATGAAAAAGTGGATGCAGCAGGTCGGCGTGCCGCCGAGCAAGGACAAGGACAAGGACCGGAGCCGCAGCAGCAGCACGCATCGCCCGGCCGAGCCGACTGCGACGCCGTCGAAAGGTGCTGTGCGCACTGGCCATTGCATGATGGACGCCGCTCACTGGGTTTCACTATACTAACGAGCTATTCTTACGACCATGACGACGATCCGATGCAGGCGACGCGCAGCGCCTCGAGCAAGCGCGCAAGCGTCTGCAAGATGGCTACGCGTCCGAGAAAGCGAAGCGCGACTCGCGCACGGTCCAAGTGCTGCAGCGGCCGCTCATCAAAGGCAAGAAAGGCACGACGATCACGACTGGACCGTCGCGCAGTGCGATTGCGCAGCACCGCATGGCGCAGCAGCGGCGCGCGAGCACAGGGACCGCTGCGCCAGCGCGCGGTGCATCGGCGCCACCAGCTTCGCGACCAAGTGGCATTCTGTACGTGCTCGCTCTCATACAAGCGCTGTGAAGCTAGGGCTGTATGGCTCACTCACACTTACACACCCATCTGTGTCATTGAGCAGCTCGCGCGAAGAGCAGCATCGCTTGCGCCAGCAGAAGCTCCGCGCCTTGCGCGAGAAGAACTTGCGCGAGAACGGCAGTCTCAATGACGTCTACACGTCCAGTTCGCGCACATCTGCTTCTGCCGCAGGGGGCCGCAGCACTAGCAGCAGTGGCTCGCAGCGCGCCGCGAGTAGCAGCAGCAGCAAAGCGTCTGCACCTGCGCGCTCGAGTGCGCGTGCTGCACCAGAGCCGCCAGTGAACGACCGCAAAGCGTTTCTTGACAAGATGTTCCCGCGCGTGTGTGGCGTCGGGGGCGCGCCGCAGACAAAGGCTGGCGGTGCGAAGAAGAGTCCAGTGAATGCGCGCAGCAGCACGAGTGGAAGTGCAGCAGGCGGCGCGACTGGCGCAAAGAAGAAAGCGTACAACGAAGGGCAGCGCGAGGTGCTCGCGTGGCTCAAAGGTGCGTCTGCGTGCGCTGTTACGCGAGCTCTCGACAGCGTTCTCACTGCTTGTTGGGTGGATGGATGCGCAGGACTGGAGGTCGACATGAGCGAGTACGCGCCGGCGTTCTTTGAGAACGGCTTTGACTCGATCAAGCTGCTCGGGAACATTGAGAAAGAGGACCTCCCGGGCTTGATCCCGAAGAAAGGGCACCACCGCTTGATCCAGCAAGCGCTCGACGACCTCAAGCGCAAGCACCGCACGGCGGCGTCGTCGGCGTCACGCGGTGGTCGGCGCGACCGCCCAGTGCCAAAGCGCCGCAATCCGTACAGCGACGAAGACAGCGACGACAGCTTCGTCGTGAGCGACGGCGACGAGTACACACCTGGTGTAATCTCGGGCATGTTCCGGAAGAACCGCAAGCGGAGCTACTCGTTCGACTCGGTCGACTCGTACAACATGGAGGCGAGCTTTGACGAGATCCAGCACGAAGAGGAGCGGAGGTGCGTCGTCTTTTTTGCGGACATTTGATTCTACTGCGGACATACGACTCACATTTGTGTGTTTTCTGTATCGAATGACAGTGCGCGCTACGGCGAGTACGAGGACTTTAGAGAAGAGCTCCGCAACAAGAAGCTCCTGAAAAAGAAGAAGTAACCTATATACACACCACGCGCGCTTGTGCTGCGCGCCACACGACTGCGTCCATGAAGAGCCCGAACGCCACTTGCGCTGGCATCATCAGTGGCACGAGCGCGAGCTCGAGCACGCTGTTCATGCGCGGCGCGACGCCGTTTGCGAGCGCACGCAAGAAGATCAGGAGCTCGTTCGTGATGCCAAAATCGCCGTTGTGGAGGCCGGAGATGAGCGACACTGCGACGGTCTCGGGCGACAAGAGCTCACTCACGCGTTCGATCGCCTGCGTCTCGCACGGCTTGGTCAGGCGCTCGTGCGCAAACATGGGCGTGTCGATGTTCCCAGCGAAGAAGATGCTCACGCCGATGTTGTGCATCAGGAGCTCGTTCCGCAACGCGTCTGCGAGTCCGTGTGTCGCGTACTTGGACGCCGAGTACTGCGAGTAGCCGATCCAGGACGTGAGTCCGAGACCAGAGCTCACGATCACGACCTGTCCGCCACTGCGCTGCGCGACCATCGACGGCAACGCGGCTTTGAGCGTGTGCACGGCGCCAAAGTAGTTGACGTCCATGAGCGACCGGAAGACGTGCAGTGATGTGTCGACAAAGTACGCGGGCATCGACGCGCCAGCTGAGCAGATCACGTGGTCTGGTGCGCGTCCGTGGAACACAAGTGCTGCTCCAACAGCTCGCTGCATTGCGGCAAAGTCAGTCACGTCACAGGACGGAGCAAACACGCGCGGAGCTGCTGATGCAATGTCACTCGTGTCGCAACGCTCTGGTAGTTGCTCATGTGCTGCGACTGCTTCGATCGCAGCTTTCGCAGCCAGTGCGCACGTACGCTTTTGCGAGTCCGAGTCCCGAGTCCGGAGTGATGAACACGTGCTTGTTGTTGCAGATGTCAAACCTTTGTGTACGCGAACGACTGATGCATGGTGTCGCAAACCCCGACAGGTACAATCGTGGCCCGGTAAGAGAGAGATCGTGTGTATCATAATCAACGTCACAAGCAAGAGCGCAACGTACGAGCGCGATGAAGAACGCGAGAGCGCCAGCAGCGACGACGACCCATGTCGTCGCCATCTTGTGCTTGTCAGTTCATTTCTCAGAGAGTTTACTGTTTCTGCCAAAAGTATATGAACACCCTCGCTTTTGTCACTACCAAATCGATCCTCTTGTGAAGACTCGCGATGATCGACGCATTCATGACAAGCTCGCAACAACAACGACAACACGAGAGATGGAACTGCGCACGCGCATCTTCGAGGACTTGGAACTGCACATCGAGCGATTCGACTACGTTGATCGAATTCAGGCCAGCTCGCTGCCTTGAGCAGAGCTGCCATAGTGACGACCCTTCTTGCGAGGAGGCTTGCCAACTTGTCGTCGCTTGCGGCTGCTAGGGCCAAACTCTCGCCACAACGACTCGACCTCGGCGTTGTAGCGTGCTGTGTGGGTGTTAGCGAGCAATGAGCCATACAGCTAGTGAACAGGAAGCAGCACGTACGAGTGTTTGGCGAGCGGAACGTCAGCTCCATGTTCTCGATGTTGTCGTAGGTTGCAGCCTTCGTCATGTTCGCTGACCCGTTCAGGCGGATCTTGCGGTCAATGATGATCAGCTAGCACACAAGTTGGTGAGCCAGAGCATTGAGCTTACACCGGAAGCGCAGCTTGCCGCCGCGCACCTTGTCGCGGTGTTGGAGGCGTTCTGAGCAGTATGACATCTTCGCTTCGCTGGCGTCGTGTAGCACTCGGACTCGAATGTGTCGCTCCGCACATCTGATGAGTGTCGAGACAACCTGATTCGCGTCCATTATACGAAAACAAAGTCAAAGGTGAGAAAGTAACATATTTGAGGCACTCCAAGCGCTAAGACCACTACGACACACGCACACAACCTCATCGGACGACAAGATGTACATGACGACATCGATACACTTCTTGGCGCCATCGAGCAGTGCCAAGATCTTCTCCAGCGACACTTGTTTGTCGCGAAAGAAGAAGACGTCGTGTGACGCCGAAGGCATCAAAGATGTCTTGCGCAGCAAGCACGCGACGGTTGATTCAGACACACGCACACTAAACACACGACGTGCCTCTTCGGCGAGCGTCTTTGTCGACTTGCGGCAGTCATCGAAAGATCACTTCGCAATGGCCTTTTCCTGATCAAGAGTCAACGCACGAGGCCGGCCTACTGGCTTTGCCTTTGGTGGCTCTGCGCGTTGACTGAGCTGTACATGCAAATGCACTGTAGATTTAGGCATGCCAATGGCTGCGGCCGTGGCTCTCACACTGGCGCCAGCCATGTGCATCGCCACGACTCTCGCATGGCGCTTCACACTCACGTACCTGTGCGCGCGCATCGTCGGCGACGCAGCGCCTGCGCCGATGCTACCGCTGCCGCGCGCCATGTTGAAGCGGTTCTGCGAGAAGATCAGCGAGAACTACAGTCGTTCGGGAACATTCCCTAGTAAAGATGAAAACCATGACGGTTCGGAACACTTATCGATCGGGACGAATCCCGAGCAAAGAAAGAATGAACCGACAATGTGATATGTGATATGTAAATTTGTATGTTATAAACGGTGCAAGTCATCTATAAGCTGTGGAAAATGGCATTGAGAAATCATCATTACAATTGTCCTGAAACGCCTATTAACTTGGAAATGTATGTGGCGTGAAACAGTGTTTGAAAGCAAGATAGTGAAAAAAACGAATCTGAAACGCTTATTGACTTGGAAACGTATGTGGATTGAAACGCCAGTGTGAAGATTTGATAGTGACGATAGTGCGGTTTTGAGACTTTGAATAAAAAAATCAAGTGAAGTGTTCAATATTAAAAAAATTGAGCAACTCATTGACGATTTGTATGCAGGTGTTCAATAAGCTTTCAAAGGAAATTGTAATCATTTGTTGACAACAGAGTGAATGCAAATATAAATTATTACAAGTAATCCCTTTCTGATTGGCTGCTGAAAACTACAAAACTACTGGACACCCACAACATACTTTATTCCATACTAAAAGTGTCCAGAATTTTGACTGATTTTTTTGGGCATCGATGCTTGAAGTGGAAATTAGAAATTGGAAAATGTCTGCATTTGAAATAGAAAACCTGCCTAAAAGAATAGTGCTTTAGGAAGGCTGTGCACACAGCGACACCCCCACTTTGCAGTTGACCACGACTCACTCAAGTTGCTCAAGCAAGAAGACTCAAGATGCTCTTTCGCTCGCTCGGCCGCGCGTCCCGCAAGCCTCTGCGCGTGCAGCTCCTCGCGCTCCGCCGCAACGGCCGCGCGATTGCGCCACTCGAAGTCGATGTGCCTGGCCAGCGCCAGCGCTCGGGCGCGGCTGCACCGACGCTCGCAGTCGTCGCTGCGTCGCTCGCGACAGTCGGTGCGTTCGCAAGCTTCTCGACTACTGCGCACTCGGAAGCCGCGAGCAATGCGGACGCTGAGGCCGCAAAGGCGGCACTCGAGAAAGCGTACCCGCTACCAGACTACTTGCGCTCGGCCGAGGACTTTCTGTACCCGGCGATCCAGCCGTTCAACACCGGGAAGCTCCAGGTCTCGAAGACCCACAGTCTCTACTACGAAGAGTGCGGCAACCCGTACGGCAAGGTGCGTCTTACGCTAGCTCTGTGTGTATTGGTGTGTGTATGGATGGCTTGTGTAGAGTGAGACACAACGTCTTCACACACACTCACTCACATCTTTGTGACTGCAGCCTGTGATCATGGTCCACGGCGGTCCAGGCGCTGGCTGCTCGGACGGCATGCGCCGGTACCACGACCCGCGCGTCTACCGCATCATCTTGCTCGATCAGCGCGGCTCGGGTCGGAGCACGCCGCACGCGTGTTTGGAAGAGAACACGACGTGGCACTTGGTCGAAGACATGGAGAAGCTCCGGCGCCACCTCAACATCGAGCGCTGGCAAGTCTTTGGCGGCTCGTGGGGCAGTACGCTGGTACGTCTATGGTGTGTGTTGCTTTGAAAAGAGTGTATGTACTGACCTCCACTCGCTGTCTAGTCGCTCACGTACGCGATCACGCACCCGACGCGCGTGACGGAGCTCGTGCTGCGCGGCATCTTCCACTTGCGCAAGAAGGAGATCGACTTTTACTACCAGGTGCGTCCTACGGATCGATGAATAGCTCGCTCATGAGACCATCACTCACGGTCTACACATTCAATCATCCACACGCAAATGCTGACAGCAAGGAGCGAGCTTCATCTACCCAGACCGGTGGGAGGCGTACCGCGACGCGATCCCAGAGGACGAGCGCCACGACTTCCTCACGGCGTACCACAAGCGCCTCACGAGCGACGACCCGAACGTCCGACTCCCAGCGGCGCTCGCCTGGACGACGTGGGAGCGCACGACGAGCAACCTCATTCCACCAGTGCGTCGCTGTGTCTTTGTCTCTCTTGACTGTTGATGCAATGATCACTAACAGATCGATGGTCATCACGCTTGCTCGCACTAGGCGAACGCAGAGGAGCAGTCGATGAGCGACGCCAAGTTTGCCGAGGCGTTTGCGCGCATTGAGAACCACTACTTTGTGAACAAGGGCTTCTTCCCGTACGACGAGTTCCTGAACGAGAACGCGTTCAAGATCCGCCACATCCCGACCGTCATTGTCCAGGGCCGGTGCGTCTCACTCTCTCTGTTTGCTTGTGGTGCTTGTGCTCATGCCACTCACTCACATCTTCAATGCACGTGCAGCTACGACGTCGTGTGCCCGATGCAAACAGCGTGGGACTTCCACAAGATGGTCCCAGAAGCCGACTTCCGCGTCGTCCAGACCGCGGGGCACTCGGCCATGGAGCCAGGCATCGCAAAGGAGCTCGTCGACGCGACGAACAAGTTCAAAGACCTCTGAGGCGCATCCGTCATCATCACGACGCGTGCCGTTCTCACAAGTTCCTCACGACCCGACCGAGCGTCTCAATGAAGCGATCAAGAGAAGCAGAAGACCAACACTCACGGATCACGACCAACAATCCCTTAAATACCCTCACGTCTTGACCTGAACAAACTCTCTACCCAAACAGCATGCTCTCGAACCGCGGTGTCGTTGGACGCGCACTCGCACCGTCAGTGTCAAAGTCCATGGGCGAGTGCGTCGTCGTCCGCGCGCGCTTGCCGCTGTTCCCGCCCGAGTGCGAACCTGTCGGACTCGCACTGCCGCTCACGCGACCGCTTGCGTCTTTGCCGCCGCTCGCGCTGCGCTTGTAGCCGCCGTGCTTGGCACAGAGCCCCGACGTCCCGCGCGCGCCAGTCGTGCAACCGTCGACAGTGCATCGGTAGCCGCCGCCGTGAAAGAGGCACATCGTGCTGCTCCCCTGTGCGCCTTTTGCGCAGTTGGGCATCGCGCAGCGCTTGCCGCCGCCGTGCTTCTGGCACAGACCCGACTTGCCGCGCGCGCCTTTCGTGCATCCTGGCGCTGTGCACGGCCGGAAGACGTTCTTCGACCGCGGCTTCTTTGAGATGGGCTGGAGCGACTGCGTGTCGCCGCCACTCTGTAGTGGCTGCTGGTGTTGGTGTTGTTGCTGGAGCGCATGGTGGTGCTGCGGAAGACCCGCGAAGTCGAATGTCGTGCCGGGCAGCGCCGATGGATCTGCCATCGCGCTGTACATGCTCGCGTTGTACGGCGTCGCCACCGCTGAAGCGTACGACTGCTGCGACTGCGGGTCGCTACTCGCGTACACGTCGTCGTACATGGACGACGACGATGCAGGCGACCGCGTTGGCAAGTACCGCGTGAGCTTGTCGCCGCTGCCAGACGGTTCGAGGTCTGCTCCTGGCGGTGCGTGTTGGTACATCGCCTGCTGCTGCGATGCTGCAGACTCGACTGAGCCGTAGTACGAGTGGAGTCCGTAGTCACTCCGTGCGTACGGCGGCATCTGCTGCTGCGACTGCTGCTGCTCCGCGCCGCTCTGGTGATGGAGCGACGTGAGGAACATGGCGTCAGTCAGCGCAGTCGGCGTCACTGGCGCAGCCGACGACAGTGTCGACACAACTAACGGTGCGCTCGTCACTGGCGGCGCACTCTGCTGCTGCTGCTGCTGTTGAGCAGAAGCGCTCGTTGCTGTCGTAGTGTCCGTCCAGTCCTTTGTACTGCGCAAGATGCTGAGGTTCTTGCTCGCGTAGCTCGGATGCGGCGCGGGTGGCGGCGGCGGCTGCGGCTGGAAGATCGTGTCTGCGACGGGGATCTCACTGAACTCGCTCTGGCGCGGCAGCGTGCCCATGAACGTGCTCGTCTTGCCGACAAACCGCTCTCCGTTTGCGCTGCTGCCGTTGCTGCTACTGGCGCCAGACGCCCCAGCGCTCTTGGACCGCACTGCCATAGTCGCACGATCGCGCGCGGTCTTGTCGTGGTGCGACCGCGCGTGGTCGCCTTTCGCGCTTTTGCTGCTCTTGCCACCGCCGGCGCCGCCGCCGCCGTTCACGCCCGGGATGCCTTCGTACGGATCGAGGCGAAAGTACCGCGGCAAGAGCTTCTCTTCGCCTTCGAGGATGCTCAGCGGATTGAACGCCGGGCGGTACTCGGGGACGTTGTCCGTCAAGCGCGGGATCACGAACGGGTCCGAGTGCAGGACCTTCGTGAGCGGCTCCTCCTTGAGCTTGTCGTTCGTGAAGAGGTAGTACAGGTCTGGGATGTTCTTGTTCCGGACGTCGTCGCCGTACTGCGTCGCCTCGGGCTGCACAGTCTCGGGGCTCGAGTTGCGCACGACTGGGATCGCCTTTGGGTCCGTATCTTGCAGCGGCGCAGCGTCGAGTTCGCGCTCGAGTGCATCGTCGTTGTCGTCGTCACTGTCAGTATCGTCTGGGTCACGACTCTGCTGCTGCTGCTGCTGCTGATCTTGCTGTTGACGCGCCGAGTCTTCGCGGAGCTTCTGCTCGCGCTCGACTGCTTCGTGGAGCAAGTTCGTTGCGTGATGCGTTGCGCTCGTGTCTCGCGACGTGTCCGCTGCAGACACTTGCTGCTCAGTTGGCGCTGCCATTGCAGCGTCCGGCGTCTGCGCAGACGGCGCGTCGCTCGCGTTGCTTGGGTTGAGCGAGAGCGATGCAAACGGCGGCGGCGAAGCAGACGACGACGACGAGGAAGAGGCAGTCGCAGCAGCAGCGACAGCGAGTGCAGCGAGCGGCGCGCCTGCGTCCTGTTGTTGTTGCTGTTGCGGTGCACGCTCGTGACTCGCCATCGCGTCAGTCAAGAGCTATGCGCGCACACACACACAAAGCGCTTGACGACGTCGTCGACGGTTCTGAGATTTCTGCGGAATGCGCGCGCGTCGACTGGCCGATGGACACACTCTAGGGCGGACAGTCGTCGTTGATGACAGCTCGGGACGGCAGCAGCGCACGTCGTCGTCGTCGTCGCGCAGAGGAAGGAAGGAAGAGAGAGAGAGAGAGAGAGATGGCTCACTCGCGTGCGGCGCTCCTCGTGCGTCGCTCTGGTTGTAGTCGTCAAGGCAGACGGCCGAGAAGGTCAAGGAGCAGCAGCAGCTGGTGCGCATCAGGCGCGAGCGTCGGCGTCGGTGGCACCAATCCGCACCGACAACGCGACGACCCTTTTAAAAGCGATAGAGTCTGTAAGTGCATTGACGGGGTACGTATTTATACAAACTTCAATTGTATGCTTTTGTATACAATCGACCAAGCCAAAGAGATCGCTTTGAAAAGGGATTCATTTACACGCCAGGTTGCACTTTGATAGGTGAGCTCTTTGCCACCACCAGTTTTGCGACCTGCGTCCACGTGTGCGCGCTGGCTCGAGCTCACATGCGTTGCTCGCTCGCTTGCTCGGTCGGTCGGTCAATGCAAGCAGTCGAGTGTGGTGCACTTGCGCGGCACTGCTGACAAAGGTCGCGCGCGCGCCGCGATCCTCTCCTGCGCGCGCACGTTGAAGTCGCCATCATCGGCGTTGTAGTCCGCGCGGTGCCTGCGCCTGGGACGTTCGTCCGACTTGGCGGCGGCCTGACTCGCATTCGCATTCACGCCCGCTGCTCTTCACGGCGACGACGACGAGCTGATACTCGACTGACTGACTGACTTGCGCGTCACATTCACACAGCATTCGCATTCAGCGCCGACCTTCAGAGAGCCTGATCCCGATCCAATCGCTCCCTATTGCTCTGCCTGCCCGTGCCAGTCACTCGTGGTGGTGGGACGGCCACATCGTGTCGAGCGAGTGGCGCACACAGGCGCTGCTTCGAGGCATGAGGCAGTGCACACGAGCACCAAAGTGCACAAGAGCGCAAGGCGCAAACGGAGAGCGAGGGTTCATTTCGTTCGAGTCTACTTGTCGCTGCGCTGCATTGGTTTGCAGCAGCACGACGACGACCACCTTGATGAGCTCGAGCTCGAGGGCGAGGTTGGGACCACGGTAGTCACACACATACACCGTGCATGCCATAGCGCCTGCCTGCGTCCGTCCTCTCGTGGCGGTGCCGTTAGCGGCGTGTT
Source organism: Pythium guiyangense (assembly GCA_003730235.1). Lineage (NCBI taxonomy): Eukaryota > Oomycota > Peronosporomycetes > Pythiales > Pythiaceae > Pythium > Pythium guiyangense. Next base: position 360,201 of record QXDM01000064.1, on the reverse strand, counting down.
GGCATTGCTAAGCGATGCATTCACTGCAAGATGGCTACGCTGGGACGAAGCCACGCACGGGATTGACAAGCGATGACGGACATCAACCAACCATCCAACTCTACACGACTGTCTCGCTGTCGTGGACGCTCTTCGCACTCACGCAACGCGGGACGCACTCTCACGCGCTCACAAACACAAACACACGCATGCGCACGAGTAGTAGTACAGCGCACTCACGTCGGCAAGCGCAGAAAGCTTCTCGTGGACACGACGCACGCTCGTTGCACTGGCGCTCGCTCACTCTATGTTTCTTCGCCTTGAGTGCACGACATGCTTCGACACACACACACAGGCGCGCGCGTTGGCTGAGCACGCGTGGACTTGAGCGTCTCGCCAATGCCCATGGAGCTAGTACGAATCGCTCGTGCATGAACAGGCACGTGTAGTGCAGTACGGGCCACGGGCATTCCTTGCATCTCACACACACACAACCAAACAAGACGTGCTCGCTTGTTTGTGCCTTGTGTGTGTGTGTTTTGGTGTGAAAGACACGAAATATCGTTTCTTCTACAAAAATAGCCGACAATTTCTTCGACAATTTGCGCAATAAAGAGGGTCGACAGTCCACAAAAAGGTTAGCTGTACTGTTGTTTTGTATACATCAGCGACATAAAGTGGAATCCGCACGATACACAGGCTCCGGATCTTGAACCGACGCATTGATCTCAAGTCGCGCGCGCAATACACGCTCGCGTCTCGATCTCTCGCGTCTCGCGTGCGTGTATGCTGCAGCAACTGTTGTCGTTGCTCCTGCTGCTGCGGTTGCTTGTTGCTGCTTCCCGCGTGATTACTTGACGCCGCGCAAGCGCATTGTGCAACGAACAACAAGCCGCGACTTGCACTGAACGCTGAACGCTACTGCTGCGCGCGACTTGCTCGCACCACTTCGCGTGCGCGTCCACACGCACATCGACGTACTTGCACATCGACGTACTTGCACACGCACGCGCGCAGACGCTGCTATGGCCGAGCGCGTGCGTCCGTCCGTGGCCAAGCAAGAGGCGCTCATGCGGCTCATGAGCTCGGACCCGAGTCTCATGGGCACGCTCGACGACGACTTGCTCGCGTCGATCACGCTCGCGTCCGAGCCTGTGGACGCGCGAGCTATGTCGGCGACTACAGCAATGTCGAGTCGCAAGAGCAAGTCGAGTCGTGCTGCGGCAACAACAACAACAACAACAGCAGCAGCGCGCCACGCGCTCCTGGACAAACGTCAGAGTCTCGAGCACGATCTCAACGGCAGCACCACCAACAGCGTCAGCAACAGTAGCAAGTACCAATCCGCTGCTCCATCGTCTGCGCGTCGTGCAAAGGTGCAGCTGTACACGCAGGCGCCGGATGCTGCGCCATCGTCGAGCCACGCGGCGAAGAAGCACGTCCTACTCCACTCCGTGTCTGCGCCAGAGCCGAGTTCAAACGCAAAGGACCCGTGCCGACGCACAAACGGAGTCACGCGAGCGAGTCCACCGCACCGACTGCTCTCGCTCCTCGACGACAGCGTCTTTGCCGCTCATGGCGACCTCAAGTCGACCACGAAGGCATCCAAGGCGGCCACTGCAGTGCAGCAGTCGCCATTGCCGCCGTCAGTCTCGTCGTCCCGTGCCGGCGCCACCATCGGAAGCCGCTCAACAAAAGCCAAGGCGAACAACCGCCGCGGACCGCAAGTCCCGCAACCAACAACGCTCTGGAGCGTCGAGCAGCAGTACGAGTTTGGCGGCAGCCACGCACTGCGCTCGAGCCTCAGCGACACGACCGCTGATGCCGAGACTGACGACGGAGCGGACCAGAGCGCGATCGAGAGCACGCACAGCAGCAGCCACGGGAGCAACGACAGCGACGAGTCGTGCATCAGTATGTCGTCTGTGAGCATGCAGGACACTGGCAGCGGCAGTCACGCCACGCGCACTAGTGCGCTCATCGACCTCCCGCCGCCAGTAACGAACGCGCGCGCCAAGTCGTCGGCGCTCGTGATGGACCACCGGTGCTTCGTTGCGCGCGACCAGTGGGTCCCCAAGAGCACGCGCAAGTCGTGCTCTGTGTGCGAGCGAGACTTTAACGTCCTGCGCAAGCGCCACTCGTGCCGCATGTGCGGCGAAGTGATCTGCAGCCGCTGCTCGGTCTTCCGCGCCGTGAACCTCTCGGTCGTCGAGGGCAAGTGCCGCATCTGCTCGTGCTGCTCGGTCTCGTACCGCAAGAAGCTCGACGAGCTCGCAACTGGCGCGACCGACACAGCGTCGCCAGCGGCACTGAGTGCTGATGCGGTCGACGCGAACGCCTCAGTGCCTGCGGCATTGCCGCCGTTGACTGCGTCGTCATTGTCGACTTTGCTGACGAGCAGTGCACCGATGGCGACTGCCGAACCAGAAGACGGCGGCAGCGAAGACGACGAGTGCGCGAAAGCGAGCTACGACTCGGACCTCTCGACGCTCCTCAGCGGCGACTGCTCGTTCTCGAGTCCATCGATCTCGTGTGCGAGTGACGTCTCGCTCGCGAGCTTTGCGTCGTCGTCGTCATCGTCGCGCAACATCGAAGCGGAGCTCGAAGCGGCGCTCAAGGCGCGGCAGCTCGAGAAAGAGGTCGAAGCGAGTCGAAGTCGCATTCGCGAGCTCGAAGGCACGATCGCCGAGCAAGAGAACCAGCAAGAGCGCCTCTCGACCGAGCAACAGGCGCAGCTGACGGAAGCACGTCGCGTGATCAGTCTCTTGCAAGCGCAGCTCCAGCAGCAAGAGGTCTCGGCGCGCGAAGCCGCGGCGACGCGCGACACGATCTGCCTCACCAACTTGCGCCAAGCCGAGGTGTACGCGACGGACGACGACGAGAGCCGTGCGCTCAAGAAGAAGCTCAAGGTGCTCGAGCGCCAGCTCCAGCTCGCAGGCATCAACGTCGCCGAGGTCATTCCGTACGACGTCGCGAAAGCCAAGGTCGCTGAGATCGCGCGGCGGCTCCAGGAGATCGGCTCGTCCGAGCTCGTACTCGACGACAAGGTCGCACAGGCCGCGGCGCGGAAGGAGTACTACAAGCTCGAGCAGGACATGGAGAAGTACAACACGGCGCTCGTGATGACAGACGAGTACATCGAAGAGGAGCGGCGCAAGGAGCAGGCGTTTGAAGACGCGCACTGCGCTGCGAACGCCGCGGCGCTCGCGCTGCTCCGATCAGCGATCCCAGTCGAGATCTCGCGCTTGAGCGAGCAGCAGCTCAAGCAGCTCGCGACGCCGAGCGGCGTGGCGTTCCCGCCAGAGCTGGCAAAGCGCCTCAAGCGCACGAACGTCCTGCAGCTCGTGCGCGTGGCGCCGAGCGACATTGTGCGCATGCACCCGAGCGTGATCGAGGGTTTCCGGACGACAGGGCTGACGCTCTTGGAGCGCCGTGCGCTGCACGTGGTCATGCAGACGCCGTTCCGCGAGTGGAAGCGACAGCAGATGGACGAGCTGAGCCAGAAGAAGTTCCAGTGGTACAAGAAGCTCCGCGACGCGCTCGTGAGCGCCGTTGCGAGCTACGAGCAGCATTGTGCGTCGGATGAGACGTCATCGAGCACAGAGGCGCCAGTGCACGCGTGCAAGCTCCTCGGTCTGTCGTGTCCTGTGCGCGCAGAAGCGCGCGTCGAGGCGCTGTACGCCACAGCGCTCGGCTTCCCAGCCACAGACGTGTACTTTGTGCAAGAGGTGATCAAGAGCGACCCGGACGGCGCGGGCGAGAAGGCACTGCAAGAGGCGCAGTCGTACGCGCGCGAGGCGATCGCGAACCAGCGCCAGCGCGAGCTCAAAGCGCACTACCGTACGCGCATGCGGGACGTTGCAATGGCGATGGGAGCCCTCGAAGAGATCGACGCTGCGCTCGAGCGCCTCGAGATGCTCGATGCACCGTGCGTGTTGCCGCTCGAGCGTGGTGACAGTACCGATGGCGCAAGCGAGCGCGAATTGACGAGCGCGTGCGAGTCGATCGTCCAGACTGCGCGTGAGCTCGTGCTCTTGCTCGCCAAGCGCGCAGGCATCTGCGTCGTCGGCAAGCGCAACGCTGCGAACGACGAAGCCGACACGCGGTCGCGACTCGAGCGCCAGAGCGCTGCACGCGCCACAGCGATCGTGAGCAGCATACTCGACGACGTCGACGCGTTCTTTGCACGCACGAGTGCGAGTGGCTCGGCCCTCGGTGCACTCCGGTTCGTGCGCGAGCTGCTCGCAGACGTGCAGGAGAAGAACCGCATGCACGCCGCGGCGCAAGGCGACGAGAGCGAGCTCAAGGACGAGACGAGCAGCTCAAGTCGCAGCAAGCGCGTGCCGTGGAGCGAGCGTCCTCAGTTGTCAAAAGCGGCAGCGACGAGCGCGTCTACGGGCAGCGACGACGCAGTTCGGATAGCAGCGCCACCGACGCGATCGTCGCCTGCTGCTGTGCTCCCGACGAGCGCGTCGCTCTTTGACGCGATTCGTGCGCGCAAGCAGCAGAAGCAGCAGACGCAGCGCAGTGCGTCCGAGCGCGACGAGCGCACGAGCGCATCGACGACGTCTTCAGTGGAAAAGGCGTCGGCGCCAGTGGCAAAGGCACCGCTCGACCTCTTTGCGGCGATCCGCGCGCGCCAGGCAAAGCTCGCAGCGCCAGACGCGAGCACGACGAGTGCGTAAAGCGCGTGACCTTGTCGTGGCATGTGGCGTGTCTGAAGACCGTCGGCACCAACGCTCAGGAGAAGCAGTAGCGCAAGGATCGCCACCACTGTTGAGCAGCGCCTCGACCCAATTGTCTGTCTGTCTATTACTACTACGTCTCGCTGTCGAGCAGCAGCCTCACACACACCCACGCTCGTACTAGGAGCTTCCTCTCGACTCCCGACGCACTCGCACTCGCTCGCTGCTCGCACGGCGTGCAGTCACGTACGCTACACATACTCACTGCCAATGCTGCTATCGTCGTCCTTTACTACTCGCCCATGGTGCGACTACGACTGCACGATGAAGCGCATGTCAATGGGCTTTGGTAGGCGCTTGAGCATCTCCATCGTCTCGCTCAGCCGGAGGTTCTCGGTCGAGTAGTTGTTGAACGACACGAGCCAGTCGCCCGTCCGGAGCTGCTCAATGCCAGGCGAGAAGCCAGCGCCTGTGAGTCGCGACACGACGATCTGCCCGTTCTTGCGCTTGAACGTGATGCCGAGTGGTCCTTCGCTCCAGCACACCCAGAGCTCTGGCAGTGGCTGCGGCGCGTGCGGTCGTTGCACCATCAGACTCGATGAGTCGTCAAAGTCCGAGTACGGACTCATGCCTGCGCCGCCGAGGTGCGTGCCGTTGCGCTGGCGCTGAGCTTCAATGTACTGCTGTCGCAGCTCCTGGAGCCGCGTCGTTGGCGGCGGCGGCGCTGGCGCTTCCATCGGATAGAACGACGTGTAGTGTGGCGGTGGTGGTAAAGCGCCAAACGCATCGGCTTCGTGCGCCGGTGGGAGCGCCGGTGGCGGTAGTGGCAATGCTCCAGAGCTCGGGAGATGGCGATCGGACGCAACACTCGCGCTTTCGCTCGCCAATGGCGATCCTGGCGCAGCGCGTACAGAGTCCAAGACGTGGTCGAGCGACCGACCAGACTGCGTGAACATGTCGAGGTACGACGGCGGTGGCGGCAGCGCCGTGAGCTCCGGCGTCACGACGACGCGGCCCGCTTCAATGTCAGAGAACCGCGGGAGACTGCTCGCTGGCGCAAACGGCACGTCTGGCCGTTGCGGTGGCGGCTGTGGTGGCGCAACGTACGCGTTGCTCGCTTGACTTCCTGACTCCGAGATGCTGTCGTAGTCGAGATCACCGCGCTCTGAGTGCGCGGTGATCGGCGGGTGCATCCGGATCGTCGCGTCGACTGAGCTCGACGGATACGGCGCTGTGCGCGTTTGCCACGAGTCGCCGTCGCCGCCGTCGTGCGGTGGGTGGATCGGGTGGCGCGCTGGCCGGCGCGTTCCAGCGCTCCGAGCGCGCGTGATGCCGTGTGGATGCGGCATCGGCGCGGCGTCGGTGCTGTTTCGTGCATTCGCAGCGGCAGCGGCCGCTGCTTCCTCTTCGCGGAGCTTGCGGAACGACGGCACAGGTCCGGACGGCGACGCAGGCGCTGCCGCAAGTGTCACAGGCGCCGCACTCGGCTCCGTGACGTCGTCACGCGGCTTCTCAAACACGAGCACGACGGGCTTTGGGACCGTCTTGAGGAGCTCGAACGCGCCTGCGATGCCGCGCGACGCGACGTCGACGTCTGCGATGCGCACAAAGATGTCGCCTGGCGCAATGTCTTTCGTCATCACAGGGTTCCCAGCGCCTGTGAGGCGCGAGACGTACACGAGGCCGCGGCTGCCAGACTTGATCTGGATCCCCAGTGGTCCGTCGGTCCAGAGCACGCTATACTGCCGAGGCGCCAGTGGCGGCTGTACTACTGCTGCTGGTGCTGGCGCTGGCGTAGGAGCTGGTGCTACGTCGCACGGCAGTGGTGCTTGGCGCCGAAAGCGCAAGAAGATCGGCTTTGGCGCGCGCTGGAGCATCGTGATCGCGCTCTTGAAGCCGATCTCGTGTGTCTTGTAGCCGTTGATGATCAAGAGCACGTCGCCGGCGCTGATCTGCGCCACGGACGGACTCACACCGACGCCGCTCACAGTCTTGACTGTCGGGTACCCGCTCCGGTGCTTCAAGCCGCAGCCGAGTGGACCGCTGTCCCACACGACGTCGTACTCTGGCGCGAGCGTCGGTCCTCTCCGCCCGCGGTCGTCGTGGCCGCGACCGTCGTCGCGCGAGACCATCACGAACGACGCGTCCTGGTCCGTCACTTCGATTGTTCCAGACGACGACGCCGGCGATCCGACTGCTGCTGGTCCAGTTGGTACACTCGCTGTGCTGCTGTACGCGTACGGCGGCGGTGGCGGCAAGAGCGTACTCGCAGCGCCGCTCACGATGCTCGGCGGCAGCGCATTGAACTTCATGGGCTCGAACTCGAGCTTGAGCGGGAACCGCGGCTGCTTGAGCTGCTCAATGATCTCGAGGAACGGCACGCCCTGGACCGAGATGCCGTTCAAACCGATGAGGACGTCGCCAGCGCGCGCGCAGTGGAGCCCGAGCGCAGTGCCTTTCTTGTTCACGCGGCGGATCACGACTTGACCAGCAGCGTTCGCTTTGAAGAGCAGACCGAGCTGACCGCCTTCCCACGTGATCACGTACGCATCGTCATCTTCATCGTCGTCATCGTCGTCGTCTGCCATGAACGTCCGGTTGTTGCTCGCAGCGCCGTAGTCAAAGTCGAGCGGCTGAGCGCCAAAGAACCGCGCGGTGTCTGGCGCCGGCAGCGACGCCGCGTCCTCAACGAGCTGGAGTGCCGAGGTGTTGCCTTCTTTCAGCGACAGCGCCTGGAGACGCTCGTATGGCGTGAGCGCTGGTTTCTTTGCGGCGTCAAACGGCGGTGGCGGCGAAGATGTTGTTGGGAGTTGTGCGGATGGCGCTGCGCCGCTCACAGGTGTGACTGCGAGCTCGTCGATGCCGGGCTCGTTGCCAAAGCCCATGAGTGTGTTCATCTTCTGCAGCCGCAGCTGGATGTACTCGTCCGGCGGGATCGAGTCGTCGCCAAAGCCCGAGTCGTCCGAGCCTGCTGAGTCGGAGCGCAAGTCGCGCGCGCCGTTTGCGTGTGCGGCGTCTGGTGTCGGCGGCGCGCGGAGACTCATGGTTGTAGGACACGAGCAGCAGCACTAGGAGCTGCAAGTGTAGATGTGGGCACGCGCACGAGCACGAGTGGCGTCACTGTCGTCGTCGTCGTCGGCAGCGCCACCTTCGTCGGCTCTTTCTCGCCTATCTGTGTGTGTGTTTGTGTTGTGGCGAGCATCGAGCATCGAGAACCGGACTCGCAATAATCAAGTCCAGTTTGACATTAACTACTTCAAGCAAATGTAGACTTAGTAGATACTGCACATCAATAGAAGGACCACATCGACTAAATAACTACACTTTTTCAGTGCAAGCACCACGCGAGTCAGCGAAAGGCTCGCCAAGCACACACACACCTCGCACACACGGACCTTCACATAGCACATCGAATCAATGCTAGCAGTGGCGCAACTCGCACATATGAGCACCAGCGCACAGCTTGAGTTGGGGAGCTCCAAGTTCATGTGCGCCTCCCTACAATGTGACAACACAATTTCATTCGAGTTATGACAACAATATTTTGATGCACGAACATAATTCAAACTTAACATCAAAGTGGAGAAAGCTTGTTAGGAACATACATGCTAACGTACAGTTCTTGTACTAGCGTCCTAGTGTGTCCGTAAAGGATCGCAAGGTGTTGTGTGCGAGCGCCTCAATATTGCTCAAACAAAATATTCAAGTGGACCCTTATAGAGCTTGTAACAGACTCCATAACTTTTATAATGTCCAAGTGTACTCGTAAAGGATCGCAAGGTGTAGTAACCTGCGATCTGAAGAGTACTGAGATCGGGACCATTGATCTTTTGAGTTTCAGGTTAAGCATTGTACTGCGAGTCTTGTTAGTTCAGTGACATTCGAGGTGGAGAAGAAAGCAACTGTCGTCACACCGCACCGCCATCATCTAGTCATTCGCAGGAGTAATGAAGCGCTTCATTCAGCCGGTTTTCGGTATAGTTTCTGCAAAAATCAGTTCGGAGCTGTATGAGAATGGGTGTAGCGAGCAAGCTGTAGCACGCGTAGCATGCAACACCACTTGGCCTTGAGCGTATCGTTGCGGTCGCCATTCACGCATGCACAGAGAATGTCACATGGCTGCTCACACTGTCGACGAGAGACAACGTGTATTCAAGACCGCACAAAGAGGCGATATTTTTGCCGCTGTCGCTCAGCTCAACGACATTCCAAAGATGGCTGCTCGCAGCACAGCTTGCTCTGGTCAAGCTACTCTGCTTCCTTGCTGTTAGCGCAAGCAGAGGGCCGACGGACCTTGCCTGGCGCCAGTACGGCCGCAGCTCCCGACGCTCGTACAATGAGGTAAGCAGCGCGGTCGCATACAGACCCACGATGGTGCAAGTAGCAGCAGCACATAAGATCACAAGGATAGCGCAGAGGAAGCGTGACAGCAGGCGCGAAGCTCTCAACTTCACTTCCAATCTCACCTCCAACTGCACAAGCAGCTCCATCCCTACTCGTCACTCCGGCTCCGCTTGACCAAACCAACACTTGCGGAGGAGCGCGAGAATCGTTTAAGAAGTGTTCAGGCGAAACTGTTGCGCGTTCGTCTTCTACATGTGGAAGAAGACGCTATCTATCCGCGAAGGAAGACGAGAGAGAAGCTGTGGGTGTAACGGGGTCACCGTACACTTACCTCTAGGTACGACTAGCGGACCTTCACTCATGCATAATCGTTTCAGGAGGTGTTCAACTAGCGAGGGATCTCTTTTGAGAGGGACTCCTATTAGAGGCGCCCTATATTTGAGTGGCTCTCAGTACTGCGGTACTTTAGCGAGAGCACTCATTAAAATCAAATCGAAAACTCAGGAGTTGAAAACCACACATTATACTCAAACTTCCTCTGCTATAGTGTAAGCAAGTCACTCCCGTGACAACCTTGCTATCCTTTAAGCTACATCATAACTCAAAACATCGAGCTGCCCAGCCGTTTTAATATCCGTCGCAATTACTAACGGTTCAATAGCGACTGGGTCTAGTTCATGATGTCCTGCGCCCTAAACATATATACAAATACCAACTTCGCGCTTACACACTCAACAATTCGCCATTTGTGATCTGACGCTCATAGAATGAAAAATAATGCACAACCAAAATCTGGAGACGCGTTCAGCTAGTGGATCATTTCAACGCCACTATAAGTCTCAGCGTGTCGGTGAGGAGCGTCGGAAAGTATCAGTGGTTCGTCTGGACTACAAGATGCATAACCACGAACGTGTAGACACCATACCTGTGCATAGACACGCCCGAAGCTTTCAGTCTGCACACAGCATCATGATCAAGATTCTCACGGTTTCTTGCGCTTCGTCTTAGATGACGCTGTCTGCGACCGTGATGATGGACCATACAGCTATCCCAACAGAGCGCGACGTGCTCAGCGCCCAACGCCAGCACGGCTAAACAATTTTGGTGGGCCTCGTGAGATGCAGGCTTTGTTTGATGATCCTTAGCACGAAGGCTCTCAGCGGTCGGGTCACATATCTTCTTCTACCTCCAGACTCAGCAGTCGATTGACGCTTGAGTTCCACCAGGCCGTGAACAAATACTCTACGTATCGCACAAACCGCTACGACATGCCAATACTACATATTGCTTGGCGAACTAACACCAACAAGTCGTTCACGATGGCAATTTGCTTTCTGAGACGAGAGCGCAGTGAAGACTTTGAGTGGGCACCCCAATTGTTTGCTGAGCTTGTCATCGACTTCGAATCGATAATCATCGCGACGGATCGCGAGCTCGTCGACACAATCTCCATTCTTTACCCGCGTGCCAAGCATTTGCTGTGTGCGTGGCATGTGACCAAGAACATAGACCACCGATCAGCCTCCCCATGCACTGTGGCTTGGGCAAACCTCAGCCTACGTCTAGTAATTTGTACCTAATGCAACCTCACCTATTTTAGGTCGATCTGTCAACCCTCGATTATTGCACTATCAGTACTACCTGTTGAATTTGAATTTCGGCAGCATAGTGGACACAACTGTCTTGCAAAGCAACATGGACGATAGTCATCGCAATGGCGCTGCTGATCGTGGTGCGCATGCGTTCGCGGCGCTGCTGCCCAAGCTCCAGCACCCACTCGTGAACATCCGCGCACGTGCGCTCGCGAGTCTCGTGTTCAAGCTCCGCGAGCGTCTCGTCGACGTGCGCGCGCTCGACCGCGCGGCGGCACACACACTCACAACCAGCGTCGTAGCCTGCTGCGCAGAGCACGAACTCGAAGTCGCAGCGCTGCATGCGCTCGAGCTGCTGCTTGACGTGCGTCTTCTGTACTTGCGCACCAATGACTGCACTTCCCTATGCCCACTAACCGGCCACTCTTGTCTCTTGCACTTGCGACTGGCCGTTCGCAGAGCGATGCTGTGCTTGTGCGCGCGAGTCTCCAGCACAACGGCGCGGTGCTGCCGCTGCAGCGCGCGGCCATGAGCGCAAGCGCAGAGATCCAGACCGCGTACGACAGAGTACGTCTTCATTCGCTCATGATCTGTCCTCTCTCTCTCTCTCTCTCTCTGGCCATTGCCTCACGCGTGACGACGAACGCGCAGGTGATTGAGAAGATCTACGTGACGTCTCCGTCATCGCCAGCATCCTCATCAGCAGCTCCGACTGCGCCGTCTCGAGCCACGGCTGCTGCACCGCTGCGCCACGTCGCTGTCTCTACTGCACACACATCCACACAGCCAACTCGCTCACACACGTCTAGTCACACGACTGCGCTCGTTGCGTCCGACGCAACGCTCTCGACCACGCGCCGGACGTTCGAGCCACTGCGGCTCGCAGACCTCGCGAGTCGCGGCTGGCGCTTCCCGCCCATTGCGCTCGCAACTGTCGATGAGCAGCGCGTGTTTGAGTTCGAAGTGACGCTCCGCGTGCGCACGACGCCGGATGAGCTCGTCGCGAGCTGCCGCTGCTTCAGGACGGAGCTGCTGCGGAACGTCCCAGTCACAGTCTTCCTCGCGCGGCCAGCGATCCTCCAGCACGTGCTCTACCTCGTGCAGATGCCGCTCGTCTCGGTCAGCGACGCTGCTACTGCTGCATCACCGACGCCACCTGACGTGCCAGACGCCGCAGCGAACGCGGCGATGGCGACGGCGCTGTCGCTTGCGCTCGGCGTCAACTACTTTGACGACCTCGGCTCGCCGTCGTTCGCGCGCAAGCTCCGGAATGTCGCGGCCGCAGTCTTCCTCGCAGCGCTGCGTGCGATTGAGGTGGTCGTGCACGCGCTCGCACGCGCTGTGACGCACGATCTCGACCCAACGTTCGTTGCGTACGACTCGGTACTAGCAGGCGACGTCGCTGGGCGCTTTGACGGCACGAGGCGCGTGTTCTTTCCACGTGCAGCGCCAGTAGCGAACGCCTCTGAGAGTGCGAGCGAGAGCGCGTACTCGCTCAGCGGCGCGGTCTTTGCGATCTGCTCGAGCCTCGTGCCGCTGCTCGCGTCGCCGCGCCACCCGCGTATCCATGTCTTGAACGTCCTGCACGCTGCGCTACCGCTGCTGCGCGAGCGCGGCGTCGAGCGAACGGCAGCGACTGAGTCGCTCAAGAGCCTCGACCAACGCCGCGTGACGCAGCTCCTAGCGTTCGTTGGAGACTTTTGCTTTGCAAAGCCACTCACGCTCGCGCAGATCGCCGCAGAGTTTGGTCCGAGCGTCTTGACGCGGCTCTTGGAGCTCGTTGTGCGGCTGCTTGCGCTCGATGCGCCAGTGACGTACTGCGTCGAAGGACTCAATCGGCCAGACGCCACGGACAGAGACTGTGGCATTGCCGTGCCTGCGTCGGTCTGGCGCTTTGTCCAGCTCTGCGTCGCGAGTGCAGACGTCGACGCACTCGCAGCGCGCGAGGCGTGGGGCGTGCGCAACGTGCTTGCACTTCTGCGCGCGATCGACCCGACGCTCTCGGCGTTTGTCGAGTCGACACGACGCGTTCGGTCGACTGCACGCGCAGTTGACGCGTTCCTCACGACTGCGCAACGTCTTCACGCGCGTCCAAGCGACAGCAGAGACTCGACTGAAGACGCATCCGCGCTGCGGCTCGACGTCGCGCACCACGTGGCGAATCGCCTCGCGACGCTGGACGAAAGCGACGTTGAGAGCGCCGTCGACGGACTCCTCGTGGCGATCTGGACAGCAGCAGTCGCTGCTAGTAGTAGCTCAGAGCCACTCGCACCTGACGCTGCAGTGTTGATCCGAGCGATCGTGCTCCAAGTCGTCGACACTGGCACCCAGCGTGGCGGTGTGTGGCAACTGGCGTCGCTGCACTTGAGCAGAGAGCTCGCGCGCGTTCTCTGCGATGGCCAGAGCTCTGCTGGCGAGCTCTCGAGTGCGTCACGCGAGCGCTTTGCTGCGACTGTGCTCTGCGACGCCGCGTTCTTCTCAGCGCTACTGCTGCGAGCAGCGATGCGCATCGAGCAGCGCAGTGAGACGCGTAGTATGAGCACAGCAACCGCCAGCAGCGAAAACGACGGCGTCTGGACGCTCGTGCCGCTCGTCACTGGCGCGTTCGCAGCTGCGCAGGACACGGACATCGCGACGCTCGCGCAAGTGGTCCCGCTCCTGCAGCACGTGGCGTTCATCGAACTGCCAGAGACACTCGCATCGCCGTTGCTTCGACAGACGCAACCGCAGCTCATGGCGTTGCTCAACCGCGTCGAGACGACGCTGCCAAGTCACGCGCGGCTGCTGCTCATGACGCGGTGCTTGCTCCACACGTCTGCGTACATCCGTCGTGCTGCGGCGTCTGGCGTCCTGCAGCTCCTGTCCGAGACGGAACCTGCGGCGTTCGAGCGCATCGCGACGTCGCGCGCCTCGAGCGCGTTCAATGGCGACGACAACAGCACTGGCGGTGAAGAGGCGAGCAGCGTCGTCGCCGATCCGTTCGGTCCGTCATCGCTACCGCCACATGCATCGAGCCACTACAGCTCCGTGCTCTCGCCACTGCTCCAGCGCCTGCTCGCAACAGCGCTACCTACTCTCCCAGACGCGGCCACCTCGTCAAACGCCGCGAGTGAGATGATGCCACGCTTGGCAAAGCTCGCTGCGCTGCGCAAGCTCCTGGCTGCGAGCCGCTCGAGCGTCATCGAGGTCCGCGCACCTGCCGTGCGTGAGCTCGTGCTCTTTGTCGACAGCCTCTCGCCGGCGCAGTTTGGTCTGTTGGAAGAACTGGACGAAGTCGAGGCGATCAAGGACGCGCTCTTGGCGCACGTGACGTCAGACGCAAGTGATGCGCGGTTCATCGAGAGCGTCCTCGTGTTGCTGCGCAACCTCTTGCTCCGGAGCGAGCGCCTCCGACTGGCGATGCGAGCGGACGCAGCAGCGCTCCGTCTACTCGTGCCGCTCGTGTTTGATCCGCGCGTCGCCGTGCGTGCGCAGATGTGGTACGTCGTCGTGCTCCTGACGCTCTCACTCGACGCCTTTGCCGCTGGCGCCGCATCCGAGCGCTCGACCGGCATAGCCGCAGTCCCAGTCGCTGCGGTCGCACAGTCGTTTGGTCTCTACGCGAGCAAGTGGCGCCAGTGCGCCGTCCCATCGTGTTCGCTGTCGTCGCTGCTCGTGTCGCAGCGAGAGCAACAGCAGCTCCCGACGAACAGCAGCAACACTGGCGCTGTTGAGTCGACACTGTCAGCCACCACCAGCACCGCTGACGACGCCGACTCGGACGCATTCACGCCGCTCCACGACGTTGTGTACGTGCTCGCGCGCCTCGAGCGTGCGCCGTCGCACTCGCAGTTCCTCAACGCGCTCTACTACGTCCTGCAGCTCACACTCGCGTCGCCAACTGCGCGGTCGCACATCGCCGCGTCGTGGGAGCGCGTGTTTGCGCGCTACGTCGCCGTTGCGCCGCAGACTGAGCGGGACGAAGTCGTCGTCGCCTCAATCCTCACGTGCTTGGACGCGCTGCTGGTCGCCGACACGCCGCGCGCGCAGCAGCTGCGGCTCTTGCTCGTGATCAAGCGGTCGTTCGTGCCGCTGCTCGAGCGCGCAACGGCGCCAGCGCTCTCTCTCGCGCTCGTGCGCGTGCTGCTCCATGTCCGCGCGTCGCGCGTCGCCGACCTCTTCCTCACGCTCGCGTTCGACACGAACGTCCTCGACGTCCTGTGCCTCAAGTGCGCGAGCGCGTACGCGACGCAGTCGCTGCTCCATGCGCTCGCGCTCGAGCTCGCCCTGCGCTTTGCTACGAGCGCACGCGCACACGCCGCCACATGTAGCGCCGATGACGCGTCGGCGCTGTACACAAACGTGATCATCGAGCGCCTCGGGTCGCTCGTTGCGCCGCTGGTGTCGGTCCTGAGTCGCCATCGCGTCCCTGGGTCGTTCTTCGACCGCGACGTCTTTGCGATGGCGGCGCAGACGCTCGCAGCGATCGTGAGTGTCTCGTCGCACGCTCCGCTCCCAAGCGACAGCGCGTGGTCTTCGCGGCTGCTCTTTGATCACACGTCGCACATGCGCGCGCTCGGGTACCACCTCATCGCCGCGTCTGTGGCGTCAGGTACGCGAGGCAATGACGGCAGTGGCGATGTCGCCGCAGAGACGCGCATGCTCCAGCTCGCGCTCGAGACGTCGATGGACGCGACCGAGTGCGACGCAGTGCGCGGCGCTGCCTGCAGCGTGCTCCACGCCGCGCTCCTGCGCGTGAGCAGCAGGTCGCCGACCGACAGTGACGCGCAGCAGCAGCAGCGCTTGCGTCTCGCGAGCGTCCTCTGCAGCAGCGGCCGCGACGCGTTCGCAGTCAACGCTGTGCGCGCACTTGTTGCTGTCGGTCAGGACGACAAGCTCCTCGTGACGTGCGGTCTTCGCCTCACGCAGCTCCTGCGGCTGCTCTTGGTCCAGCGCACGGCGCTCGCAATGGACTTTGGCGACGCTGTCGATGCGCTCACTGCTGCAAGTGACGAGCGCGACGTCTTCCCAGCGCTCGTGCAGGTTCGTCGAGTGTCCAATGGGCTTCATATGGTGTTGCTCTTCACAGACTAACGACCGACTGCTCTCTCTCTCTCTTGTGTCGGTAGATGCTGTCGCTCCGCGCGTGGGACGACGCGGCGACGCGCTACTGCCGTCGGTACCCTCCACGTTGCAGCGGACGCACAGACGTGGACAACTGCGGTCGAGCCGATCGTGCTGCAGCTCGTGCGCGAGCTCCTCTTGCTCTTCACGGCTGTGCTCCAGCACGCGCGGCGCGACGTCGTAGACTCACTGATTCTGGTACAATGGCGCTCTAGCTCTCCTCTTTCTTGCTGGTCGGACGCTCGTACTGACGCGTGACTCTGTCGGTCATGGCTCTCTATCTCTCTCTCTGATGGCAGCACACGCCACTGCAGTACCAAGTTCTCGAGCTCATTCAGGACGTCAGTGCGTCTTTGGCGGCGACACTTGGCGACGACGACAGCAGCAGCAGTGGCGCTGCATCCAGCGCTCTGCTCCACTACGAGACGCTCGACGCGTGCGCACTCTGTCTGTGCGCAGTCCTGGCACATCGCACCAACGCAAGTCGCCCTCAGCTGCACCACCAACGGACAGTCGCAGCAGCCGTCGCAGAGGTGTCTGTATGGACACAGCCTCGCGTGCTCGAGAGCCTCGCGTTCTTGCTCGAGCCAACGCATCCGCTGCGCTTCCGCGCGTCGCTTGCTCGCGTCCTCATCGCAGTACGTCCGGCTTGTCATGCGTCCTCGCTCTATGGACGTACGAGTGCTGACAGTTGCTGCGATCAGCAGGTGGCGACTGATCCAAGCGGACGAGGCGTCCTTGGAGCAACGACAGCAGCACACGCACTTGGCTCACACGTCTTTGCGCTCTACCAAGAGACTACAGCAGCCGCAGCGCGGGACCGCGCGAGCACGAGCGCGACTGGGACGCTGCGCCGCGTCGCGACGGCGCTCTGCGTGTGTTTAGAGACGAGCGCTCCACTGCGACAGCTCGTGGTCGCACAGCGAGGGCTCCACGTCGCAACAGCTGCGGTCGCTGACGGGTTCCACGCGATCCGCTTGGATGGCGGCTTTGGCGGCCGCGCCAAGACACCACGCGACGACGCGCTCCTATCGCTCTGTCTGCGCATCAGCGTCCACTTGGACGTCGTCGCAGCGCTCGTCGGCGGCGACGCAGACGCGCAGACGCTCGCATTGGACGAAGGCGTCTTGGACCTCGTGCTCGCAAACTGGACAACGATGGCGCTCGCAGCGCGTCGAGGCTCGCGCGTCCTGCTCGCTGCGCTCCGGTGCGTCAACAACGTCGTGCACCAGTGCGACCGCGCAAAGGCGGCGCTCGTATCCACCACCGCGCCAGGCACTCGCACGAGCGCCACTGCGTCAGGTGACGAGCGTCCAAGTTCGCTGTTCAGTCAGCTCGCGCAGCTCGTGAGTCCTTGCGACGCGTCTGGCGCGAACGCGCGGCCATTGCGCCATGATGTTGGAGCCACCGCGCCAATCGTGCGGTCGACTGCGAGTGCGATCCTCCAAGCCGCGGCGCTCCATCCCGAGTGCCTCCAGTTCGCGATCAAGTCGAGCGTCGTCGTACGGCTCCTCCGCGATGCACAACAGCGACTCCGACTGCAAACGCAGTCGACTCGAGCCGACCACAGCGACGTCCAGACGCTGTGCGACGTCCTGCGCGTCTTGGCGAGCGTCGCAAGCTCAGACGACGGTCGTGCTGTGATCTACGCGAGCGCCGAGACCGCACTACGCGACGTCGTGAGCGACATCCTGCGTGCGAGCGCGTCGGTCCTGGCGAGCGGGAGTCTCTTTCTGCGCAACTTGGCGCTCTCGCGGCTCTCGAAGAGCTACTTTGCGGTCTGGGAGGCGTCGCTCGAGCAATTGGTCGCACACGTGCTGCGTCTCGCGTCTGCAGGTAGTGATAGTGGCAGTCGCAACAGTGGCGGTCCTGACGACACGAGGACGCTGGTGTCGCTCGCCCCTGGACGCCTGCTCTCGAGCGCGCTCTGGTCGATCGTGTTTGACAACCTCAAGGCGCGGACGCTGCTGGTCGCACACCCGAGTGCGCTGCAGCAGCTCGAGCAGCTCCACGCGCACATTCGTACAGGTACGTCTCGTGTCTCTCTGTTATGGTGCTGGTGAGGCGATGGTGGTGCTTGGTTCGTTCATCCTTGAGCGATCGTGTGTGACTGACGAACTGCGGTGAACGAACGAACGAATGATGGATCGATCCTGTCATGTGCTGAAGCAGCGCCACTGACGTCTGCAGATGCGAGCGAGACGAGCGAGAACCTCGCGCGCGTGCTCGTGCTCGTGCAGCAGCAGTAGTCACTAGTCTCTACTCAGTCGTAGTAGCAAGTGAGTGAGTGAGAGTGCGTGCGATCGACTCGAGTGTCTCTGATGTGCACGCTGGTTCTCGTAGCAATGGACAGACAGCAGACACGCACGCACAGAGAGAGAGAGCGACACTAGACTCGCCAGGTGCGCGTCTCGTACGCCCAGGCGCCGTGAGTGTGAGTGTGAGTGTGCAGCGCGTCGTCGTAAGGAGCCAACGTGCCATGTACTACCGAGTGGCACTGGGTCATCGAGCTTTGCTCCGTTCAGTCGAAAGTCGTTCGAGCGTCGAACGATTCGAAGATGTCGTGGATGATGGCGATCGCCACGTACGCACTCGACGAACACGACGCCGAAGAAGACGAAGAAGAAGAAGAAGAAGCACACAGTGCGATGGCGCACTGACTCGCTCCAGTCATTCGCACTCGGTCAGTCAGTCAGTCGTCGCGCAGACCAAGCGCCGCGAACACCATCACGACACAACAGCTCGCGACTGCAAACATGCAGGACGATCGCGACGCCGCATACAGGCGCGACGTGCACCGGCGCCTGCAGTTCCACGCCGCCGAGGTCTGCGTGAGCTACCTCGTCATGGCGCTCTTCTCGGCCTTTCTGCTCAAGTACACGGCGTTCGTGCACGCGCAGCTCGCCACGGGCGACTTGTCGTTCACGCCGCAGGCGATCCTCCCGACGTTCCGCGCCTTGCTCTGGACGCTCGCGAGTGCCGCGCTCGCGCTCATTGCGCTCAACCTCATACTCATCTGCAGCGTCTCGAGCGACGCGCTCGACGTCGACGTCTTTGTCGGCGTGCTCTACGCCGGCCGCCACTTTGTGCTCGCGCTCGCGCCGGCGTTCCTGTACCAGTCGAGCCTCTCGCGCGCTGCGCTCGTGCGTGCGAGTGCCTGGGCGCTCCTCCTCGCGTGCGGCGCGCTCGTGCTCTTCCTCGTGCCGCGCGTCCCGACATCGCTCGAGCTCTACGCGAGCTTGGGTCTGCTGCTCGTGTTCTTCATTGCGATGGCCTGGTCGCCGCCGTCGCGCGCGTCCGTGCCGGTCATCCGCCGCTACGCCGCGTTCGCGCTCGTGCACGTCGGCCTCGCGACGGCGCACGTCGTGTGCGTGACGCACGACGTGGTCGAGACTGGCGCGCCGTTCTCGTCGCTCTCGAGCGTGTGGCTCTCCATGACGCCGCTCTTCGTCTGGCGCGTGCTCACGTCCGACACGCAGTACTGGCGCGGCTATGGCGCCAAGAGCCTCGCGCTGCAGCACCACTTGCCCACGCGCACGCACGTGCCGGAGCGCGTCTCGGCCCAAGGGCTCCACGTGCTCATCGAGATGCACCGGCAGCACGTGATCGACTTTGCGGCGCTCGACGTGCGCCAGCGCATCGGCACGGGCGCGAACGCCGCGGTCTTCAGCGGCCTCTTGCGCGCCAAGGTGCCGGTCTCGATCAAGGTCTACACGCCGGCGGACCTCTCGGACCTCGTGCTCGCCGAGTTCTCGCAAGAGGCGGCGCTGTGCGCGAACGTCGCGCACCCGAACGTCGTGCGCTTCTACGGCCTCAGCGTCTGTCCGCCGACGATCTCGCTCGTGTTTGAGCTCTGCCGCGGCAGTCTCCGCGACCTCGCGCGCACGCGGGCCGACGACTACGGCTGCCGCGCGCTCCTCCAGGTCACGCACATGCTCGACGCCGCGCGCGCAGTCGCGTACCTCCACAGCTTCTCGCCGCCGTTCATCCACCGCGAGCTCTCGCTCGCGAGCTTCCTCGTCGACGTCCATGGCGTCGTCAAGCTCGCGGGCTTTGGCGACTCGCGCGTGCTCAACCAGTTCAAAGCGACGACGGCGGCAACAAGAACGGCGGCCGACAGTCGATCTGAGCGTCCGGGACAGCTGCGTCTGGGAGGACGTTGGCGCTCGCATTTGGCCGTGGCGTGGGAAGAGCGCAGCGGCGCCACGAGTCCGCACGAGGCGTTCGAGTACGCGGCGAGCGACGCCGCTGCTGCCGTGCGCCGAGTGCCGTTCCACGCGCCGTTCAGCGAGCGTGTGGACGTGTTTGCGCTCGGGATGGCGTTCTGGGAGCTCTTGCACCCGATGGTCGAGCTCCCAAGTGGTGTGAGCAACTGTACTGCCGCGAGTCTCGACGCCGACTGGCGGCCGCGCTTTGGCGACGTTGTGCCGGCAGACGTGCGCGAGCTGATCGAGAGCACGTGGGCACGCGACCCGCGCGCACGGCCGACTGCGGCGCAGCTCGCGCACCGCCTCGAAGTCATTCAGCAGACGGCGCTGCTCGATAACTTGGACTGCGTCGCGACGGCAGTGGACCCGAGGCACTGGAGCTTCGTGGACGCCGCAGACGCCGTGAGTTCGAATGAGACGGTCGACGGCGCCGACGCCGTGCGGAACCTCGTGTCGTCGAACCAGGTGCAGCACTCGTGGGAGGCCGTGCGCCTCGGGAACGCGTGGATGGAGGCGGGGCTGCTCCACGAAGAGCGCCACGCCGCGCCGTTCCAGAACAAGCCCAACATGCGCTACTACTTTGCGCCGGCGCCGCCGACTCGCACGACCGACTCGGGTGCGTCCGGCGACGACAGCGACGACGGCTACGACGTGCTCGTCATTGGCATGAGCATGTCGACGCGCGCGAGCTACAGCAGCAAGTTCCTCAGCTACGGCTATGGCAACCGACGACGCGAGCGCCGGCATCCCAAGCGCTGCGCGTGCAAAGCGAACGCGCGGCAGGTCGCGCCGACGCGCCGACCGTGGCGCGCACTGACCACAGCCGAGTCGCGCGCGCTGGCGCAGCACGACTTCACCATGAGTTCGTCGTACGAGACGCTGCTTACGTCCGTGCTCGTGGTCCCGCACGAGGACGCGCGTGGCGAGCAGGACGCGGCGCGAGAGACGTGAGAGACTTGATAGACTGACATACGACAGAGAGAACGCCGCACGAGTTCCAACAGTCTAGACGCGTGTCTCTTTCTATATGAACGCGTCGTCGGACGAGAGTTCGTCGTCGCTGTCGCGCTCGTCGCTGTCGTCCTCGGACGTCGCGTCGCTGTCCTTGTCGATGCGCACGCGCGTCGTGCCGCCAGGACTCACGACGCCTTCGACGCGATGCGCGCCGACTGCTTCGTACATGAGCACTGCGCGCTTCTGTCCATTCGTTCGTTCGTCCGTTCGTTCGTTCGTGTGTCCGTTTGGCCACCAGAGCCACGCACGCGTTAGTCCATCCGTAAGCCAGTAGGACCACCACCACCACCACCACCACCACACTCCACCATACAACACACTATCACACTAGCACACACAGTCGACGCACCCGCTTCCTTCTCGCTGGCGTCTCCTTGGACGGCGTGGAGAGCGCCGCTGTCCGCCGCGCCATTCCAGCCTTTGTCGTCGCGCCAGTCGGGTCCCCGAGCGCGCGGCTGCGCTTGAGCCGCAGGACGTACGAGTCCACTTCGTCGCGCTTGCTCGCCGGGACGCTGCTCTTGAGCTCGCGCCGACCGGCGAGCGCGAGGTCGTCGTCCTCGTCCTCGTCGTCGTCGCCGGACGCGGCCGAGTCGAGCGGCGCGTGGGGCGACTGGAGCTCGTCGAGTCCCGCGAGCGCGAGCTTGGACGGCGTCGTGTCTCCAAACACGTCGTCCACGTGCTTGGTCTCGAGCTGCTGCACGAACGCGCGCACTTGCTTCTTGAATCGGTTCGACCCGGCGCGGTGGAGCTTCGCAGGCACGTGCGTCGCGTCCGGCGCCTTGGCCTTGCGCTTGCGCTGCGTCGGCGACGCAAAGTCCTCGAACGACTTGGTCCGGCACTCGTTCGCGCTCTTGCCCGGCACGAACGCCGCGACGTCGGCCCAGAAGTTCGCCGCAGTCGTCGGGATCTGCATCTTGGCCGCCGCGAGCGCATCGAGCTGCGCGCGCGTCCACTCGGCGGCGGCATCTATGTCGGCGCTGGTTGTTGTCGGCAGTTGGATCGTGCGCTTGGCCTTCGTGACTGGCGTCGTGGCGACTGGTGTCGAGGCGTCAGACGTCTTGCCGCGTGTCGGCTTGCGCGTCAGCAGTGGCGCCTTCAGAGGCTTCAGTGCCGTTGCCTTCAGTGCCTTTGCCTTTGCTGCGGTCGGCTTGGGGGCGCGCGGTGGCTTGCGCACAGACGCAGGCGTCGCTGCCGCCGCGCGCGTGGTCGCCGTCTTTGCCTTTCGAGACGGCGTCGCCAGGTGCGCGGGCGAGCCGGCGTGGAAGACCGCGACGCCGTTGCGGTCAGTCGTGAGGCGCTCGTTGCGCCACCACTCCATCGGCGGCACGCTCAGGCGACCGCTGCGCGAGTACTGCGGCGAGGCGCGAGGCGACGGCGGCGGCTTGCGCGTCCCAAACACGAGGCGCTTCTGGATGCGCAAGAGCTCTTCGTCCTCCGCGGTGTTCCCGTCCTGCGGCAGCGGCGCGCGCGGCGGTGAGAGCGCCGACAGCACGCACGTCCGCACGCGCACTTGCCTCGATGAGCGTGCTAGAGCAGCGACTGGCGACGGCTCGACGCGCGGTGTGCGCTTGCGCTGGCTCGTTGCTGCGCTGGCGTCTTCTGTATCGTCAGATGACGACGCAGGCGACGCGAACGGCAGTCGCTTGACTGCGCTGCTACTGGGCGTCGCGCGCCGATGTGCGTGGGGCGTGCTCGTCTGCGCCGAGGACACGTCGCTCTCGCTGCGCGCGCGTCGCCGCGCTCTGGTCGTCGCCACGCTGTTCTCACTGCTACTGGCGTAGTGTGCTGCGGTGCTCTCGGCGAGCTGATCAGCGCTCGCTCGAGTCTCTTTAGGCGTCCTCGGCGGCGCCGCCGCCGCCGCAGCAGCAGAAGCAGCAATAGCCACCTGCGCCGCCTTTCGCGCACTGCGCCGACTCGGTGTCTGCTGCAGACGCGCTTTGCGCCTCGGTCCGCCCACGGGCGTCTCGGGCGCCACGGGCTCGAGCGACGACGCGGCTTCGAGCGCAGACACGGCGACGCGCCGCACGCGCATGCCGGACGCACGCCCGCCGCTACTGCTGCTGCTGCTCGCAGCATGCGCAGGAGCTGCGAGCATCGCGACAGTTGTTGCTGCCGTCGTGTTGGTCTTGGTTTTCAAAATCGAGTGCGAAACAAACATGTTGCAAAACAGAGCACGAGCGATTGTAGCGAGAACGAGGTGAGAGTGATTGATGGTCTGGTTGGTGGCTTGATTCGGTCACATTCCGGTATCATCAGTCAAACGCATATTGCACCTTAAACAACGTTTCGCCGTTTTATTGAGGTTACACTCTGTTCATGGATTGACATTGTACAAGTATTTACCTCGTGCTCCAAACACAAGTGACAGGGTCACACGCCAGTAGTCAACCGCGACGATTACATTGTTGAGCAAGGAGCTCTCTTTTGCGCTCCGATACTGGTCGCACCATAAGAGTCTCGTGCGCAATGGTTTAGAGTGTTCGGAAATACCAAGCAGTTTATGAAAGCCAGCTCACATAGCAAGAACCCAAGCGTTCCTTCACATCGCTAACCCCACTGTTCAACACACCAATGTTCAAACGTAAGCGACATATCACATGACCCAATAGACATCTCCAGTTTGAACATTGTGACTTGGCGACATTGCAGCAACAGTACATCTGTCGAGAAGCGGGTTCCACAAAGTCGCTGAGAGCGTCTCGCTTGCCAATGCTTCTGCTTGCGGCGCTGTTGTTTGTTCCGCTAGGTCAAACGGAGGTACGTGTGCGAATCGGAGAGATGGAGAGGGGGTCTTGCCCGTGCGTATTCGACTGCACGGGGTTCCCACCGCAAGGATGGGCCTCTTACGTCGGTGGTTGGTCATGGGGCCGGTGATGTGTGGGTGGTGCCGAGGCGCCGTGCTTGCAGCTCGCACGGGCGTAGCAAAGATGGGGGATGCCGCTCACGCGGTCTTCCTACGGCTTTTCGTTGGCTTTAACGTGGTCTACCAGCCGCACGGGGGGGTGAGTGAGACCGCGACTCGCTGAGAACGAAGAGGGACTTGTGCTGAACGAGGTAAATTCATGACTGACAGAGTCATGACGGCCTCCCGCCCACTACCGACCGTCTTGTACACTTGCCCAAACTAACCACAATACAAAGTAGACGAGAGATCCATCGCGAGATCGCTAGAGATCACAGGAGATCGCGGAGGGATAGCTGAAGATCGCTTGTGATCGCGAGATCGCTTGGTGTGTACCACACCAGTGATGCTTTGGAAATCCTGCGAGATCGATCTCGTTGCTCAAAATCGTTCTCGCCCGCATCACCACACAGCACTACTATCCCGCTCGATCCGCGCATGCTGCTGCCAGTCGCCGCAGACTGGTGTGGCAGTGGCAGTGCGGCGATCAGCGCCTGCACGAGCTGTGTAGCTGCAGGAGCTCTGGTGCTCACGAGATAGCTCGACCACAAGGGCCGGCATCAGTGCACTCTCAGTCGCTCGAGAGCGACCTGGTCGTCTGAATAATCGAGCTGCGCATGGAAGGCGTGTTGGTGTCCTCCGCTATGTTGAGCATCCAAGCGCGCGAGGAGGCTGGGTCGAGCGGCGTCACTAGCTTCGTCCGTCCCAGCGTTTGCAGCAGCGGTTCATGACGCGGCAAAAGCTGTCGCTTCGGGCACGCACGCGGCAAGGACAGCGAGCGCCAGCAGAGCTCGACGCGACAGCATAAGCGTTCTTCATGACAGTGCGCGCAACGATGGAGGCACTTGGAGTCTCAGTCGTCCACAATGCGGTTTTGGAGTCTCAATCGTCCACAATGCGGTTTAAACTGGTAGGCGTTCTACTTTTTGCTAGTGTTTGTACCGAACAATTCAAATATTGTGGCAGCTGTGTCCTTCGATTATTTGCCGAAGCAAACGATCGACAACAAGGGGCACGCACGGTGTGGATGCGTTGTGGCAGACGAAGAAATGACAGAGCGACCGTGATGTTGCTCGAGACTCGAGCGGACCGAAGTATGCGCTGTTCGTCGTCTTTAAGGCACCCAAGTCAACACTCCCAGATCAACGCACAGATATTGCGACACCAACACGGATTCAGGCGCGCTCTGTGGCTCAAGATCCAGCTTCTTCAGCTTGACAAGAGTATACACGGGAACAGCACATGTGTGTCTCGTATTGTCGACTGTGCGTGTTCGACTTGAACATGTTGTGACTACTGTCATCGATTGGACTGACAGGATGGTGGAATAACGAGCTGTCGGTGGAGTGCCTGCGCTACCATTTCGCGAAGCGCGACGACATGACAGTACCTGTGCTGCTCTTGATGGACGCCTTCGCTGGATGTTGAACAAGCGAAGTCGCCAAATTCGGTTCAACCATCTGAAGTCAACATGGTGCGTATTATCAACTCAAGTTCGTCAATCAATGTAGTTGTCACAGGCGTTTCGTTGAAGCACATAGTTGTCGTTGTTGATGAAGCAGGAGCTGGTGGTGTATTGGGTCATGTGATATGTCGCTTACGTTTGAACATTGGTGTGTTGAACAGTGGGGTTAGCGATGTGAAGGAACGCTTGGGTTCTTGCTATGTGAGCTGGCTTTCATAAACTGCTTGGTATTTCCGAACACTCTAAACCATTGCGCACGAGACTCTTATGGTGCGACCAGTATCGGAGCGCAAAAGAGAGCTCCTTGCTCAACAATGTAATCGTCGCGGTTGACTACTGGCGTGTGACCCTGTCACTTGTGTTTGGAGCACGAGGTAAATACTTGTACAATGTCAATCCATGAACAGAGTGTAACCTCAATAAAACGGCGAAACGTTGTTTAAGGTGCAATATGCGTTTGACTGATGATACCGGAATGTGACCGAATCAAGCCACCAACCAGACCATCAATCACTCTCACCTCGTTCTCGCTACAATCGCTCGTGCTCTGTTTTGCAACATGTTTGTTTCGCACTCGATTTTGAAAACCAAGACCAACACGACGGCAGCAACAACTGTCGCGATGCTCGCAGCTCCTGCGCATGCTGCGAGCAGCAGCAGCAGTAGCGGCGGGCGTGCGTCCGGCATGCGCGTGCGGCGCGTCGCCGTGTCTGCGCTCGAAGCCGCGTCGTCGCTCGAGCCCGTGGCGCCCGAGACGCCCGTGGGCGGACCGAGGCGCAAAGCGCGTCTGCAGCAGACACCGAGTCGGCGCAGTGCGCGAAAGGCGGCGCAGGTGGCTATTGCTGCTTCTGCTGCTGCGGCGGCGGCGGCGCCGCCGAGGACGCCTAAAGAGACTCGAGCGAGCGCTGATCAGCTCGCCGAGAGCACCGCAGCACACTACGCCAGTAGCAGTGAGAACAGCGTGGCGACGACCAGAGCGCGGCGACGCGCGCGCAGCGAGAGCGACGTGTCCTCGGCGCAGACGAGCACGCCCCACGCACATCGGCGCGCGACGCCCAGTAGCAGCGCAGTCAAGCGACTGCCGTTCGCGTCGCCTGCGTCGTCATCTGACGATACAGAAGACGCCAGCGCAGCAACGAGCCAGCGCAAGCGCACACCGCGCGTCGAGCCGTCGCCAGTCGCTGCTCTAGCACGCTCATCGAGGCAAGTGCGCGTGCGGACGTGCGTGCTGTCGGCGCTCTCACCGCCGCGCGCGCCGCTGCCGCAGGACGGGAACACCGCGGAGGACGAAGAGCTCTTGCGCATCCAGAAGCGCCTCGTGTTTGGGACGCGCAAGCCGCCGCCGTCGCCTCGCGCCTCGCCGCAGTACTCGCGCAGCGGTCGCCTGAGCGTGCCGCCGATGGAGTGGTGGCGCAACGAGCGCCTCACGACTGACCGCAACGGCGTCGCGGTCTTCCACGCCGGCTCGCCCGCGCACCTGGCGACGCCGTCTCGAAAGGCAAAGACGGCGACCACGCGCGCGGCGGCAGCGACGCCTGCGTCTGTGCGCAAGCCACCGCGCGCCCCCAAGCCGACCGCAGCAAAGGCAAAGGCACTGAAGGCAACGGCACTGAAGCCTCTGAAGGCGCCACTGCTGACGCGCAAGCCGACACGCGGCAAGACGTCTGACGCCTCGACACCAGTCGCCACGACGCCAGTCACGAAGGCCAAGCGCACGATCCAACTGCCGACAACAACCAGCGCCGACATAGATGCCGCCGCCGAGTGGACGCGCGCGCAGCTCGATGCGCTCGCGGCGGCCAAGATGCAGATCCCGACGACTGCGGCGAACTTCTGGGCCGACGTCGCGGCGTTCGTGCCGGGCAAGAGCGCGAACGAGTGCCGGACCAAGTCGTTCGAGGACTTTGCGTCGCCGACGCAGCGCAAGCGCAAGGCCAAGGCGCCGGACGCGACGCACGTGCCTGCGAAGCTCCACCGCGCCGGGTCGAACCGATTCAAGAAGCAAGTGCGCGCGTTCGTGCAGCAGCTCGAGACCAAGCACGTGGACGACGTGTTTGGAGACACGACGCCGTCCAAGCTCGCGCTCGCGGGACTCGACGAGCTCCAGTCGCCCCACGCGCCGCTCGACTCGGCCGCGTCCGGCGACGACGACGAGGACGAGGACGACGACCTCGCGCTCGCCGGTCGGCGCGAGCTCAAGAGCAGCGTCCCGGCGAGCAAGCGCGACGAAGTGGACTCGTACGTCCTGCGGCTCAAGCGCAGCCGCGCGCTCGGGGACCCGACTGGCGCGACGACAAAGGCTGGAATGGCGCGGCGGACAGCGGCGCTCTCCACGCCGTCCAAGGAGACGCCAGCGAGAAGGAAGCGGGTGCGTCGACTGTGTGTGCTAGTGTGATAGTGTGTTGTATGGTGGAGTGTGGTGGTGGTGGTGGTGGTGGTGGTCCTACTGGCTTACGGATGGACTAACGCGTGCGTGGCTCTGGTGGCCAAACGGACACACGAACGAACGAACGGACGAACGAACGAATGGACAGAAGCGCGCATCGCGTCGAAGGCGTCGTGAGTCCTGGCGGCACGACGCGCGTGCGCATCGACAAGGACAGCGACGCGACGTCCGAGGACGACAGCGACGAGCGCGACAGCGACGACGAACTCTCGTCCGACGACGCGTTCATATAGAAAGAGACACGCGTCTAGACTGTTGGAACTCGTGCGGCGTTCTCTCTGTCGTATGTCAGTCTATCAAGTCTCTCACGTCTCTCGCGCCGCGTCCTGCTCGCCACGCGCGTCCTCGTGCGGGACCACGAGCACGGACGTAAGCAGCGTCTCGTACGACGAACTCATGGTGAAGTCGTGCTGCGCCAGCGCGCGCGACTCGGCTGTGGTCAGTGCGCGCCACGGTCGGCGCGTCGGCGCGACCTGCCGCGCGTTCGCTTTGCACGCGCAGCGCTTGGGATGCCGGCGCTCGCGTCGTCGGTTGCCATAGCCGTAGCTGAGGAACTTGCTGCTGTAGCTCGCGCGCGTCGACATGCTCATGCCAATGACGAGCACGTCGTAGCCGTCGTCGCTGTCGTCGCCGGACGCACCCGAGTCGGTCGTGCGAGTCGGCGGCGCCGGCGCAAAGTAGTAGCGCATGTTGGGCTTGTTCTGGAACGGCGCGGCGTGGCGCTCTTCGTGGAGCAGCCCCGCCTCCATCCACGCGTTCCCGAGGCGCACGGCCTCCCACGAGTGCTGCACCTGGTTCGACGACACGAGGTTCCGCACGGCGTCGGCGCCGTCGACCGTCTCATTCGAACTCACGGCGTCTGCGGCGTCCACGAAGCTCCAGTGCCTCGGGTCCACTGCCGTCGCGACGCAGTCCAAGTTATCGAGCAGCGCCGTCTGCTGAATGACTTCGAGGCGGTGCGCGAGCTGCGCCGCAGTCGGCCGTGCGCGCGGGTCGCGTGCCCACGTGCTCTCGATCAGCTCGCGCACGTCTGCCGGCACAACGTCGCCAAAGCGCGGCCGCCAGTCGGCGTCGAGACTCGCGGCAGTACAGTTGCTCACACCACTTGGGAGCTCGACCATCGGGTGCAAGAGCTCCCAGAACGCCATCCCGAGCGCAAACACGTCCACACGCTCGCTGAACGGCGCGTGGAACGGCACTCGGCGCACGGCAGCAGCGGCGTCGCTCGCCGCGTACTCGAACGCCTCGTGCGGACTCGTGGCGCCGCTGCGCTCTTCCCACGCCACGGCCAAATGCGAGCGCCAACGTCCTCCCAGACGCAGCTGTCCCGGACGCTCAGATCGACTGTCGGCCGCCGTTCTTGTTGCCGCCGTCGTCGCTTTGAACTGGTTGAGCACGCGCGAGTCGCCAAAGCCCGCGAGCTTGACGACGCCATGGACGTCGACGAGGAAGCTCGCGAGCGAGAGCTCGCGGTGGATGAACGGCGGCGAGAAGCTGTGGAGGTACGCGACTGCGCGCGCGGCGTCGAGCATGTGCGTGACCTGGAGGAGCGCGCGGCAGCCGTAGTCGTCGGCCCGCGTGCGCGCGAGGTCGCGGAGACTGCCGCGGCAGAGCTCAAACACGAGCGAGATCGTCGGCGGACAGACGCTGAGGCCGTAGAAGCGCACGACGTTCGGGTGCGCGACGTTCGCGCACAGCGCCGCCTCTTGCGAGAACTCGGCGAGCACGAGGTCCGAGAGGTCCGCCGGCGTGTAGACCTTGATCGAGACCGGCACCTTGGCGCGCAAGAGGCCGCTGAAGACCGCGGCGTTCGCGCCCGTGCCGATGCGCTGGCGCACGTCGAGCGCCGCAAAGTCGATCACGTGCTGCCGGTGCATCTCGATGAGCACGTGGAGCCCTTGGGCCGAGACGCGCTCCGGCACGTGCGTGCGCGTGGGCAAGTGGTGCTGCAGCGCGAGGCTCTTGGCGCCATAGCCGCGCCAGTACTGCGTGTCGGACGTGAGCACGCGCCAGACGAAGAGCGGCGTCATGGAGAGCCACACGCTCGAGAGCGACGAGAACGGCGCGCCAGTCTCGACCACGTCGTGCGTCACGCACACGACGTGCGCCGTCGCGAGGCCGACGTGCACGAGCGCGAACGCGGCGTAGCGGCGGATGACCGGCACGGACGCGCGCGACGGCGGCGACCAGGCCATCGCAATGAAGAACACGAGCAGCAGACCCAAGCTCGCGTAGAGCTCGAGCGATGTCGGGACGCGCGGCACGAGGAAGAGCACGAGCGCGCCGCACGCGAGGAGGAGCGCCCAGGCACTCGCACGCACGAGCGCAGCGCGCGAGAGGCTCGACTGGTACAGGAACGCCGGCGCGAGCGCGAGCACAAAGTGGCGGCCGGCGTAGAGCACGCCGACAAAGACGTCGACGTCGAGCGCGTCGCTCGAGACGCTGCAGATGAGTATGAGGTTGAGCGCAATGAGCGCGAGCGCGGCACTCGCGAGCGTCCAGAGCAAGGCGCGGAACGTCGGGAGGATCGCCTGCGGCGTGAACGACAAGTCGCCCGTGGCGAGCTGCGCGTGCACGAACGCCGTGTACTTGAGCAGAAAGGCCGAGAAGAGCGCCATGACGAGGTAGCTCACGCAGACCTCGGCGGCGTGGAACTGCAGGCGCCGGTGCACGTCGCGCCTGTATGCGGCGTCGCGATCGTCCTGCATGTTTGCAGTCGCGAGCTGTTGTGTCGTGATGGTGTTCGCGGCGCTTGGTCTGCGCGACGACTGACTGACTGACCGAGTGCGAATGACTGGAGCGAGTCAGTGCGCCATCGCACTGTGTGCTTCTTCTTCTTCTTCTTCGTCTTCTTCGGCGTCGTGTTCGTCGAGTGCGTACGTGGCGATCGCCATCATCCACGACATCTTCGAATCGTTCGACGCTCGAACGACTTTCGACTGAACGGAGCAAAGCTCGATGACCCAGTGCCACTCGGTAGTACATGGCACGTTGGCTCCTTACGACGACGCGCTGCACACTCACACTCACACTCACGGCGCCTGGGCGTACGAGACGCGCACCTGGCGAGTCTAGTGTCGCTCTCTCTCTCTGTGCGTGCGTGTCTGCTGTCTGTCCATTGCTACGAGAACCAGCGTGCACATCAGAGACACTCGAGTCGATCGCACGCACTCTCACTCACTCACTTGCTACTACGACTGAGTAGAGACTAGTGACTACTGCTGCTGCACGAGCACGAGCACGCGCGCGAGGTTCTCGCTCGTCTCGCTCGCATCTGCAGACGTCAGTGGCGCTGCTTCAGCACATGACAGGATCGATCCATCATTCGTTCGTTCGTTCACCGCAGTTCGTCAGTCACACACGATCGCTCAAGGATGAACGAACCAAGCACCACCATCGCCTCACCAGCACCATAACAGAGAGACACGAGACGTACCTGTACGAATGTGCGCGTGGAGCTGCTCGAGCTGCTGCAGCGCACTCGGGTGTGCGACCAGCAGCGTCCGCGCCTTGAGGTTGTCAAACACGATCGACCAGAGCGCGCTCGAGAGCAGGCGTCCAGGGGCGAGCGACACCAGCGTCCTCGTGTCGTCAGGACCGCCACTGTTGCGACTGCCACTATCACTACCTGCAGACGCGAGACGCAGCACGTGTGCGACCAATTGCTCGAGCGACGCCTCCCAGACCGCAAAGTAGCTCTTCGAGAGCCGCGAGAGCGCCAAGTTGCGCAGAAAGAGACTCCCGCTCGCCAGGACCGACGCGCTCGCACGCAGGATGTCGCTCACGACGTCGCGTAGTGCGGTCTCGGCGCTCGCGTAGATCACAGCACGACCGTCGTCTGAGCTTGCGACGCTCGCCAAGACGCGCAGGACGTCGCACAGCGTCTGGACGTCGCTGTGGTCGGCTCGAGTCGACTGCGTTTGCAGTCGGAGTCGCTGTTGTGCATCGCGGAGGAGCCGTACGACGACGCTCGACTTGATCGCGAACTGGAGGCACTCGGGATGGAGCGCCGCGGCTTGGAGGATCGCACTCGCAGTCGACCGCACGATTGGCGCGGTGGCTCCAACATCATGGCGCAATGGCCGCGCGTTCGCGCCAGACGCGTCGCGAGTTGACTGAGCAACGCTCTCGCGCGCTTATTGCTCGGCACGCCACTGTAGTGTATGACGCGCATCGCTCTAGTATCTTGTTCATCCACTGCAGTACTGACTCGGGTGATAGTTGAGCGTCAGCGTATGCGCGTCGAAGTTGGCTCGATGGTGTTCGCGGACTTGGTTGGAGAGGACCCAAGCGCCGACGCCAAGTGCTTGGACCGATGCATTCTGATCGGGCCGCTCGAGCACAAAGAGGTAATCGATCATTGGAGCTCGGAGCTACGAAGCGGGCTTCGCGTGGCGCGCTCTCTCTCTCTCTCTCTTGCGTCTAGCACGAAAGGACACAAGAGCGGACTACACGCTCATCTCCTTCATCGCCGAGTGGCTTCAAAGTCCGACGTGTCTCGTTGCATTCGTTCGTCTGCGTCGACACTCGGAGGCGAACGATTACTCGAGCGCCGCCGATCGCCGCCCACACTGTTCGCGGCTCACAGGTCGTTGTCCTCTTCCGCTTCTCGTTCCTCTTCCTTTACTTCCTACTTTTCGTGCTCTTGGTCTTCTTGGTCTTCTTGCGTCGAAGACATCGGTGTCATGACGGTCACTAGCTACCTCGTTCGTCTCGTTTGCTCGGCTGATCGGTTCAATACACGCTCAGCGTCGCTTCTGGTGCGTCTTGCCGGTGTCACAAAGAGCTCCACGCCTGCTTCGATGGCGCAGATAAGCAGACCACCTTCTTGCTGCTGCTGCTGCTGCTGCTCGCGAGTTCTTCACATCAATCACGAACGACCTCGAACAGACACGAAGCGAGGAACTGATAAGCAGACCACCCCTGTGCTTCACTCGCGACTCGTGCGAGGCACAAGGCGCCACGACTGATATTTGTGTGCGTCGCCATGTGCATCAGCAACTCGCTCGCACAATGCACGGATGCACTGCTCGCCTATGTCTCGAGCACGCAGCCCTCGCTGCTGCGCTACTTCTAGTCGAGTGTCCTCGTGGCATGAGTGTGGTTTGGTCGCTCGGTGCGCGATGCAGTGCCCAGATAGCTCTGTTTGTACCGGTGCCTGTGTCAATGCTTGTGCTGCATGCATCTCTGCCACGCACACTCGTGCACCAGCACGCACGCAGTGCGGCACGACGTCCGCTGTGACAGCGCACATCGGGCGCCGTCGCGATCGCTTGACGTGGAGTGTCTTCGAGCTACAACAGGCGAGGGCGCATTGCGTCGCTGCCTGCCACGTAAACGAGCTTGGTGCTGGTGTTGATGCGGCGGTGGCGTGGTGTGCTCAAGACAGCAGTCGCAGCTGCGTGAGGAGACTCCTCGTGCTCTTCGTACTCTGTGATTGATGCGTGTGTGTGTGTGTGTTCAAGACGTCGGAGCGTTCGGCAGTCAGTAGTCGCCGTGCAGGTGCGCGTGGCAGCGAGTGCGCATTGCACGGACACACGACCCGGTAACGACGCGCTCTCGTCGGTGTTCTTTTGGCCAATAGCGCGCGGGATCTGAGTTTCCAATCACCCGGGCTTCCGAGCCTGACGACGGCCATGCAAAGGACTCGCTGTGGTCGTCGTCGTCGTTGCGGAGCTGATCCGAGACCGAGACCGATCAAGCGAGCGAGCGAGCATGTCGTGCAGAGACGAGGTGTGTGTATGTATGTGGAACGTGTACCTGCGCGCGCTGTCTCTCGCCTCTCAAGGTTTCGGTTCTCGTGTGTGTGTGGTGCCTCGCACAGGTGCAGGCGGCACGGGCAGCAGTGCGAGCACAACAGCAGAGAGTGATCAAGACACACGCACGCACAGCGTGATCAGCGCTGCTCGAGCAATGACGATTTACTACGTGGGTCGGACCTACTTGGTGCTGTTCTCTCAAGACACTCAAGAAGCTCTCAAGAAGATGTGAGAGCGAGAGAGAGCGAGAGAAGAGTGAAGCTACGTCCAAGGATTCAGCGGTCCAACCTATGCTCTAGCTAAAGCTACAAGCGCTTGTTCAGCACAACCTGTATGCTCTTACACAAGATATATGATGCAATAGCAGATCCTATACGAGGTCAGCTCTACCTACAATCGCACAGATTTACCTGCACAAACCTACACGCAAAGATCGCGATCGTCCTGCAGACCAAAGCAGCTGATCTCGTTGAGTACCTTGCGTTCTTCACTATCACAACGCCAACACAGCAGCAGCAGCAATCAGATCATCGATCGATCGACCTGCGAGCCTGTCGGTACGGCGTCACTCGCGCGCTCGATCACATAGATCACAGCCATCGCTCGAGCCAATCGCTCACTTGCTCAAGACGGCGACGGCGACGGCGACGGCTGCAGCGACTCCCGCAGCACTACTACTACGGCTATCGCTTCTGCGAACCTTCCCGACCCGAGCAACACAAACACAGCAAGAGCAACTCAGCAACACCTCAGCGAGCGGCGGCGTGGCAGATTCACTCGACGCCACTCACTCACGCGCTCATTCGGCCATTTGACGCGCATCGGACACTCCACGAGCGCCGCACACAAGCCATCACTCGGTGAAGCGGCAGCAGCGCATACATATCCACACACACACACACACGATGCAGCTGCACGGCTTCAAAGCGCCAGGTCTGCTCTGGTTGCTCGCAGCACTCTTCCTACTCTCGCTCGGGAGCAGCGGCGACCCAGTCGCCGGCGACGACGCGAGCGACGACGTCCCAGCGCACAGCGAGCCACAGCTGCGCACACGACCGGTGCTGCTCATTCCAGGCTTTGCGTCCTCACAGCTCCACGCCTGGAAGCGCGTCACGTGCGCGCACTCGATCCAGAAGAACCTCTACCGCGACGTCAACATTGGCGACCGTACGTCATTGCGACTGGCGCTCCATGCATGCCGTGCGTCTCATGTACCAAGGCGCTCACGCTCTCTCTCTGTGGCTGCGACTGACGATCGCAGGCATCTGGATCGACGTTGCGCGCATCCTCGCACAGGGCGACTGCTGGGTGCGCTGCATGAAGCTCCACTTGGCCAACCAGAGCGAGATCGACTGCAAACTCCGGTACGTCGTCCACTTGCACCCAAAGCCTCTCATGCATGCACTCGTCGCTCACGTGCGCGTTCGTATCGGCAGTGCGGCAGACGGCATGGCTGCAGTCTCGGAGCTCGACCCTGGGCTCGTGACAGGACCGCTCTCGACGATCTGGGGCTCGCTCATTCGCGACCTCGTGACGAACTTTGGCTTGGGACCTGACGAGCTCGTCGTCGCGCCGTACGACTGGCGCCTCCCGCCGTCGAAGCTCCAGCAGCGCGACAAGTACTTTAGCTCGCTCAAGCGCAAGAGTGCGTCGGTGCTTCTGTGCCTTTGCTGTGTCTCTGTTGATCGTGACGACTGACACTCGCTTCGCGCGTCGCATCGCACAGTCGAGTACACCGTGGCGCTCCACGGCGACAACGGCGGCATGGTCGTGATCGCGCACTCGATGGGCAACGGCGTCTTTCGGTACTTCCTCGAGTGGCTCAAGCTTGAGCTCGGGCGGAACCACTGGCAAGAGTGGATCGACAAGCACATCTCGACGTACTTTGCTGTCGGGTCGCCGCTCCTTGGGAGCTCCGAGGCGCTCGAGCTCCTGAGCTCCGGGATCACACAAGGTCTGCCGCTGAGCCAGCGCGAAGTGCGGAAGCTCGTCGTGACGTTCGGCTCGATCATCAGCTTCCTCCCAGTGCCATCTGGACGGAACTCGTCGCACGACAG
Source organism: Pythium guiyangense (assembly GCA_003730235.1). Classification (NCBI taxonomy): domain Eukaryota; phylum Oomycota; class Peronosporomycetes; order Pythiales; family Pythiaceae; genus Pythium; species Pythium guiyangense. The sequence continues at coordinate 324,647 of QXDM01000064.1, read as the reverse complement.
CGACACGCTCTTGCACGTGCGCTTTGAAGCCGCCGGCGACGGCGCCACGAAGCGCGAGGAGAGCTACACGAGCACCGACATTGCGACTGGCAAGTTCTTTCGCGACATGGCCGAGCACGACCCGGTCTTTGGTGACCTCGAGACTGTGCGCAAGCGGTGCGTACGATGCGCTGTCGATTGAGCCACAGCGACGCGGAGCTGACTCGTCGTGACGGGCTCTAGGTTCTACGAAGACGACGACGTCTTGGACCACCTCGTGCCGTGGGAGCGCCCGCCAATTGCGTCCGTCTACTCGGTCTACGGCGTGAACCTCCCAGTGCGTCATCGTGTGCGAGTGCTCGCTCTTCGACTACAGTGCTCACTGACTGTGTCTATGTGTGTGGATAGACCAAGCACAACTACAAGTACCAGGACACGGACACGACTGGACACTGGTACCAACTCGCGCTCGAGAACGAAGACAGCAGTCGCCACTCGTGCAGCAAGACTGGCGACGGCACTGTGCCGTACCACTCGCTCTCGTGGGCTCACACGTGGCTCGGCGACCGCGACGCAGTCGTCGACGTCACGCAAGTGCCGCAGTCGGTCTACTTCTCGGAAGACAACACGCGGGCGTTCCAGGCGCTGCGGGACTCGGAGACCCACCACGCCGAGTACAAGCTCCACGGCCGGAGCCAGCCGATGTGCTCGGCCTCGGACGACGGGAGCAGCAGCCACGGCGTGGCGACAAACAGCGCGAGCATCACGCCGAGCTTCTTTGAAGGCTTCTTCAAGTCCTCGACGCTCGACCAGATCACGTTCTTTGAGCGCAAGGTCACGTCTGTAGACGGCAGCACCACGCAGACGGTACGTGCACTGCCTTGCGTCCTAGACGAGCTGATCATCAACGGGTGGCGGTCCTAACACACGGCTGCTCGTCTCTCTGACTCGTAGACTGGCGTGTGGGAGATCGACGGCGCTGGGCATCGCGAGATCCTCGGGAACCCGGCGTTCTTGCGCGAGCTCCGCGCCGAGATGCGCAACCTCTTCACGGGCATGACGAGCTCGGACAAGACATCTCGGCCGCCAGTCGTCGACAGCGACTGCTACTGGAACTACCGACGCGCCAAGTGCGAGTTCCCCGAGTTCTGCGAGTACCGCTACGCGTTCGGCGACGTGATCCTCGACCAGTCCTGCCGCCTTCGACTGCGCAGGAAGCGACCAGCGCCCGCACGACCACCGCTTGTTGAGCGCTCAACGACAGACGCACCGGTGCTGCTCACGACGCCGGCGCTCGACTACACGCGTCCGTTCTGCTCTGCGCCGTGTCACGCCATGACTGTGCGACCGTGTGCGAGCAGCACCGCAGTGTGTGCCAAGTGAACAGCAGCGTCTCTTTGTCTATCTATCGCGCTGTGTCCCAAGTGGCTGCCTGCGTGGCGAACCAAGTACCTCGTCGTAAGAGCAGTAGACAGCAGTGAACGAACGCCAACGTAAGTTTTGAAAGCCTGCGGTCGCGGTGGCTCTTGCTGCGCTGGTGCGTGCGTCGCTGCGTCCTACTGGAGCAGCGCGTCGGCGTGGAAGTTGACGTGCTCCTCGACGAACGTCGCGATGAAGTAGTAGCTGTGGTCGTAGCCCTCCTGCTCAGTACCACGTGACAGCAGCAGCAGTGCGTCAGTGCACGCGTCGTGAGGTCATCGAGCGTCCTCCAAGTGCGCACCTGCATGCGGATCGTCGCCTTCTGGTTCACCTTCTGCGCCGCTGCCTGCGCCGTCCAGGGCACACACACACACACGTTCACATAGCCGTCAGTCGTGGGCTCTCAACAGCAGCAGGAGGAGCCGCAGTGAGCCACGCAGACGCACCTCGAACGCCTCGGGCAAGAGCTGCTTGTCGTGGAGGAACTGGTCCTCGCTGCCCTGGTCGATCAAGATCGGCGCCGCCACAGGCCCGTGCTTGAGAATGAGCTGCGTCGCGTCGTACGCCTTCCACGCGTCCTGGTCTGGGCCCAAGTAGCCCGTGAACGCCTTGATGCCCCACGGGCACTGGCTCGGGTGCGCGATCGGCGCGAACGCCGAGATCGACTTGTACTGGTCCTGATGCAAGTAGAGCGAGCCATAGGCTCGAGTGTGTAAGAGAGTGCGCTGTCCTCGTACTGAGAGCTCTCAAGAGCCAAGACGTGACGTACTGGGTTGCGAATGCCGAGCGTGAGTGCGCCGTGACCGCCCATTGAGTGACCCATGATCGCCTGCTTGTCCTCGAGGACTGGGAAGTTCGCTGCAATGAGCGCTGGCAGCTCCTGTCGACGTCAGAACAGCCGAGCATGCGTCGTTAGGTCGAGTCGTGATGCGCAGCAGATGCGAAGGAGCGGATCACTCGTGTGCTTGTTCGTACCTTGGTCACGTACGAGTACATGCGGTAGTGCGCCTCCCACTTGGGCTCCGTCGCGTCCAAGTAGAAGCCTGCGGCCGAGCCAAAGTCCCACGAGTCGTCCTCGCCGTCAATGTTCACGCCGCGTGGGCTGCGAGTGCGTCATTCACAGTCACGCGTACAGAGAGAGAGAGAGAGAGAGAGAGAGAGAGAGAGAGAGAGAGAGAGAGAGAGAGAGAGAGAAGCGCCGTCAGCGTCCATACGCGGCAGTCGACAGACACGAGAGACGACTCTGTACCTCGTGTCGGTCGTGACGATCGCGATGCCGCGCGCAGCTGCGACCTTTGCAGCGACTGGCGCTTTCACGAACAGCAGCTCGTCGTTGCACGTGAGGCCTGCGAGGTAGAAGAGCACGGGCACTTTGTTCGTCTCGGACGCGCTCGGCGGCACGAAGACGCTGAACTTCATCGTGCACTTGGTCGTCGCGCTCTCGTGCGAGAACTGCTTGACGCTGCCGCCAAAGAGCTTCACTTGCTTCACGAGCTGCATGGTGAGAGCGAGGTCGAGAGAGGTCGAGGAGCTGCTGCTGATGCGGTTGCTTGTCAAATGCCTGTGGATCGGATTCGCAATCTCAAATACACTGGACTTTAGTATGTCTGCTATTAATTATATAGTGATAAAAATGAGGTTGACATGACGACGACCATGTTCGAGACCTCCATGGTGCTCTTGATCCTCGACCTCAGGAGCGTGCTGTCAATGCCATTACATGCATGAGTGGCTCGTGAGTGACTGCTAGCCGCTGTAGCGATTCACCAAGTGCGGAGGCGGGAGCTCGTCCATGATCGACGGGTTCGCTGCGACGTACGCGCGGATCGTCGTCTGTCGGTCGCCGAGGAACGTCGTGTCGACAAAGTCCGCGTAGACGTCCTAATGAGAGACAGCGAGTGCGAGTGAGTGCGTCTATCGAGTGAATGGACATACTGAAGAGAGAGAGACGTACGTCGCCGAGCTTCTTGACTGCGAGGAGGCAGTGGCGGAGGTACACCTGCTCACAACAGACTCACGTCCAGTCAGTCTCGACTACGAGCACTCACTTGGCAAGATACAGAGAGGACAGAGCGTACTCGACACGGCAGGATCCCGCTCGAGGCGTCCCAGTTCCAGATGCTCTCGAGCCCAAAGCGCTTGTACTTGTGCTCGAACGCCTCGTGTCCTCTGGCGCGACCATCATCACCAGTTCATCAGCTACGAGTGCGAGAGCGACGTCCTCTGACTACAAACGCACCTCGCAGCGATGTACTCGTCGTCGGTCCAGCGCGTGCACATTAGCGCCTAGTCACATCATAGACAGAGCGATCGAGCACGGGATCAGTTGAATGGCTACAGCGTCTCGCTGGCAGTTCTCGCTCGCAAGTGACGTACGAGACCGTCGCTCGGTCGCCCATCGCGCTCGCGGAACCGCACGCTGACGATGCGGAACTCCTCCTCGCGCTCGTAGAAGTCTAAGAGGAGCGCGCGCGGGATGTCAAAGACGCTGATGAGGAACGAACACCCTGGCGCTGGCTCCGTCGAGAGACTCGCGATCTCCTTCGACACACACACACACACATCCACGAGTATGTGAGAGCGTGTGTACGTCGCTCATTCTGCATCAGGACACCGACGCACGTGGACGCACTTTTGTCGCGAGGTTCGCAATGCCGCGCTCAAAGAAGATCGACGCAGGGTGCGCGAAGACGCGGCGGTAGTCGGTCATGCGCGCGAGGCGAAAGTGCTGGACGTGCTCACTGAACGTCGAGCGCGCCGAGGTCTCTAGCATCGTACAGCGTCGTATGCATGAGCGCACGCTCATGCAGTAGCAGTGTACGCACACAGTAGATACAGACGCACATACCCGAGAGGAGCGACCCAAAGCCGACGATCGTCACGAGCGCGTCGCTGCTCTCGGTGGTCATCATCGCCATGATCCGAGCGTCAGTGCGTCAACCCACGCAAATCGCGTTCCCTCATTTTCATCACGCTCGCATTTTGCTGTTTCCCGCGATCACTCGACTCGATGCAATGCGCGCAGCAGCTCCGGCAGTCGTCGTCGGTGCGCTCGACGCCGCACAGCTGCTCGATGATCGATTCGATGCAGCGCACCAACTGCGACCGACTCGCCGACGCAGACGCACGTGCGCTGTGCGCTTTCAGGTGCTCGCGCTGTTTGGACTGTCGTGTCTACTTGCAGTCGTCTCGAGCCGCAGCAGCAGCACGCCACACGTTCAGGCACGTGCCTCCCACACATTCGCTCCTATCACGAGACTATCACCATCAGTAGCAACAGCTAGCGCTGCGCGCACATCACACGCCTGTGCGTTCTACGAGCAGCAGGTCGCGCACGAGTTCATCGTGCGCATGCGCGCGTACGACGCACTCACTCACCACGAGCAGTACGTCAGCAGCGCACTCGAGCAGCTCTTGCCACAGGACACGACCAATCTGCAGTCATACTACAGGAAGACGCAACCGCTCCGCACCGGCGTCGCAGTCGCCAAGCGCTCGCGCTTTGCCTACGACGCGCCGTCGGACTTTGTCGTGCTCCAGCTCTTCCACTGCAGCGCATCCGACGACGCCGTCCACATCGAGACGACGTGCCACGCTGCTGAGCACACGCTCGAAGACTCGGCACGCGTGACGCGAGCCGACGCTGCGCACAAGATCGCGTACGTCCAGTGCAATCGCGTCTACCGCGACGTTGCGCTGCTCAGTCACTCGCAGCAGAAGACACAGCCGCCGCAGTCTACTGCTGCGTCTCGGACGCTCAAAGCGCGGCACCACCGCCGGCGCAAGCAGCCAAAGGCGCTGACCGACGAGCTCGGGATCCAAGCGCTCTGGGACCGCGGGTTCACTGGCAAAGGCGTCAAGATCGGCGTGTTCGACACCGGGCTCTCGAGCGCGCGCTTCCAGCACGTCAAGGAGCGCATCAACTGGACGCACGAGCGCAAGAACGAAGACGTCGTGGGCCACGGGACGTTCGTCGCTGGTGTCATCAGCGGCTCGGACGCACAGTGTCCAGGGATCGCACCCGACGCCGAGCTCTACGTCTTTCGCATGTTCACGACTGAGCAGCTCTCGTTCACGAGCTGGTTCCTCGACGCGTTCAACTACGCGCTCTTCCAGGGCATCCACACGCTCAACCTCAGCACCGGCGGTCCGGACTTTCGCGACCGGCCGTTCGTTGAGAAGATCCAGGAGCTCGCAGCGAACGGCGTGATCATTGTACGACCGTGTCTTACGGCGTCCTAGGTCTCGACTGAAGCAAGTGCTGACACTATGATGCTACGCTGTCCCTGCGATAGGTCTCGGCAGTCGGCAATAGCGGCCCCAAGTACGGAACGCTCACGAACCCAGCGGACCAGATGGAGGTCATTGGCGTCGGTGGCGTCACGCACGACGGTGACGTCGCCGACTTTTCGTCGCGCGGCATGACGACGTGGGAGCTGCCGTTCGGCGCCGGCCGCGTCAAGCCAGACATCGTGACGCTCGCAGAGGACATCCCGGGCTTTGAAGTCGCGCGCGGGTGCACACTCTTGTCAGGCACGAGCGTCTCGGCGCCGATCGTGACGGGCGCGATCGCGCTCTTAGCGTCGATGGTCCCGCAGGAGCACCGCTGGACGCTGCTGAACCCTGCGTCAGTCAAGCAGCTCTTGATCGAGAGCGCAGATCGCCTCACGCCACGGACGGATGCGCGCGACTACGTCGTGCGGAACCACATCTTTGAGCAAGGGAGCGGCAAGCTCAACGTCTCGCGCGCAAGTGAGCGCGTGCTTGCGCTCTGGGAGCGCCGCCAAGCCGAGCTCGCTGCAGTGACGGCTGGCAACTCGCCCGTGCCGCGGACGTTCAAGCCGTCGTCGTATCCCGACAACATCGACGCGACCAACTGTCCGTACATGTGGCCGCTCTGCTCGCAGCCGCTGTACCACAGCTCGCTGCCGCTCATGGTGAACCTGACGCTCTTGAACCCGAGCGCAATTGCCGGCGTCCTCGACGGCACGCCCAAGTGGATCGCATCCGAGCACGGCGACGCGCTGACAGTGTCGGTCGCGTCGCCTGCTGTGCTCTGGCCGTACTTTGGCTCGGTCGGCGTCTTTGTCGAAGTGACAAAGAAAGCTGCGGCGTTCCGCGGCGTCGCGCGCGGCACGCTCTCGCTCGCGATCCGGAACGGCGACCACATCGACACGGTGCTCGTGCCGATCCGAGTCGCGATTATCCCGACACCGCCGCCAGCAAAGCGCATTCTCTGGGACCAGTTCCACAACATCCCGTACCCGTCGGCGTTCGTGCCGCGCGACAAGCTCGAGCACCACCACGAGCTCCTCGACGGTGCTGGCGACCACCCACATACAAACTTTCACCAGCTCTGGAACTTCCTCCTCGCGGAAGGCTACTTTGTCGAGATTCTTCCGTTCGAGTACTCGTGCTTGGACCTCGCGCAGTACGGCGTCGTGCTGCTCGTGGACCCAGAGGAGGCGTACTTCCCAGACGAAGTCGCAGCGCTCGCACGCGCGATCAAGTACGCAAACGTTTCGCTCCTTGTCTTTGCCGACTGGTACGACGACGCTGTGCTCGATACAATGGACGTCTTTGACACGAGTACGCTGAGTCACTGGCGCGCGATCACGGGTGGCGCGAACGTCCCTGCGCTCAACGCGCTCTTGAAGGACTTTAGCATCGAGCTCGGCGCTGGCGCGTTCTCGAGCGCAAGCGTCTCGCTGCTAGCAACCGACAGTGACAGCGACGACGGCGACGGCAGCGGCCGCGACCGGACGTTCCCGTACTGGTCTGGCTCGCACATCACCAAGTTTCCAGTTGGCGGCTACCTCGGCCGCGTCGACGGCGTCGACCAGAGCGCGATGATGCTCAACCAGTCGGACGTCCCGCTCACTGACGTCGCAGTGCTCGGTCTGTACCAAGTGCCATCGAAGCTCGGCGGTCGCATCGCGGTCTTTGGCGACAGCTCGTGCATCGACGCGAGCGTGCACTCGTCGTCGACCGGCTTCCAGCACTGCTTCAGTATGGTGCGCCAGCTCCTGCGGTTCACAACCGACGGCGTCTTGCCGGACGCAGCGCGGTCGAGTCCGCCAATGAGCTCGCCGCCGACGCGTCTCGAAGCCGGCGCGATTGCTCCAACGACCGCAGCGCCGCGAACGTCTTCACAGCTCGAGCACCTCGCAGTTGAGTTCACAGGCGGACCAGCGTTTGGGACGCGGCGCCTCGCAAGTGCCGAGTCAGCATCTGCACTGGCGCTCCGGACTGGAGCACCGCCATCGTCGCTGCTGCAAGGTCGCGCAGAGCTCAAGAAGCACTCAAAAGTGCTCCTCGCGAGCGACCGCACGCCCGAGCGCCAGAGCTTTTGCCACTTTTACCACAAGCAAGAGTGCAACGTCGCGACGCGCGTGACGATCACAGCGGCGACGCCCACGACGCTCCGGCAAGCTGCGAATGCGACGCGGCACTGAGGGAGGAGACTACTATCCGAGTGCGGTTGCAAACGGCACGAGAGTGCTGCAAGTGCTGCAGGCGCTCGAGTGGCCAAGAAGACGTTGACAGTCCGACAGCAGCGCAACGAGTGCGAGGATGCCATAACGCGAGATCAAGGTTTGCATAGCAACTGCCCATACGCTCCAGTGCTGCGTACTGAAGCTAGACCGCGCACTCTAGCCAGAGTTGCTCCAGTTGTTCAAGTTCCAGCTCGCCACTCGTTCCGTGCCGAGAAGGTGCCAAAACGCAAAGACACCAGGTGGTGGTGGTTGCAGACGCGCGTGACCTAGGAGCGTCCATACTTGAGAAGTGTGTTGTTGTTGTTGTTTGTAAGAAGAGTCGTAACTCGAATGTTGTTGTAAGAGGTGTCGGGACTCAAAGCGTTTAACATACAACGTTCGAGCACCTCAAAGGCTTCAACGTCGTTGCAGTCTTGCGTCAGCGCATGACCTTCGCAAGCTGGAACGCGAAGACTGCAACGATTTTCGATATGTATGTATGCGACTCGCGATCCCTTGGTCGCTCGCTGAGTTGTTGGCGCTTCCTTGTCGACTGTTTGACCTTGTTCTTTCGGACGATCTCTCGCCAGGCGGCGACGTGGTTCTCCTCGGTCGCTCTAAGGACGTCGTATTCACTGGTGTGCGACTTCGAGATCTCACGAAGCGCGCCGAGCACCCGTGCAACTGCCTGTGTGAGGCTCGTGTTGAGCCCACACAGGCAGCGTTGCTGGCGTTGACCTCATTCATTCTCATCGGCCTACTACAAGTGTGACTTGATTGATGTATGCGTGTCGTAGTGATCCTATATTTGGATCTGCTCCAAATATAGTCAAGACACTATTGTAGTCAAATACTTGTCTAAAGTAGTCGTTCAGACAAAAACGTGATAGTGTACAATAGTTTGATCAAGTGTTTTGTCCAGGACGATTGTCTGGATCAAACTATACTACGCTACCTCTTTTTCTGGAAAAGATAATCAGCATACTTTGATCGAGATGATCGCCCCGGACATACGTCTTCAACAGTGTATTCCCCCTTGCTTTGCCACGAGGCGACATTTTTCACATCTTTAATCTTTGTGGGAGAAATATATATATTAAACGGGTAGTTTTACATAAGCTCATACAGTACAAATTGCATCTTAACGACACATGGGTATATGAAATCACCCTGCTCAATCCAATGTTGTTCCAATTCACGCCTCGCTTTTAAACATAGAGGACTAATCATTCTTATTTTTAGAGCAAAATGACATTTCCCCCATTGGTGGGACACTGCCTTGTATTTGTGCGATATTAATGCGAATTGTGCTTAAATGACGAGTATTATGCAAAAACCAGTACACCTTTGCCGCTGATCGCGGCGAGGCGCTAATTCGCACCCACCACACTTCGCTCCACTTGCGCGCTCCGTATTCGCCTACATCCGCTGTGGTAGCTCCACTAAAGATACATTCTCCTTATAGATGCATCTACTCTGCGCTCTCTACGCGCTCACTTGATATTTGTATCATAAATGATCTGGTTTCGCCGTTTTTGCCAGAATAGACGATAGCGCCAAGCAAGAGACGTCCTACTTCTACTGCTTATCATACTCAGAACATAGAATACATTTAAACTCTGAGTCGAAATGTCCAGACCAGTGCACTTACAACCTGACATCTGACGGCGAGTAAGTGGATTAGAACACGCTATCGATTGTGCAGTCCAACTACACTTCCTGGTACTCCTTGCTCACGTAGCGTGGCTTGAAGGTATTACCACCGCAGCGGTTGATACACTCGTCTATCGATCACTACATTGAGAGAAATGCGTTGTTGATCATTATACCAGGAGCTCCAATACGCAAACCGTCAGAGTTTAGAACATTTAGCCGAGGACTTACTATTCCTATTTTCTGCAAGGTCGTGGACACGTTTATGCAGCTATGGGAATCTACATAAGCGAGTCCACGATTTTGTAGCTGAAGATTGATATTTTTTCCTTTGCTGATTAAACCCTAGATGTCTGTCGACAACGAGGGTTCACAAAGAGGTGTTGGAACATGCCGCGTTAACCTAAAATGTCCACACTAAGAACCGCCTTGCTGAGTGCACATTCAACGCGGACACCAACGAACTCGACGTTTATAGTTGAATTGGTGTGAGCAGAACTGCTAGTAAGACGCGTCGTAGACATGAGGCTAAATGAATCGGCCGACGAGCATGTTGCAGCCGATGATCGAGCAACGCATGGCTCAGCGCGCACAAGTACTGTTGTAAAACTTGACCGGTAATTCGTGAAGTCAGATCTTAGAACATATAAATGCTCTCCGGATCGAGCCAGACACCCCAATATTTTCTACTGCTCTCCAAATCATCTGACCACTCCACAAAACATTTGGCTTGATGAGTTCAGTTTGAGCATGGACTTGATCGCGAGCAACGTTGCCAAAAGTCGGTATATGCAAATCACTGCACGTAACACTAGTATATCAGCCGAAAAGCGAATGTAGTTTCCGCAACAAAAATCCGTACGTCAAATACACCACTCGCCAAACACAACAACATCACAAAAGTGTACGTTACGCGCTCAGGTTTACAAATCGAGCGATGATCAAAACAGCTTTCAAATCGTATCGTTTAGACGTGTGCGCATATCCTCAAAATCACCAGATTTTTTCCAATCTCACAATACATAAAACCTGTATCGTTTCGAGGCGTAAAAAACAAAAACACAAAACACATACAAAAACCAAGATGTATAGTACACATACCTTCTGGAAACGATCAATTTGAAAATGATCGATTCCAGCGGAACAGCGAGTCAAAATTGCCACAAGCACATACCCAAAAACAACACCGCAAATATCTAATCAACAAAATGAACAGAGTGCAGGCGGGTGCTGACAGCACTGTCAGCAAAGTCAGCGTAAGTAAGTAAATCAACCACCGTCGCACACATTCATTGATGTAGTCGGTCTACCTTGCTTTACATTCACTGTTGTGAACGCCCAAGCAATGGAGCCTGAAGATACAGCATTTTGACAGTGAGCTGCTAGAGGAAGCGGTGACTTGGGGGCGAATTTGATTATAAACCGGAAGCTACCTCGCGCAGCACTCGCTGGTGTGAAGAAGTGGCGTGTATTTTGGCTTCCTTCAGCAACAACCCTGAGAGATGGCGATGGGGAGAGCGCCAGTTCAGAGGTCTAGACGGGATGCACACTCACTCGCTTCGCACGATATGTATGCATTCACGACACTATGTCACTCTTAGTCAGAGTTCTCACACAGGTATTCCCGTTTGGTAGTTCTTTCAGATTTGAAAATCGCGGGCGCTGACGTCTGACTGACCAAGTTGGCAGTTCACAATCGAGATCCGTATGAAGACAGTCCGTTCGAGTAAAGGAGAAGGTCTCCTGCGTGTTAATTAATACTTATGTATAGCCCCTCTAACACTGGGGCTCTTCATCACTAGTCTTGGTGGACTCTCTGTGCACTTCACCCAGTACACCGGTCAGGCTGGCGGGTCTCCCGCAAGTCGAAACTAATGCTGGCCGTCTCTACGGCTCTTACGCGTTCACACTGGTGCTGGCCACACTTCGCTCTTACGCTGTCACTCTAATGGCTGGGCACTCCTTGCCTCTTACGCCAAACTCAGTCACATCGTTCTTTGGTTCGCCGCCTTAGCAGTCAGTCTAGCGAAATACGGGGAATGTACTAGGGGACACGTCCACTCGCACTATCAAATGCGCAAGTGCATACTGGATTCACGCTCTTCTTTGTTCACTTTAAGTCACACGCACACTGAACCTGGCGGATCTGCAATATGTGGTCAGACAAAGGCTGGCACACACGCACACTTACGGGTTCGGCGTTTGGTACAGGTCTTCTCACTCAGCGCCATGACGTACTGCTGGTTGTCGACGATGCTGAGCTCTACAGGAGGAGGCGAGTGAAGCGGTGGAGACTTGAGTGTTGGGGAGGAAAATCGCTACTATGTTGTGATGGCGAGCATCGGCTCTCTCTGACTCTGTCGACCACTTATCTACTCATTCAATCATGCCTGCTCATCTAATCATGCACCTTTTATATCCTGAACAACCGGCCCATTCTGAACAGCTGGAGGTGGCCCATTCTAGCTCAAAGTGGTGGGCCGAGCCAACCTGGCGAGTCGTAGCTGACTTGGCGGTCCAAGCCAACCTGGCGATCGGAATGGAGTTTGACTTGGTCCGGCTTGAGCGATGTGCTGTACGCGGCTGGCAACTCGTGGAGCTTGGCGACTCGCGCCGACTGGCGAGTCGAAGCTGACTTAGCGGTCCGAGCCAACCTGGCGGACCATGCCAACCTGACGGCTCAAGTCGACTTCTATTGGATCTGTCTGGAGCGGCGGTCTAGGCACAACTGCCAGCTGCGGGAACTTGGCAGCTCGAGCCGACTTGGCGTGCCGTTTCAACCTGGCGGACACAGTCAGCCTGGCGACTCAAGCTGAGCTCGACTTGATCAGACTCGAGTGGCGCGCTGGGCTTGGCGGGCCGGGCGGACTTGGCTGGCTGAGCTGACTTGGCGGGCCGAGCTAACCTTGCGGCCGGGTTCAAGTCGGGTCTTCGCACGATGGCTGCCGTCGTTTATACAACGATACTTGGCTAGAGAATGCCGTACAGACGTCGAGTCACGCTGGGCGCCGAGGAGCGTTCTGGTAACTCGACTTGTGGTGACATGCGACATTGCCATCGCAGCGAACGACCGAGAACGCGGGAGTCAAAGCACGGCGGCCAAGCTCGGTACACGCGGTCTCGACACGAACACCGTACGTTGGTGCGAGCGCTACGCCACACTGATAACCAGAGAGAGTCGGCGCTGCGACACCGAATCACTGACCAATTAGAAGCTGACACGCGGCCAGGTCTTCAGCCAGCGCGTGCCTAAGGGGCAGCTCTCGCGTACCTGTTCGAGAGCTGAACTACCTACACCCCACGCCACAAAAAGCGATACTCTAGAAAAACACAAACAAAAAACGTAATTTTACGAAATACGCATTGCAACGACCACCATTCGACTCAGCTTGACGCGCTGCGTCTAATCGTGTGCTTGGATGGTCCAAACGCGCTCTCAGTGCTTCAATACAAAAACCAGTCACATTTCAGCGCGTCACAAAAAGCGATACTCGATTTCAATACAAATAGCAAGTGGAATTTTTGCGTCGAACAGATGGATTGCCATTCAGCAGTTCGCAATGAGCTACAAGCACGTCACTGAGATTAAGCGCGCCGAGATGCGCGGCATGCACAAGGCCGGCATGTCCAGGCGATGATAAGCAGGGCGACAGGAAGAAGCAAGATGATGGTTGTACGAGATCTAGAGACAGACTGTGAGCCAAGCGAAGAAAGAAGAGGACGGCGCCCAGTGCTCGACCAGCGCTCGGTCTCAAGGCTCGTGCGTGACGCGAGCGTGCGTGGAGTCTCTGCGTCGCGCTTGAGGAACGACAACCAGCTCGTCTGCTCGCTATGCACTGTGCAACGCGTTTTGCAGCAGACGGACTGGCTGTCGTTCGACAAGCTCGAGCCTCGTCTCCCGCTCACGCCACAGCACCTTCGCGCTCGTGTCGATTGGTGCGAGGCGCGACTCGCTGATGGCCGCTTTAGCACGCTATGGTCGAACGTTGTCTAGTGCGACGAGGAGCGGTGGAGGCTTGACGGTCCGGACGGGCGCCACATGTGGCAGGACTCTCGAAAGCCCGTCCGAACTGTCACGCGCCGGCAGTCGCAAGGCGGCGGCGTTATGGTGTGGGCAGGGATTTCGAGAGCCGGCAAGACTGCCATTGCGTTCCTCGACGGCAAGCAGCGCGCCGCGAGTACGTGAACACGCTCAACGACTGCCTTGTGCCTTTTGGCGCATCGCACCACCCGAACGGCTACATCTTTATGCAGGACAACGCAGCCATTCACACTGCACGATACACTCGCGAATGGCTCGCTGCGTCCGGTATTGACTTGCTGCCGTGGCCGGCCTGCAGCCCCGACCTCAATCCAATTGAGGTCGTTTGGGTCATTCTGACTGAGCGAGTGTATAGATAAGGCAGACAGTCTGATAGCAAGCATGACCTCAAAAGGGCTATTGAGCAGGAGTGGCAACAGCTCGAGATGCATCTCATTGAGACTTCAGTCGACTCGATGCCAAGCCGTCGTTTCTCGGTGATCAAGGCAAAAGGGAATACTTGCCGATTCGAAATACACTTGCTATTTGTATTGAAATCGAGTATCGCTTTTTGTGACGCGCTGAAATGTGACTGGTTGTTGTATTGAAGCACTGAGAGCGCGTTTGGACCATCCAAGCACACGATTAGACGCAGCGCGTCAAGCTGAGTCGAATGGTGGTCGTTGCAATGCGTATTTCGTAAAATTACGTTTTTTGTTTGTGTTTTTCTAGAGTATCGCTTTTTGTGGCGTGGGGTGTAGGTAATCTAAAGTAACGACATAGTGTAATAAGGAACTGCCCGATCACAAGCTGTGCCTCTCCGTTTGAATCAGAAGGCGTTGTTTTGGGCGTGCATGCGTCTGTTTCACAGAAAGGACATATCTGTACAGCGACTCAGAACTCGCACTCGATCAAAATTTACAGCCAAAAAGTGTGTGGTTACTTGGTCGGCAATGTAGTGGATTTGGTGACCTGAGTGACCTGACCCGTTGTCGTCATTGGTCAAATGAATAGAACCGTAAAACACGATGGAACTTTGTCAGCTAATTTAGAACATGTTTATCTTTAAATAGTTTATTTTTGGCCACTGTAACTTCCATCACACTTCCTAAACTAGCATTGCGAGCGTCCTCGAGTCTTGATGTCCTGAGCGGCATCGTTGTTGTAGCTCTTGCTGCTTGAGGGTCTTATCGCGAGCGACTGGCTCGCTCTCGATAGCTTTGAGCACTCCAGTCTCTTTGGCCCTGCTGTTTGTCTTTCGATCGCAGCCGCACTCACAAGCAACGAGCAAGCACGTCGACGCAAGAGAGCCACGAGCATGACCGAGATGCACACACAGCCGGCACAAGCAGCTCCGGTCGCTCAACACGATGACAGTAGTTGTGGCGGTGGAGACGCTACCGCGCATGAGCATCACAGCGGCAAGCCTCCGATGATAGCACAAGAAAGCGTGTTGGTGTTGACAGAGCTCCAGCAACTCCAGAAGACGCACGACGAGTACGTCAAGTCGAGCTGCGAGTACGAGAAGGAGCTCGAGAGCGAGCTCGAGCGCTGCGAGGCGCGCGCGCTGACGCTGGAGCAGAGTGCGCGCGTGGCAGAGCTCGCACGCGACGAACTCAGTACTCGCCTCAGCGAGATGCAGACCCAGCTCGCAGCAACGCAGCAGCGCGAAGCCGCGTTGCTCGCAGACCTCGACGCCATGAAGTGGAAAGTCCAGCGCCTTGAGCAAGCGAATGACGAGCTCGAGACAGCTGCGCGCATTGCACAGGCGAGCATCGCCGACTTGGAGCACCGGAGCGAGACGCTGCTCGAGCAGCAGGTGTTCCTATCGATCGAAAAAGATGAGCTCGCGCGGCAGCTCGCATCGGTCACCGTCGCGCCGGTGCATCCAGTACCGAGCAGCCACAGCAGCAGCGCACTGGTTCGCTCCGAGAAAGCACCAGCCGCAGTCGTCGCAGTGCCGGTGCTCGCAGCACCAATGACAACACCAGCGCGCAAAAGCGGCGGCAAGTCGAAGAAAGGGCGGTACCCGGACGTTGTCGAGAGCTGTCTCCACATCACGTGCCGCAAGTGCCGCGCAGGCCACAGCCATGCGAGGCACCATCGCCACGCATCCGGCGCACTTGCGGCATCGCTCGACACGAGTGCTCACAAACGCGGAGCAGCAGGCGCGAGCGGCAGCAATGGCAGCTTGTTTGACAGACTGCGACTGCGCTTCCGCGCGCTTTTCGACTGCTCGGACGCGAAACGCGCAAGCTCCAGTGCGGTCGCGACGTGAGCTGCTCTGACACTGTCAGCACGCAAGAGAGGAGACGGAGAGCTCTCGCATCGTGAGTGCGTCCCAGTCATTCCTCAACCCACTTGCGGCTGTGAACACCGTCTCGACTGTCACCATCGCCACCGCTATTGCCAACACCACCGACGCCAACGTTGTTCTCCCAAGCACCTCGACAACCTCGACTACAATGGCGACGACGCTCCTGACGTCTCGCGCGCTCCTCATCGTAGCGACTGGAGTGCTCCTGCTGACGCGCCTCTCGAGCGTATCGGCAAGCCCATGCTCGCAGAAAGACCTCCAAGTGTTTGCTCAAGTGTCCAAGCAAGTGACGATGTGCACGGACGCGTCGGGACTGGACTTTGCGATGCCGCCGCAGATGAGTCTCCCAGTGTCCGCGACTGCGAAGCTCTGCAAGACCCCGAGCTGCACGCAGATGCTCGGGACCGTCGACGACCTCACGCTCCCGCGCTGCGAGATCCGCTTCGACAACCGGAACGTGACGCTCCAGACCGGCTTGGACGAGTTCGCCTCGCTCTGTGACAAGGTCGGACCCGCGCCAGCGCCGCTCAAGAAGCGGACGTCGCCATCGTCGTCGTCGTCGTCTGGTGCAAACGGCTTGAAGCGCAAAGAGACCAAGTCGCGCACGTCGAGCGCACCACACAAGCTCGAGCGCGAGCGCGTAGTCGAGATCGTGGCGATCACGATGCTCGCTGTGGTTGCAACCGCGAGCTTCTACTGACTGCTGACAATGGCGGCGACGACGGATGCACGAAGGACCGATGGACAGACACGTAGTCAGACATGGCTGGATGAACGCATCAAGGACGTCGCGCTCGCTACTTTCACGACGTCGCCTGTGCGCCTCAGTAGCAAAACGAGCACTCCGACTGTCCATACGATCGTGCCTCGTCCTCGAGCGAAGGCTCTCAACACAGAGAGAGCTATGAGCGACTGAGCGAATGAACGACGTCCATGTGCGCTTGATACATCATCCACTCGTCTCTCTCTCTCTCTTGCTGCTGTTGTCGGTCGTGCTGCTGACAAGCC
Source organism: Pythium guiyangense (assembly GCA_003730235.1). NCBI lineage: Eukaryota > Oomycota > Peronosporomycetes > Pythiales > Pythiaceae > Pythium > Pythium guiyangense. Next base: position 307,774 of record QXDM01000064.1, on the reverse strand, counting down.
TCTTTGCTTCGCGCATGAGCTCATGCTCTAGCGTCCTAGCCTGTACTGGATACGCATAGCCAACACTGCAAACCCAACACACGAACTCAAGGAGATCGTGGCGACTACGCCTTACGCCGGTGGTTGCTGGTGCAGCCAGAGGAACTTGAAGCTGTAGTCTGCGCCTGAGCCATTGAACGTGCAATGAGTACGTGAGCTCGAAGCAAAGCATGTTGGCAGACAACAGCTAGTGCCTCAAGCCACTCGCTCGTCGACTCGAACACAGAGCACCAGCGCAGTTTGCCATACACTCACACACGCATGCACACACATATCGATGTGGTCGAGCGACATCTGCACCGTGAAGAAGAACCAGAGCAGGAGCTTGCACTGGACGACGACCCACTGCTTCTCGAGCACGAACGTGAGCTGCTTGAACGTCGCGACGCCGAGCTTGCGCCGGAGCGTCACGCTCATAAACAGGAACGACAGTAGCTCGAGACTGCTGTAGACCATGACGTTGATCACGCGCTGCTGGACTTCGCTCGCGTTCAAGGTCGCGATCTACTTGTAGTACGCTCGGTTCTCGAGGTGGTACACAGCGGCGACGTACAGACTGTAGATGATCGGGACGACCACCGCTGTGTACTCGATGAGCACGACGAACTCGCTCGTGAAGAGCAGCTGGTTCGTTCGCTTCACAAACTGCACGCGCCGCGCTTCAGATGCGAGCGCTGCTCCAGGTTGCTCTTCGTTCGGTGCATAGGACGGCGATGGCGGCGCGTACTTCTCGAGCGCCTCTGTTGATCGTCGTTCTTTGGGTCGCGCTATTGCCCACGTCGCCTCTGTATCATGCGCCTTGTCGTTGTTGACAGAGGTGGGTGTGAGCGGCTGCGTCACTGGGACGATCCTCGCGCCAGCCACGAGCTGCTGGCTTTGCTGAGATGGTGGTGGAGCCGCTTTTGCTTTCCACGGCACCATCGTCGAGAGCACTAAGGCGCCGCTGTTGGTGCACGCTTTCCGCAATGACGGACTCGCGCGGACTCTCGCATCTTCGTCGACGATCGCGAGAGCGACTTCGACAAACGTCTTGCCGTGCCACGCGTGTGTTGGTGGAACGAGCGCCATGAGCGCCTGGACGTCTCGGTGGAGCTCAGCGATGTCTCGCAGCGACAGCAGCGCCTGAGCCCAGTCGATGACTGCGATCACGAGCGTCGTTGTGATCGACGACGACTGCTGCATGCAGCACGCGACGTACAAGGCGTTGAAGATCTCGATGTTGAAGATCACGATCTCGGGCTTGAGGTCGTCGAGGTCGCCGAGGAACTTGCTCATCCAGTTCTTGAGCGCGACCTCTAGGATCGGCAGGAGCACGATGTAGAGCGTCTGCGCGCTCGGGTCGATCGAGACAAAGCCGTAGATGTACGCCGGGTAGATCACAATGAGCGACACTCGGCACAGGAACACACACATGTAGTTGCTCAAGTCGGTGCAAAGCTGTGCGTTCGAGCGGAGCGCGTCGCCAAAGTAGTGCGCAAAGAGCCCAAAGATGAGTGTGGCCCAGAGCGGCGTGCCGACGATCATCACGAACGGGAAGCCGACAGCAAGCGAGACGGCGTACTCGAATGCGACAGCGAGGACACTCGGAGTGATAGACAGCACGACCATGCGCGAGGTCGTGAACGGCAGTCCGCGCACATGGAGCTTGAACAGCTCCATGGCGGCGTACGTGATGAGCCACACAGCGATCACGTTGCGGAGCCAGCTGACGTAGTTTGCGTTCGTGCCAGCCTTTGGGTCCGCGAGCGGCACGCAGTCGATGAGCGTGATGAGCACGAGGCACGGAACAAGCGCGAGGAGGCACACAGCGAGGAGGACCCACGCCACGCTCGTGTGCTTGGCGTACGTGTCAAAGGTGCGCAGTCGCTCGAGCGAGTACTCGCCATGGAGTTCGACTTGGAACTTGATCCACACGTTGACGAGGCGACGGGCGAGCTTGAAGAGCACGTGCATCGCGATGGCTGCGCTCTTGAGTCGAGTCGCGCGGTGGCGGGACGTCAGCGATGTCTGAGAGAGAGCGAATGTCGTGCGGGTTTGCTCACGCGCGCTGTAGGTGAGTGCTGCTGTTGCCACGTACTTCACAGTCGTAAGAGGACCAACTCGGCTCGAGCGTAACCTCAACGAGTCCTAAGACGACCGAGTCTAGTAGTAGACGTAGCTGTCATCATCACCACTTGAACGCAGTCACGTGCGAACGACTGAGAAGCGCGAGCGCGTCTCAACGAACGAACGTCGAGTCGACGAACGAACGCGCCCATTCGCTTGTGGTTCGCGCGCGTAGACACTCGGACGAACGACGCTCCTCGAGCGACAAGCGACGTCTTCCCAACAGGTCGCTCGTTGCTCAGTGTGTCAGTGAACCAGCGCATGCGCATCACAGTCGACAGACCAAACACTCTGTACTCTGGATGCTACAGACGCAGCTCGTGTCGTCAACGGTAGTTCTGGTATCTGCATCTCGCATGGGCGTGTGTGTGGTGGTTCCGTTCGTCGGCAATGCGCACTTACTCGCTCGCCTCCTCCACTCGTCCTACGTTCGTTCGCGCACTGTCGCCTCCTCTCGAGCGCCAGCAGCCTCCTTCCGTCAGTCAGTCGGTTGCGCTCACTTGGCAAACGTCTTGCTGCGCACCGAGAAGACGAGCAGGAGCGGGTGGCCTTCGTGGTACAACCGCATCGAGTTGTTGTAGAGCGGGACGCGAAAGCGCACTTCGCCGCCTTCGTCCTGCCGCGCAATGCGCTTGAGCGAGAGCGTGCAGTGCCCGACGATCGCGTCGTTCTTGACCCACACGAGCATGTGGAGCTGCTCGAGCGGGCGACTGTGCTGAATGAGCGCGTTGAGCGACAGACTCAGCGCTGGCGCAGAAGACGCGTGCGTCTCGTGCGTGCGCTCGCCAATCACGTCGCACTGCTTGAGGTCTTCCCCGACGAGCGGCGCGACGACGCGCGTCTTCTTTGGCACGAGCGCCTTGTCGTTCCAGTACAGCTGCATGTGCGAGACAATGAGAACGGTCGAGACTGGCCGGACGCTGTGGAGGTGGCGCACGACCTTGGGCTGGTCAAAGTAGCTCCCAGTCACACCCGACGGCCGGAACGGCTGCTGCTGGTCCTTTGCGTCCGAGAACGTCGAGTGCGCGCGCGTCGTGCGGTGCGTCGGTCGCGCGTTCGGCGACGAGAGCTTGGTGGTGTCTTTGCGGCCGAGACCTGGGAAGCTCAAGACAAACGTCGCAAACACGGGGCTGTGGTCGCTCACGTCCATGCCGTGGCCGTGGTTCACGGACCGGTAGTTGTCGATCCACTCGACCGGACGACTGCTATCGTCGCCATCGCCATCGTGGTCAAATGGGCTCTCGACCTTCTCAGGCAAGAGCTTCGAGTCGCTCACAAGAAGCGAGTGGAGCAAGATGCGGTCGCACCACCCAGGCACGCGCTTCTTGACCTTCCCGCCTTTGTAGAACGGCTCTTTGTAGAGCACGCGGTACACGAGCGTCGGCCACGACGGCAGCGCTTCGTTCACAAAGCCGCGCTTCGGGAGCTTCTTGTACGTCGGGTAGAAGTCTGGGAACTTGTTGGGCTCTGTGAAGCCGTCAAAGATGCCACTGGCGCGGCGGTCGTTCAGCAAGCCGTCAAACTTGTCGTGGAGCTCGAGGTTCCGCCCTTCCGCGAGCATGTGAAGCACCATCTGCGGGTCCAAGTGCACGATGCGGTAGTTCATGTCGCCCATCCACACGACGTGGTGGAACTGCTCGGTCAAGTCGAACGCGTAGTGCCCCATGACTTTCCCGAGCTGCGCGTTCAGCGTCCGCACTTGCTCGCGCCGGTACGTGTCGTTCCGCGCGTCCAAGTGGCAGTTGACAAACACAATCGTCGTGTTGTGCACCAAGAGCGCAACGGCGACGCCGCCTTTCGAGCCGCTCGTGATGTTGAACTTGTGCACGCCGGCGCGCACGAGCTTGACTTTGTCTTGCACGGCGGCGGACGTGAAGACTGCGAGGCCAGTGAACTTGGTCCCGACGAACGCGCCGTCGCCGCGGCCGTGCACGGCGTCAATCACAGCGTCGATCGGGTGGTTCTTGTTCGCGAGCTGGAAGCGACTGTTGCGCAGCTCCATGCGATAGTACCGCGTGCCAGAGGCGTTCCGGTTCAAGTACGCCTCGACGGCGTGGTACACGTTCTCCGACACGCCTTCTTGGACGCCGAGGACGTAGAGCTGGTAACCGTGTGGGAGCAAGTGCTGGAGCATCGCGCCTGAGCGCTGCTCGTCAATGATGCCGTTGCCGTCTGCGAACGGATCCGCAGCGCCCATGTTCCACGTCCCGACCCACATGCGCACGTCCGAGCTACTGCTCGGTCGCTTTGGCGCCGACGCGCTCGAGCGCTTGCTGCTGCTGCCTGAGCGGCGCGGCGCCATGAGCGACCCAGTCGAGCGGAGACTCGCTTCTTGGAGCGACCGCGGCGATGTCACTCGGTGCTGCGACGTTGCAAACGCGTCGATCGCTTCGCCGCCAGACGTGTCGGCGTCCTCGACCAACGTATCCACGACGCTCCGGAAGCTCGTCGCGTCACGCTGGAGCGTCGCTTCTGGCGCGTGGAACGACGTCGCGATCGCCAGTTGATGCTTGCGTGTTGCGCCAAAGTCGTTGTCCATCATGGCGTGCGCGCCAGCAGCAGCAGACGACGCTGTCGATGACGCCATCGACGCTTTGCGCGCAAACGAGTTCATGAGCGCAGCAGCGTCACGGTGGCCGCGCGTCGCGCCGCGTGTGTTTGTGCTGTTTGCTTTCTCAAGGACAGGCACCGGCGGCGGCGGTGGTGGCAACGGCGCTGCGCTCGTTGCCGACAACGACGACGACGACGCTTGACGGTTCAAGCTGCCACTGCTGCCGTTTGCAGCGCCGTGCAATGGCCGCGCGCTCGGTGCGAACTGCTCGAACGCGAGGTCGCAGCGCTCAATGTCGGCGAGGTTGTTGCAGCTGAAGCTGCTCTTGACGTTGTTCGCGCCGTTCCAGTAGCCTGCGCGGAGCTTCTCGACTGGCTTTGCAGATGTCAGTGCAGACTTGCGCGTGCGTGCGCGGTGCGACGCTGCAACGGCCTCTGCGACGGTCAGACCCGTGTACCCAAAGCCACTGGCGTAGCTCTTGGACTTGGCGATCGCCGGCTTGGCAGCGATGTGGTCCGGTCCGAGGCTCTGCGACGACGTGAGTGCGCCGTTCGGACGAGCGCCAGCAGCGCTGCGGACTGAAGGCTCGAGCAGCGCGTCTTCGGCTTCTGCAGCCTTTGCGGCGTGGAGCATTGCGCTCATCTCACCGCCGGCAAACGTCCGCGGCGGCTCAATGAGCGACAGCGACGGCGGCCGCGAGCCGCTCTTCAAGAGGCGATTCTCGTGCTCGAGCTCGCGCACGCGCTGGCTCAAGCGGCTTGCAGTCTCGCGCCACTCAGTCGTGTCGCGCCGCGGCGCTGCACCAGCGCTCCCCGCGCTCTCACGCGTGCGCGAGCGACTGCGCGGCAGTGGTTGCTGTTGCTCTGGACTCCCAGTGCTCTTTGCAAACACCGGTGGCTTTCCAGACGCAGAACCAGGTGCTGCTCCTGGTGTTGTTGTGGTAGTAGTGGATAGTGGTAATGGCGTTGCGGGTGGCGTCCGCGCTGGCGAGCGCGATGGCGACACGAGCCGCCGGATCTCGACGGTCTTGGCTTTGAGGATGCCATTGCTGTTGCTGTTGGTGCTGCTGCTGCCTGTCGACGACGGCGTCGATGGTGCAGCAGTTGTGCGTGCCGTCGCGCCTGAATCAGCAGGCGCAGACGACGGCGAGACTGGCAATGGCGACGGCAGGTGGCGCAGCAGTGACGGTTCTTCAATCTGCGAGAATGCGCGCGTCAAGCGACTGCGATGTGCCGCGCTGCGCTCGTTCGGTGACGCCATGCTGCGTTCACTTGCTGTAGTGTCGACTGCGCCGAGGTGTGTCGTCGTCGGCGGCGGTCGACGCAGCGATAGCGATCGCGATGTGGTGGTGCTTGCTTGACGTTCTCTCTCTCGCACTCGCTTGCTCGTCCTCGTTGGCTTCGCTTCTTTGCTGGTGTTTCAAATCAGAGCATCACATTCTGCTGTATAAATACAAACTGTTATAGTAATGCGCGAATCACACACCTTGTACGAAAATGAGCGTGCGAAAACCAAGGGAACATTTGAATAGTACTTGTTTTTGTCACTATCGATAATTGCAAAGCGGCGCGCCACACACACAAAACACACGAGCATTGCGCCGCATCAGTACCACTCGATACGAAGCGCGAGCATGAGCGCGAGCGCGAGCAACAAGCGCGTGCGCGCAGACGTCGGCATCTCAAAGGACCAGTACAATGCCACAGCCGAGTCCAGTATTATCAGTAGCAGTAGCAGTGGCGTCGTGGGCTTTGCGCCATTCAGCAGCACGACAGCGACCGATGCATCAACGTCGTCGTCGTCGTTCCCGCGCGCGTCTGAGCAGACGCTCCAGAGTCGCAAGATCGTGAGCCAGCAGCGCCATGGCAGCACTGCGACGACGACGCGCGCAAAGGAGTCGCAGCGGCAGTTCACGGCGCTCAACCGCGCGTTCGCTGCGAACGTCAAGGCGCAGTGGCAGCACAATCGCCGCGGCGACTGGCTCGAGAACATGCGCGAGTACATCGCGTACGCGCGCGACATTGCGTCCAAGTTTGGCGCGACGCACGGCGACGTGCTGACGTTCGGGAGCGGCGACTGCGGACAGCTGGGCCACGGCGTCGACGACGACGACGACATGATGGTCAAGTACCCGCGGCCAGTGGCGCTGCTCGCGAAGCTCGAGATCGTGCGCGTGGCGTGCGGCGGTCTCCACTCGGTGGCGATCGCCGCGAGCGGTCAGGTCTTCACGTGGGGTTGCAACGACGACGGCGCACTCGGACGCAGTGGCGAAGAGAACCTCCCAGCGCCAGTCGAGGGCTTTGGCCCCGAGTCGATTGCGATCCAAGTCGTCGGCGGTGACTGCCACACAGCGGTCGTCACGGCGAGCGGCGCAGTCTTTGCCTGGGGCTCGTACAAAGACAAGGAAGGCAAGCAGTGGTGCGACGCTGCGACGCCGAAAGGCGCGTTCAAGCAGAAGCAGCTCCGGCCGTTCGAGATCCGCGGCATTGCGAACGCCGTCGACGTGCGCTGCGGCAGCTCATTCAATGTCGTGCGCACGAGCCAGGGCCACGTGTACTCGTGGGGCCTCGGCGAGATGGGGCAGCTCGCGCGCGCCGTGGACAGCGAGATGAAGGATGCGAGCGGTGAGTACCGCGTCGACATGGTCTTTCGCGAGCACCTCACGCCTGCGCGCGTGACGCTCGGGTCGGACGTGCTCCCAGCGGTCAAGGCCATCGGCTGCGGCTCGTACCACACGCTCGTGGCGCTCGCAGCGAACGGCTACGTGTACGCAGCTGGCTTGAACAACTACGGGCAGCTCGGCGTCGGGAGCACGGCGAACCACGCAGAGCTCCAGCTCGTGGACGACCTCACGCCGCACAACGTCGCGGCCGTCGAAGGCGGGACGCACCACTCGGTCGTGCTCACGAACGACGGCGCCGTGTTTACGTTCGGCCGCGCCGACTCGGGGCAGCTCGGCGCGCAGGACACGTGCCAAACTGGCGACTTCAAGGACCGGCCGCAGCGCGTGGCGTTCCCAGACACAGACGTCGTCGTGCGCGCGATCGCCGCGGGTTCAAACCACGCGCTCGCGCTCACGGAGCACAACGCACTCTACGCCTGGGGCTATGGCGACATGCTCGCGCTCGGGAACGGCGTCGAGCAGGACGAAGTGCGGCCGCGCGCGCTCGACTGGCGCAAGACCAAGTTTGGCGACGCCGAGATCCTGCAGATCGACGCTGGCGGGCAGCACAGCGCCGTGCTCGCGCGCCGGACGACTCGTTCGTAAGGACCAGTGGCGACTAAAGAGAGAGAGAAGGAGGGAAGAAGAAGAAGACGACGACAGCACATGGAGGAGAGAGAGCGTAGGACACGAGAGAGAGCGAGAGACGAGTGCGTTGGAGGATCAGCAGCACGACCGACAACAGCAGCAAGAGAGAGAGAGAGACGAGTGGATGATGTATCAAGCGCACATGGACGTCGTTCATTCGCTCAGTCGCTCATAGCTCTCTCTGTGTTGAGAGCCTTCGCTCGAGGACGAGGCACGATCGTATGGACAGTCGGAGTGCTCGTTTTGCTACTGAGGCGCACAGGCGACGTCGTGAAAGTAGCGAGCGCGACGTCCTTGATGCGTTCATCCAGCCATGTCTGACTACGTGTCTGTCCATCGGTCCTTCGTGCATCCGTCGTCGCCGCCATTGTCAGCAGTCAGTAGAAGCTCGCGGTTGCAACCACAGCGAGCATCGTGATCGCCACGATCTCGACTACGCGCTCGCGCTCGAGCTTGTGTGGTGCGCTCGACGTGCGCGACTTGGTCTCTTTGCGCTTCAAGCCGTTTGCACCAGACGACGACGACGACGATGGCGACGTCCGCTTCTTGAGCGGCGCTGGCGCGGGTCCGACCTTGTCACAGAGCGAGGCGAACTCGTCCAAGCCGGTCTGGAGCGTCACGTTCCGGTTGTCGAAGCGGATCTCGCAGCGCGGGAGCGTGAGGTCGTCGACGGTCCCGAGCATCTGCGTGCAGCTCGGGGTCTTGCAGAGCTTCGCAGTCGCGGACACTGGGAGACTCATCTGCGGCGGCATCGCAAAGTCCAGTCCCGACGCGTCCGTGCACATCGTCACTTGCTTGGACACTTGAGCAAACACTTGGAGGTCTTTCTGCGAGCATGGGCTTGCCGATACGCTCGAGAGGCGCGTCAGCAGGAGCACTCCAGTCGCTACGATGAGGAGCGCGCGAGACGTCAGGAGCGTCGTCGCCATTGTAGTCGAGGTTGTCGAGGTGCTTGGGAGAACAACGTTGGCGTCGGTGGTGTTGGCAATAGCGGTGGCGATGGTGACAGTCGAGACGGTGTTCACAGCCGCAAGTGAGTTGAGGAATGACTGGGACGCACTCACGATGCGAGAGCTCTCCGTCTCCTCCCTTGCGTGCTGACAGTGTCAGAGCAGCTCACGTCGCGACCGCACTGGAGCTTGCGCGTTTCGCGTCCGAGCAGTCGAAAAGCGCGCGGAAGCGCAGTCGCAGTCTGTCAAACAAGCTGCCATTGCTGCCGCTCGCGCCTGCTGCTCCGCGTTTGTGAGCACTCGTGTCGAGCGATGCCGCAAGTGCGCCGGATGCGTGGCGATGGTGCCTCGCATGGCTGTGGCCTGCGCGGCACTTGCGGCACGTGATGTGGAGACAGCTCTCGACAACGTCCGGGTACCGCCCTTTCTTCGACTTGCCGCCGCTTTTGCGCGCTGGTGTTGTCATTGGTGCTGCGAGCACCGGCACTGCGACGACTGCGGCTGGTGCTTTCTCGGAGCGAACCAGTGCGCTGCTGCTGTGGCTGCTCGGTACTGGATGCACCGGCGCGACTCACATCCGTTGTTGCTGCGGTCGTCTCCTGAGAGACCAGTCATCGTTGCGGAGTACTAGACCCTCAGTGGCCATCCGCTCCTTCCTCTTGAGCCGAACTTACGTCTCGATTCTGCGTCAGGGTAGAGCTCCAGACGCTTTGACGCACACTGCTCTCGTCGTTCTCCACACGCCACAACGACGAACAGCGAATCAAGGGCTATGCGTCATGTGTCATGGCTGGACATCGCGCTCGCTAGCTGCGCGTGCAGGTCGGTCAGTCTTGTGTGTGCCGACCATGGTACAAAGCGATGCTCTCTCTCAGCTTCTCCGAGTCCGTGCGAGACTTTGCTCGTTCGCATCTTTGATTGTCCGAGAGTCCGCCGCACGGCTCGCAAGCGTGTTGAGTGAGCGTGTAGCCAAGTAGCGTACTGAACGTGAACACATACACGCATGTGCGTCTTGGGACAACAACAGGCTTCTTATGATACTACGATTAGCTCAAACGAACAGAAGAGTCGAGACTCTCGTCGTCTGTGATCATGGCACTCAGCGACTCGCTCTCACTCGCACACACGTGACGACGCCCCCAGCCGTCACTGAAGTTCGCCACCACTGCACTCGACGCAGCCAAATAACCAACGAAGCGGTCCATCGAATACTACACCACTTGCTCGTCGACAATGATGCGCCTGCTCGCCGACATCGTTCACTGTCTCGTCAACTGGTGGATCAAGTTCCAGGTCGAGCGACTGCGGAACCCCGACACGTACACCAGTGCTCAGACCAAATAGTCCATACAATATATTGGCAATTGAATATTTTGCAGTATAGATTACTGCTCCGTCATCATCAAGTGAAATATAATATTGACAAAATATCTGATACTCACGTCCTTGGTCATCCACTCAAACGATTGGTTCTCGTCCCTATCGACTCAAACGACTGCTTCTTGATCCCCCAACCTCGCCACAACAGTTCTCGCCTTCAGCTCGTCTCTCGCCTTCAGCTCGCATCGACTCAATGACGTTCACGCCATAGCATTACGCCGCGTATTTCTTCGCCTATCTTGGCAACGGAGAACACAAGTGCAACAAGTGCGGCGAGCTGCGCAAGCAGGCACCGAAGTCCGGCTTCACAAACCTGATGACTCACCTCCACAGCCGCCACGACAGCTTCGACAAGGAGATGACAAGTGTCCACAAGGCCACGAATCCTGGGCTCGAATCGTTCGGTTTCGTTGACGACCGCACGCGCAGCATCTACGATTGGATGCGTTGGGTCATTGAACGTCAGCTGCCTCTCGCTGAGGTCGACGACGCGCTCACGCGCAGTATCGTCCGCCTCAGCCTTTGTCGTCCAAGTCAGTCAAGGCAGCAATGCGGCACGTGGCTGAGAAAGTCGGACGTGAGCTCGAACTCGAGATGGCCAGCGCGTACGGCCTGATCTTTGACGGCTGGACGAGCGGATGTCGACACTACTTGGCGATCTTTGCTGTTTACGCGTACGGCGGTACTCGTCATCAGCCATTGCTCTCGATCTCTCCGATTGAGAGTGGTCAAGGGACGAACGCGCAAATCGAGCACATCAAGAACGTGCTGCGGGTCTATGGCAAGGACACCGGCATGATCCGGTTCATCGTCGCTGATAACTGCGCAGTCAACCAGTCTGTGGCGACAAACCTCTGTGTTCCGCTCGTTGGCTGCGCAAGCCATCGATTCAACCTCGCAGTGAACCGAATGCTCGACCAGCACAAGGACATCATCGATCAAGTTCAGACTCTTTGTGTGCATCTTCGACTTTCGAACCACTCAGCAGAGCTGATTCAACACACGCATCTACGACCCCTCAAAGCAAACGCGACGCGCTGGTCGTCTACCTATGCGATGTTGGATCGCTACATCGAGACCCGGGACTCAATCAAGCGCACACAGACGGATCGCCGCGCTGCACACGACTCGCAGAGCTCGACAGTGTCTGCTTGCGCCTCCAAGCCGAAGAGTGTTCACTGTCGGAGGTGCGCTTGCTGTTCGATGCGTGCATCGAAAAGTACAGCGTCATGGCCGAGCATCTGGGCTCGTCGGCGCGCATCGTGCACACGCCGGTCTTTGAGTCAGCCGCCGTGAAGGTTTGCGACGACTATCCGCTCACTGCAACAGAATCGTCGGCTCTCAAGTCGTTCGTCGATGCTGCCGAGACTGGAAAATCGAGTGCGGATCAAGATGACGACGACGTTGCTTCAGCGATTTTGCGAAAAGCGAAGACGAATCCTCACCAACAGCAGCGCGTTGCGTTCTCAGCAATCATTCGCCTGATCCCGCCAACCAACAATCGATGCGAGCGACTGTTCTCGTTATGCAAGCTTGTGCTTCGACCGAACCGTAGCTCTCTCCAGCCAGCAAACTTCGAGACGATGATGTTCTTACGAGCTAACAGGGCGAGATGGAACCTTGGAAACGTACTGTTGAGCCTCAATAAATATATTGCAATAGTTGCAATATCAATTTTTTTGTCCATCCATACTCAGAAACGGACTATGTAAATCTAGAAAGAGAAATGAATATATAAGTTATTGGTCTGAGCCCTGTCATACGCCAAGCACACAGGTGTCGCTCGAGTGCTCGCTGTGTGCCTCCTCGCGCTTGTTCCGTGCCTCGTGCTCATCACGCTCATCGACTGCGTGCTGCTCGCGGACCCAAAGGCTGGCACGAACGCAAACTACGTCAGCTGGCTCCGCAACGTGGTCGCTGTGTGGCTCATCACGTACGCCGCCATGGAGCTGTTCAAGCTCCATGTGCGCGGACTGCCGTTCACGACCTCGCGCATGGTCGTGCTGTCTATCACTCCGAGTGTCCTCGCTGTCGCATTCGAGTACGCCGTCTCGCTTGCTGTCGGCTTCCCGTTCGTGATGATCGTTGGCACGCCGCTCTGGGCCACACTCATCTTTGGGCTCTTTGCGCACTACTTTGGCGACGCGCTCCGCTCGAACGCACAGCTTTGCACCGACTTGAGCAACTACATGTGTGTGTTCCTGTGCCGAGTGTCGCTCATTGTGATCTACCCGGCGTACATCTACGGCTTTGTCTCGATCGACCCGAGCGCGCAGACGCTCTACATCGTGCTCCTGCCGATCCTAGAGGTCGCGCTCAAGAACTGGATGAGCAAGTTCCTCGGCGACCTCGACGACCTCAAGCCCGAGATCGTGATCTTCAACATCGAGATCTTCAACGCCTTGTACGTCGCGTGCTGCATGCAGCAGTCGTCGTCGATCACAACGACGCTCGTGATCGCAGTCATCGACTGGGCTCAGGCGCTGCTGTCGCTGCGAGACATCGCTGAGCTCCACCGAGACGTCCAGGCGTTCATGGCGCTCGTTCCACCAACACACGCGTGGCACGGCAAGACGTTTGTCGAAGTCGCTCTCGCGATCGTCGACGAAGATGCGAGAGTCCGCGCGAGTCCGTCATTGCGGAAAGCGTGCACCAACAGCGGCGCCTTAGTGCTCTCGACGATGGTGCCGTGGAAAGCAAAAGCGGCTCCACCACCATCTCAGCAAAGCCAGCAGCTCGTGGCTGGCGCGAGGATCGTCCCAGTGACGCAGCCGCTCACACCCACCTCTGTCAACAACGACAAGGCGCATGATACAGAGGCGACGTGGGCAATAGCGCGACCCAAAGAACGACGATCAACAGAGGCGCTCGAGAAGTACGCGCCGCCATCGCCGTCCTATGCACCGAACGAAGAGCAACCTGGAGCAGCGCTCGCATCTGAAGCGTGGCGCGTGCAGTTTGTGAAGCGAACGAACCAGCTGCTCTTCACGAGCGAGTTCGTCGTGCTCATCGAGTACACAGCGGTGGTCGTCCCGATCATCTACAGTCTGTACGTCGCCGCCGTGTACCACCTCGAGAACCGAGCGTACTACAAGTAGATCGCGACCTTGAACGCGAGCGAAGTTCAGCAGCGCGTGATCAACGTCATGGTCTACAGCAGTCTCGAGCTACTGTCGTTCCTGTTTATGAGCGTGACGCTCCGGCGCAAGCTCGGCGTCGCGACGTTCAAGCAGCTCACGTTCGTGCTCGAGAAGCAGTGGGTCGTCGTCCAGTGCAAGCTCCTGCTCTGGTTCTTCTTCACGGTGCAGATGTCGCTCGACCACATCGATATGTGTGTACATGCGTGTGTGAGTGTATGGCAAACTGCGCTGGTGCTCTGTGTTCGAGTCGACGAGCGAGTGGCTTGAGGCACTAGCTGTTGTCTGCCAACATGCTTTGCTTCGAGCTCACGTACTCATTGCACGTTCAATGGCTCAGGCGCAGACTACAGCTTCAAGTTCCTCTGGCTGCACCAGCAACCACCGGCGTAAGCCTAGGTAACTAGACGACTTGCCACTACAGTGCATTGCGAGAGACTACCTGACAGGTGCCGTCAGCTCGGCTTCATTCGCTTTGCTGGTGTCTACAGTAGATCACATGTACGAACTCGAGGAGAGAAAGAGCGAGCCGTCAATGAACTCAGCGCTCAAAGGCGAATCGAGAGCAGTGCTTCGTGATCTCCTAGACACGCCCTAAGCACAAGATGGTTGATTGATGCAGTGGGTAAATTTCTTAGTTCAGACAAAGAAAACACAAAGTAGATTCCGCAAAACGTAATTCTCAAACTTTCACTCTGTTTTTGAGTATTCTAATTGAACAAAACAAAATCTGCGACGTGTGAATATTCGTTTTTAACAAATCAGTACTTGTCAACCCAAAGTACTCGGCCAATCAGGATGGTATCCCAATTTAGTATGATTTTAACCAATCAAATAACTACAAAACGAAGAAAGAGAGATCATGTGAAAACTGCATGGTCTTCATTCGTTTTTGGTACGAATCGGAGGAATCACTGTACTTCGGGAAGTGAGTTCTCGAAGTACAGCGATTCTCTCGGATTTTGGAGGGAAGTCAATACCACTGGCATCAGGTGCCAGTAGTATTGTACAGGCAGAGTAAATTTTGCGAAAGACTATATAAACAATGAAATAATTCTTGAAATATCAAACTGCAAAATATTTTAAATGGATTTTTGGGATTAATTTGCTGGGAAATTAGATGCCATAAAAATGATAAAACTAGTACAACATAATCAATGGCCGCGTACATATCAAGCTGCGCATTACATTAACCACACAACCAAGCACCAAAAACAATTCATTTCTGCCCTTTATGGCGACACTGTGGATTGTCGCCATAAACGTGTATCATGAACGCCAACACCTGTCACATTTCCCAACACCAGGCAGGCGCTCGCTACTGTCGCATTCACTCTATATAGGGAAGCGATTGTTACAGATGTTAGGATTTAAATGGTTACGCATGCTTAGAAATTGGTGGACATCACGATCGCAATGAATCACCCAAAGCCCACGTTGATATATTCACGACGCCGAAGGTACACGCTTCGTGAGAAGCTCGAAGAGCCCGACGCGCTCGCGTTCGTGAGTATGAACCAGACAGCAATCTAGTTCAATGTGCCAAGGCGTTGAGTGCGTGATTGAGCCACTCGTGAGAGTGATCTCAGAGCGTTCGAAGGCACAATGACAACGAAATTAATCACATAATGCCGACCAGGGTGTTTATGCAAGACACGAGACGAGAGGAGAAAGCGTTTGCGCGAAGTACGATGGTGGAGTTGCTGTTGATCATCCGCTCTAAAATTTTAATTTTGTTTGTATTTGTATGTGCTGCAGTTCTGAAGAAGTCGAACTATCATCACGCTCATTCGCATACACTTCCCAACGTGCTCGACACTATCTATCCAATGTCACATAGTCTAGCAAGTCCTCGGAGGTCACACCCCTCTTTCGACTAGTGCAGCGGTTTTGTGATATAGTGTATAGTGCCCCCGCTTTGGTGATCGCACTCGACCGGAGCCGATTCCAGCACCGGTGTCACTTCATCTCGACCGTCACTACCCACGAAACCACAAGACGCGAAGCGACGCCAGTGCAACTAGTTCAACAGCGATCCCGACCGACACCTGAAGCCGCGCGTTTAAGTCCGGCCGATACCCGGACCTGCGTCGACGGGACCGGTTGCAGATACATCGGGACGCCAAGAGACGACGAACCCCGGTGTTTTCGGGTTTGTCCCAGCCGAAGAGCGCGCATTCGAAGTGCACAGCGTACGAGGCCAGCCGAGCCCCTCTGGCTCGGACACGCGTCGCTTGACATCCATTCGACCGAGTACGGGCACACACGACAAGGTAAAGTGTGCTACTTGTACTACGTCTACAACAAAGTCCGGCGAGTGCAAGCGTGCACGGATCGCTGAGTGCCGTTCTATCTGGAAACCTCGTGAAAGTCTGGATCAGCGCCAGTTCTCAGATTTAGCATCATTTGCACGTCTGGACTCCGGATCCCAGATTCCGGATCCAAATCCAGATCCCGCTGGACGTAGAGCCGAACTCAGGCCCTGTCTAGAGCGAGCGTTAGGACTCTGGACCCAGAGAGCCAGTTTTTGAGTCAGTGCAGTTTCGGACACCTTGGGTTCAGACCAGATGTCAGGTGCATGTCCAGGAGCATTCGTACGTAAGTCAATTGTGTTGACCTGGAACACCGGTCGCACGTTGAGCCAATTCAGTAGCCGTTATTCCCTCTTCCGCTCAAGTCGCCTCCCTCTTCCGGCTCAGGTGAGCAAGAACCAGTGTATTGGTGTGTCTGCACATACATCTCGCTTTGCTTTCCCGAAACTGCGTACGTGTGCGCGCAAGTGTGAACATGTGATTAGTGGTGAAGTGTCTCCAAGTGATTGACTGAGGACCTGGCCAGGCCAGAGAACCAGTCCTTTTTACATTTCCTGGTCGTGCTTCTCACGACCAGCGATATACTGGCTGGAAAGAGTGTGAATACAGTGTGAACGGATCAAGGGGCGTGAAGCCAGATCAAGCGTTTGCTCCGTATCGCTTGCGTTGTCTTGCTGTTCGGAGTGTGTACGGGTTCATGTGACTCTCGTACACTTGTATTTCGTACAGTCACCAACGCCGGGCTCGCTTTCTCAGTGAAAGCCAGGCCTTTCAGCGTCGCTAGTGCACTCTCATGGTGTTCTCCTATCTGCGAACCGAAGAACTCGCCAAAAGGGATTCACATTATGAGGGACTGGCCAGAGTAGTGACTTGAGCATCGAGCGCTTGCATTTAAGTATGAGTGCGACTGGGTTCGGATCGACCCAATCCCTTGGTCGACCTGGATTTGAAGTGTTATGTGCAAGATATTTAAATCGCTTCATCACAGTTCGCTAGAAGACACTGATTCTCTCACCGCATGCCCACACAAGCCTAGGTATGAATTTGCATTCCTGATGGCTAAATTTTGAGCTTGCGGTATACAAATTTCGAGTGTATTTACATTGACTCGTTCAGCTTGGCTTTCTGGCATGTGCATATGTGCGCTGACGCGTCGAACACTATAAACGTGGGCCAACAGAAAGAAACACTTAACAAAAACTATATTTGTGACCGACTTCTCTTTTGTCATAAATCGACGCGCTATAATTAGATCGAAATACGACTTGATGTATACCTAAATATGATACACACTGATTAGAAAAATACTGACATGTGGCGATGGTGAATGCAAATCACATTTTACATACACATTAGTCGTCGACTAATGCACTGTATAGTCAGATTGTCCATAAACCTGTAGGCAAACTGCCTATTAAGCGCTAAAATCGTCACTGATCGTCATTTTAAGCCTTCACCACACATGTATAAACGCCACAACAAATCCACTCTAATTGTATATACTTGGACAATTAACAACAGCTCTATTTACGATCATGTCGCCCTAACAACGAGCAGTTTGAATGTGGACAAAGTTCCTGCCCCGTGCAATATATATTTTTGTTCGATGGTATAACAATACCATCCAACTTCAGCAAATCGGAATATGTAACTTTGTATTTGAAAAGAACGTGTTCGATGTCGTAACGATAGATATTATTACGCAACAGACCAAAGTAATGGAGAATCAATAACCTACCTTTCAAGGGAATGGCAGGTATCATAGGTTGACTAGTTTTAACAAGTATAAGATCGATATTGTCGTAATAATGCATAAGAATGTTCGATGACAAAAACATGATGATCGGACTAAATGGCTACTGTCTAGTCATGGAACGCGGTTTTCATCACTGTCTGCTGTGGCTACACTCCGGATCAGAATTCAGCCATAATTGCAACGCGTACGTGTATGACGAAAGTGTATGTCGCTCACAATCTTTCGAAAGCACCGAACCAATAGATAGTGTACAGGTGCATGGCTTGCGTCCGCTCCTCCTATTTACATGCGTATTGTGCTGTGCATTATCGCGGTTCTTTCGTGGTATATGATGTAAGTATGTGTGTGTCTTGGCTGACTACACATAATCTCGCGGTCCGAGCACACTATTGGTGCGACTGCAAGTCGTACTACGTGGTGGGCTGTGTGTGTTGTTATGCCATCGCAGCATCGGCGATCATGGACGAGCTTGACCTAGTACAAGCGACCTCGGGTATTCCAATCGCCGAAATCAGCGGTGGTCAGCATCCGGCATGCGGCGCAATGAGAACCGAGAGCGTGGTCAGCAAACCGAAGTATCGGTACTGATCAAGAAGCTCCAGAAGAAACCGCTCCACCTGATTTGTGGAATCCAATGGACAAATTCAAGTACAGCGACCTCAATTTCTGCCGTCCAGTTCCTGTTATGCTTGTTGGGCAGGTGGTGAACTGGTCAGTGATAGGCGGAGTTTACGTATGGGACGCCACAGTTTCTGATGGAAATGTTCTCGATATAAAATGTGAAGGGCTCGCTAACGCGAAGCTTTCGGCGGCCACCCGCAATGAGCACAACCAGCCTTTTGCACATATCGAGCTAGACGCTAAATGTCGACTAGTGAGACTTGCCTCATTGATTTGTTCGTGATTGCGGAAGGTACTTAGCTACGCGCTCTCTCGACCTGCTTTAACCCGCTCACACATATTGCGTACAATCGAGCTTGTACAGTATCGCGATCACACATGTGTCTCATTTCTCTCACTGCACAAGGCGTCAGAAAGGCAAATTTCGCGTGACCTGAAGTGCTGGTAGAGACACTGATTGAAGAAGTGGATCGTAAACCGAGACGTGCAGTATGTTTGAGGCTAGATCGATAGCTCGAGCAGTAGGGCAGATCACACGGGATCGCTCGACCAGGTGTGGGGTTAATTTGGGACTTGCGAGTGAAACATGTTGAAATCGATTTGCGAATGGTTTCGTCGTGTCTCACTTGACTTAGGTTCGCTGGACTAAGCATGGCTTGACACATCTCATGAATCAGGTGTAGATCATTACTTTGTCGTTATTGAGGATACATCCCCAGTACTCAATATTTAGACAACAGCAACATGCAATTTTCAACAGCCATCAGGACTTGACTCGGATGCTCCGAGTCGGCTCGGTTTATCGACCGTGGTGGCTGCTCGCTCGCCGATAGCGACCTTCCTCGATACCAAGAAATATTACTGTTGAGCGACGTGCTCTTGAGTTCCGCTCACTTGTGCTTGATCTACTGCTAGAGGTCTAAGGCTGGATCAGCCGCATGGCCAGGGAACCTCTCGCTGAGATTGCCAATTCGACGCTCCAGAGTTCGAGGCTTGCACTTGATTGCGGCGTCCGTCAGCTCATCTAAGACGTCGGTGAAGCTGCTGTGTATAGAAGCGGTAGCTAGCATGAGCTTGTCTACATCTGCCTGGAGTGTTCTCAGACGCACGTTTACGAATCATAATACAAGAACAAGGTACTTACCTCAGTCTTCATCTATTTATACCCAATTGTACCAGTTAATATCACTCTCTTGAAATACAAAACTTGTTTGTGTGCTTGGACCTTCAATATAAACCATATTATCATGTCAATTATAGGAATCATATAATTGACATGGTATTATAAGCAATAAGTTGTATTGAACCTCCAAGCATGCAAAAATGTTCATCATTTCTTTGAGAATTTTGATTGGACGGAGAATATCGCAATGTAATGATGCATTCAACCATCAGGTATACACACTATGTACTATTTGAATATATCGTCATGCACCATTTGGAGAAAACCTATACGTATACGATCCCCTATGTATAACACTTGTTGGTTCGGACAGCGAATGACGACCATACAAGTATTACAAATACTTCATGTATGGTCAATTCATAACAGCTGGCGAATCTAATATATATTCACAGCACACTAAAAAACTCGCAGATTGGCAACATCTGATGCAAGATCACCAGCAGTTATTGTCGCCGGACGTTCCTGTGTTACGCAGCACCATTGCGAGGAAGCGTGTGCAAGTACCTTCTGCAAGGATTCCAGTCATTAAAGACGGAAGCAAATATAGTCACAAGAGTTCCTTAGTCCAAATTGCAAGTGTTCATTTTAGTTGGTTGGGCGGACTCCACCCTTTGGTGCAAATCACTAAGTCTATGTATGTAATGCTAAAACTAAGTCAACTAAAATGTGGTTGGCTCTCAGAGTCCAACATCACTTATTGGCTAATATTCTAACAGTATCTACCTATAAGATGGACCGCCAACAGGCTGGTTCTAAAACAAGTGCGTGAATAGTATTTCCGCAAAGCCAGAACATTACAATAATAATCATAGCTTGTGTACCCCGTTACAGTTTTCAACACAGCTGGGTTGCATTAATTCAACATACAAAGACGAAGTAATCCAATTATATGCCAAAATATACTGTGCCCTGCATTGCCTCATTATATATGTGTCTGAGTTGACAATTCTTCTAATCCTGTATGCATCTATACCCTTAACTACTCTAACTTTTTGTCAGTTCGTGGCTGCGTGTGTACGTGTTCGGGACCGCTCGGTTAGCTGTAACGCTTTTGTTCAAGTGAGGTCAGATAAGTGGATGTTTAATGTGTGACATGTGTCAAAATTTGAATGCGAACATGTAGCCAGTCGATTCTTGACAATATTCGGGACATTGTTGACGTCACAGAATAGTTATAGGTTGTTCGGAACTGTCCCAGCTTTCAGCTGACAGCACCTCGCGCGGACCGAAGCAGTGCCATGGTGCCTGGGGCTTGCCACCGCAGCGGAGTGGAGGTTGGTAGAAACTAATATATATTTACCAAGTGACTCCATCCAAACGTTTTTCCGCCCGGGGAGCGGGCGGCGCTCGGCTAGTTATACAGTAATGTAATATCCTTGCCTAAAAAATAGTCGTATAAAGTAATAGTTTTAGGAGTATTATTCGGTAGATGCCTCTTTGTGACAAAACAATTACGTTGATTATCTCTATTTAAATACCTGTTGGTACACAGTATACAAAACGCAAATGGTATTCGGTGTTTCGAATTCTGTTTAAACTATAGTATTTTACACAGTATTCGAAATACCTCAATTTCGATAACGTGGTTAATGTCTAAAATAGTCGTCTACAGTTTTGGTGTATATATAGTCTCGCTATCTTATTTAAATCGAAAATACAGAAATGACTGGAAAACAGGAAGTATTCAACAATCACGTACTATTGAAGGCATGCCTAAACGGACGCCAAAGCATTCTGAGATCAATTGAGCGCGGGTCATCACTCCCTGTGTCAAATTTCGAGCCATTTGCTGTTCATTTTGAAAATTGATTGATTTAATTGTTGTTTTATTTTGAACAGTTCTCGAGGTGGAATACCTATGTAAACGCACATACTATTATGTGCTTTGAATAGCACAAGTACTAGCGAGGTCGCCATCAGAGCACTCCTTACAGGACCATTTTGAGAACTTGCGTGGCTACTCGCCCAGGATCGAGCACACTTTGCAAGATCTTGCGATCGCCTTCTGGCGACGCGCGCCGTCTTTCGTGTACCACACTTGGTTGAGTTCTCCTTAGCACGTGTAGGGTTTGCGCCTGTGCGTTTATCAGGCTTTGTGTCTGCTTGGCACAAAGACAACAACGTTTCCAACATTCAATCCAACATAAGTCCGCAAGTATCCAACATACCCCTATAAATTTCGCATGCAGCGACCAAAACTCGCTGTATAGTTGCTGCACGTGCGCGAGCCATCTCTCCCAGTGTCAAATTTCGAGCCATTTGCTGTTCGTTTGAAAATTGATTGATTTAATAGTAGTTCGTTATATTTGATTCAATTATGTTGACTATTTTGAACTGGCAAAAATATTTTACGAGGTGCAATACCTATGTAAACGCACATATTATTATGTGGTTTGAATAGTATTCAAGAAAGCACCTCACATTCTTCGCTACCAGAGCATGTAGGAGTGAAGCGTATGCGCCAGGAGACTCTCGTTTGACAACGCGACGATGGAAAATGGCGCCAAATAGCACTTATGAATCTGTTACATCGAAAATAATACACAATTATTTAAGCAGATTTGCTATTACACTACAATCTAGGAGATACCTCCTATTCATCACTACCAGTACGCAAGGGTATCTCAAAACGTGTCTGTGCGAAGTGCGTGCACATGGACGGCAGCAGCAAGCTCGTCGACGATCGGTTGCGGAGGTGAATGAGCGATGGCGCAAGAGACTGTCGCGATTGTGCTCGAGGCGATGCTCGCCGACTACTCGCCAGCGATCGTCGTGAAGAACCCGTTCAAAGACAAGCAGAAGCACCGAGCGCGCTGGCGAGCGAGCAGCAAACAAGACTCGAACACGCAGCGCACCGTCGGACGAGTCCAGGTATGTGTATGTGTGTGTGTGTTAGTGTCGAGAAGCTGTACAAACACTAGCACAGTTGTGAGACTAACGCGCTCACTGCACTCGAGCGCTTTGCTATGTAGCTCGTCAAGCGAACCTCGACACCAAGCAGCACGCTCGATGCTGCAGCGTTGTCGTCACTATCCGCAACACCGCGACCGCTCGTCTCGTCGACGTACTCGCTCCGCTTCATTGACGTACAGATCCGGAATGAGAAGAGTCTGCCGTGCTTCGTGCTGCTCTCGCGGTCCCGCGTGCGCGACCTGAGCGACGACAAGAGCGTCAAGCTCTTAGAAGCCAACGCTGAGACCGTGCTGCTCGACTGCGGACCAGATGGGCAGTGGCGAGGCTGCCACTTGCCCGCGGCGTTCGAGCAAGAGCTCTGCGTGTTCGACCCACTCGCATTTGCGTCAGTCGTCGTGTGCAAACCATCGGCGGCCAAACCACCGAGCGTCCTGCCTGTGGTGTTTGCGTACGGCGCGTTCGAGTCGTACACGCCGCCGCAGAAGAGTCCAGCGCAGCTTGCGCTCGAGATGGACGCGCTGTCGGCCAAGCTCCTTGGCACAGTGATGGAGATCGAGCAGGAGCAGCTCCAAGGCGACGACGAGCTCTCGCTCGACGCACTCCAGCGCAACGCAAAGCAGCTCTTTCGCATGTTTGACCAAGACAAGTCCAACTCGATCGACTTTGACGGTACGTCGCCACTGTCGTCAGTCGAGTGTGTAGACGACCGCCAACGGAGTTGCCGTCACACTGCGCACTGCCGATGCGAACAGAGTACCGACAGATGCTCGCGTACCGAAAGGTGCAGCTGATCGAGTCGAAAGCCAAGCGGTTCTTCCAACTCGTGGACGACCAGAAGAAGTGCGTGCGTCGCCTAGCTGGAGTCTGCTGCCATGTGCTCGCTCTCTTACGCTCTCTTCTGTCTTGTCTGTGGCGGCGGTGCGGCGTGGCAGAGGCTACATCGACGAGCGCGAGTTTGTCATTGCGCTGTACATCACCAACTACATGCGTCTGCATGCGTCGTCGCCATCGCTGTCGAGCAGCAGCGAGAGCCGCGCGCCGCTGCTGTCGCCAGTCGACGTGTTCTACCAACTCGATGCGGATCGCGACGACCTCTTGAACGTGTTTGAGTACGAGAAAGCGCTCGAGCTCCTCGGCATCTCGAGCGCAGCACCAGCAGACGCAGCGCGCGTGCGTCGCGCGTTCCCAAAGAACGCGTCGAGCATCAACTTGGAGCAGTTCAAAGCCGCGTGGCTGCAGCTCGTGGACGTCAAGAGCGAGCTCCGGAAGCGCAACATCTCGACCGACACTAGCGCACTGCCGAGTGGACACGATGATGGAGGCGTGGCTCCCGCCTCAACGCTGCCGCTTCCAGCGCTCGATCAGTCGACAGATGCTACTAGCAACACTCGCGACGGCTCTGCTGCCAGTGCTGTCGCGACAGCAACTACCACAGTCAGCGCAACGCCTGAACCGCACCGCAGCGGCTCGATCTTTGCGACGATCGCGCGCATGCGTACGAAGAAAGCGAGCGAACTCGATGCGCTCCGGTCAAAGCTCCTCGATGCGATCACGCGCGAGGAGCAAGCAGAGCTCGACGTTGCGCTCCGAGCCAAAGCCGAAGTAATTGCGCTCGAGAAAGCGCGTCGCGACGCTGAGCAAGAAGAGAAGCGGCAGCTGTACAACCAGCAGCGCCACGCTGCGACGTCGACGCG
Source organism: Pythium guiyangense (assembly GCA_003730235.1). Lineage (NCBI taxonomy): Eukaryota > Oomycota > Peronosporomycetes > Pythiales > Pythiaceae > Pythium > Pythium guiyangense. Next base: position 283,819 of record QXDM01000064.1, on the reverse strand, counting down.
GACGCACGAAGCGCTGCGCGAGCGTCAGGACAAGATCTCGCGCAAGAAAGAGCGCGTGGTGAAAGAGCGGCAAGCGAAAGAGGAGCGCCGGCTCCTCGCGCAGATCGCCGACGCAAGTACGAAGCGCAAGGCGCACGAGATGCAGGCTGTGCAAGAGCACATGGCGTCCAAGATCGACAAGATCGTGCTCGAGAAAGCCAAGAGCCGCGACGACGTCCTCGATCTCTGCAGTCGGCGCTTGACCGAGTTCCCTGCCGCGCTCTATCACGGCCGCGACGCGATCAACGCGCTCTCGAGTCTCCTCGTGCTCGACATCTCGCAGAACGCGCTCACGAGTCTCCCACGCACGATCTTCAGCCACCTGTTCTCGCTCCAAGTGCTCGACGCAAGCAACAACGCACTGACAGACTTGCCAACCGAGATCGGTGACGCCCGCGACCTCGTCACGCTCGACCTCCATAGCAACGCACTCGCGAGCGTCCCCGACCAGCTCAAGCACTTGCGCCACCTCCGCGTCCTCAACCTCGCAAGCAACCGCTTGACGACGTTTGGCGCCTGTTGCAACGGACTCGAGGCGCTCGAGGAGCTCAACTTGACAAGCAATCGCCTCACGTCGCTCAGCGAGGCGATCGGGTATCTCTCTGCGCTCGAGACGCTCCGGCTGCGCGGCAACACGGAGCTCAAGCTCTTGCCGCGGAACCTCCAGCAGCTCAGTCGCCTCGTGACGTGGGACTTTGCCGCCTGTGAGCAAAAGCGCATCGCAACCGACGTCTTTGGGCCGCTCCTAGCAAACTTGCGCGTGCTCTCGCTCGCACACAACGCACTCGCGGCACTGCCGCCTGGCATTGGCAAGATCAAGACGCTCCAAGACCTCAACGTCGCTCGGAACGCGCTCGTGCGCTTCCCACCGCCGCTATGTCACTTGCGCGACCTCGTCGTGCTCGATGCGAGTCACAATGCGCTCGAGGCGCTGCCAGACGAGCTCGGACAGCTCGTGTCGCTCGAGACGCTCGTGCTTGCGAGCAACCGCCTCGTGGCGTTGCCACCGACGATCGGGCTCTTGACGCGTTTGCAGCGCCTCGATCTGCGGCACAACCGCTTGCAGTCGTTGCCTCTTGAGCTTGGCGCGCTCATCGACTTGCGCGAGCTCGATGCGTCGTGGAACGAGATCACAGCGCTGCCAGAAGAGATGGGGTGTCTGAGCGCACTGCGGCAGCTCGATCTCTCGCACAACCGCATCGCGCACTTGCCAGAAGCAGCGATGCTCTGGCAGCGCTTAGAGACGCTGTGGTGCTCGCACAACTGGCTCACAACACCGCTCACGCAGTCGCTGCGAGAGCTCGGAGCGCTTCAGTACGTCGACCTGTCGCACAACCAGCTCACGCATCTGGAGCCGTGTCTGCACGAGCTCCCTCGGCTCGAAGTGCTCAACCTCGCGAGTAACCAGCTCACGTTCCTCCCAAGCGCGCTCGCGAGCGCCTGCCGCAGTCTCAAGAAGCTCGATCTGTACAACAACCGACTCGCCGCGCTCCCAGTCGAGATGGCGCAGCTCATCTCGCGACTTGACGTCTTCTCGATCGAGCGCAATCCAATGAAGTTCCTCCCAGACAAGTGGAGCGACCGATGGCGCCTTCAGGACCAGCACAGCACGTCGTTTGCCAAGGGCTACACGCCAACAGAAGTGCACGAGTGGGTGCGCGACCAGAGCATCTGCTACCCGATGATCGTACGAGTGTGGGAGGAGCTCGCTGCAGCGTCAGTAGCGCCTGAAGCTGCGAGGCTCCACTACGAACCTCGTGATAGCAACAACAGCAGCAGAAGCGCAGGCGAGCAGCAGGCGATGTCTGACGACAGCAGTCGTAGTGACACGGCGCTGACAACAACAACAACAACAGTCGCAGTCGGGAGTGACGCGTTCCTGCGTCGCGTCCGCACTGCAATGGCCGACGCATGGCAGAACCGCTTTGAGCGACTCGTGCGGCACTACTACTACGAGTTCAAGCACTTGGGTCACGTCCTCGTGTTTGACGACGTCCCAACGCATGAGCGCGAGCAGCTCGCAGCCATCGAGAGCGAGCGCCGCGACGTGCAGCAGCAGCGCGCAAGCGACGCGATCCGCGAGAACAATGCGTTCCGCGCACACGTCGAGCGCTCGTATCGCGTCGACATTGACCACGTCCTGACGAGTGCGAGCGAGACGCGCAAGCAACATGAGCGCAGTCTCCTCACGGAGCTCCGACTCGAGACCCAGCAGCTGAACGACGTTGTCAGCGTCAAGTACGCGCAGTCGCTCGTTGCGCGCGAGCAGCGACTGCGAACCGAGCGTACGCAGGTTGCAGTCGAGATGAAGCGCATTGCACGCGAGCGACAGCAGCAGCGAGTTGTGCGGTGCGAGACATCGCTGCTGCAGCGCGTCGAGTGCGATCGAGCTGGGAACCAGCAAGGGAGGGAGTAAGCGCACTGCAGCTGAAAGCGTACTGCTGTTGTGTTGATAGAGTAGCCAGTCATGCAGTGGACGACCAAAGTGAGTCTACGTAGTGACGTGCACCAGGCATCGCTCGCACTTGATCACATGAACGTCGTCATCTCGCTTTGTCCATGATGTGGCTGCCGTTGCTACGCGCCTTGAGGCGCTTGAGCGCGAGGATGAGGCAAATGTTGATTGGGAGCAGGAGGATGCCGGTGAGGAAGAGCATGAGCGAGATCGTCGTGAACGCCGGCATGAGGTCGCTGCAGAGCGCGTTGTAGATCTCGAAGAAGCCGTCTCTGATGAACGGACAGTACATCGCCTCGTCGAACTCGCCGACGTACTTGAAGAGGCTGCGCTCGAGGTCACTCTTGATCGCGGTCACGTTGGCGCTCAGGCTCTTGGTCTTGGTCTTGAACGTCGCCGTTGTGTCCGTGATCGCGGTCATGTTCGTCTTGAGATTGGACACGAATGTGCTCGCGTCCAACTTGATCGACGCAAGCGTGTTCGCCTTAGTGTACAAGTCGCCCACGAACGTGTGGAACGCGCACGAGACAACGGGGTTCCGACTCGCGTCTTCGCACTTGAAGTCTTCGCCGTCGCCTGGTGTGACGCAGCGCGTCTCAAATGGCTTGTACCGCGCAGTGATGTACGCGAGTCCGTTCGCAAACGAGCCTTGCCCGTTGTTGTTCGACGTCCACGGTATGCTGATGGTCGCCTCTCTGTACTTGCCGTCGGCGATGACGCACCGCCCTTCGGATTGCTTCGTGTACTTGTTCAGCGCCGCGATGGCAGTGTTCAGACTCCCTTGGTCCACTGGAAACGTCCACACATCGACGCTTTGGATCGACGTCGCAAACTTGTCGAGGCTCGAGAAGTCCAGGAGCTTGTTCGTGTCAATCGCGTTCGGGAATGCGATGCGTGCAAACGCAAGACTCGACGACTGATCGAGTGTGTCGACGAGCGACTCGTTCCGGAAGCACGCGTTCACGCCTTTTCCAGTGTCGCCGAGTGGCACGCTCCAGTCCTCAGCAAAGATCGCCGCGACTTCGCACGCATCGCCGAGCATGACGCTGACCGCAAGGGCGATCGCACTTGCGAGGAACGTCGCGACGAGCGCGACGAAGCCGACGATGTACGCCAAGTGGATGATGTTGACAAAGACCTTGAGCGATGTGAGCCCAAAGAACACACCAACGAGTCCGAGCGCAACGACCATGAGCGCGAGCGCAAAGAGCACGAGCACGCCGCTTTGCTGCACGACCTTCTGGTTTGCGTACGTCCTGTACGCATCTTCGACGCTGCTGTGCGTGTCGTTGATCGTCACGAGGAACTTGTCCGTGTTCTCGACCTGCTCGTTCACGAGCGACCGCACCCCGTCCTTGACGTTCACGAGCTTCGAGATGAGCGCCGTCTTGATGTCTCTGAGCGCTGCCGCGCCCGGTCCTGCGTTCAGTTCGATCTGCTTCCGTGCCGCCGCGACTTGCGTGCTGATCGTCATGCACGCTGTGCACGCGACGCAGTACGGATAGTTTGGCCTCACGGTGCATCCGCCCGGTAGCGTCCGATCGGCTGAGTCTTTCTCAAAGTCGCCGAGTGCGCTCGTCAAACCGTAGATGCCGTTGTCAATGAAGCTCGTGTCCGCGAGCCGGAGACTCACCGAGGTGGCGGACGCCACGACCTTGTCACGGATCTTCTTGAGCGGTGCTTGGGTGTTGTTGACCCAGTTGCTCGCTTTCGAGAGCGTCCCGGACGACGCGTTGAACACGCCTGTGACTGCGGTGGTGGCGGTCTTCTGGTGCGCCAGCGACACAAGCGTGGCAGCGACGACGCCGCCTCCAAAGAGCAGGAAGAAGAGCACGGGCAGGAACTTCTGCGTGCACGTGTAGCCGCCTTCTTTCGGCGATCGACCGCCGCAGCGGTTGCAGCAGAAGCGGCACAAGAGGAAGAAGATCATCGTGAGCAGGCTCAAGCCAGCGAGGATGAGCCCCGGGAGAGCAAAGACCATGAGTCCTCGTGCCCACTTTGCCATCGTGGCTTTTGCGCCATTGTACGTCATCGAGCCGTCAGCAGGCGGCGTGGTCTCGTCGAGTGCGTAGACTGGAACGCGGCGAACGTCGACGGTCGTGTTGATCGCTCTCCAGTAGCAGTTCGGCTTGACCTCGCACTTGCTGTTGACAGTGTACTCGGTCCGCGTCGTGTTGTCGGTCGCAGCCGAGAGCTTGACGCGAATGCAGTTGCCTCTGTCGTCCTTGTACGCAAGACTGTCGTTGGCGTCGACGTATCGGTTCTTTGGGTTCGTCAACGACGCTGGGTCCTTCACCTTCTGTTCGCAGAGCAAGATCTTGACTGCCGTGATGAGGTCGTAGTAGAACTTGTCTGAGCCACCGCGGAGCTTCTTGACCGTCTTGCGCACGAACCCACCGATACCATTCGTCTGGTTTGCAGCACCGTTCGTCGTGTCGCTCGTCGAGAGGCGGCGCGTGTCAGCAACTTGGTGGCCATGCTCGTGCTGGTTGTTCGTGAGTGTACGGTGAGTGAGTTGCGCTTCGCGAGTGTCCTTGAGCTCGTGCGTTGGATCTCGCAAGAGCGGCGGTGCATGCACGCTCTGCGCTATAGTAGCGAGGAGTGCCAGCACAGCTAGAAGGAGCACGCGACTTGAGCAGCACGCGTGCTGTGACTGCCGTGTCATTCGGACGTCACCGACTGCCAAAGGCATCGCGCTCGAGCGTTCGTTTTTGAGAGACAGCCCGTCGAGGCGAACAAGCGAGCTGGCAGCGGCCCTGGAGACGGATGCGACAGCAACTGGAACGGCAACGAGTTGCGAAGCGACAAGCTCGAGTGTCTGCGAGACACAGGAATTCCGCGAATGACTCACTGGAACGCCAAGGGCAGCACAACATCCATGAGCACATCCATGAGCACGTCCATGAGCACGTCCTTACCACATCCAAATGCGTCTACCTCAGGCGTCTACTTCAGGTTTGCTTCACGTTTGCATGCGATGTGCGCCTGGGATCACGTGCAATTTGATCGGCTATCCTGGACTCTCGTGCTGCTGGTAGTTCAGGCATACGACGCGCGCGCGTCAAGCGTCCACATCCGGTGCGCGGCGTTTGTAGTTGCGTTTGTAGCGCGAGTACCACCGCGTCCGCTCAGGTCCATCGTTCGCCTGCGTTTGACGCCATGCGTCTTGCTCCAAGTGCCCTTTGTGACTTGGTGGCTTGGAAGTGAATCGGTCGGCCGAATCGAGGCGCAGGATCAGCAACACCGCTACCTCGGAACGAATGCTCAAGATGATTCAAAAGCAAGTGCTTGCTGCGACACGATTACCGTCTGCACCACCAGACGCAGGTCACTTCAAAGACGCTTACGAGGCAGACACTTCGACCTACTACCGTGTAATGGCGACAGCTCCAAGGCTTGACGCCACAGCAATGGGAGTTGGTCCAGTCATACACGACGCTTGGCAACACCAGACACTCATTGCGACACTAGTCGCAGTGCTCGCAGGCGATAACCGCTTTATCGGCACGGCAACAAGACGCCGTGGGTGTGCAGTCAGTGAGTCGCCACGCGCACACTCGGAGGAGTGTGGCGTTTGGCGACGAGTGCTCGATCGAACGCTCTCGCTCGCTCTCATGCTTGCGACTGGACCAGAGTGCGACTCGCTTGGGTCGACTGGCGCTGCTTGTGCTGTCCAACTTGTCTTCATCGTCGTGAGTTGGATCGATGCGCTTGTTCGCTTGGCGTGACTGGATCGCTCGAGTGCTGTCGAACGACTCGGTGCTCGCCCTGCTCTCGATGTTGTTGCTGCACTCGATGGCGCTACTTAAAGTGGCGCTCTTGGTGCTGTCAGGATCTTGATCGTGCTGTGGTGGTAGTGACGATGCCTGCGATGGCGCTGCTGCAGTCGTGCGGCGATGGTCAAAGATCGTCGGGAGGTACTTGGACAGCGCACTCTGGTACGACTTGGCGCGCGTCCGCAGCGCTTTCGCTCTCGTCTGTGCCAGTGGCGCCTCGCTCTTGTTGTTGTCTTTGCTCTCAATCAGTGCTGTCTTGACGTCATTGCGCTGGTGCGGCTGTTGGTCACTCGTGCTGGAGGTGTCTAGACTCTGCTCTCCTTCCTTCCCATGTTGTTGATGATGCTGCTGATGTCCTTGTGGCTCGTGCTGATCCAAGACTTGGTTGTCGATACAACGAGTGTTGTTGCTTTCCGTTTCGGGTACTGAAGCACTTGTGCTGGTACTGCTGCCAGTGCTGCTGGCGTCGTGACTCGTCTTGGCGTCTTGCGTGATGCTGCTCAGACGATCGGAAGACGTGCAGCGCAGACGCTGGAACGACGCTGCGACCGAGCGCTCTCGAGCGTGGAGAGCTTGTCGCGCTCCTGTGAGCGTCGATGCGATCGAGACGCGCGCAGTGCCAGCCAAGTTGCGCGTCCACGACAGTCGCCGTCGTGCAGGAGAGCTGCTGCTTGTGTCTGCGTCGTGCTGGCTGTCGTCATCGCCAGCGTCTTGCTCTTCGTTCTTGTTAGTGTCGATGGCAGCATGATCGCCACTTGATCGACTCAACGCGACGTCTGGAGCACTCGCGCTGCGTCTGGAGCCTCGAAGTGGCTGCTGCACAGGAGCGCGTTGTTCGATCTGCTCGCACTCGCTCGCACTCGCGCTCTCGTCACTCAGTGGTGGTGCATCACTGTCACTCTCGCTGCTGTCATCATTGCTGTTGTTGTCTCGGTCGCTCGTATCGTCGATCGCGAGCGCAAAGGCCGCGTGCGCTTGCATGGGCGAGTCCGAGTACGCGAGGAGCGACGGCTGGAAGCGCAGGCTCGCGCCGCGCTTGAGTGGTGAGCGCACGGTCTTGAACGGCATGTGACTCGAGGCTCTAGACAGAGGACAGCGAAGCGACTCGAAGCAGCGTTCTGTCGACCAAGGTCCGCGACAACGACGACGGCGATGATCGCTGCAATGGGAGGCACTGGCTGCAGTGAAGGACCGAGCAAATGAGCGAGCAGACGTCTCGTCACGCGCATACTCGGAGGTGGTAGTAGTGGTGGCTAGTCTCAACGACTTTCGTGTCCATGCGGCGCTTCGCGACGCTTCACGACGCGTCGCGACCTGACAATGACACCCGAAGTCGACGAGCGACCCAAGCGAATGCGAGCACACGAGTCGAGACGAGCAAGATGACACGGCACTGGCACGAGGAGTCTTGTGAGCGCTTTAGAGCTCTCCATATCCGAGCGAATCATGCCTTGTACGAGGCGAGATCAATCAAAGTGAGTCCGAACTCGCCTCGGTAGCTGCTCGCTCGAAGCGCGTCACAGCGCTTGGAGACGATAGCTCTCGATTGGCGCCACGGACAAGTAGCTATTCGGTCGAGCGTAGTGGATCGAGACTGTCGCTCGTGCCCGCAAAGTCGAGTGAGAGAGAGAGAGAGAGCTGAGGGTGGTTGTGTGCTTCATTCAGTGGCGGTACAAGTCAGGGGCGAGTGTCCTGAGAGGACGCTCTGCACACGCCTCACGTTGACGGCTGGCGCAGCCAGAGGAACTTGAAGCTGTAGTCTGCGCCTGCAACGTGAGTACGTGTCCGTGCAAGCAAGAGAAGAGAGAGAGAGTGCGGAGTGGAGCGAGTTGCTTGTCCAGTCAGCGTACTCCAGGTGTAGCCGTGGCCAGACAGAGGCTCGTCACAGAGTGGACAGAGCCACACAGCCAGCAGATCAAAGTGACGCAACTGAGAAGAGCACCGTACCAAAGTGGTCGAGCGACGTCTGCACGGCGTAGAAGAACCAGAGCAAGAGCTTGCACTGGACGACGACCCACTGCTTCTCGAGCACGAGCGTGAGTTGCTTGAACGTCGCGACGCCGAGGCGCCGGCGCAGCGTCACGCTCATGAGCAAGAACGAGAGCAGCTCGAGACTGCTGTAGATCATGACGTTCGAGATGCGGCGCTGGAGCTCCGCGTCGTCCATGCCAGCGAGCTGCGAGTAGAACGCGCGGTTCTCGAGGTGGTACACTGCGACGACGTAGAGACTGTAGATGATCGGTACGATGACCTCAGTGTACTCGATGAGCACGACGAACTCGGTCGTGAAGAGCAACTGGTTGGTCTGCTTCACGAACTGCACGCGCTTGTCTGTGCACGCGATGTCGTCCGTCGGCTTGAGCGGTTGAGGTCGAGAGGACGGTGAGCAGGTCGCTTGGTCCTGCGTCTTGGGTCCATCGGATGTTGGCGCGTACTTGGCAGCGCTCGGGTCGTTGTGTGGCGCAGTGGCTGCTGTGACTGGCACGATCCGCGTCGTCGTCGTCGTTGTTGCTCCCATGGCAGGCGACGTCACCAAGGACAGGCGACGCACGATCGCGCTCGCCGACTTCTTCGACACGAGCGTCGAGAGCACTGCGCTGCCAGTGTTCGTGCACGCTTGGCGCACCAGCGGGCTCGTTCGCACGGCCTCGTCTTCGTCGGTGATCGCGAGCGCGACTTCGACAAACGTCTTGCCGCGCCACGCGTGCGTCGGTGGAATGAGCGCCATGAACGCCTGGACGTCTTGGTGCACGACGACAATGTCGCGGAGCGACAGCAGCGCTTGCGAGAGGTCGATGACCGAGATCACGAGCGTCGTCGTGATCGACGACGACTGCTGCATGCAGCACGCGACGTACAAGGCATTGAAGATCTCGATGTTGAAGATCACGATCTCGGGCTTGAGGTCGTCGAGGTCGCCGAGGAACTTGCTGATCCAGTTCTTGAGCGCGATCTTGAGGATCGGCAGGAGCACGACGTAGAGCGTCTGCGCGCTCGGGTCGATCGAGACAAAGCCGTAGATGTACGCCGGGTAGATGATCGTGAGCGAGATCTAGCACAGGAACACAAACATGTAGTTGCTCAAGTCGGCGCGGAACTGCGCGCTCGAGCGGAGCAAGTCGCCAAAGTAGTGCGCAAAGAGCACGACGATGACGACGCTCCATGGCGGTGTGCCCATGATGAGTCCGAACGGCAGCGGGAAGCCCACGACGAGCGAGAGCGCGTACTGCGTCCCGACGCCAGCAATAGTCGGGAGCACCGAGAGCATGAACATGCGCGTGTGCGTGATCGGAAGTCCGGGAACCGTGTGCTTGAACTGCACCATGACGGAGAACGTGATGAGCACGACCGTGAAGAAGTTGCGGGCCCAGTGCACGTAGTTTGCGTTCGTGCCTGCTTTCGGGTCGGCGAGCGGCACGCAGTCAATGAGCGTAATGAGCACGAGACACGGCAGCGGCGAGAGCAAACACGTCGCAAGTACGCGCAAGACGCCGATAGTCTTGGCGTACGTGTCAAACAGCCGAAGTCGCTCGAGCGAGTACTCGCCGTGGAGCTCGACTTGCGCGTCGATCCACGACGAGAAGACGCGCTGGAGCGCTCTGCGCACGGCGCGCATCGTCGTTTGTCACGTATGCGCGTGCACGCAAGTCAAGCAGGTGCAGACACGGAGTGTCTCGGATGGTCTTGTCTCGGATGGCTGTCTTCGGTTGTCTTCGGTGGTGGTGCTTGTTTGCCTCGGCTTGCCGAAGCTTCGCAAGCGTGTCAAGCGTGCCGAAGCTTCGCAAGCGTGTCAATGCGCTTCGCAAGACCTCTCAAAGCCCTCCAGCAGCAGCTATTCTTGACTTGTGGGGTGTGTAACCACACACAAACCACACCACAGTCTTGCGATCAAGTCCCAGCACTTGCGAGTCTTGCAAGTCAACGCTGGTCGAGATGATGATGCCATCTGCGCGCGTTGGTACGTGCGCTCGACTTGCTCAGGACGCACTAACAACACTTGCTCAAGACGACGACGAGTTGCTCAGGACCTGTGGTATGTGTGTCGACGAACACAGTCCGTGCGTGTTGTTGAACGCCACGAGCAGATTGACAGCGACACACTCATGCGCACACACTGCGCAGTGTCGAGGGTGATCTCACTGCGCGCAAGCGACAACAAGCGACGCTGTTGGTGTCGAAGATGGAATCAAGAGTCAAGATCTTCGTGCCTATAGCCACATGCACACTATCGCACGATGAACAAGAGAGACTGAGAACACACAGGCTATTGAACGCGTCACGAGTGTATTCAGATGCAACAGGAGCAGCGCAGCACGCGTGCGTGCGGACGTTCGCGACGATTGGCTACTGCTACTGCTCTGCTCTACTGGTGCATCGTAGCACTCGTGACGCGTGGTGAGTACGACACGCTGGTCACTCGAAGCAAGCGCGGCGGCGCTCATAGAGACGACGGCTTCCAGCGGATAGTGCGACAGCGTCTTGCCGAAGCAGTCGACTCGTCCGTACGCAAGCCATTGCGCCGAGTGCTCGCGACGACGACGACGTGGCGTGGGTCAAAATAGTAAACAGAAGAGCGCCGCGAGTGGCCGCGCAGCTACATCCACGCGGCGTACAGCATCACAGCAGCAGCAGACGTGACCGCGACAGTCGACGTCGCGGTGGCTGCTGCGCCAGACTTGGGCGCTTCAGTCGTCGGCGCAGGCGTCTTGACGGTCGCGCTCGACTTGGAGTCGCTGTCGCCTGCGACCGAGCCCGTCGATGGCGCTTTCGTCGTCGCAACAGGCGTCGGCGTCGGTGCGAGCGTCGTCGAGTTGCTGGTCGTCGGGTCTGGCGTCGCGCACGACGAGAACGCAGTGAGCGACACGCGCTTGGCGCTCTCGCCGTTCACGAGGCAGTCTGGGGCCTGTGTCGCCGCCTTCTTCACGAGCGCGATGCACGCCGAGTCGGAGCAGATCTGGAGCAGCGTGGCTTCGCCGGCCACGAGGCTGTTCAGGCGCGCGCACTCGGGCGCGTTCTCGATCACGCTATCGAGCTTCGCGATCGCCTCGACTTCGGTCTTCGTGCAGTTGGCGGCGTGTGCGACCGCGAAGAGCGCAGCGGCAGCGACAGCGAGCGGGGCGAGCGACGGCATTGCTGTGAGCTCTTGAGCGTCTGTGTGTGTTGCGAGGGCGAAGGCACGGAATGGCCGGCAGCAGCGACAGCCCGCGACTTGAGCGACTCGGCACTTGACTCGGCGCTTGAGTCGCGTCAATTCTGACTTGCATTTTGTATGCTGCGTGTGCAATGCAGCATGTGGAGTGGTCCACATGTTGATCTCTCTTTCCATACAAAAAACAAGTCACGATTCCCGCGCGTATCGAACAATCGCGTCGTGCAATTGTGATAGAAAAAGAGCAGCCGAAAGTGAAGAACACAAAACCCTCTTGAAATGGCATGCATATTGATGTGGACGGTTTTGCCTCTTTATCAACAGAATGATGCGACATGTGGATTGGCAACGTGATCCATACTCAGATCAAGATCTGCTCGCCTCGGCTATTGGGCATCAACAACAGTACTCGACGTAAACGCGACCTTTCGTGTAACAGTGTCATTCAAACGAGGAAGTCATTCAACCAAGGGTACTTAAGCAGCATGTACTTGCAATGTGTGCAAGTGCTTCTCGGTGAAGTGGCTCACTAGTACAGAGGCTCACTTCGCTTCCCTCCATTCAGGTCGCCGATGCCTTGACAATCGGAGTGGAGACCCCCTCAAACACCAAAGCCAAGACGAGCGAGGAGCTAAAATACGATTACTCCATCCTTTCTCGTTCCTGCTTGAGCACACTTGACCTGAACGTCCGCACGCACGCGTGCTGCGCTGCTCCTGTTGCATCTGAATACACTCGTGACGCGTTCAATAGCCTGTGTGTTCTCAGTCTCTCTTGTTCATCGTGCGATAGTGTGCATGTGGCTATAGGCACGAAGATCTTGACTCTTGATTCCATCTTCGACACCAACAGCGTCGCTTGTTGTCGCTTGCGCGCAGTGAGATCACCCTCGACACTGCGCAGTGTGTGCGCATGAGTGTGTCGCTGTCAATCTGCTCGTGGCGTTCAACAACACGCACGGACTGTGTTCGTCGACACACATACCACAGGTCCTGAGCAACTCGTCGTCGTCTTGAGCAAGTGTTGTTAGTGCGTCCTGAGCAAGTCGAGCGCACGTACCAACGCGCGCAGATGGCATCATCATCTCGACCAGCGTTGACTTGCAAGACTCGCAAGTGCTGGGACTTGATCGCAAGACTGTGGTGTGGTTTGTGTGTGGTTACACACCCCACAAGTCAAGAATAGCTGCTGCTGGAGGGCTTTGAGAGGTCTTGCGAAGCGCATTGACACGCTTGCGAAGCTTCGGCACGCTTGACACGCTTGCGAAGCTTCGGCAAGCCGAGGCAAACAAGCACCACCACCGAAGACAACCGAAGACAGCCATCCGAGACAAGACCATCCGAGACACTCCGTGTCTGCACCTGCTTGACTTGCGTGCACGCGCATACGTGACAAACGACGATGCGCGCCGTGCGCAGAGCGCTCCAGCGCGTCTTCTCGTCGTGGATCGACGCGCAAGTCGAGCTCCACGGCGAGTACTCGCTCGAGCGACTTCGGCTGTTTGACACGTACGCCAAGACTATCGGCGTCTTGCGCGTACTTGCGACGTGTTTGCTCTCGCCGCTGCCGTGTCTCGTGCTCATTACGCTCATTGACTGCGTGCCGCTCGCCGACCCGAAAGCAGGCACGAACGCAAACTACGTGCACTGGGCCCGCAACTTCTTCACGGTCGTGCTCATCACGTTCTCCGTCATGGTGCAGTTCAAGCACACGGTTCCCGGACTTCCGATCACGCACACGCGCATGTTCATGCTCTCGGTGCTCCCGACTATTGCTGGCGTCGGGACGCAGTACGCGCTCTCGCTCGTCGTGGGCTTCCCGCTGCCGTTCGGACTCATCATGGGCACACCGCCATGGAGCGTCGTCATCGTCGTGCTCTTTGCGCACTACTTTGGCGACTTGCTCCGCTCGAGCGCGCAGTTCCGCGCCGACTTGAGCAACTACATGTTTGTGTTCCTGTGCTAGATCTCGCTCACGATCATCTACCCGGCGTACATCTACGGCTTTGTCTCGATCGACCCGAGCGCGCAGACGCTCTACGTCGTGCTCCTGCCGATCCTCAAGATCGCGCTCAAGAACTGGATCAGCAAGTTCCTCGGCGACCTCGACGACCTCAAGCCCGAGATCGTGATCTTCAACATCGAGATCTTCAATGCCTTGTACGTCGCGTGCTGCATGCAGCAGTCGTCGTCGATCACGACGACGCTCGTGATCTCGGTCATCGACCTCTCGCAAGCGCTGCTGTCGCTCCGCGACATTGTCGTCGTGCACCAAGACGTCCAGGCGTTCATGGCGCTCATTCCACCGACGCACGCGTGGCGCGGCAAGACGTTTGTCGAAGTCGCGCTCGCGATCACCGACGAAGACGAGGCCGTGCGAACGAGCCCGCTGGTGCGCCAAGCGTGCACGAACACTGGCAGCGCAGTGCTCTCGACGCTCGTGTCGAAGAAGTCGGCGAGCGCGATCGTGCGTCGCCTGTCCTTGGTGACGTCGCCTGCCATGGGAGCAACAACGACGACGACGACGCGGATCGTGCCAGTCACAGCAGCCACTGCGCCACACAACGACCCGAGCGCTGCCAAGTACGCGCCAACATCCGATGGACCCAAGACGCAGGACCAAGCGACCTGCTCACCGTCCTCTCGACCTCAACCGCTCAAGCCGACGGACGACATCGCGTGCACAGACAAGCGCGTGCAGTTCGTGAAGCAGACCAACCAGTTGCTCTTCACGACCGAGTTCGTCGTGCTCATCGAGTACACTGAGGTCATCGTACCGATCATCTACAGTCTCTACGTCGTCGCAGTGTACCACCTCGAGAACCGCGCGTTCTACTCGCAGCTCGCTGGCATGGACGACGCGGAGCTCCAGCGCCGCATCTCGAACGTCATGATCTACAGCAGTCTCGAGCTGCTCTCGTTCTTGCTCATGAGCGTGACGCTGCGCCGGCGCCTCGGCGTCGCGACGTTCAAGCAACTCACGCTCGTGCTCGAGAAGCAGTGGGTCGTCGTCCAGTGCAAGCTCTTGCTCTGGTTCTTCTACGCCGTGCAGACGTCGCTCGACCACTTTGGTACGGTGCTCTTCTCAGTTGCGTCACTTTGATCTGCTGGCTGTGTGGCTCTGTCCACTCTGTGACGAGCCTCTGTCTGGCCACGGCTACACCTGGAGTACGCTGACTGGACAAGCAACTCGCTCCACTCCGCACTCTCTCTCTCTTCTCTTGCTTGCACGGACACGTACTCACGTTGCAGGCGCAGACTACAGCTTCAAGTTCCTCTGGCTGCGCCAGCCGTCAACGTGAGGCGTGTGCAGAGCGTCCTCTCAGGACACTCGCCCCTGACTTGTACCGCCACTGAATGAAGCACACAACCACCCTCAGCTCTCTCTCTCTCTCTCACTCGACTTTGCGGGCACGAGCGACAGTCTCGATCCACTACGCTCGACCGAATAGCTACTTGTCCGTGGCGCCAATCGAGAGCTATCGTCTCCAAGCGCTGTGACGCGCTTCGAGCGAGCAGCTACCGAGGCGAGTTCGGACTCACTTTGATTGATCTCGCCTCGTACAAGGCATGATTCGCTCGGATATGGAGAGCTCTAAAGCGCTCACAAGACTCCTCGTGCCAGTGCCGTGTCATCTTGCTCGTCTCGACTCGTGTGCTCGCATTCGCTTGGGTCGCTCGTCGACTTCGGGTGTCATTGTCAGGTCGCGACGCGTCGTGAAGCGTCGCGAAGCGCCGCATGGACACGAAAGTCGTTGAGACTAGCCACCACTACTACCACCTCCGAGTATGCGCGTGACGAGACGTCTGCTCGCTCATTTGCTCGGTCTTTCACTGCAGCCAGTGCCTCCCATTGCAGCGATCATCGCCGTCGTCGTTGTCGCGGACCTTGGTCGACAGAACGCTGCTTCGAGTCGCTTCGCTGTCCTCTGTCTAGAGCCTCGAGTCACATGCCGTTCAAGACCGTGCGCTCACCACTCAAGCGCGGCGCGAGCCTGCGCTTCCAGCCGTCGCTCCTCGCGTACTCGGACTCGCCCATGCAAGCGCACGCGGCCTTTGCGCTCGCGATCGACGATACGAGCGACCGAGACAACAACAGCAATGATGACAGCAGCGAGAGTGACAGTGATGCACCACCACTGAGTGACGAGAGCGCGAGTGCGAGCGAGTGCGAGCAGATCGAACAACGCGCTCCTGTGCAGCAGCCACTTCGAGGCTCCAGACGCAGCGCGAGTGCTCCAGACGTCGCGTTGAGTCGATCAAGTGGCGATCATGCTGCCATCGACACTAACAAGAACGAAGAGCAAGACGCTGGCGATGACGACAGCCAGCACGACGCAGACACAAGCAGCAGCTCTCCTGCACGACGGCGACTGTCGTGGACGCGCAACTTGGCTGGCACTGCGCGCGTCTCGATCGCATCGACGCTCACAGGAGCGCGACAAGCTCTCCACGCTCGAGAGCGCTCGGTCGCAGCGTCGTTCCAGCGTCTGCGCTGCACGTCTTCCGATCGTCTGAGCAGCATCACGCAAGACGCCAAGACGAGTCACGACGCCAGCAGCACTGGCAGCAGTACCAGCACAAGTGCTTCAGTACCCGAAACGGAAAGCAACAACACTCGTTGTATCGACAACCAAGTCTTGGATCAGCGCGAGCCACAAGGACATCAGCAGCATCATCAACAACATGGGAAGGAAGGAGAGCAGAGTCTAGACACCTCCAGCACGAGTGACCAACAGCCGCACCAGCGCAATGACGTCAAGACAGCACTGATTGAGAGCAAAGACAACAACAAGAGCGAGGCGCCACTGGCACAGACGAGAGCGAAAGCGCTGCGGACGCGCGCCAAGTCGTACCAGAGTGCGCTGTCCAAGTACCTCCCGACGATCTTTGACCATCGCCGCACGACTGCAGCAGCGCCATCGCAGGCATCGTCACTACCACCACAGCACGATCAAGATCCTGACAGCACCAAGAGCGCCACTTTAAGTAGCGCCATCGAGTGCAGCAACAACATCGAGAGCAGGGCGAGCACCGAGTCGTTCGACAGCACTCGAGCGATCCAGTCACGCCAAGCGAACAAGCGCATCGATCCAACTCACGACGATGAAGACAAGTTGGACAGCACAAGCAGCGCCAGTCGACCCAAGCGAGTCGCACTCTGGTCCAGTCGCAAGCATGAGAGCGAGCGAGAGCATTCGTCGCCGACTTGGCAATGTCATCGCCATGACTCGTCCAGCAGCTCATGTAGGCCGTGTACAAGTAGCAAAGCGAATCGCACAGATCCATGACGGACAAGATGCTCCTGCTCGCGCTCTACGCGCTCACGTTCTTCTTCTCCAACTTTGGTCCGAACGTGAGCACGTTCTGCTTGCCGGCCGAGATCTTCCCAGCGAACGTCCGCGTGAAGCTGAATGGCATCGCCGCTGCGAGTGGCAAGATCGGCGCGACGGTCGGCGCTGCGTGCTTTGGGATGATCGAGAAAGAGCGCGGCGTGGCGTACGTGCTCCTGCTGTGCGCGCTCGTGTCGCTCGTGGGAGCGCTCGTGACGCTGCGGTGCATCCCTGGGAAGCAGTACCAGCGCCGCGGTGGTGGGTAGCAACATCGTTGTCGTTGCAGTCGTGATACGTACGGACCGATAGCAAAGAGGACGATGAGGACCTCGTGGTGGTTGCTAACGCATCCGATCAGTACGAACGCACGCGTGTCGAGCGCATCTACTGCGATCTCGTGTCTTACGTGCTCACGTGTGTGACGAGAGAGAGAGAGAGAGACGCTCGTTGTCTCTCACACACAGTCACTTGTTGCGCGCTGCCGTGTGCTCGCGCCTGGCTTTCAGCGCCTTCTCCTGCTGCGCCATCTCGTCCCGCAGCGCTTTGTACAAGAGACTCGCGTCCGCCGCGTCGCCGTTGCAGATCTGCTTGAAGCGCACGAGCGAGAAGCGCACGAGCATGCGGCCGTCGACTGCGCCGCTGATGTTCGTGACGTACTTTTCAAACGCGCGCTTGCGGAGCGACGCGACCCAGTGCTTGACGCGGTCGTTGTCCCACTCGCGGATCGGCACGATAGCCTCGTCGCCCTCGTCGTCCTCTGGCACTTCGGTCCAGTCCGTGCTGATGTGCGGCGCGTCCTCGAGCATCTGGCCGGCGCACAGGAGCGCGTGGAGCGTGTGCTCCGTGTCGACCGAGAGCGGCGAGATCGTCGCGATCACGCTCGCGCGCGCGTCCTTGCTCCAGAGACTGTCCTTGAGGATGCGCGTGAGCGTGCTCGCGCGGTACGGCACGTACCCGCTCGTGTCCTCGCGGCCGATTGCACGGAGACACTCTTTCAGTGCGAGGTGGCTCTTGTTGATCTCGATCGTCTCTTTGCGCCGCGCCGCGTCGTGGTGGAAGCTGTCGGCGTTGCGCTCGCTCCCGGCCAAGTCGAGCAGCGCGAGCTGGCCGTAGAGCTTGCCGCGCTGGTTTTGAGCGCGCTGCGCCGCGGTCACGGGGTACCGCAAGTTGACGTAGCACACGAGGTGCGAGCGCGACGACTGGCTGTTCACGTCCGTCGACTCGGTCGTGCGGAGGCTCTTGACGTTCTCGAGCACGTCCAAGAGCGCGTTCGTCGAGTCGGCGTCGACTTCCGAGGCGCCCAAGAGCTGGATGTGGCCGTCGCCGTCTTCGCACACGACGACTTTGCTCCGGTCGGCAATGAGATCTGCTTGGCGCATGATAGTTAGAGACAGTCAGTCAGAGAGTCGCTCAGTGCTTCTGTCGATCAGTCGCTCCTCTGTCGCGAGCACCAGGCGACAGGCATCACTAGCAAACACACAGAGACACAGAGACGCACCAAAGCACTTGGCGCCTGCGATCTCGATCGCTGCGACCGAGACCGAGAAGTCGACGTCGCCGACTGCTTCCGTGAACAGGTCCTCTGCGATGTACTCGAAAAAGCCGCCCATGGTGTGCGTCTTGCCCGAGCCCGTCTGGCCGTACATCATGCACACGGCCTTGCCGCCGCCCATGGCGTGGAGCAGCAAGTGCTTCGCGGCGCTGTCGTACACTGCGTCCGTGTCGACGCGCTCGTCGTAGCACGCCGAGAAGCGCTGGTGGTGCGACACGATGTACTTGTGACGCATGTCTGCGCGGCATTGCAGTAGCAGTAGCGCATGTGAAAGAGAGAGAGCGTGAGTATGAAAGAGCGCGTCGTACCAACAACAACAGCAGCAGCAGTAGGAGACGCGAGAGGATGACTACGACGCACCGTTGTGCATCTTGCACTCGTGGATCACGATCTCGCGACTGCCGATGGACGAAATGACGTCGAACTCGCTCTTCGCGAGCTCGTGCGATAGCAGCGGACGCTTGCGCACGTACACGTGGATGTGGTCGTTCCCGCGCGAGAGGTCAAGTGCGTCGCTCTCTTGCTCTTCCTGCTGTTGCTGCTGGCGCTGTGCGTGGTCGCGCAAGTACTGCTCGCGAAGCGTGTGGAGCGTGCGCTTAAAGTCTGCGCCGTGCACTTTGCGCGCCGTGCTGCATGTTCATGCGTGCATTCGAGTGTGAGTGAGTCTGTGTGCACACGTCTTGCTTCTACTAGGCAAGCTCAATACGAGCGCAAGCAGCGAGGACGCACCGCTTGTCCATGTTCTGGCCCGCGCCGCGCCACTCGCGTTCCGGCACCATTGTTGCAACGAGTGTGAGGTCGTAGTGGAGGTCGAGAGCCGTCGAGAGAGCGCAGCAGTAGCAGTAGTAGTGCGTCGTCGGCAGCAAGAGCAGCAATGGCGACGACGAAGAGGAGGAAGAGGTCTCTGCTGTGTGTGCAGGTTCAAAACTGAGATGGCGGACAGTCAGGACAGGCAGCATCAATGCAAGTCCAGTCGAACGAGAATCGTACATACGAAACACAAGACACAATTCCAAAAATGCTGCAGCGATTGCTGTTGTCGAGAGCCACCATCATTCCGACCAGCATTCCGAATCCGTTCACGCAACATCGCATCGGTGCGGCAACATTCACGCAACATCGCAAGATCCGCACTTGAAGCTCGAAACGACATGTAGACGACTTGGTGTTGATGTGGCGGCTGGCTGCACGACGTGGTGTACATGCAGTAGTCGAGCGTCGAGTGCTCGTCGCGTCAGTGCATTGTGTGTGTGTGACCCTGCTACTATGACTCGAGCACGCGCACAGTCTGTGCAACGCACTGCAAGAGAACAACAGCAAGAAGAGCAGGCGAGCGGGTCTCTCCCGCTTCGTACCGCGACGTTTCCGACCGAGTCGAGTCGAGTCGCTTGCACTCACAGCCAACTGCCGCTATCTCGCGAGCTCAAACACACACACACACAGACAAACGCTATCGACCAACCAACCGAGCGACGCTCATAGCGCGTTGTGCAGCGCACTGAAGTGCCAGGTGAGGGGAAGAGGTGTGAGAGGATCGAGCACAGTGCGCTTGCGTGCTTCTGCTCGTATGCGCATGAACATACGTATGTATGTGTGCGTACACTCACAGACGCGTCTGCCTGTTGTCTCCTTCTTGCTTCATCATCTAGCCATGCTCGCTGCCACGCAAGCGTCGCGCCACCACTGCGTGCGTGTGCAGACGCAGTCGCCAGCAGCTGCAGCAGCGGAAGCGACGATCCGCACTGCGCGGCACCGCGTGCCGGAACTCGTTGCGCTGTTTGAACGCGGCGCAGCGAAAGGACTTCGGCTGATCTTCCAGCGGCCGTTCAACGCATGGCACCCGCAAGCAGCGCCGCTGCAGTGCAGCAGCAAAAGCAAAAGCGCGAGCGTCATCGACGGCGACGACGACAGTGCGATTGACAGCATTCTCGACGACTTTCACCAAGTGTTTGCGCCTGCAGCGCGCGCCGCGCATACGACCAGATCCCAGCGCACCGACAGCGCCAGTAGCAGCAGCAGTCGCTCGGTTCACACACGCAATGCTCTGAGCGAGCGAGACGCTGTCGTGTATCGCGGTGAGTGCGGCGAGTGGATCTGGGTGTGAGTGAGCGAGTGCGTAAGTGAGAAGCGCGTGAGCGAGTGGACTGTGCTGCGCCTCTGTCGTATCAGTCGTCGAAGAGCAAGATGGCAAGTGTAGACGCAAGTGCAGACGAGTGCGTTGAATGGAACGAGTGAGTGAGTGAGTATGAAGTGGTGGTGCGTTTGAAGCGAGTCACTTTGCCTTGAACACGAGCGTGCGTTGCTTGTGAGACCGATGCCGTTCACGTCATAGCAAGCGTCAGGACGCAGTTCACCAGCCAGTGTACTGTGTACACGGCGCAAAGCGCGCTCGCTTTCGCACTCTTCTCGATCGTGAGGAGACACTGACTGGAGCAGGACTGCAATGTTTGGACATCAGTGCACACACACACTATATCGAGCCATTGTACTCGAGCGCGCATCTGTGTATGTGCAAACCGAGCTCACTAAGGCCGATAGCATCCGCTCGCACATTGAATCGAACTGAAGCAGCTCACGTAGCAGCAGACACAGCGGCACGAGGCCAAGAGCACAGAGGCAGAGACCGTGCGTAGACGTTGTGTGTTGGAAGCATACATTGTGATGAAGTGGCGTCGTACTCATTGTACATACAACTCGAACTACACTACTGCGCGTCTCAACGCTTGGCTCACCCACCACCACTTTGGCCTCCTACTGCACAAACAAGATCTTGAGTGTCGCCTCTTGTACGACGACGTTCGCAGTCGATCCCAGCGTCACGACGACCCGTTCTGCTGCGTTTAGCGTAACCTCGTACTTTGTCGACGTAGACGAACTGTATCGCGCGCTGTTCACCGGGAATGACTGCTGTACTGCTCCAAACGTGTTGCGCGTCGTGATCGTGGCGATCGTCGTCTGCTTGTCCAATGGTCGATACTTGATGCTGATGTGGATCGCGTATGGCCCTGCAGCGTGGAACTCGATCTGGCCGTGGGAGTGCAGCGTAAAGCTGGAGCTGTTTGGGTCATCCTTGCGTCGCTCCCAGTCCAGGTATGCTTGGGGTCCAGCCAGGCAGTACGCCGTGCAGGATTCCAAGAGCAGCGGCTTGAACTTCTCGACTGCAAACTGAGCGTCTGCGAGTTGGGCCTTGGCGGCTTGCAGCTCGTTGTTCATGAACACGCGCGTCTTTTGGAGCTCGCTCTTGGCAACGTTGAGTTGCGAGTGCAGTGCAGCAAGCTCGGCGTCCTTGTCTCGGATAACCGCTTCAGCGATCTCGAGTGGCGTCAAAGGTATCTCCGTCAGCTTGATGCGCTCGCTCCGAGTCCACGCGATAGAGCTTGCAGTCAATGCGAACGCGAACTCGATCATGCGCGACGGACCGTCTCCGAGCGTGAGATCGCAGCGACATCCGCTACTCTTGTATTCAAGGCAGGCTTGGAAGATCTGCCCATTGACAAGAAACAGCGAGGCACAAGTTGCTAAGACACCACGACGCCAGAGCAGCCACCATCAAAGCGCCATTAGTCCGCGCTACGCTTCAGCACCAAGTCAAAGTGATCAAGACAGCGACAGTGACGGTGGGAAGCAATATACCGAGAGGTAGTCAGTGACTGTCGCTTCCACGGACCCGCACTTGGACAGTTCAAAGTCCTCGATGACAAGATCATCCGAGCGCCTGTAGTCCCAAGCAAGCAGCAAAGAACAAAGAACAAACAGAGACGTCAGTTGAGCACGCATGCACATGCGCACAAACAAACATGCTCGAAGGCAAACAGACGCAAGAGGTAAACGCACCACTGACACTTGCTCAACTTGTCCTCGAGCCAGAACTGGATGCGCTCGCCATCCGACGAGATCTTGTACTGGAATGAGCGGTCGGGCGTCGATGGGAATGTCGTTGAGCCTTCAAAGTGTGTCTTCATCGTGGACATTGGAGCTGGAGTCGTGTGTCGAAGGCGTTGCGTTGTATGCGGTCGCTTGCGTCTTAGGACATGCATCGAGTCGAACGCACTTGTGCAATTGGTGCGCACGCCACGTCCTGGGCATTCTCACTTGCTACCTAGGACTCAGTTGAGCTCGAGTATGTGGTTTGGTGCTTTCAATATGACAGTTGACGCCATTGATGTTGATGACAACACAGTTGAGATTGCACGCGCAATCGTGTAGTAAGTATCTTGCAGTATCGAAGTCGTAATTGTCCTTTGAGCGATCTGTTTCCGACTAGATGGTTTTGTTTTTCTTGTCAAGTTGACCTTGCGAGCAGATTTTGAGTGAGCTGCCAATACTATTGTCGACCAATCACGATACTAACCTGACACCAAATATCGACAAACCACACAATTCAAGAAGACCAACGACCGTTTATCGGTTCCAGTGCAAAGACGAGTGACACTGACGCGTATCAAGATGTTTGAGTCTCGATGCAGCGTCGTGGGCTCCCAGGCAGCGAGAGTTTCAGCGACGCCTTCGTGAGCATCAACGGCACGTCAGTCACTGCATCGCACTTGTGTTCTCCCTTGAGCGTGTGTGTGTGTGTCTTGCCAGTGTTTGTGCTCCTTGACTATTTGCGGAAAGAGAGCGGGCAAACAGCGGCGAATTCACTTTTGCGTCTTTGCTGGTTGCTCTCATCCTTGATAACGTGCTCGGTTGCTGTAGCAACTGACATGCAGACGGATGGACTGAACGCTGTGCTTGCGGTTAACTCTGGTCTCTTCCTGCAGTGATGATCTGAGCAACGTCCGACACCCGCCGTCTCGGTTCTTGGAGGGCTTGTTCACGACCATGCACTCGAGCATCGCGGGCTTCTAAAGTGCCTCAAGCACGAAGATACACCACTTGTTCACGAGCACGAGTTTGCTGCTACCGGGGTCGCCGCCGACCGAGTTGCTCGTCAAGCCACGCTTGCGATGGTCGTTGTCGACATCGACAACAGTTCAGCCGAGTGCGTCGTCATCGTCGTCGCATCCGACAGCGGCGCTAGCAGCGGACTTGCTCGATTTCGTATCACCGCCATCACTGCGTCGACTGAGTCTTGCATCCATGCTGACAGAATCGCTAGCGCCGTCAGGAGACACTGGTGCTGCGATGTCATCGCCATCCTTTATCGCCGTCGATTGGAGTCGATTCGCTTGCCGATCACGACTATCGTAGACTCGAAGTCAATGCATCAACGGACGATGCGCAATAGCGCGGAGCGAATACTCGCTTGTGTGTTCGACGTGAGATGATGATGAGAGAGAGAAAGAGCGAAAGTGGGAGCGCACGTGATAGTGAATGAGAGGACGTTGAAGTGAACTTCCGTGTGCGGGTGTGGTGGTCAAATGGCAAGTGAATTGGACTAGCTATCCCAGTTCTGGCGTCGTCCTACATATACATCGCTCGAGCAGCTAGCTTGTGGTGTTCGTGCCTTGATCGGGTTCTAGAACGCAGAGCTCGTTCTAGAACTGGTGTTCGTCTTCTCGAATGTGCGCTTGCTGTTGGTGCACCATCTCGTGTACATGCCCTTGACTGGCAAGAGACACGACCAAGTCGAGTGCTCCGGCCAACACTCCCACTCACTCGTCGTGGTCGTGTGCGGCGCGCACGCAGTGGTCGCGGATGGCCTTGAACCGCTTGGTTCCGAGGGCCTTGGTGAGGATGTCGGCGAGTTGGTTCGCGGTATCGACATACTTGACCTCGACGTCGCCACTCTTGACTCGTTCGCGCGTGAAGTGGTACCGCATGTCGATGTGCTTTGTCCGAGGCTGGTATCCGGTTGTCTTGGTTAAGGCTATGGCTCCCTGGTTGTCTTCGAGCACGTGCGTCGGCTTGATCTGCTCGTGTCCGAGGTCGCGCAAGAGCGAGCGCGTCCACAGTACTTCTTGAGTGCAGACGTTCAGAGCCATGTATTCAGCTTCTGCTGAGCTTAGCGCCACCGACTTCTGGTACTTGGACTTGTACACTACTGGTGCGCCGCACATCATGATCATCACTCCTGTCACCGATCGACGGTCATCGATGTTCGCTCCCCAGTCAGCGTCGCTGTACGCGATCAGTTGACCCTCGTGACTTTGTGTCTTGTCGCCCTTGAAGCGCAGCCCGAGATGCTTGGTGGTGTTCAAGTAGCGCACGACTCGAATAGCAGCCTTCCAGTGTTGCACGCCAGGGGACTCGAGGAAGCGACTGAGGTGCGTGACAATGTACGCGACATCAGGTCTCGTGCACGACGCGACGTAGAGAAGTGCTCCGACGAGCGATCGGTACTGCTTCGCCTTCATCTCTTCACGCTCGCGCTCGTTGCTCGGGCGATCGTTTGCGCTCAACTTGATGCTTACTTCGCACGGGTTCGCTGGTGGTCTTGCGTTTTGCTGGTTGAACCGCGCGGCGATGTCCTCGACGTACGATCGCTGGCTGACTGTCAAAGTCATGTTCTTGATGTCGTGCATGAGCTCCATCCCAAAGATGAAGCGCGCTGGACTGATGTCCTTGATCCGGAAGTGGCGCTTGATGTCGTCTTTTACAGCTGTGATGTCGTTCTTGTTACTCGCGGCAATGAGCATGTCGTCGACGTAGAGAAAAAGGTAGATGTGCCCGTGTTCGACCGTCTTCACGTACACGCACGGGTCCGCGGTGCATGCCTGGAAGCCAAGCTCGCGAAGAAAACGGTCGATCATCGCGTTCCATGAGTTCGCTGCCTGGCGCAACCCGTACAGGGACTTGTTGAGCTTGCACACCATGTTGTCCTTGCTAACGCCCTCGATCTTCAAGCCCTCGGGAAGTTCCATGAGGACGAGCTCGTTCAGCTTCGCGTTCAAGAACGCAGTGTCAAAATTGATCTACTCGATGTGGTAGCCATTGGCGCAGCACACGGCGAGTAGCACGCGGATGGAGCTGATGTTGGCCACAGGTGCGTATGTATCAAAGAAGTCGATCCCGTGCTGCTGCCGATACCCTAGCCCGACAATGCGCGCCTTCCGTCGCACGATCTCGCCATCAGCGTTCTTCTTCAAGGCGAAGACCCACTTTGACCCATTGACCTTCATCCCGCGTTGCCGAGGCACGAGTGTCCACGTGCCGTTGCGTTCGTGCGCCTTGATCTCCTCATCCATGGCCGCACGCCATAGATCGCGCTCACTGGACGCTATCGCGTCGCGATACGTTGCCGGCGCATCTACAATGAACGCGCTCTGGACCGCAAACGCAAGTTCGTACTCGTCGTCGTCATGACGTGGGCGCTTGGCCTCTCGCTTGTGGTCGCCCTCTTCACTGTCGCATTCACCGATCGGGTTGCTGATGTCTTGCTGCGCGCTGTTCTCGATCAGGAGCCGCTCTGTGTACGCTAGTGGATCGCGTGGTCGGATCGACGGGACCAGCATCTGACGTGGTCGTGACGTCGGTGGTCGGAAGACGATCTCGTTCGTCTGCGGAGGGACGTTGGAGACGCTGGTGATGCTTGGTCTGTGGTGCTCGTCACGTGGGAGCTGTCGAGAGCTTGGTACTATTGCCTCGTTGTTGACGGCCGATGTTTGGTTCTGCTCCTCGCCCCAAAGTCTGCGCTCACTTCCATCGGCTCTACCGGATGCTCCATCCGGACGTCTGCGGTCTTGCAGTCGTCGACTAGGAGCAGGTCATCTTCTTCGTCTGCCTCACGAACGACCTGGAATTGCTTGTTGCGTAGACCTGGATCGTCATGCCCAAACACGGTCTCGTACACGCTTCCGACTTGACGCTCGTCTAGGGAGACCGAGCGCGTCACGACGACCTTCTTGCTCGTGAGGTTGAACACTCGATACGCCTTCGCGTTGTCACAGTATCCGAGGAGCATGCACGGAAAGCTCCTAGCGTCAAGCTTGGTGCGGCTTGGGGTGTCGACATGAGCGTAGCCGAGCGATCCAAACACGCGCAGGTGGCTCATGCGCGGTCGGGTTCCGTAACAAAGCTCGTACGGCGTCTTCTGCGCGTCTCGACAGTTGGTGATCCGGGTCACGACGTACACGGCGGTGTGCACAGCTTCAGCCCACCAGACCTTCTCCACCGCCCTGTAGTACATCATGCTCCACGCCATTTCCATCAACGTGCGATTCATGCGCTCGACAACGCCGTTCTGCTGCGGCGAGTACGGTGATGTCACTTGGTGTTCGACGCCGGTCTTCGAGCAGAGCGCGCGCATCTGCTTGTTGACGAACTCGGTGCTATTGTCCGTTGGGATCACCTTCAACTGCCGCTCCCACTGCCGCTTAGCCGTCGCCTTGAACGTCTCAATGCGCGCCACGGCTTCGTTCTTCTTACGGAGAAAGTAGACCGTCACGTAACGTGAGTAGTCGTCGTCGACAAGCTTGACGTAGCGCG
Organism: Pythium guiyangense; assembly: GCA_003730235.1. Classification (NCBI taxonomy): domain Eukaryota; phylum Oomycota; class Peronosporomycetes; order Pythiales; family Pythiaceae; genus Pythium; species Pythium guiyangense. Next base: position 257,149 of record QXDM01000064.1, on the reverse strand, counting down.
CGCCACCGTGCGAAGTCACTGACATCGGCCCCATCTAGTCGATGTGCACGAGCTGGAGTACGGCCGTCGATCTTGCTCCAGTCGACTGTGACGGGAAACGCTCAGTCGACTGTTTCCCTTGCTCGCAGCCGCCACACAGGTCTTGACTCTTGTCCTAGATCATCGGCAGCCCAGATGTCGCAACTGGCGTGCGCATATAGTTCTCGTGATGCGTGTGACTCGTGCGCGCGTGCCAAAGCTCCCACTGACTCGCGTTGTCGACGTGCTCGACAAATCGTGCGCTCTCAATCGCGACGGAGCTTATCTTGTACACGGCGCCGTCACGCGGGATCACAAGCACCATCTTGTCCCCGTTGTACACGCGGCAGCTCGTAGTGTCGAACTCGACACGGAACCCGCTCTCAGTGAGGCGCGAGATTGAAAGCAGGCGGCGGTTGAGGCTTGGTACATGGAGCGTGCGAGTGAGCGTCACTGTCTTGTCGCCACATACCACCTTAACATCGCCGATCCCGATCGCTGCCACGCTCGCTCCGTCCGCAATCGTCACTTGGATCGGTCTGTCGAGTGCTTGGTACGACACAAACTCGCTTGCGTCAGGTGACATGTGTGAAGTCGCTCCGCTGTCCAGCAGCCACCCGTCAACGTTGCTGGATGCGGTCGCCATGAACGTGAGCTCGTCACTTGAACTGTGGCACTCGCGCTGCTTGTGGCCGACATTGTTGTACTTGAAACACGCCCCTTGAAACGACGCTCGTTGCCCGCGGCCGCTAGTGTTGTCGTTGATCGGTCGCTGTTGATGAGCGTTGTGACCCTGGTGTTGCTGCTGACGTCGCTGCTGACGCTGTCTCGTTCCTCCTTGTCGCTGGCTTCCATGGTTGTGCGCGTTAGGTCGCGTACGGGCGCGGTATGCGCCTTCGTGCAGGCCGTTCTGGACGAGCTTCTCGTGCGCTTTGATGAGCTTCTCCTTCACGTCCAACATCGAGAGCGCGCTCATGTTCTCGATGATCGACACGATGAGCTCGTATTCAGAAGGAAGGCTGCCTAGTAGAATGACTAGCTGTCGCTGACCATCTAGCGGTTCTCCGGCTGCTTCCATGCTTGCAACGAGCTCGTCGAACTTGTCGAGGTGGTCGATCATTGTTGTCTTGTCTTCCATCTTTAAGGCGTGGAGCCGACGCGTGAGCTCGATGCGGTTGTGCAGGGTCGAGCAGTTGTAGAATGCTCGGAGCGTCTCCCATGCCTCCTTGGCAGTTCTTGCACCGCGGACCTTGGACTGGTGCTGAAGTGCCGCACCCTGCGCGATGATCGCATACGCCTTCATATCGCGCGCTCGCCATTCCTCAGTCATCTCGTTCTCGTCCTTCGTACTCTCGATGTGTGCGAGAAGTCCCTTGCGTGCAAGCGTGAGCCGCATGTTGTACTCCCAGTGGAAGTAGTTATTGCTGCTGAGCAGGTCCTCTGGCGTCTTCGTTGTCCTTTGCGCTTGGTCGGTCGCTTCTTCCTTTCGTTGTCAGTGGAGAAGGCTTGGGCTCATAACCTGAACTTCCGTGTGCGGGTGTGGTGGTCAAATGGCAAGTGAATTGGACTAACTATCCCAGTTCTGGCGTCGTCCTACATATACATCGCTCGAGCAGCTAGCTTGTGGTGTTCGTGCCTTGATCGGGTTCTAGAACGCAGAGCTCGTTCTAGAACTGGTGTTCGTCTTCTCGAATGTGCGCTTGCTGTTGGTGCACCATCTCGTGTACATGCCCTTGACTGGCAAGAGACACGACCAAGTCGAGTGCTCCGGGCAACATGGAGCAACATGGGAATGGTCCTTGTGTATTGTTGAGAGAACGTTTACACGAGCTAGAGCGTGTCAACGACGCTCATGAAGAGCTTAGCGAGGTCGTCGATGGTCTCGCTAGAGTCAAGTGCCGCTGCTCGCACATGTTCGGATTGAGCCGGATTATGTCGAAGCGCAGACAAACCTATGGAACGAATACCCCTACAACGATGTCGATGTCGACGGTCGCGAGGCGAGGGACTGGAGTTCGTCCTCGAGTGACCAGCATGGCGTCGGCACCGCTCGTGCTGTCGCAAGTGGTGGTCTCTCGGTTCACCTCAGCTAGTCGCGTTGGTGCTTGTGCGTCTTCTACGTCCATGGCTTCGTCACGACCGTCTGAGCTCCTCGAGCCATTCGCAACGAGTAGACCACGTTCCAGATGGAGAGCGCCGCGCCAGCCCATTCGTCTAAGCAAGACCCGCCTGATAGCTCATCGAGTGGAGTCGAGCGGCGTTGAGTGAGCGTCGAGCGGCGTGTATCGCGAGCAAATGTGATGACAACCGAGCGAGAGCGACGCACACTCGACAAATCACCCCCCCACAAGGTCCTCACAACAAGCACCCTAGTTGCAAGCGTCACAAAGCGTCAATCAACTCGCCCACTCGTTCAAATCGAATCCAGAGCTGTGCCAGATCGACGCACTCACCGATTTGCGTCCAACGACTCACAGCACACCAAGCGTGCCGCGATGGATGCGATGAAGCGCCGCCAAACCTCAATTCTGGAAGACCAACAAGCCGACACTGCGTACATCATGGACACGAATGGTCAGGGACCCCACGCAGAGTTCTACCGCTCGCGCGTCATCGGCGGCACAGTCGCAGTCGCTACGTGCATCGGGACGACCATGCTGATGCTGCAGGGCGATGGTGTGCAGATCGAGGCGTTCGATAAAAACGACAAAACCGACGACGCGATCAAGAAGCTCTTGGACAGCTACAACTCGATCTCTGGCAGCATCGGCTCGTTCATCACCAAGCCGATCGAGTTATTCCTCGGCATGCTCGTGTCGGCGTCGTTCCTGTGTTTTGCGACCGACTATACGCTCAGCAAGAGCAACAATGAAAACCGAAGGTACGTCCCCATACTCGCTGGTGCTGCGATCGCGTACACGCTCGGCAACAAACTCAACGCGCTCAACGTGCAAGTCGTATCCGGCGCCGCCGACATCCACATCAGCTTGTTTGACCTATCGACGATGGTGATGGTGTTGTTGTTGTTGCTTGTTCTTGTTGAATTGGAAAGTGAGCAACGGACTCGCGACTGTCATGCTACTGCTACGCCCACTGCTGCTGCTACTGCTACTCCTGCTGCTACTGCTACTCCTACTGCTACTACTCCTGCTACCGCTACTGCTACTGTGTCGCTTTCTCTCTGCCGCTTCTCTCGGCTTGCTCTGTCGTTACTCACGACTCTGCCTCGCCACGTGACTTGCTCTGCCGCGTCTTGCTGCTCTCCCGTGGCCGTTGCTCTGCCACTACCGCTCCTCTGCCATGCTCGCACGCTCGAGCAGTGTATGCGGAGTGAAGATAGCGTGGCGCTACTTCAACAGATGGCGCGCTAGTTGAACGACTCGATCCTGGACATCGATTTGGCACAAGAAGCGGAGAACGGGTAAATCTCGATGCCGTAGAACACGTCGAGTGCAGACACCGCGCCTGACAAGGATGTCCTCAACACTTTCCTCCGCACGATGATCGACCCGATCGAGAAAAAATTCTTTGTGTGCGAAGGCACATGCTACAAGGGCGTCCAACAGCCGCTCTCTGACTCGACGATTGTCGCGTTTGGCATTCCAGCGCGCACGTGGCACAGTGAAGCGCTCTCTACCGCCGCAAAGTCCATCAAACCGCTCAAGATCGCCATGAACATGCGCGTAAGTGACTTGCCGAGCGACTCCGCGCTCCCTAGCACTGCCAGCATCTCGCGAGGACTCGTGAATGTCGGCGTGCGCATCATGAACGGTAGATCACTCCGATAGGATGTTTCTGCTTCCGGATGAGATCAGAAGCGCTGGTGTGGCTATACATAGATCAGAGACATTGCAAGTCGTAGCTGGTCGTAGCGAGCGCCCGCCGCGAAGGACAGCATACTTCGGCGTCTACATTCTCGACGACAAGCTCCAACTCTTCCAAGCCCGCTCTCCCCCCTCGATATCTCCATGCGCCTTCCAAGTCTCGCCTCGGGCTCGCTTACCTTTTATAGCCTACCGCATGCCGACGCGTTGCTGGCCTTCGCGTACGTCCGCGTGCGTCACACGAACAACGACGTCGCCACACTTATCGCTGTTGGTCCCGACGAGGACGACGCAACCGAATTCGAGATGGCTCTCTCCATGCTCCGCCACCGCTTGGTCGACGAGGCCGAACGTTCGCTTGGCCTGGCTCGTACGTCGACCACCCGGGAGCATTTGTCCAGTCAAGTAGTCCAAGAATTTGGCTCTGGACCTCCGGAGTCGTGACAGGGCACGGACTGTAAGGCAGCACACCGTACCTCGACGTCGTCCAAGCTGACCTCTCTTCTTCAATATCTATCGACTATCCGCAACGTCAGATCAAGGTCGACATCTTAAACTACGCACTACAAGTCGGCGCCGGCTCGAACGCGACAGTCATCAACGCTTTAGAGTTACTCGAACAGCAGAACGTGATCTGCACAGCGTCCATGAAACACGGCGGGCCGATGCCGGCAGTCGTCGCGGCTCTGCTTGTGCCGCCGTACATGCCCGACGATCGTCTCCCACTTCTCCACACCGATTCACTGCAGCTGGCCCAAGTCCGTCGGCAGCACATCGTGAACACGTGTCTGCAGTCGTCGAAACGGCGCGTGGGGTCAGTGTTTGTCGATCCTGTAGAAGCGCCCGTGGCTCTCGCCGATCGACATCCTGACGAGGTCCATGTGGATGACAATACCAGCGACAGCGCTGTTTCTGACGACCTTGACGACTTCCGCCGCCAGAACATGATCCTCAGCAAGCGTCGTCGGTCGCCGTCCGTGTCGTCGGAGTCCGAGATCGACGCATTTACACCTCGCACAACGCGAGACGCGGCAGCCACATCGTCTCGGTCCGGCTTCCAGCCGTCAGCTACTCAGACTGCAGTTCGCGAGCTCGCCGTGAGCAGTGCTCTTGAGGTATGAGCCCACAGACTCTGCTCGAGCTAACACAGCACACCTCGCAGGTAGTCAAGTTCCTCGTCGCGCCTCCTGTGCTCCGCGGTCGTTACGAGTTCGGGTTCGACCTACGAGGTCTCTCTCTGATGCTCTCCAAGAGAGCAACTACAGCTAAACGTTTGACAGCTCGTGCGAAGGCCGTCAACATGACGGACGTCTCTGAGATGGATGCCTTGCGCCCACCTCCAGCCGCCCTCTCCAGAGCAGACGTCACGGACGCGCTACGCTCACTGAGAATCTTCGCCCGCTACTTCTACAATCAACAGACGGTCGATCTGATCGAGAGCGCAAGCAACTTTGTCGACGAGTACTCAGGCATCACCGACGACGACGAGGTCGGATGGACTCACATCGCGTTCTGGATCTCGGAAACGCTAGGCAAGTACCGCAGCCCCCAAGTCTCCGGTGACTTCGCGTCGGCGGCACTCGTCAGCTGCGAGCTCACACGGTCTGATGAAGGACTCGCTTAACTCAACGATTTGCGACAATCTCATCGGTCATCAGGCACAAGCGTACATCTACCCGCGGCGCGTCGAGCGCTCTTCAAGGAGCCAGTCAACTGTACCAACATCGGGCTTCGCTTCTCTGGGGGGCGAGATACCTTACTTGTTTTCACAAGTCCGGTCGGACTTCTTATCTGCCAGAGGGAACGAGCAGGCAAGTGCTAATCTACACACAAGTAGGATCGGTAGTGCCCGAGTATGGAGATCGTGCCAGGACTGAGATCGTGCGGATGAGAGAGTTGCGCAGTGCGGTGTCTCCGGCTGCAATCGCGCGGTGTAGTGCGTGTCGAAGGTGCCTTCGGAGTCGGCTGTCGACGAGGTGCCATTGCGCTCGCGGATCAGGAGGATGTTCGTCTTGGTGTTTGCGTGCGTTGCGGTTTTGCCAGAGCAGTGAGAAGACAATGCTGCGAGTGATGTTCCATGCGATGAGGACGCCCTTAGCGTGCTGCTGCCTCCGGTTTTAGAGTGAGAGGTCGAGGCCGAAGAGCGCTTGATGCCATGTGACAGGTCGTTCGAGCACAGAGCGCCATTGTAGGAGGACTGGATGCCAAAGTTGGGAGCTGTGTCGGCACTGCCAGAAGAGGTGGTGGTATGTCTCGATGTCGCTGCAGCCGTGCGGACAGTGTCGGAGTGTTTGGTCGCCTTGTCGCCAGAAGAAATAGTGCACAGGGAGAATGCGCCACCAAACTCGAAGTGTGACGTCGAGAGCGCGCGGCGACACGAACCGTCGTAGTGAGCGTGCATGCTGGTGTAATCGCGCCGTTGGCGGTTGGTCGTGGTGGACGTGGCGAAGGAATGGGTGCGACGTGACTGGGTCTCGTGTGGACGAGAGCGATTGGTAGAGCAAGCGCGACGGGATACTCGGAAACCAGTAGGTCTTGGACAATGTCGACACTCTCCAAGGCAACGCGCTGCCTGTGTGTGCGGGTGGTGTCTCGAGTACGGACCTGTCTACACCGGCTGGGAAGAGACGGTCAAAGACCTGGGTGAGCTGGCCGTACAGGAAAGAGATGTTGGGTAGCTGGGATGGGGGCAGTCGGTCGCAGCAGAGCGCCGTCGCGATAAAGACGTCCAGGCGCGGCCACTGCAAGTTCTGGTCGAGGAAGTCGTAGAGCGTCGTGAAGCCAGCCGCGGCGAGGCTGCGTCGCACCGTCGGCGCTGTTGAAAGTGCAAGAGAGCGTCGCGAGGTGCTGGTCTCGTACTGCCAATGCAGGTACCTGTTGTTCCAAAGGGGAGCCATCAACAGGACGCGCTGGCGATGCGGTCCAGGGAGCGTCTCGAGGTTGAGGTCGCGGGTCCACGCTTTCCAGGTCATCAGAACATCGATCCACCACGAGTTCAGGTAGCACGGATGCTCCGCGAGTCGTCGCCGCGACACAAAGACCCACAGGAACGCGGAGGGATCGGCGAGGTGGTGCGAGGTCTGGAGTGTCTGGAGGCGCTCGAGAGGAATGGGGAACCAGCCGAACCACTCATGGCGTTGCGATGCCGCTCGTGCGAGCTGTTGGACCAGGTTGAGGTGCTGGCGTTGAATGAACCGCGCGACGTTTGGGAGGCGTAGCGTGACGCGACCGGGTGTCGTGTACAGCCAGTCGCTGGCAATCATGAGTGGCGCTTTCGTCGGCTCCGTCAGCGCTCGGACGACGTAGTTGTTGAATGCCCCATGCCAGTCAGCGATCAGGCGGGGCGGAATGCACGTTACAGCTGAGCAGTACCATAGCTGCGACGCAAGCAGCGCCTGCGCGATGATCTTCCGACCTTGTAGCGTCTTCGCTCTCCACTTCCAGATCGAGAACTGAGCGAAGAACTTGGAGTTGACTGCCGCCAAACGATCGCTGTGGCGTACGCGCTGCCCAACTGGCAGGCCGAGGTAGCGTACTCGTGCATCAGGATCGAGGATCTGGAGTCGTGTATCAGCGTGTTGCGTCTGCTCACGGTTGAGTGGGAGGATTGTGGTTTTGTCCATGTTGATCTTCGCTCCAGATGCAGCGCAGTACAGCTGCACCAGAGCCAACTGTTGTTCCGCGCCGGCAAGCGTGTCGGTGAGCAGTGTGGCATCGTCTGCAAAGTACATGCCTGTTGCAACTGGGAGGTTCGGGAGGTGCAGTCCTGCTGCAGCGTTCGCGCGAACCGCGCAGCACAGCGGCTCGAGAGCCAAGACGAACAGAAGTGGCGACAACGGGTCGCCTTGCTTGACACCCCGAGACGGTGTGATTGCGTCCAGTACGTTGCCGTTCACGTTCAGCCGGACCTCGGTCGCTGTGTAGAGCAGTTGTGCCAATCGTACGAACTTCTCGCCGAAGTCGAAGTGGCGCAGCGTGGCCCAACGGTAGTCCCAGCTCACCCGATCATATGCCTTCTCAAAGTCGATCATCGTGGCGTACCCTGAGGCGTCGAGCTGGGTCACGCGTTCTTGTATGTCAAAGAGCGCAATCAACGGGTGCTGGATGTGCTGGTCTTGCACAAACCCGGATTGGTCGCGATGCACGAGCAAGTGCATCAGCGGCCGCAGCCGAGTCGTGAGCGCCCGCGCAAAGATCTTGACGTCGAGGGGGATCAGTGAGATTGGTCGAAAGTTCGCCGGCAAAGTGCGGTCGCCCTTCTTAAAGAGCAAGGCAACGATGGACCGACGCTGGTCTGGCGTCATGATGCCGCGTCGAAGTTGTACTCGAACACGCGGCGTAGTATGCGAGCAAACAGATGCGGGTCGAGCTGGTACACATTTGCTGGTATTCCGTCGTGGCCGGGCGCCTTGTACGGACTCATGCTGCTGATGGCGTCGGCGTACTCGTTCACAGAGAGATCCGCGTCCAGTGCGTCGCGATCATCATCCGAGAGTCTCGCACTGCAGTGCGCGAGTAAAGACGTTTGAGCAGCTGCGCGATCTGCCGGCGGCACTTCCTCCACGTTGTCGTGGTTGTAGACGTCTGCCCAGAACCACCAGTGGTAGTACCGTACGATCCATGGCGATGTCGACGTCACACCAGTCGGAGTGGTGACGGTGGTGATCGGACACCGGTTGAGAGAGTTGGTCGGAGGCCGAAAGAAGTAGGCCGAGCCGTTCTCGTTCTCTACCAGGTCGCGCTTGAACTCTATATCAGCGAGGTCGCGGTCGTGTGCAGCCTTAGCCGATGCAAACGCTTCTTGCCCGTGTCGAAGGGCTTCCGTGTCCGCATCCGAAGCGACTAGGTCGCGCAGTCGATCTTCGCATGACTGTAGCCACGCTTTCGGCGCACTCGTGTACAATTGTTGGCGCCGCTTGAGCTGCTTCGCCAGGCTCCGCTTCCATTGCTGCCACTTGATGCCTGGATTCGCGGCGTTTACTATCGCGCTTTCGCTCTCTCTTGCGTACTGAACGATCCAACTCTGGACGTCGGGGTCGTCCAACAACCAGCTCGCGGCTCTCCACGGCCCCGCCTTGGCACCGCATGAGACGGCTTTCAGAGTCAGAGTCGGGAGCAGGTGGTCGCCGAGAGGATGTCGGCTGCTCGAGGTGTCGATGTACTCGGCAGCGTGGAAGAACTGCTCTTGTAGAGCATGTGACACCAACACGTAGTCGAGACGATTGACGCGCCCTGGGCCAGAGAACGCTGAGTCGTCGGGGTGGTGAATGCGCCACGGGTCGACCACACCGATGTCCCACATCCACTGTAGTAGTGACTGCTGGCTTGCTCGGTGTGCTGAGTGTGTGCTGCGCGAGTCGAGCACCGAGTCGACCGGAGTGTTCATGTCACCGCACACGATGTGTACCGCTCCTTCGTCGAACGAGCGAGGTAGGTTGTCAAAGAACGCGACTCGGGTCGTTGAGTCGACAGGAGCGTAGATGTTGTGTATGTAAACTGGATGCTCGTCCCAGTCGACGCGCACGACCAAGTAGCGATTGGGAACGTCGAGATGGGAGAGGTGGGTTGCTGTTGTTGCGCCGTAGAAGTCGGCATGTATGATCGCACAGACGCCGCCGTGCTTGGCAGCGGCTCGTGGCGCGTTCGAGGTGCCAGTGTCATTGACAAACACGCGGTGGTTGAACGCCGCGGATAGCTGTGCGTCAAACGTGTCGAGCGCATGGCGTGTTGGGAAGGAGGATTCTTGGATGCATGTGATGTGATAGGTCAGGAAGACGATGGAGGCGCAGAGCGCGTTGCGCGTGTGGTTGCCATTGCGGTTGCACGACACGATCTTGAGATCGTGCATGTCGGTGCCGGCGATGGTACCAAAAGACACAACCTTAGTACAGGACGCGCCCAGTCACGGCACGCGCTTCCAGTCGTCCGTCTGCGACTGCCACCTCGAGTGTGATCTCGCCGTCGAGCAGGCGCGCTAGCTTGTCTTCGTCCTCAAGTGTCGCTTGCAGACGCAACAAGTCTTCGTTCTCCAAGTCGTTCGCGAGGCCGACATCAATGGCAAGCTGGCCGATCGGTGTGGCGGCAATCGCGATCAAGGTCGCTGGGTGCAGGAATCGTCCTGTCTTCGTTGGAAGCCAGTGTACTTGCGCGCCAGACAACAGCATGAGCACCTGATCGCACTTCTCAAGCCCTGGAGCGAGGCCGCGGAGGAGCAGTTCGAACAACGAGAGCGCTCTGTTCACGCTCGCCACCTCTCGCTCAACGTGTTCGCCGTCCGCCAGCGCGCTAGCCCAAAGAAGCGCTGGTTCCCGGCGGAGTTCGTGCGGGTTGGGCAAAAGTTTAAAGTAGTCGGCGACGTAGGACGACCCGCGAGTGAGGTCCTTTGCAGCAAGCCCATGAGCGAGCATGTGCATGCTGACGATGTCATTGAGGGCAGGATCCTTCTCGCGGATGTAGCTGAACATCGTGGCTGTGGCTGCAAGTGGCTTTGTGGTGAAGATGGCTTCGATGCTGTCGTAGCTCGGATCGCTGCGAAAGCGCAGATCGACATCGCGCACGTCGAGCAACTGCGTGTTGAGCGTCGAAACGAGTTGGTCCGTACCCAGTTTCAACGCGTTCGCAGCAGCAGCATTGATGTCTTGGAGTGACAGCGCCGCAGACTCGATAGCACAGCACTCGGTCTCGTCGGCTGCACCTTGAGCGGCAAAGTAGCTGCACGGCAGTGGAGCCGCGTCAGGCGGCAACGTGGTCGCGACGTGCGCTTGCACGAACGCGCTGATGGGTGGTTCGCCGTCGGCTGCGGACCAGGTCGTCTCTGTTGCCTCGATCTCGATTGCATCCAGAGCTGCAAACCGGTTCTCGTCAACCCAGTTGACACGTAGAGCTGGCAGCTCGCGCAGTCTGGAGCTCAGTCGCGACTTTGGCTTGTACGTTTCCCAGGTCGGCTTTTGCACGAGCTTGCAGTAGGCAGACTCCGTCGCGTGGGCGCGAGCGAGCGCAACAGGAGTGGGGCCAGCCTTCTTCGACTTCCCTTCTTCCGACGGCTCGCTCATGTCGACGTCGATGTCGTTGGCGTCGTTGTTGGGCAAGGACGACGAGAACTTCTCGAGCGGACTGAGGTCCAGGCAGTGCGGTGAGCGCGTCCGAGGGCTCGCACCGGAGTGACAGTCCTTACAGTTCACGAGGAAGGCTCGCCCAGCGAAAGCGATCTGGTCCATCGGCTTGTCGTCGACGAGCGCAACGGTCGGGATCAAGTGGTCTGCAGTGAAGACGCGGAGCATGGGCGATGACAGCATGGATGCGGCCACACTGATCTTCTTCGCACAGGATACGACCTTGAAGCCAGCGTCCAGCAAGGCGGTGACGAACTCGGGTATGTTCTCGTCGTACGAGAAGTTCACGACATCGAAGAAGAAGCGCTTGTCGAGCGCTTCCTCACACTTAAATGCGTAAGGGCTTCGCTTCTCTGTCGCGTCTTGGCGGCAAGAGTCTGAGTATGAATCACTTATCAGCTACCGGTTGCACTGGAAACGGCAGTGGTGGCTGCTTCGACCCGCGACGAGCACACTTCTGGCCACCAGAGCTTCCGTCCGAACCCAAAGACCACATCCTCGAGCGCTACCAAAGGCTCACAAGCCAGTACTCGGACCTCTGATGCGAGGTTGCTGATGAGCTGTCGCCTACAGAACCATGCGAGCAGCACACCCGACTCCACTTCGACATGCGCGTTCGAGAGCGACTCGCATCGCTACTCGAGTCGTCAACAGCTGGTACACTTGCAGCGTTATCTGCCTCGCTCGGTCCGCAAGCACCTCAGCACGCCGGACCAGCAAGCGAGCTCGACACCGTCCACGTCAGATCCATATCGGCGCTGGCGCGACGCGCTGCGCTGCCACTCGCCGAGTTTGTACAGCTCTTTCGCGGCGAAACCAACGAAGACAAACGTCCGAACAAGCACCTACAGCTTATCCGCTACCCGCCTACCTCAGTCGCCTCGGACATCATCGACGCATGGAATGTCGTGTGCAGTTTGGAGTGCCGCCTCGGTGGCTGCCGTCGAAGCCCGCAGTACCAGCGGTCCGGACAGCAAACCGCAAGTCCGTCGCCGCTAACGAAGCCCAAGTCCGCCGTCACATCTTAAAACGCGCGCACGATGGTTGGCACCTGATCGACGAGGAAGATCTCCTCGATGTCTGGCTGTCATCTTCATCAGCCCTCTCGGTGTCGTCGAGATTGCCTCGCATGTAGGCCTCGACATCCGCATCATCAACGACTAATCATACCCAGACAACGCGTCTGTGAACGACTACATTTGCCGCGACTCGCTTCCGCACGTGTCATACGACCCAGCGTCCGCAATCGCGCAGAGCATACACGATCTACGGCAGCGGCACGAGTCCTCGCCTGTCAAGATCGTGCTCGGAGACGTCTCTAGTGCATTCAGGCAAGTGCCGATCCACGCTAGCGCCTTCCACATGTTTGTCATCAGGTTCGATGGCCACGTGGTCATCAACCTGTCGTGCGGCTTCAAATGGTGCACATCGCCAGCATACTACTGTCTTGCTGGCTCGCTCATCAACGCGATGTACTCCGACAGCGGTTCAACTTCAGCGCCATCGACGGAGCACGAACGCTTCACCGGCAGCGTTAGGTGTGACGGCCATACGTGCGTCGAGCTAGACATCGGCAGTCGCTGCCACAACGCCAACATCGCGCTACGACGGGCAATGCTCGCAGTTCTCGGTCCAACAGCAGTGAACGAGCGCAAGTTCACGCTGTGGAGCGCGTCACGCAAAGTGCTCGGCCTGCTCTGGGACACGCAAGCCGGAACCGTGTCGATACCGCAGTGCAAGCTTGACAAGTCTACACGGCTGGTCGACGCCACGATCACGCTCAATTCGACAACCAAGACACACATCTGCAGGCTACTTGGCGTTCTGCGGCACGTTGTCGTTTGCTTCCCGCCTGCTCGGGCCTTCTACCAGCCTCAAGCGTTCGGAAGCACGTTTCGTGTTGGACGCCGCCGACTGTCAGCAGCAGCACGAGACGACCTCCGCCGTTTCCGCACCATTCTCACAGTGCCGCAGCGATTCAACGGGGTACCCGTCTCGCTTTTTGCGCGAGCCGCAAAGGCATCAATACACGTCTACATAGAGGCGTCAGGCATAGGTCTGTGCGTCCTGGAGCCATCTCGGCGCGAGTTCATCTGGCACAAGTTCGACGATGCCGAGCAAATGGCAACCCTGTCCGACGATCACACGTACTCCATCAACGTTTGCGAGGTGTAAAGTGCGGTCTTCGCCGCGCATCACTGGAGTCAAGCTTGGCACGACACGTCGACGGCGCAGCCGGTGATCGTGTGTTTCCACATCGACAACGCAAGCGCAGTGTCGTGGTCGAATCGCAGAACAAGCCGTCATCCACTCGCACAGACGTACTTGCGACTGCTGTCGCTTGCGGAGTTCCAGTACAACCTCTCGCTGACCGCAGGGCACTTTCCAGGCGATGACAACACGATGGCGGACGCCGGAATGCGATCATGGGACGAAGGTGATTCTCCCTTGAAGATATGGACATACTCTCGGCTGGCGGACACAGCTCGCAGTCGATCTCATCTTCAGCGATCTCTCTGCAACATGGAACGCGTGCTGCGAAAGCACGCTCTGACAAGCTCTACCAACACCAAGAACAGTGCCCACTGGAAGCAGTGGACCGAGTTTACCAAGACCATGAAGTGGCCCAGTGGCTGTCGGGTACGGCTCGACCAAACACCGCCAGCTTTGCTACTTCGCCGTGTACTTGTGGCAGTACGGCAAGAACAAACGAGGGCTCGGAAACAGTACTCGACAATCCAGCTCAAGCTCGCCAGCGTGCTCTGGTATCACCGCCGACACCAAGCCAACATGATTGAGCGCGGACCGCGGCTCCAGATACTGCTTCAGGACATCAAGTGGTTGTCTAAGCCAGTACGCAAGAGGCATCCAGTGTCGCCCGCGATTCTCCGCCGACTGCGCCGCAGCCTCGACCTCGGCACCCCTCGTCAGCGACTCCTGTGGGGCAGCGTACTCCTTGGATACGTCTTCATTTGCGACGATCCGAATACCTCACAATCAACTACAACAGCACGATCTACCGCCACAAGACTCAAGACGTCATCTTCAGTGACAGCAAAGGCGTCAAGACTACGATGGAACGCGCAACTTCTGTCATGATCGGCCTATCTGGTACCAAGAACGACCAGTACGGTCGTGGCCTGTGGCGCACGATGCACGCGTCCGGACATTCACGTCTGTGCCCTGTTCAAGCCCTCTGCCGCATCACTGAAGCGCCATCGGCGCTTGGACTCTACTCGCGCAGTAGCCAACACCTGTGCCACGACCTCAGCGCCTCCGAGGTCAAACGAGCACTCAAGACCGCCGCATGAGCAGCAGTTGTCCCGCAGTCGAACTACTCCACGCACTCGATCCGTATCGGCGGAGTGACTGCACTCCTGACTGGGAAGGGTGGCAGCTTGTCCATCAAACCACTTAGCAGGTGGATGTCAAGGTCTTTCGAAGAGTACCCAGCTCAAGCTGCAGCAGCAACACTCGACCTCGCAAGTCGCATGGTGTGACACGCCTCGCGCACGCGCCAGCGCATACAACATGGAGCCGCGCACCTCGCCCGCGAGTCGAGTTGACAATGCACACACACATACCAAGGACTGTGGGCACGAGGAAGGACTTTTTCCGCGGGACAAACCAGACTATCGACCCAACTGTGCCGGCGAACGGCGCGTTCGTGAATGCGTCGCACACGACGTGGCTCTCAGTGCTCAACGTCACGAAAGGCGCCATGCCGAACGAGGCGACAGTCGAGTACTCGCACTTCGAGTTCTCGGACAAGGTCACCTACGACGCCGTGACGTTTGAGGTCCCAGTCGCTATGGTGCAGCGCGACATGTACGGCTCCGTCGTGAACCCGGTGAACGTCTCGCACGAGCTGTTCGTGAAGGACTACTGTAGTCGCGAAGGCTGCCTCATTCCGCCCACAGAGATCACGATCCTCAACAAGACGGCAACTGTGCCGCCCCATGTGCAAGTCACGGCCATCTGCGTCAACAAAACGGCGTTGAATGCGAGGTGCACTCGTTGCCTCCGTGTGCCAGACAGTCCGTCTCATCGATTCGCGTCGTGGGCATTGGGACTCGCATTGTAGACGACGTATGGAACCTCGACACCCGGGACGAAGCCGATGTGGTGCGGTTCAAGAACCTCCGCACGGGATACTCGATCACGACCTGACGCCTTGAGTGGCAGACCGAGGTCCTCGCAGAAGCCTTTGATGCGAAATGCGCCAACAGCGGTGTCAAAGGTGTTGGCATCGGTTTTCGCTACAAGTTCAATTCAGACAAGCCCGACAAAGAGAGCGACTACCTCGCTGTCGGTGCTCTCAGCTTGCGACTATCAAGCTCAGCCAAAACGTGACGAACGGCTACGACAAGCGGCCCTATCTCGTGACTGGCGGCGACGGACTGGGTAGCGAGCGCTACGAGGTCTTGCGGCCTCGGAACTTTGCCAACGTCACGACAAGCGGCGCGAGTCTCCGCACAATCGCGACCGACCGGTGCAACACGTTCTCGGACGACTACATCCGCTCAGTGGAGCTGAACCACTTGTACATGGAGCACAGCCTCCCGGTACGCTACACGGAGGAACTCAGTGCCAGTGCGCTGGATGCACACAGACCAGTCGACAACGGGCGTCAGCAAGAGGGCAAGCGTCACTTCGGTCAAGAACAGCGACGACTCGATCCTCGATTTCCAGGCGAATAAGGAAGTCATGAAGGTCATGGTCTCGGTGCCGCCGTCAAACGCGATCGTCTCGCTCCTGGGTTGCGTCGCCGTGCTCATTGCGAGTGTCGGTATCGTGATGCGCGCAAAGCAGAGCGAGCAGCTGCTCCAAGAGCGTGCGAACGTTGAGATCGTGACGGAGGCGATCTTGAACGAGTCCAAGTACCCGCCGTAGCTGCTCAGCGTCGCACTCGAACAAGTCGCCGCAGCGTACACACATGAATAGCAAGAGCTCGGACACCCGCCTCAAGAAGAGCGCGTGCGCGTCGCGCTCCAAGACTTGCGCGTCCAGAGCGCCAGCTTGCAGCATACCCGAAACGCAGATCACGCGTTCTTCGTCGGCGCAGACACGAACAAAGCGTAGCCGAGCTAGGCAATATAGCTCCAACGGAATCACTGCATTCCCCACTAATGTATCATCATTCAGACAAATACAATCTCCTCATGACATGAGTACGACGTTATCATCGACAACAAGGCTTCTAGATTAACACATTGACAGGCGATACTGATATAGACACGCGTTGACGGCTACAAGGGATGCAAACCGAAGTGGTCCTCGCTGTCTACTCGGCGAGAAGCAATGCTGAACTGTTGTCGATGTCGACAACGACCATCGCAAGCGTGGCTTGACGAGCAACTCGGTCGGCGGCGACCCCGGTAGCAGCAAACTCGTGCTCGTGAACAAGTGGTGTATCTTCGTGCTTGAGGCACTTTAGAAGCCCGCGATGCTCGAGTGCATGGTCGTGAACAAGCCCTCCAAGAACCGAGACGGCGGGCGTCGGACGTTGCTCAGATCATCACTGCAGGAAGAGACCAGAGTTAACCGCAAGCACAGCGTTCAGTCCATCCGTCTGCATGTCAGTTGCTACAGCAACCGAGCACGTTATCAAGGATGAGAGCAACCAGCAAAGACGCAAAAGTGAATTCGCCGCTGTTTGCCCGCTCTCTTTCCGCAAATAGTCAAGGAGCACAAACACTGGCAAGACACACACACACACGCTCAAGGGAGAACACAAGTGCGATGCAGTGACTGACGTGCCGTTGATGCTCACGAAGGCGTCGCTGAAACTCTCGCTGCCTGGGAGCCCACGACGCTGCATCGAGACTCAAACATCTTGATACGCGTCAGTGTCACTCGTCTTTGCACTGGAACCGATAAACGGTCGTTGGTCTTCTTGAATTGTGTGGTTTGTCGATATTTGGTGTCAGGTTAGTATCGTGATTGGTCGACAATAGTATTGGCAGCTCACTCAAAATCTGCTCGCAAGGTCAACTTGACAAGAAAAACAAAACCATCTAGTCGGAAACAGATCGCTCAAAGGACAATTACGACTTCGATACTGCAAGATACTTACTACACGATTGCGCGTGCAATCTCAACTGTGTTGTCATCAACATCAATGGCGTCAACTGTCATATTGAAAGCACCAAACCACATACTCGAGCTCAACTGAGTCCTAGGTAGCAAGTGAGAATGCCCAGGACGTGGCGTGCGCACCAATTGCACAAGTGCGTTCGACTCGATGCATGTCCTAAGACGCAAGCGACCGCATACAACGCAACGCCTTCGACACACGACTCCAGCTCCAATGTCCACGATGAAGACACACTTTGAAGGCTCAACGACATTCCCATCGACGCCCGACCGCTCATTCCAGTACAAGATCTCGTCGGATGGCGAGCGCATCCAGTTCTGGCTCGAGGACAAGTTGAGCAAGTGTCAGTGGTGCGTTTACCTCTTGCGTCTGTTTGCCTTCGAGCATGTTTGTTTGTGCGCATGTGCATGCGTGCTCAACTGACGTCTCTGTTTGTTCTTTGTTCTTTGCTGCTTGCTTGGGACTACAGGCGCTCGGATGATCTTGTCATCGAGGACTTTGAACTGTCCAAGTGCGGGTCCGTGGAAGCGACAGTCACTGACTACCTCTCGGTATATTGCTTCCCACCGTCACTGTCGCTGTCTTGATCACTTTGACTTGGTGCTGAAGCGTAGCGCGGACTAATGGCGCTTTGATGGTGGCTGCTCTGGCGTCGTGGTGTCTTAGCAACTTGTGCCTCGCTGTTTCTTGTCAATGGGCAGATCTTCCAAGCCTGCCTTGAATACAAGAGTAGCGGATGTCGCTGCGATCTCACGCTCGGAGACGGTCCGTCGCGCATGATCGAGTTCGCGTTCGCATTGACTGCAAGCTCTATCGCGTGGACTCGGAGCGAGCGCATCAAGCTGACGGAGATACCTTTGACGCCACTCGAGATCGCTGAAGCGGTTATCCGAGACAAGGACGCCGAGCTTGCTGCACTGCACTCGCAACTCAACGTTGCCAAGAGCGAGCTCCAAAAGACGCGCGTGTTCATGAACAACGAGCTGCAAGCCGCCAAGGCCCAACTCGCAGACGCTCAGTTTGCAGTCGAGAAGTTCAAGCCGCTGCTCTTGGAATCCTGCACGGCGTACTGCCTGGCTGGACCCCAAGCATACCTGGACTGGGAGCGACGCAAGGATGACCCAAACAGCTCCAGCTTTACGCTGCACTCCCACGGCCAGATCGAGTTCCACGCTGCAGGGCCATACGCGATCCACATCAGCATCAAGTATCGACCATTGGACAAGCAGACGACGATCGCCACGATCACGACGCGCAACACGTTTGGAGCAGTACAGCAGTTATTCCCGGTGAACAGCGCGCGATACAGTTCGTCTACGTCGACAAAGTACGAGGTTACGCTAAACGCAGCAGAACGGGTCGTCGTGACGCTGGGATCGACTGCGAACGTCGTCGTACAAGAGGCGACACTCAAGATCTTGTTTGTGCAGTAGGAGGCCAAAGTGGTGGTGGGTGAGCCAAGCGTTGAGACGCGCAGTAGTGTAGTTCGAGTTGTATGTACAATGAGTACGACGCCACTTCATCACAATGTATGCTTCCAACACACAACGTCTACGCACGGTCTCTGCCTCTGTGCTCTTGGCCTCGTGCCGCTGTGTCTGCTGCTACGTGAGCTGCTTCAGTTCGATTCAATGTGCGAGCGGATGCTATCGGCCTTAGTGAGCTCGGTTTGCACATACACAGATGCGCGCTCGAGTACAATGGCTCGATATAGTGTGTGTGTGCACTGATGTCCAAACATTGCAGTCCTGCTCCAGTCAGTGTCTCCTCACGATCGAGAAGAGTGCGAAAGCGAGCGCGCTTTGCGCCGTGTACACAGTACACTGGCTGGTGAACTGCGTCCTGACGCTTGCTATGACGTGAACGGCATCGGTCTCACAAGCAACGCACGCTCGTGTTCAAGGCAAAGTGACTCGCTTCAAACGCACCACCACTTCATACTCACTCACTCACTCGTTCCATTCAACGCACTCGTCTGCACTTGCGTCTACACTTGCCATCTTGCTCTTCGACGACTGATACGACAGAGGCGCAGCACAGTCCACTCGCTCACGCGCTTCTCACTTACGCACTCGCTCACTCACACCCAGATCCACTCGCCGCACTCACCGCGATACACGACAGCGTCTCGCTCGCTCAGAGCATTGCGTGTGTGAACCGAGCGACTGCTGCTGCTACTGGCGCTGTCGGTGCGCTGGGATCTGGTCGTATGCGCGGCGCGCGCTGCAGGCGCAAACACTTGGTGAAAGTCGTCGAGAATGCTGTCAATCGCACTGTCGTCGTCGCCGTCGATGACGCTCGCGCTTTTGCTTTTGCTGCTGCACTGCAGCGGCGCTGCTTGCGGGTGCCATGCGTTGAACGGCCGCTGGAAGATCAGCCGAAGTCCTTTCGCTGCGCCGCGTTCAAACAGCGCAACGAGTTCCGGCACGCGGTGCCGCGCAGTGCGGATCGTCGCTTCCGCTGCTGCAGCTGCTGGCGACTGCGTCTGCACACGCACGCAGTGGTGGCGCGACGCTTGCGTGGCAGCGAGCATGGCTAGATGATGAAGCAAGAAGGAGACAACAGGCAGACGCGTCTGTGAGTGTACGCACACATACATACGTATGTTCATGCGCATACGAGCAGAAGCACGCAAGCGCACTGTGCTCGATCCTCTCACACCTCTTCCCCTCACCTGGCACTTCAGTGCGCTGCACAACGCGCTATGAGCGTCGCTCGGTTGGTTGGTCGATAGCGTTTGTCTGTGTGTGTGTGTGTTTGAGCTCGCGAGATAGCGGCAGTTGGCTGTGAGTGCAAGCGACTCGACTCGACTCGGTCGGAAACGTCGCGGTACGAAGCGGGAGAGACCCGCTCGCCTGCTCTTCTTGCTGTTGTTCTCTTGCAGTGCGTTGCACAGACTGTGCGCGTGCTCGAGTCATAGTAGCAGGGTCACACACACACAATGCACTGACGCGACGAGCACTCGACGCTCGACTACTGCATGTACACCACGTCGTGCAGCCAGCCGCCACATCAACACCAAGTCGTCTACATGTCGTTTCGAGCTTCAAGTGCGGATCTTGCGATGTTGCGTGAATGTTGCCGCACCGATGCGATGTTGCGTGAACGGATTCGGAATGCTGGTCGGAATGATGGTGGCTCTCGACAACAGCAATCGCTGCAGCATTTTTGGAATTGTGTCTTGTGTTTCGTATGTACGATTCTCGTTCGACTGGACTTGCATTGATGCTGCCTGTCCTGACTGTCCGCCATCTCAGTTTTGAACCTGCACACACAGCAGAGACCTCTTCCTCCTCTTCGTCGTCGCCATTGCTGCTCTTGCTGCCGACGACGCACTACTACTGCTACTGCTGCGCTCTCTCGACGGCTCTCGACCTCCACTACGACCTCACACTCGTTGCAACAATGGTGCCGGAACGCGAGTGGCGCGGCGCGGGCCAGAACATGGACAAGCGGTGCGTCCTCGCTGCTTGCGCTCGTATTGAGCTTGCCTAGTAGAAGCAAGACGTGTGCACACAGACTCACTCACACTCGAATGCACGCATGAACATGCAGCACGGCGCGCAAAGTGCACGGCGCAGACTTTAAGCGCACGCTCCACACGCTTCGCGAGCAGTACTTGCGCGACCACGCACAGCGCCAGCAGCAACAGCAGGAAGAGCAAGAGAGCGACGCACTTGACCTCTCGCGCGGGAACGACCACATCCACGTGTACGTGCGCAAGCGTCCGCTGCTATCGCACGAGCTCGCGAAGAGCGAGTTCGACGTCATTTCGTCCATCGGCAGTCGCGAGATCGTGATCCACGAGTGCAAGATGCACAACGGTGCGTCGTAGTCATCCTCTCGCGTCTCCTACTGCTGCTGCTGTTGTTGTTGGTACGACGCGCTCTTTCATACTCACGCTCTCTCTCTTTCACATGCGCTACTGCTACTGCAATGCCGCGCAGACATGCGTCACAAGTACATCGTGTCGCACCACCAGCGCTTCTCGGCGTGCTACGACGAGCGCGTCGACACGGACGCAGTGTACGACAGCGCCGCGAAGCACTTGCTGCTCCACGCCATGGGCGGCGGCAAGGCCGTGTGCATGATGTACGGCCAGACGGGCTCGGGCAAGACGCACACCATGGGCGGCTTTTTCGAGTACATCGCAGAGGACCTGTTCACGGAAGCAGTCGGCGACGTCGACTTCTCGGTCTCGGTCGCAGCGATCGAGATCGCAGGCGCCAAGTGCTTTGGTGCGTCTCTGTGTCTCTGTGTGTTTGCTAGTGATGCCTGTCGCCTGGTGCTCGCGACAGAGGAGCGACTGATCGACAGAAGCACTGAGCGACTCTCTGACTGACTGTCTCTAACTATCATGCGCCAAGCAGATCTCATTGCCGACCGGAGCAAAGTCGTCGTGTGCGAAGACGGCGACGGCCACATCCAGCTCTTGGGCGCCTCGGAAGTCGACGCCGACTCGACGAACGCGCTCTTGGACGTGCTCGAGAACGTCAAGAGCCTCCGCACGACCGAGTCGACGGACGTGAACAGCCAGTCGTCGCGCTCGCACCTCGTGTGCTACGTCAACTTGCGGTACCCCGTGACCGCGGCGCAGCGCGCTCAAAACCAGCGCGGCAAGCTCTACGGCCAGCTCGCGCTGCTCGACTTGGCCGGGAGCGAGCGCAACGCCGACAGCTTCCACCACGACGCGGCGCGGCGCAAAGAGACGATCGAGATCAACAAGAGCCACCTCGCACTGAAAGAGTGTCTCCGTGCAATCGGCCGCGAGGACACGAGCGGGTACGTGCCGTACCGCGCGAGCACGCTCACGCGCATCCTCAAGGACAGTCTCTGGAGCAAGGACGCGCGCGCGAGCGTGATCGCGACGATCTCGCCGCTCTCGGTCGACACGGAGCACACGCTCCACGCGCTCCTGTGCGCCGGCCAGATGCTCGAGGACGCGCCGCACATCAGCACGGACTGGACCGAAGTGCCAGAGGACGACGAGGGCGACGAGGTTATCGTGCCGATCCGCGAGTGGGACAACGACCGCGTCAAGCACTGGGTCGCGTCGCTCCGCAAGCGCGCGTTTGAAAAGTACGTCACGAACATCAGCGGCGCAGTCGACGGCCGCATGCTCGTGCGCTTCTCGCTCGTGCGCTTCAAGCAGATCTGCAACGGCGACGCGGCGGACGCGAGTCTCTTGTACAAAGCGCTGCGGGACGAGATGGCGCAGCAGGAGAAGGCGCTGAAAGCCAGGCGCGAGCACACGGCAGCGCGCAACAAGTGACTGTGTGTGAGAGACAACGAGCGTCTCTCTCTCTCTCTCTCGTCACACACGTGAGCACGTAAGACACGAGATCGCAGTAGATGCGCTCGACACGCGTGCGTTCGTACTGATCGGATGCGTTAGCAACCACCACGAGGTCCTCATCGTCCTCTTTGCTATCGGTCCGTACGTATCACGACTGCAACGACAACGATGTTGCTACCCACCACCGCGGCGCTGGTACTGCTTCCCAGGGATGCACCGCAGCGTCACGAGCGCTCCCACGAGCGACACGAGCGCGCACAGCAGGAGCACGTACGCCACGCCGCGCTCTTTCTCGATCATCCCAAAGCACGCAGCGCCGACCGTCGCGCCGATCTTGCCACTCGCAGCGGCGATGCCATTCAGCTTCACGCGGACGTTCGCTGGGAAGATCTCGGCCGGCAAGCAGAACGTGCTCACGTTCGGACCAAAGTTGGAGAAGAAGAACGTGAGCGCGTAGAGCGCGAGCAGGAGCATCTTGTCGTCCATGAGCGCTTCGTACCCAGTGCCGATCGCAACAAAGAGCAGCGCCATCATGACGAACCCGAGGACTTGGATCGTCTTAAAGTTGAGGCGCCCGACGGCCGCGACTGTGACAAAGTAGCCTGGGAGTGCCACGAGCGCGACGAGGACAGAGCACCGCGCAACGTCGCGCAAGTGCTTTTGGCTGTAGCCAAAGACGTCTTCGAGGATGATCGGCGTGAAGATGACGTTGCCGTAGAACGTGATGTCAAAGAGGAACCACCCGAGCGCAGCGCCAATGAGCTTGCGCCGGAGCGCAGCGTCAGTCGAGAGCGCGATCCAGAGCCCTGGGCCGCAGATCTCGTCGACGTTCTCTTGCGGCGTCTCTTTTGCTCGGAACGCGCGCGAGAGGACAAAGAGCCCTGGGAGTGCGCCGAGTCCCAAGAGCAAACGCCACCCGAGCGTGTGCGCAATGTGCGACTCGAGCAGCGCGTACGCTGCGAGCGGCGCGAGGAGCTGCCCGATGCCCTGGAAGCTGAACACCGCCGCGACGATCTTGCTGTTCTTGAGCGCGTCGTGCGTCGCTTCGGACGCAGTCGTGGCGGACAGCGGGTACACGCCACCGACGCCGAGCCCGAGCACAAAGCGGCATACTGCGAGGATGTAGTAGATCGACTCGACGCCCCACGGCAGCACAGCGCTCGCAAGTGCGCCGCCGATCGAGAGCAAGAGCGTGAAGATCATGGCGCGCTTGCGACCAATTGCGTCGCCAATGTACCCAAACGTGAGCTGCCCCATGATCGCACCCACGAGCGAGCAGGACGCGACCATGGACGTGAGCTGCGGACTTGACGCAGGGTACGTCTGTCGGATCATCATGAGCGCGTAGTTGACGACTGCCAAGTTGTACTAGCAACCACATAAGAAGGCGATAAGGTCATGTGAGTGACTGAGCTGCCAAGTCATAGAGACAGAGAGAGAAGACACCAGACACACGCACCGCAGTACTGAGGTTCGCGATCGCCGAGACGAGGATCTTGTCGCTCACGTGGAAGCGCTTCGAACGTGCAAGCTCCTGCGCTTCGAGGAGCTCGAGCGTCGCGTCGCTCTCTTCGCTGCTTGTCGTTGCAGTCGTCGCGCTTCCTTTTGCGAGCGTCTCGAGCGCGCTGCTGCTCCCATCGCTGCCGTACTTGCTCCCACGCGGCTGCTGCATCGACTGCAGTGACAGCGGCTGTTGCTTGTGTTTGTCACTCGAGTTTGCGCGACTGAAGTTGCGCAGACCGGCAAAGAGGTCCGCGACTTCAGTCGAGTCCTCGCTCCAGCGGCGCTCAGCGTGGCCGTTTCGAAGCGGCGGTAAGCGTGCATGTGACGGCGGCTCGGCCTCCATGCGCGCTGTGAGTGCTGCTGCTGCGCTGTCACCTGGAGCAGCAGTAGCGTCGCTGCTCGTAACACCACTTGCGCGCATGGTCGTGCTGCGAAAGACGGCGACGACAGCAGCAGCAAGTGCGTCGCTCCGGTGGTGGTGGCGGTGGTCTCGCGCTGCTGCTGCAAGTGGCCAAGTGAGCTCCACAGACAAGCTAATGACCTGAGTTTGAGGACACGCATGATTGGCCAAAATCGAGGCATATATCGCCTGATACGAACGCGGATTGGCTAAAAGAGCTCAGCCGTTTCGACTCGACCTTGATTTCGTCACTATTGAAGTTGAAGATTCCCGTCATCAACACACATCAAGTGGGAGTGATTGACTGACTTTGCCACGACACGATGGCGTGCGAGCGCAGGTGTCTTCATGTGCTCGCGCATTCTCTCTTGCTCGTGACGCGACGCGAAGAAGACATGTGTGATGTTGGCTTTGTTATGAACTCCTGCTTGCTGGACGAGTAGTCATGGCGATATGACGTTGTCAAGTCGGCGACGAATGCTCTCGCTCGCTCTCATGCTTGCGACTGGACCAGAGTGCGACTCGCTTGGGTCGACTGGCGCTGCTTGTGCTGTCCAACTTGTCTTCATCGTCGTGAGTTGGATCGATGCGCTTGTTCGCTTGGCGTGACTGGATCGCTCGAGTGCTGTCGAACGACTCGGTGCTCGCCCTGCTCTCGATGTTGTTGCTGCACTCGATGGCGCTACTTAAAGTGGCGCTCTTGGTGCTGTCAGGATCTTGATCGTGCTGTGGTGGTAGTGACGATGCCTGCGATGGCGCTGCTGCAGTCGTGCGGCGATGGTCAAAGATCGTCGGGAGGTACTTGGACAGCGCACTCTGGTACGACTTGGCGCGCGTCCGCAGCGCTTTCGCTCTCGTCTGTGCCAGTGGCGCCTCGCTCTTGTTGTTGTCTTTGCTCTCAATCAGTGCTGTCTTGACGTCATTGCGCTGGTGCGGCTGTTGGTCACTCGTGCTGGAGGTGTCTAGACTCTGCTCTCCTTCCTTCCCATGTTGTTGATGATGCTGCTGATGTCCTTGTGGCTCGTGCTGATCCAAGACTTGGTTGTCGATACAACGAGTGTTGTTGCTTTCCGTTTCGGGTACTGAAGCACTTGTGCTGGTACTGCTGCCAGTGCTGCTGGCGTCGTGACTCGTCTTGGCGTCTTGCGTGATGCTGCTCAGACGATCGGAAGACGTGCAGCGCAGACGCTGGAACGACGCTGCGACCGAGCGCTCTCGAGCGTGGAGAGCTTGTCGCGCTCCTGTGAGCGTCGATGCGATCGAGACGCGCGCAGTGCCAGCCAAGTTGCGCGTCCACGACAGTCGCCGTCGTGCAGGAGAGCTGCTGCTTGTGTCTGCGTCGTGCTGGCTGTCGTCATCGCCAGCGTCTTGCTCTTCGTTCTTGTTAGTGTCGATGGCAGCATGATCGCCACTTGATCGACTCAACGCGACGTCTGGAGCACTCGCGCTGCGTCTGGAGCCTCGAAGTGGCTGCTGCACAGGAGCGCGTTGTTCGATCTGCTCGCACTCGCTCGCACTCGCGCTCTCGTCACTCAGTGGTGGTGCATCACTGTCACTCTCGCTGCTGTCATCATTGCTGTTGTTGTCTCGGTCGCTCGTATCGTCGATCGCGAGCGCAAAGGCCGCGTGCGCTTGCATGGGCGAGTCCGAGTACGCGAGGAGCGACGGCTGGAAGCGCAGGCTCGCGCCGCGCTTGAGTGGTGAGCGCACGGTCTTGAACGGCATGTGACTCGAGGCTCTAGACAGAGGACAGCGAAGCGACTCGAAGCAGCGTTCTGTCGACCAAGGTCCGCGACAACGACGACGGCGATGATCGCTGCAATGGGAGGCACTGGCTGCAGTGAAGGACCGAGCAAATGAGCGAGCAGACGTCTCGTCACGCGCATACTCGGAGGTGGTAGTAGTGGTGGCTAGTCTCAACGACTTTCGTGTCCATGCGGCGCTTCGCGACGCTTCACGACGCGTCGCGACCTGACAATGACACCCGAAGTCGACGAGCGACCCAAGCGAATGCGAGCACACGAGTCGAGACGAGCAAGATGACACGGCACTGGCACGAGGAGTCTTGTGAGCGCTTTAGAGCTCTCCATATCCGAGCGAATCATGCCTTGTACGAGGCGAGATCAATCAAAGTGAGTCCGAACTCGCCTCGGTAGCTGCTCGCTCGAAGCGCGTCACAGCGCTTGGAGACGATAGCTCTCGATTGGCGCCACGGACAAGTAGCTATTCGGTCGAGCGTAGTGGATCGAGACTGTCGCTCGTGCCCGCAAAGTCGAGTGAGAGAGAGAGAGAGAGCTGAGGGTGGTTGTGTGCTTCATTCAGTGGCGGTACAAGTCAGGGGCGAGTGTCCTGAGAGGACGCTCTGCACACGCCTCACGTTGACGGCTGGCGCAGCCAGAGGAACTTGAAGCTGTAGTCTGCGCCTGCAACGTGAGTACGTGTCCGTGCAAGCAAGAGAAGAGAGAGAGAGTGCGGAGTGGAGCGAGTTGCTTGTCCAGTCAGCGTACACTAGAAGGGATGGTCACGACCAGAGAGATGCCAGTCACAGAGTGGACAGAGCCACACAGCCAGCAGATCAAAGTGACGCAACTGAGAAGAGCACCGTACCAAAGTGGTCGAGCGACGTCTGCACGGCGTCGAAGAACCAGAGCGAGGAGTGCGCGAGGCGTGTCGTGTGCTGAGGAGCTCCTCTCTCAACTACAACGATCAAGACCGCAGTCGTCACGCGCATCAAAAGCAAACGCACAGACGACGCGTCCTTGCGCCATAGAGTACACGTGGCGTCCATTCGTTCCTATTGCCTACTGCGTGTTAGTCCCAGAAGCGCGAGACGCTCGTGCGCGCTTTGATAAAGTCGTGGTAGATGACGACGCAGATCGCGATCACAAGGAGCACAATGACTGTGTACAGCACGATGCGGTTCGTCACGATGCGCCGCGTCATGCGCTGGAGAATGCGCCGCGCGTCGCTCGTGAGTTCGCGTGTCTCGCGCACTTTGTCGTGCGACGCCAAGAGGCTCTCGCGCTGCTGCGCAAGTGTATCAAGGACCGAGATCCCGATCTGCTCGGTCTCGGCGACGATGCGCTGCGAGCTCTCGAGCGTCTTGGACGATCTACGCGATGCACGAGCAGTGTCAGTGCATCGCGTCGAGCAGCGCTAGGTGAGTGAACGAGCGAGCGTACGCACCGCAAGAGCCGATCCGTGTTGGCGCTGATGCGGTCGAACTGGTCGCTCCCGAGCGACGTCCGGGGCTTCGTCTTGGCTTCGCGCGCCATGAGCTGCGCGCGCTCGAGGTCGCGCTGGAGACCCTGGAGCTCGTCGCGGTACAGATTGATCTACGACATCATCGCCAGTGCATGAGGCGTCAGTCGTGAGAGTGTACTAGACGCAGCGCTGAGGACCGAGGACGTACTTTGCTCTGCATGGCTTTGCGCTGCAGCGGCGGCTTCCCACGCACTTCGATGCTCATCATCTTGATCTACACGCACGAGCATGAGCATGAGCGACGCGTGTGAGCGATCGTGTGGGTTGTATCATGGCAAGCAGCAGCAGCGGAAGAGACCGCACGTACGCAGCGCTGGGCTTCAACGACGCTCGCCTGTGCGATTTGGATCGCAGTCGTCGCTGTCACTGCATCGTGCGCACACGATGGCGTCGCGTGTATGAGCACCTCGAAGCACACGACGGCGACTCCGACTCTCTGCGCAAGCAATGGATCCATCGCCTTGACCGCACATAGAGAGTCACATATCGAGCACACGCACCGTCACTATGCAGGATGTCGTGTACGCTGTTGTTGATCGCCATCTTGCTCTCGACAAAGTCCTCCTCGAGCGACCGGAACGCCGGCGGGAACGCGCCGTCGCTAGCGCGCGCGGCCATCTTGTCGTCGTTGTTCTTCTTGTAATGTGTCTCTCAATTGTCTGATATTTCCACATAGTATTGTAATATTTAATTATTCTAACCTAATATTCACACACGCCTTTTCGTGTCCCTCAAACAGATCCAAGCACTAAAAGCATCATGAGCAGCAGCAGCAGGAGCCGCGCAGAGGCCAAGAGCAGCAGCACAGCGCGCACTGCGTACGTCTGTCAACGCGCTTGTTGTTGTGTGTGTCTTGATGTACTTCGTGCAGGACTAACTCCTCCTGGAAACAGCGTGGCGGATCGATTGCGAGCGACCGAGGTGCGATGCAAGAGGTCTTTGTCTCTTTGTCGTTGCGCACCGAGACTGAACTTACTCAATGTCCGATCTCTTGCTCTTGCTCGCGACTTGGACACGCACAAGTAGGAGGCACTGCACGCTGCTCAGGCGACGATCGCGCAGCAGGAGAAGCGAGAGAAAGAGCTGCGCGCGCTGCTCGTGACGAATGGCATCGCACGCGACGCGACGCAGAGCAGTGGTGCGAACCCCATTCTCGACGGTACGTCCTGCTCGGATGCACGCCGCTATCTCTCTTGTATGTGCTCGCTTGTGCTCACACGTACACGACCACTAGCCAAAATGCAGGCGCTCAAGAGCATCCACGAGCAAAAGGTCCGCGCGCTGATGAAGTCGATCAACCAGCTCCAGGAGCAGCTCCAGACACTGCGCGCGCAAGATAAAGAGCACCGGCGCTCAGCGCTCATTCAAGGCTTGCGCAAGAGCCTCCGCGAGCAGGAGCTCGTTGTCGACGTGCTCAAGCAGACGCTCGTCGAGAAGCTCCCCGAGTTCCAAGACTCGCGCGCACTTGTGAACGACTACGTGATCAAGAAGAGCGTCGGCGGGCCGCTGCGGTTCCGTCCCAAGACGCGCGAAGAGCTCGAGAACGACCTCGACGCGCTGCATGAGAAGTACAAGACGGCGCTCGGGAGTCTCCGCAGCGCACAGCGCGCTGAGGCTGCGCGCGCGAGCAAGCAGGACGACGCCCGCAAAGACGACAACAAAGCGCGTGATAGCAGTGAAGACGACGACGCTTGCGTGTTCCCTGAAGACGCTGCGGGCGACTGCAGCGCACTGGCGCAAGGTGCGTCTTGTCTGAACGTCTGGTCTAAGGCGTGTAGACTGCTGCATAGCGTCAGCAAGCGCAAGGCTCATTGAGGTACGATGTATGCATGTACATGCAGACGCTGCGCTGCAGGAGGAGGTCGAGCGCTTGCAAGTCGAGCTGAGCGCCAAGACGATCACGATTCACTCGCAAGCCGACGAGATCCGCTCGCTCTACGCCGAGATCGACAAGCTGCGCGTGTACGAGCTCGCTCGCTCTGTCTCTCTCGCCATGGCTGTTGCTCTCGCTCTTGTAGGCGTAGCGCATCGTACAGACAGAAGCTCTGACAACTCGTTGTTTGCTGCGTGGCTGTGGCTTGATCCTATGCATTGACTAGCGTCCACGACAAGCTCGCGCGCAAGAAGCACAAGGTCGCGGTGCTGGAAGACAAGCTCGCGAGTCAGCAGCTCGAGAGCGTGCGGCTCGTGCACACACAGGCGGGCTTGACGGGAAAGTGCGAGCAGCTCGAGGCCGAGCTCCAGTTCCTCCGCGACACGCACATCGACGACGTGAGCAGCCGCGACCACGAGCGCCTCGCGCAGCTCGAGCTCACGCAGCGTCTCCAGGCGCGTACGCTCGAGCTCGAGCAGCAGATCGAAGCGCAGCAGCGCAAGTACACGGCCGATCGCACGATCGTGCACCAGCAGATGCGGCTGCTCGAGAGGGAGAAGCAGCTCGCAGACGACGCAAAGGCGCTCGCAGACGCAGAGCGCGCTGCTGTGGTCAAGAAGAACGGTGCGGGGCAGGCTGAGAGAATCGAGTTGGTGTTGTGCTGTGAGTGGTCTGAGCTCATGACTTGTGTGCACATTGTACCTTGCTGCTGGTGCTGATGCTGCCGCTGGTAGACGCGCTGGAGCGACAGCAGCGCTCACTGCACGATGAGCTCCAGGCTGCGAACGACGCGCAGCGTGCGCTTGAACGCAAAGTCGAGGTGCGTCAGTCGTCCGTCGTCCATGGCATCTGGCAGCAGCCACGCACAGTTGTCAGTCAGTCAATCGCTCAGTCACTCTCTTATGGCCACGACCGGATCCGCTCGTGATGCGCGTGTAGGATCTCGAGGCGATCTTGGCGCAGCACGAGACGCTCTCTCGCGACGAGCGCGACGCGGTGACGAAGCGCACGGCCGAGACGCTGCGCGAGCTGGAGCAGAGCGTCGCAGGCAAAGACGCGCTCGTGAAGAGCACCGAGCGACAGCTAAATGCAGCAAAGCTGCTCGTGCGTCAGAGCAAGAAAGAGAAGGAGCAGCTCCAGGAGCGTGTGCTCAAGCTCCAGGACGAGCTTCGAAGTGCAGTCGCTACTGCTGCTGCTGCTGCTGCTGGGAGAGGTGATGGCACCACGAGCAGTCAAAGTCCAAGCGAGTAAGTCTGAGAACCACAACCGACGATCGAGCGGGTAAGTGTGCGAGTGCGCTTGCGTTGTAGTTCAGATCGAGTCGAGTTGGAGTCCCTGGCAGTGCGACGACTAACTCGAGCGAGCTTCGACTAGGTCAACACATCCTGCGCCATCGAGCTAGCAGTATCAAGGTTGTGGTATCGCCGCCTTTGACATGGACTGCGCTTGAGTCGCAGTCGAGGCTGCACGCATCGGCACGACTCGGACGTAGACGCTGCAGTAGCAGATAGCGTGAGTGAAGACGGGTACAAGGACAAACAGCAACAAGAACACACAGCACTCTTACTCAGCATATAGCTCACTCTCAACAAACAGAACAACGCTGTCTACTACGAGACTCGGCATACCACTCAGCCTACCTACCACACACGGAAAATCTTGAGCGCCGAGCCTGTTAAAGCGTCCGCGCCAGCATCCCCCATCACTACCAGCTCGTCGCCAGCCGCCACTACGACATCCTGTGTAGTCGACGTGGGATTCGCGTAGAAGGTGACCCGGAACGACGTCTTTTCAGCTCCGATGTTGTTGCGTGTCTTGATTGTGACACCCTTTGGCTTCGGACCCCAGAGTTGGTACACGAGTGTAACTTGGATCAGGTATGACCCTGCGTCGCGGAACTTGATCCGGCCGTGCGACTGTAGTGCAAAGTTGGCGCTGTTTGAGTCGATCTCGCTTCGCTTCCAGTCCATACGCACTTCGGACCCGGTCGCTAAGGGTGTACTGAAGTCCAAGAACAATGGCGAATGCTTCTCCGCAGTCGCTTTGGCTTCTGCGAGTTGGGCCTTGGCGGCTTGCAGCTCGTTGTTCATGAACACGCGCGTCTTTTGGAGCTCGCTCTTGGCAACGTTGAGTTGCGAGTGCAGTGCAGCAAGCTCGGCGTCCTTGTCTCGGATAACCGCTTCAGCGATCTCGAGTGGCGTCAAAGGTATCTCCGTCAGCTTGATGCGCTCGCTCCGAGTCCACGCGATAGAGCTTGCAGTCAATGCGAACGCGAACTCGATCATGCGCGACGGACCGTCTCCGAGCGTGAGATCGCAGCGACATCCGCTACTCTTGTATTCAAGGCAGGCTTGGAAGATCTGCCCATTGACAAGAAACAGCGAGGCACAAGTTGCTAAGACACCACGACGCCAGAGCAGCCACCATCAAAGCGCCATTAGTCCGCGCTACGCTTCAGCACCAAGTCAAAGTGATCAAGACAGCGACAGTGACGGTGGGAAGCAATATACCGAGAGGTAGTCAGTGACTGTCGCTTCCACGGACCCGCACTTGGACAGTTCAAAGTCCTCGATGACAAGATCATCCGAGCGCCTGTAGTCCCAAGCAAGCAGCAAAGAACAAAGAACAAACAGAGACGTCAGTTGAGCACGCATGCACATGCGCACAAACAAACATGCTCGAAGGCAAACAGACGCAAGAGGTAAACGCACCACTGACACTTGCTCAACTTGTCCTCGAGCCAGAACTGGATGCGCTCGCCATCCGACGAGATCTTGTACTGGAATGAGCGGTCGGGCGTCGATGGGAATGTCGTTGAGCCTTCAAAGTGTGTCTTCATCGTGGACATTGGAGCTGGAGTCGTGTGTTGAAGGCGTTGCGTTGTATGCGGTCGCTTGCGTCTTAGGACATGCATCGAGTCGAACGCACTTGTGCAATTGGTGCGCACGCCACGTCCTGGGCATTCTCACTTGCTACCTAGGACTCAGTTGAGCTCGAGTATGTGGTTTGGTGCTTTCAATATGACAGTTGACGCCATTGATGTTGATGACAACACAGTTGAGATTGCACGCGCAATCGTGTAGTAAGTATCTTGCAGTATCGAAGTCGTAATTGTCCTTTGAGCGATCTGTTTCCGACTAGATGGTTTTGTTTTTCTTGTCAAGTTGACCTTGCGAGCAGATTTTGAGTGAGCTGCCAATACTATTGTCGACCAATCACGATACTAACCTGACACCAAATATCGACAAACCACACAATTCAAGAAGACCAACGACCGTTTATCGGTTCCAGTGCAAAGACGAGTGACACTGACGCGTATCAAGATGTTTGAGTCTCGATGCAGCGTCGTGGGCTCCCAGGCAGCGAGAGTTTCAGCGACGCCTTCGTGAGCATCAATGGAACTGGATGCGCTCACCGTCCGACAAGATCTTGTACCAGAACGAGGTGTCGTCCATCGAAGCAAACGTCGCCGTGTCTTCAAACTGCGTCTTCAACGTGACTGCTTGGCTGGAGTGGTTGGCGTGTCTGGGGTGGAGTCTTGTAGTCATGAAGAGGTGCTCGGCGGATTCGATCCACTGCACATCAGCACCTACGTGTTCGTCGCGACGATCGAGACCTTGTCGCCGGCGAGTTTGTGAAGCGATTCGGAAGAGTGTCGGTGATATCAAGTTTCTTGATGACCAGGCCAAAGACAAGAGCACCAGTCAGAGCTGTGGCGACAAGCCTTGTAGTTGTCAACACGCAGTGTACGCCAAAGAGTCAGTTGCATCAGCGAGACAGCAAACCGATGACCATGTTGCAGCAAGTGCTTGCTGTTGACTATTTGATACGAGTCACACAAACCCCTGAATAATCGACAGGCAGACAGATTCAATTCAAAGCCACCAAGTCTTGTTTTGTTTGTTTGTTTGTTAGTGAGGTATATTTCGCTTTAGCAAGCTGCAATATCCATTCCTCCGGCTACACCACCGTGGTGGTTCCGTCTGGAGGTCCTACATGTTGCAGTTGCGTGCGCCGTGGTTCTTCTCGCAGTCGTCGCTCGACGGCAGAGATGAAGCGGCAGAGCCGTGACAACAGAGTCGAGTCGCGGGAGCGAGCAGTGAGTCGTGGCAGAGCGAACACGAGTCGCGGCAGAGCAAGCAGTGAGTCGCGGCAGAGCGAACACAAGTAGCAAGAGTGACAGAAGTAGCAGAAGTAGCAGTCAGAAGAGTAGTAGCAGCAGTGCAAGTAGTAGGAGCAGTAGGATCAGCAGTAGGAGTAGCAGTAGGCGCAGTAGTAGGAGCAGCAGGAGTATGCGAGTAGCTTTGTCTGTCACTCACTTTCCAATTCAACAAGAACAAGCAACAACAACTTCATCAGGTTATGAGCCCAAGCGCCATGTCCAAGACCCCAGCTGACCTCCTCGGTGCTACCAATTGGTACCACTGGGAGTTCAACATGCGCATGACCTTGGCGCGCAAAGGGCTGCTCGAGCACATCGTCGTGGACAAGGCCGACGGCGACGATGCGTGGAAGGTCAAGGACTTGAAGGCTTTCGCGATCATCGCGCAAGGGGTCCAACTCGAGCACCAGACCAAGATCCGGCGCGCCGCAACTGCAAAGCAAGCGTGGGCGATGTTGTCGGAGTTTTATAACCGTGCGAACCTCCAACATCGCGTCGCAGTGACACGCCGCCTCCACGAGTTCAAGATGGAGCTCGGCTCCTCGATGGCGTCGCACCTGGATCGCTTCGACGAACTTATCGTCGCCATGGAGGCGGTCGGCGAGCAGATGGACGAGGCGCGCCAGCTCGTCATCCTGCTCGGCAGTTTACCCACCGAATACGACACGCTCGTGTCGATCATCGAGAACACTGCAAGTCCTGAGCTTCTTGACGTCAAAGAGAAGTTGCTCAAGGCAGAAGAGAAAGCGAAGGCAAAGGACGATCACGAGGTGGCGTTCAAGGCTCGCGCATCGTGGACGAGCAAGCGTACGGGACAACCAGCGCAGCGTGTGAACAGCCGCTGGGCCAAGGACGGCGCGAGGAAGCAGAAGACGAAGGGCTCTGGCTTCTCGGGCAAGTGCTTCAATTGTGGACTTGTGGGGCACAAGGCGGCAGCATGCTCCAGCCGCAGCAACCACGACGAGATCACGTTCATGGCGAGCGATGGGTCTCTGGACGGATGGCTGATCGACAGTGGTGCATCGTCGCACATGTCGCCCGAGTACAGCGACTTTACTAAGGTGCGACCACTGGGATCGGCTGTCACGGTCACTGTCGCGAACGGAGCGTCGCTGATTGCGACGGGCGTCGGTGACGTCAAGATCGTGCTTCGAGATAGTGTCGTGGCGCGGATCAAGGATGTGCTGCTAATTCCAGATCTTGGCCGGCGCCTCTTGTCTGTTCCGAAAATGGCAGCGCACGGCATGGTCGTGCAGTTCGGCAAGACTGTGTGCACGGTCACGAAGGACGGATTGATCGTAATGGAAGCGCACAAGACCGGCAACGTGTACAAGATCGACGCTGCACCGAGCACGGTAATGGTGGTCGAGCACAGCGCGCAACAGGGCGCGCAACAGCTTTGGCACGCTCGCCTCGGGCATCCGAGCAACGAACGAGCTGAGCAAACGGGCTCGGTGACGATCGGATTGCCAGACGTAGTCGCGAGTGATCAAGGTGTCTGTGGTGACTGCGCGCGAGGCAAGATGGAGGTCGCGTCGTTCCCGAGATCGCGCGGTTTGATCAAGAGCACGCATCTACTCGAACTCGTGCACAGCGATGTGATGGGGCCGATCTCGCCTGTCAGTCAAGGCGGTGCGCGCTACGTGCTTGTGTTCGTCGATGACTTCTCCCGACACGTCGCTGTGTACTTCCTGAAGTCGAAGGCGGAGGTGCCGCAGCGCTTTGCAGAGTACAAGACGCTGATGGAGACGCAGACCGGCGCGCGCCTGAAGAAGGTCCGCACCGTCAACGGAACAGAGTTTGCAAATAAGGCGTTCAACAACGTGTGCGCCAAGTCAGGAGTCATCCACCAGCTCACCGCCCCGTACAGCCCTCAACAGAACGGTCTTGTGGAGCGGATGAACCGGACAGTGGTGGAGAAGGCGCGCGCAATGATGCACTACAAGGGCGTCGAGCGGTAGTGGTGGGCGGAGGCGATGAACACTGCTGTGTACACTATCAACCGATCACCGAACGCAGTTCGAGCCGACAAGACGCCGCACGAGCTTGTGTATGACGAAGTGCCTCGACTGGACCATCTGCGCGTTTTCGGTTCACTTGGGTATGTGCACGTCGAGGCTGCGCGGCGGACCAAGCTGGACGCAAAGGCGTTCAAGTGCATGATGGTCGGCTATGCGGACACGTCAAAGGCGTATCGAGTCGTCGATCTCCGCAGCAAGAAAATCAAGGTCAGCCGATCGATCATAGTAGACGAGCGGGAGGTCGACGGGATCTACGATGATCTCGACGTTGGCGGCGAGGACCTCGGGCGGCAGTGGCCACGCGAGTTTGATGACGATGAGGCGCTCCACGATGACCAAGTGGCTGTCGACAGCAACGTCGAGATGGTTGACGTCGGTGAACAGCCAGTCGACGACTCGCCGAGTTTGCAGCTGAGCGTCCCGGATCCCCGGACGCAGGACGAGCCGATGCCGACACCACCAGATGAAGAACCAAGCACTGAGAGTCGCGAGTTGGTTGTGCAGAGCGACGCAATGGTGTTCCACCCCACTGCAAACGCACGACTCGCACCAACTCGGCGCACTGCACCAAGCATCGTCTTGCCAGAAGTACCCTCGCCTGCGAGACTTGCCCTCGTTGAGTACGAGCGGCCGACCACAGACATCGTCGTTCGACCGCAGAAACGTACACGTCCAGACGATGAAGAGTAGTGCTTCGCTGCTGACGTCGGGTACGAGCGCAACTTGCCGCGCACTTTGGGCGAGGCTCTCCAGAGCACGGACAGCGAGCAATGGCGAGCGGCAGTGGAAGCGGAACTTGAAGCTCACGCTCGCAACGGCACATGGCAAGTTGTGCCGCGAACTGGAAACATACGCACGGTCGGGACGAAGTGGGTCTTCGCTCTGAAGCGCAACGAGCAAGGCGAGATCGTCCGACACAAAGCAAGACTCGTGGCACTCGGATACCGCCAAGAGTTCGGCATCAACTTCTTCGAGACGTATGCCCCGGTCGCGAACATGAATGCGATTCGGCTCTTTGTCGCGGTCTGCGCCTCCCCTGGCTTTGTGATCATGCAGTTCGACGTAGACACGGCTTTCCTCTACGCGCCTTTGAAGAAGCAGTGTACATCGCAGTTCCGGATGGCGTGAAGGCACCAGCATCGACGGTCCTAAAGCTGCGCAAGTCGCTCTACGTGTTGCGTCAAGCGTCTCGCGAGTGGAACATCACGATCGACAACGCGCTCAAACAGATTGGCTTTGAGCCGACATCGGCGGACGCCTGCGTCTACGTGCGGCAAGACCACCGCGGGATCGTCTGCCTTTGCTTGTACGTCGACGACCTCCTCGTCGGTGCCGGCACACGCGCGGAGATCGACGATGTACGCGGAAGTCTGATGGAGCAGTTCCGTCTGAAGGACCTAGGTGTCGCTCGCTTTGTGCTCGGGATCGAAGTCACGCAGTCGCAGCTCTTGCGATCAACGCTGATGAAGCAGTCGCGGTACATCGGAGACGTGGCTGAGCGATTTGGCCAGACGACCTCTCGTGCTACGCTCAACCCGTGTCCAAGTGGCGATCGACCTGGTGTCGCTCAGGCACCATCGACTGATCAAGAACGACGGGCGATGCAGCAGATGCCGTACCGCTCACTCATCGGGTGTTTGCTCTACATCGCAACTTGTACCAGGCCCGACGTGTCATTCGCGGTCAGCAACCTCAGTCGCTACGTCGAGAACCCAGGCCGGGCGCACTGGAGTGCAGCCATTCATGTGCTTCGCTACCTTTGGCACACACGAGACCACGCTCTTCAGTTCAAGCCAACCGGCGATCGAGTCGAACCGCACGCGTACAGCGACTCAGATTGGGCCTCATGTCGCGACGATCGGCGCTCTGTCTCGGGTGTGGTGGTCTTTGCTGCTGGTGGGCCGGCCATCTACAAGTCACGGTCGCAGAGCACAGTCGCGCTGAGCTCTAGCGAGGCGGAGATGGTCGCCGCAAGTTTGGCTGCTCAAGAGATCAAGTGGGCGAGACGTCTGCTGAAGGACATGAAGATCGATCTAGATGGACCCACGATACTCCAGTGCGATAACCAAGGAGCCATCGCAATGGCTAGCCACAGTGGCCCGTCACAGCGTGCCAAGCACATGGACATCAAGGCGCGGTTCGTTCAAGAGGCTGTACGACACAACGAAGTCGAGGTCAAGTACGTCGCGTCGAAAGACAACGTCGCCGACATCTTGACGAAGGTGCTGCCAACAAACCGTGTCGCGGTGCTCCGCGCAAAGATTGGCATCGCGAACAGCATCTAAAAGGCTCAAGTGTGAACAAGAAGCGAGAAGCGAGAAGCAGCACAGCGAGCGGGAGTGTTGCAGTTGCGTGCGCCGTGGTTCTTCTCGCAGTCGTCGCTCGACGGCAGAGATGAAGTGGCAGAGCCGTGACAACAGAGTCGAGTCGCGGGAGCGAGCAGTGAGTCGTGGCAGAGCGAACACGAGTCGCGGCAGAGCAAGCAGTGAGTCGCGGCAGAGCGAACACAAGTAGCAAGAGTGACAGAAGTAGCAGAAGTAGCAGTCAGAAGAGTAGTAGCAGCAGTGCAAGTAGTAGGAGCAGTAGGATCAGCAGTAGGAGTAGCAGTAGGCGCAGTAGTAGGAGCAGCAGGAGTATGCGAGTAGCTTTGTCTGTCACTCACTTTCCAATTCAACAAGAACAAGCAACAACAACTTCATCACTACATCTTCGATGTCGATCACGTTACGTCGCGCCAGTGTACTGCCGCCCTCTCGTCGTTCCAGCGCCGATCGTATCCGGCCCGGTTTCCACCATCTCCACCCGCTGTTGGCCGTCAAACCAGTGTTGGATGTCGTTCTGTAGCCATCGTAGCACCTCAATGCCCTCCGCTCTCGTCGTGGGCAGCCAGAACTGCGCGGATGTTGCTTCATCCATGGCTAGATTCGCTGCTCGATCCGCCATTTTGTTGTACTGTCGGTAGTGGTGCGTCCACGTCCGAATCCGCATTGACAGCCGGGCTATCGCAGCAAGTCTAGCGTTCTTCGGGACCCGATGTCGCCGCTGCTGCGCGATGATCATCGCGCTGTCTCCTACAATGTGTAGCGGCTCGCTCCCGCTGCGCTTCGCGTACCGGAGGCCATGTAGTAGCCCCATGTACTCGGCTTGGTTGTTCGTCGTCGAGCCGTCCGCATACGACATGCATGCGACCCAGACGACGTGCGCTTGTCTGAGAAAGGAGCTGACGCTGACCAGCACCGAGCCTGCTCCGCCTGGTCCAGGGTTTCCCCGCGAGCCACCGTCAAAAAACAGCACGAACTGCCGGTCGATCGCGGCGGGCTGCCATGCCGGCGCTTCCAAGCCACCAAGTCACAAAGGGCACTTGGAGCAAGACGCATGGCGTCAAACGCAGGCGAACGATGGACCTGAGCGGACGCGGTGGTACTCGCGCTACAAACGCAACTACAAACGCCGCGCACCGGATG
This sequence comes from Pythium guiyangense, assembly GCA_003730235.1. Lineage (NCBI taxonomy): Eukaryota > Oomycota > Peronosporomycetes > Pythiales > Pythiaceae > Pythium > Pythium guiyangense. Next base: position 218,115 of record QXDM01000064.1, on the reverse strand, counting down.
TGGACGCTTGACGCGCGCGCGTCGTATGCCTGAACTACCAGCAGCACGAGAGTCCAGGATAGCCGATCAAATTGCACGTGATCCCAGGCGCACATCGCATGCAAACGTGAAGCAAACCTGAAGTAGACGCCTGAGGTAGACGCATTTGGATGTGGTAAGGACGTGCTCATGGACGTGCTCATGGATGGGCTCATGGATGTTGTGCTGCCCTTGGCGTTCCAGTGAGTCATTCGCGGAATTCCTGTGTCTCGCAGACACTCGAGCTTGTCGCTTCGCAACTCGTTGCCGTTCCAGTTGCTGTCGCATCCGTCTCCAGGGCCGCTGCCAGCTCGCTTGTTCGCCTCGACGGGCTGTCTCTCAAAAACGAACGCTCGAGCGCGATGCCTTTGGCAGTCGGTGACGTCCGAATGACACGGCAGTCACAGCACGCGTGCTGCTCAAGTCGCGTGCTCCTTCTAGCTGTGCTGGCACTCCTCGCTACTATAGCGCAGAGCGTGCATGCACCGCCGCTCTTGCGAGATCCAACGCACGAGCTCAAGGACACTCGCGAAGCGCAACTCACTCACCGTACACTCACGAACAACCAGCACGAGCATGGCCACCAAGTTGCTGACACGCGCCGCCTCTCGACGAGCGACACGACGAACGGTGCTGCAAACCAGACGAATGGTATCGGTGGGTTCGTGCGCAAGACGGTCAAGAAGCTCCGCGGTGGCTCAGACAAGTTCTACTACGACCTCATCACGGCAGTCAAGATCTTGCTCTGCGAACAGAAGGTGAAGGACCCAGCGTCGTTGACGAACCCAAAGAACCGATACGTCGACGCCAACGACAGTCTTGCGTACAAGGACGACAGAGGCAACTGCATTCGCGTCAAGCTCTCGGCTGCGACCGACAACACGACGCGGACCGAGTACACTGTCAACAGCAAGTGCGAGGTCAAGCCGAACTGCTACTGGAGAGCGATCAACACGACCGTCGACGTTCGCCGCGTTCCAGTCTACGCACTCGACGAGACCACGCCGCCTGCTGACGGCTCGATGACGTACAATGGCGCAAAAGCCACGATGGCAAAGTGGGCACGAGGACTCATGGTCTTTGCTCTCCCGGGGCTCATCCTCGCTGGCTTGAGCCTGCTCACGATGATCTTCTTCCTCCTGTGCCGCTTCTGCTGCAACCGCTGCGGCGGTCGATCGCCGAAAGAAGGCGGCTACACGTGCACGCAGAAGTTCCTGCCCGTGCTCTTCTTCCTGCTCTTTGGAGGCGGCGTCGTCGCTGCCACGCTTGTGTCGCTGGCGCACCAGAAGACCGCCACCACCGCAGTCACAGGCGTGTTCAACGCGTCGTCCGGGACACTCTCGAAAGCGAGCAACTGGGTCAACAACACCCAAGCACCGCTCAAGAAGATCCGTGACAAGGTCGTGGCGTCCGCCACCTCGGTGAGTCTCCGGCTCGCGGACACGAGCTTCATTGACAACGGCATCTACGGTTTGACGAGCGCGCTCAGCGACTTTGAAAAAGACATGGCCAATCGGACACTCCCGGACGGATGCACCGTGAAGCCGAACTATCCGTACTGCGTCGCGTGCACAGCGTGCATGACGATCAGCACGCAAGTCGCGGCGGCACGGAAGCAGATCGAACTGAACGCAGGACCGGCGCGGCAGCGCTCAGAGACATCAAGACGGCGCTCATCTCGAAGCTCGTGAACGTCAAGGACGGGGTGCGGTCGCTCGTGAACGAGCAGGTCGAGAACACGGACAAGTTCCTCGTGACGATCAACGACACGCACAGCAGCGTCGAAGATGCGTACAGGACGTACGCAAACCAGAAGGTCGTGCAGCAAAGCGGCGTGCTCGTGCTCTTTGCGCTCGCGCTCATGGTCGTTGCGCTCGGACTCGTTGGTGTGTTCTTTGGGCTCACATCGCTCAAGGTCTTTGTCAACATCATCCACTTGGCGTACATCGTCGGCTTCGTCGCGCTCGTCGCGACGTTCCTCGCAAGTGCGATCGCCCTTGCGGTCAGCGTCATGCTCGGCGATGCGTGCGAAGTCGCGGCGATCTTTGCTGAGGACTGGAGCGTGCCACTCGGCGACACTGGAAAAGGCGTGAACGCGTGCTTCCGGAACGAGTCGCTCGTCGACACACTCGATCAGTCGTCGAGTCTTGCGTTTGCACGCATCGCATTCCCGAACGCGATTGACACGAACAAGCTCCTGGACTTCTCGAGCCTCGACAAGTTTGCGACGTCGATCCAAAGCGTCGATGTGTGGACGTTTCCAGTGGACCAAGGGAGTCTGAACACTGCCATCGCGGCGCTGAACAAGTACACGAAGCAATCCGAAGGGCGGTGCGTCATCGCCGACGGCAAGTACAGAGAGGCGACCATCAGCATACCGTGGACGTCGAACAACAACGGGCAAGGCTCGTTTGCGAACGGACTCGCGTACATCACTGCGCGGTACAAGCCATTTGAGACGCGCTGCGTCACACCAGGCGACGGCGAAGACTTCAAGTGCGATGACGCGAATCGGAACCCCGTTGCCTCGTGCGCGTTCCAGACGTTCGTGGGCAGTTTGTACACGAAAGCGAGCACGCTCTGGCTGATCGAGTTGGGCGATTTCTCGTTCAGGTCCAGTCTCGGGGCGAACATGACCGCGATCACGGACACAACGGCGGTGTTCAATACAAAGACCACGAGCCTGAACGCCAACGTGACCGCGATCAAGAGCGACCTCGAGCGCAGCCTCTTCAAGTACGTCGGCGAGTTCGACGAGGCGATGTACTGTCCGTTCATCAGAGACGACTTCTTCGAGATCTACAACGCGCTCTGCAGCGACCTCATGCCGGCGTTCACGACGATCTCGCTCATGCTCTTCCTCACCGGCATCCTCCTGCTCCCAATCAACATTTGCCTCATCCTCGCGCTCAAGCGCCTCAAGGCGCGTAGCAACGGCAGCCACGTCATGGACAAAGCGAGATGACGACGTTCATGTGATCACTTTTGCTGCTGCTGCTCTTGCGAGAGACGACAGCACTACGAGATCTCAAAGTCCAAGCGAGTGAGGGAGCGAGTGCGCAGCATGAACGAACGATCACCCCAAAAGGTGTGTGTGCGAATGTGCTATTTGTTGTCATTCAGTCGCTAACACACGAGCTACGCTGTTGCGACGGCGACTGCTCGTGCTGGTTGTTGATACACGTGAGTGCGTCAGTCATCTCTCGAGATCTACATGCAGCGTCCAATGCCGTAGAACCTCAGCTGACTCGATTGCTGGAGCCCTTTGATGGTCTCCTCCGTTTGGTTTGTGCGAGCCTCTCTCGAAGCACGCCAACCTCGTTGTTCAGATCGCGGATCTTGGCGTTCACGATCTCAATCGGCTTCAGCGGAACCGAGTGCATTGCGATCTCGAACGCTGGCGTCCAGACCGCAGTGTATACTCGAACTGCCGGCGTGAAGACCAAGACACTCTCTTCGAGACTGCGCGCAAAGAACCGAGCCTTCGAGTCGTAGATGCAGCTCTTGAACATCTAGAAGCGCACACGAGAGTCGCGTCACATAAGAGACAATCACAGCGACGACGACCACAACAGAGGTGCGCACCGTGACGTAGTCAGTGGCTGAGAGCTGCGCGCTCGAGTGAAACAGCGGCAAGTCGTCCGTCCGTAGCTCGGTCGAAAGCCTGTCCACAACTCACGCTGTGAGTAGATGGAAAAGGTCCATGACCAAATGCACGGTCATAGTTCAGATGACGCACCATTGACACTTGCTCAGCTTGTCCTCGAGCTAGAACTCGATGCGCTCGCCATCCGACGAGACCTTGTACTGGAATGAGCGGTCGGGCGTCGATGGAGACATGGAGACATGGAGACGCCATTGAGCCTTCATTATTCCTAATGTACCTACAAGTGCGTTCTAGTCACGATCTCAAACCTTCCGGTTGGTCGGTATTCCTAGTCCTCGCACTGCTCGGCGTGGATGCGTGTCAGACTCATCGCGTCACACCATGGTTCAAACCAATCGGCAACTGTCATCTGCCGCTACCCACTGACTATGCACAAGGTGCAGTCAAGTTGCTGTTGTTGCTACTGCTTGCTGCCGAACCCGTCTTGCATTTGCGCGCGCGTGACGAAGTGTTGCGAGAGCTCGTCGTGCCGTGGCTTGAGTGTGTTGGAGATGACGTTGGAATGGCGTTGGCGCTTGTTGTGCTGCTCTCGCGTCTCGTGCTGCTGCCCGTACTGGCGTCGTTCGCTGGAATGGTTCTGGTCGCTCATCGCCGCGGATGTTCGCAAGTGCGATCGTGTGCATGTTTCGCGCTGCATTGTCGTCTCTGTGTCAGCGCACTTTCATGTTGCGTTGCGACGCTGGACCAAGCGCGCTTAAGGTTGCAAGCCGTGCACTCAAGAACGTTCGACGTCTTGGACGTCGTTGTGCTGCCGTCACTGCACACTTTCACGTACTCAGAGTCGACAAGCGCACAGAAGCAAGAGGAGCATGTCTTGCTCGTACGGAACTCGTCGACGAGGACCACTGTTGCTCGTCGGCGGAGTGCGTGCGTGAACTGCGACAGCGGCGATCGGTGTCCACGGATGATGTGCTGCGCGCGCCAGTCGCCAAGCGCGATCGTCGTGCCCGGATCTGGCGCAAGTTGAACGGCAGCGGCGTCAATCGCTCGCATCTAGAAGCGATCGCGTTTGAAGCGGCGCGATCGATGCGCTTGCTCGCGGTCGAACTGCAACAGCACAGGCAGGCTGGCGAACATGACCGGCAGCGCAGCGCGCAGCACGCGCACGTCGACCGTCTTGAAAGACGGAAACGTGCTGCGCATCGTGGCGATCTCTGGTTCGCGTGAAGCTTGGCGCACGAGCCAGTCGTGGTGCTCATGTTGGCACGCTTCGTGCCGAATGCGTCGCGCACTGATGCGCTGTACTCGGTACTTCGGCAGTGGTTGTGGTTGTTGACACTCGATGTGGTGCTGCATGCGGCGCCGCTGGTGACCATCTGGCTGCGTCCTCTGGCCACATGGCCCGGATGTGTGCTGTGCTCGATGACGATTCAAGCTTCGACGACGCAAACGACGACCTTTACCACGAGATCGCCACTTGCGCGGGTTCTGTTGAGTCTGCTGCATGTCTCGCGTGTTGTGTCTCGTGCTGCGGCGCTTGCGGCGTTTTGTTCTTGCGGCGGCGGCGCTCACGTGGTCGTCGCGCTTGCTGTCGCACTTCCTGCGGTTGTGCACGTGCTTTTGCTCGCTTGCGCTGGCGTCGCTCACGACTTCTTTGTTGCTTGTACTCTTTCGAGTGCGTAGTGTTGTTGTTGTCACGTACACGTTGTTGCTGCTGCAAGTACGTGACTGCAGTTGCTAGTATGCGCGCGCCTGGGTCGATCCCGACCACTTTGCTCGTGTCGGTCGATGAGTCGAACTCGTACCCGAGCGTCCTGTCGATATGCGAGTGCGGTCGCTGTAGTAGAACATGTGCCGAGACACCGTCGGTACGAACACAGTGCGTCGTCTCAACTTTCTTGGTCTTGAAGACTGCACACCAAGCAGTGTCTCGATACGGCGTGATGCTTGGTGGGTCCAGTGGCACAGTGTCGCCAAGTAGCCAGACGCTGGTGTCGCGCTCAGTGCGTCTGCAGATAGCAAAGAGGATCGTCATCGTGGTCGTGACAAATCTCGGTGTGAGTGCCGGAACAGGCACCACTTTGTCGGGCATCGATGGGACCATCGTCACGCCTTCAAACTGCGTCTCCATGACTGTTGGGCTGTAGTAGTGTGTCGAATGCGTTGTGTCTGGCTCGCTTGCGTCTTGTAGATCCAAACTGGAAATGCATCGAGACGAACAAGGATAGTTGCGCTTCAGTGCTGTTGTTGCTGCATTGCAGTGGTGTCGTCTTCGTTGTGGTGCTGCTCTTGCGATGGATGTGAGAGAGATGTGGGGCGACTTTCGCCACTTCTACACCACGCTTGGTCCGATGGAGTCTGAAGTAGTCGTCGCGCATCTAGACACGCAGATGACACCGACAAGCACGTACTTCATCGACAACTCTCACTACGCGTCTAGGTCTCTCTAGTTTCTCGTGCCATGGCCATGTCGAACCACGAGTTGAGCTTTATCTGCACTCTCAACGAGAAGCACTCGACTCGCCGACATGGAGCCGTGTCAACACTGCGCGAGACACGAGAGCAAGCGCCATCACGACAACGAGAGCAAGCGCTCTTGCGATCTTGATTCGCAAGTCACACTTCAACACACTTGTCCCTCGATTACAGCACTATCAACGACACACCAAGATCGATCCGATCTCAAGAGCATACTCAACCCAAGTCTTGACTGTTTATTCGTTCTTTCTCTCTAAAGCAAGCGCAAGAAGATCAAGAGCTTGAGCAACAAGAGAGCAGACCCACAACTGCGATGATGACCTATGGCGACGACGGAGAGAGAGAGCTGCACGCGCGACTGCTTGACGGCGACGTTGCGCGCGACGCAGACGTCGACAGTGCAGCAATGACGCTCTCGGACGACGACCAGAGCGACGAGTACGAGCTCATTTCCGAGCGCGAGACGCTCGTGTTCGACCAAGCGCTCTACAACGCGCGGCAGCAGAATGCAAATACGAATAGCAACGAGAGCTTCTTCCAAGCCTATCTCATGAACAAGATCCAGCCTGGTTCAGGTACAGCGCATGCGCGGTACGCATGCATACTGAGGATCTCGTTTGACGCCTGTGTGTGTGTTTGTATCTGACGACAGTGAAAGGCTCGATGTTCACAATGACAGTCGCGATCGTCGGCGCCGGTGTGCTCGCTCTGCCGTACGCTGTCGAGCAGGTACGTCTGTGTGCCACCGCGTTGATAGCATTGTAGTGCACTGGCACTCACACACTCGTTTGATTGCTTGCTCGGTCGGTCGGTCGGTCGGTAGGCAGGACTCATGCTCGGGATCTTGCTCATCACAGGCGGTGCGCTCGTGACGAACTTCTCGCTGCGTCTGCTGCTCACGTGCGCCGAGCTCGCACAAGCGCGGTCGTACATGGACCCTCGCGTCCGGCACGGGCGGCTACCGCCTCGCAGGCTTCACGCAGCTCGTTGTGTGCCTCAATCTCTTTGGCACGAGCGTCGGGTACCTCGTCGGCAGCGCCGAGCTCATTCAATTGGTTATGAAGGTACAACATGTGTGTCGTTCGGTTACATCGAGAGTAACCAACCCATGCCTACTTACCGCCTGTGCGATGTGGTTACACTAGGCGGTGCTGGGCTTGTCGTACCAGAGCATCATGTACGACCGCCAAGCGCTCTTGCTGCTGCTCACAGGCGTGTTTGTACTCCCGCTCGCGCTCTTCCGGAGCCTCGAGTCGCTGCGGTTCTCGTCGCTCTTTTCGATCGTCTGCATCGTGTTCATGGCGCTCGTGATCGTCGTCAAGTACTTCCAGTTCGTGCACTTGGGCTTGGCGCCAGACATTCCGTACCAGCTCTCGCACCTCGTGCTCTTTGACTGGCGCCTCGCGCGCTTGCTCACGGCGTTCCCGCTCGTGATCTTTGTGTACACGTGCCACCCAAACGTTCTGCCGATCTACCTCGTGCTCAAGCGCCGGTCGAGCCGTCGTATGTACAAAGTCATGAACCGCAGCATCGGCCTCGCAGCTGGCGTCTACGCGCTCTGCGGCGCGTTCGTCGTGCTCACGTTTGGCGAACAGACCAAGTCGAACTTTCTCAAGAACGACTACCACGGCGACGGCGCTGTGCTCGCTGGCGCCATGGGCTTCAGCATCGCGCTCATCCTCACGGTCCCGCTCTTTGTGCACACGCTGCGCGACAACATTCGCGAGGTGCGTCTGTCGCTCGTTGTTGGTGGTGTGGACGCTTGGCGTACTTAAGTGTGTACTGATGGAGTCACTTTGACTAACCAATGGATGGATACGCTGGTTACATACAGGCACTGCTGTCGAACCGCCGACTGAACGTGTTCAAGCACGCGCTCTTGTCGACAGCGCTTGTGGCAGGAGTGCTGGTTGTCGCACTGGCGTCTGGCGACATTGCGTCGGTGCTCGGGATCCTCGGCGCGACGACGAACCCAGTGATCTGTTTTGTGCTCCCAGCGTTCTTCATCCACCGCCTCGGGTCAACGGAGCGCCATCGAACGCACAAGATCGGCGCGCTCGTCTTGGCAGGCGTCACGACCGTGCTCTCGTTCTTGAGTCTGCTCCAGCAACTGCACGTGTTGTGAGAGCAAGTGACAAGCAAAGCGACTTGGCTGTCAAAGATTGGCTTGAAATCATACAGAATGGATACATTTTGACACGCTGTGATTTGCTGAAATGAATATTTTACTGCGTGTTGATTCGCTGAAAAGATAGTATTACGATCGTACTTGATCGAATGGTTCGTGTACTGTCCGTCACCCTCGTTTATATCACGCTCAGCCATACGCATTTGCTAGACAGCTCGAACGTGGCAGTACGAGCGTGACGCTCAAGTGAGCAGGACGTGCTCGACGACATGATGGCGACCGCTGCAGCTGCGACGCAGTCGCTCCAAGACAAGCAGAAGGGTACGTGTGCGTACATTCACGTCTCTCTCTCTTTTTCTCTTCAGCTCACGGCCAGTGCTGCTGACGCTTGCACTTGCACTGCTCGCACACACAGAGAACCTCCTGCGCATGCTCGATTTCAATGCCGAGAGCAGCGGGTTCCACGACGCCGGTCAGGACGCAGCGTACGTCTTTGCACAGCTCCATGCCGCGTGATCGCTGCGTCGTACCTACACACTCGCTCACACTCCTACATACGCGCAGTGACGACTGGGGCGAGCAGTGGAAAGTGCTGATCTACGACAAGTTCTGCCGCGACATCATCTCGCCGATCCTCAAGCTCCATGAGCTCCGGCGCAAGGGCGTGACGCTCCACATGCTCATTGACACCGAGCGCGACGCGATCCCAGATGTCCCTGCGATCTACTTTGTCGAGCCCACGGCCGCGAACATTGAGCGCATCGTCGCGGACTGCGCTGCTGAGCTCTACAGCGCTGTGCACCTGAACTTTGCGTCACCGCTGAGCCGCGACGCACTGGAGCTGCTCGCGCGCCGCGCAGTCGACGCCGGGTGCACGAGCAAGATCGCCAAGGTGTTTGACCAGCACACGAACTTTGTGTCGCTCGAGCCGCGACTGTTCTCGCTCAACGTCCCGCGGAGCTACTGCGCGTACAACGACCCGAGCGTCCAGGACGCGCAGATTGAGCAGTCGATGCGCGGGATCGTCCAAGGGCTCTTCTCAGTCCTCGCGACAGCAGGCGCTGTGCCTGTGATCCGCTGCCCAAACAATGACGGACCGTCGCGCATGGTCGCTGAGCAGCTCAGCAACTTGATCCGCGAGCACTTGGTGCGACTCTCTCTCTCTCTTGATCGCAAGTGGCGGGCGTGACTGGTACGAGACTCACGCCTGTGGCTGTATGATGTTGTGGCGAGGCAGTCGGCGCGCAATGGCGTCTTTAGCGAAGGCAGCGCGTCGTTCCAGGTGCGTCCAGTGGTCACGTCGACGAGAACGCCGCTGACACTAGCAGCCGATCGTCTAGACTGACGCTTGAGAGTGGCGGTGTATACGTGGTGTTTGTGGGTTGTAGCGACCAGCGCTGATCATCATGGACCGCAATGAAGACCTCGCGTCGAGCCTGCACCACCCGTCGACGTACCAAGCGCTCGTCGACGACATGCTCAAGATCCAGATGAACCGCGTGAAAGTGGCGGTCAAGACGTCTGGCGGTGCGAATGGCAGTGACGCACCAGGTCGCACAGTCGAGAAGACGTACGACTTGGACGTCACGAGCGACAAGTTCTTTGAGACACACGCTGGGAGCCTCTTCCCAGACGCGATCGACGCGAACGAGGAAGAGATGAAGCTCGTGACGCGAAAAGAGGAGCAGATCCGCGCACGCGTACGTCTCGCCTGAGTGTCGTGTCTTTGGTTATGCTGATTGGTTACGATGGTTACACTAACAGCACCACGACAACTCTGAATGGCGACTAGACTGGCGGCAACGACGCGCTCTTGAACGGCACAAAAGACTTGGTTGCAGCTGTCGACACGCTCCCGATGCTCGTGGAGAAGAAGAAGATGCTCGAGATCCACACCAACATCTTCCAAGCGGCGTTCGAGAGCGTAAGTGCGCGCCACGTCCCGTCGTTCTCGATGCTCGAGCAGAAGCTCATTGACGGCTCGCACGCCGACAAGAGCGAGCTCTTACAGCTCTTAGCAAATCGCGAGACCGGTTCGCTCGCCGACAAGATGCGGCTCTTGATGATCTACTACCTCACGAGCGGTGCGACTGGCGCTGAGATCGCCGAGTTTGAAGCGGCGTACCAGCAAGTCGCAGCAGTGATCGCCCCTGGCGCTGACCAAGCGCAGCAAGGCGCTGTGGTGCCTGTGACCAGCGCGGACGCGTACGCGAATGCGTGGAAGTTTATCAAGAAGCACACGGCGTTCCAGCAGCACGCGAGTGTCGGCGGCGCGCTCCACGCAGATGCACCGCTGCCCGCACACGGCGCTGCGAGTGGCGCTAGTAGCGGCAACATGAGCAAGTTCAAGGGCCTGGCGCAGGGCTTCTTGGCGCAGGCGGCTGCGAGCGTCAAGAACTTCTTGCCCGAGAACAAGAAGCTCCACGTCACGCGCGTGACGGACGCGATCTGCGACTTGCGTCCAAACACTGAGGACGAGACGTTCCTGTACTTGGACCCAAAGGTGCGCCCTTGTGTCTTTGTGTGCTGTCGACAACTGCGCACCGCATTGATCTGACTGACGGACCTGGTGGTGCTCGTGTCTCGATGCAGATCAAGACGAATGGCGACGTCCCGCGCCAGCGCACGCCGTTCCGCGAGGCGATGGTGTTCATGATCGGCGGTGGGAACTACAACGAGTACCAGAACCTCATGGCGTACGCCAAGGCGCAGCAGCCAGCGCGGTCGGTCTGGTACGGCTGCACGGAGCTCTTGAGCCCCGAGGAGTTTCTCCAGCAGCTCAATACGATCCGGACGTAGAGACTTACGATGCGAAGACTCGAGTGCGAGACAGACAGACAGAGACAATGAGCGCGTGCATGGACGATGAAGTGCGCAGATCACTCAGCGATGGATGGATCATTCAAGTGCACTGCCGTTCTGTGCAGCCGGCGCCTGAGCAAGCGCCTCAGTGTCCTTGCGACGCTAGCATCAGGCGCCTAGACGCAGTCGTTGCCGCTGATGTCGAGACACGAAAAGTCGTGCGTCGACTTGACGACTTTGGCTTTGTACGCCACGCTCTTGCCGCGCGTCCACGAGTACGCGTTGTCCCACGTGAGCACGACGGTGCCCTCTTCAGTCGCTGTGAACGACCCTGCGACGGTTGCACCATGTGCGACGCGCGCCATCGGGACCTTCTCCGCCTCCTCGGCGCCGCCCATGCCCTGCGTGCGAAACTTGACGCCAAAGTCCACGTCGTGCGCTTTCACTTCGTACTCCCAGCAGATCGTGTCGTTCACGCTCATGCGGAACGGCAGCTGGAGACTCCCACCAGCGCGAATGTCGGCTTGCGTCGCGCCGTCTTCGCACAGCAAGACGTAGCTATTGCGGCCGAGGAAGCCGGTCTGCGGGATCGCATGCGCAGTGTCCTTGCCGCCGAGGAGCTTTGGGAGCTTGTCGCGACCACCGACGACGTCGAGCAAGTGCGTGAACGAGTCCTGCCCGCGCATGTGGAACTTGCTGAGCTGCGTCTCCTGCAAGAGCTTCGTCGTGATTGCAGTCCAGACTTTGTGGAAGACCCACGGCGCGTGCAAGATGATCGTCTCGCGCATCGTCTCGGGGTAGCACTTGGTCGCGATCTGGAGCGTCTGCTGCACGCGCTTGAGCACGCGCGGGTTGAACCGCGCGATCGAGAAGCCCGTGAGGTCGCGCACAAAGACGCTCTGGACGACCGCTTCGGCCTTTCGACTCAGCTGATCGAGCTTGATCGCGCGGTACTCCATCTCGTACAGGAAGAACGTCTGCCACTCGTCGTCCGAGACGTCGTCGACGAGACCGCGAAAGTCGGCGTAGCCCGACATCTCGAACGACAGGACGTGGCCGCCGTCGACGCTCGTGACGTCGTACGCGTGGAGGAACGGCAAGTGCGGACTGCGTCACGTGAAAGACGAGCAAGAGCGCACGTGAGTCGCTTGCGAAATAGGTGGCAACAGCAGCGACGCGATAGACAAGAGCGTCACGCTGCAGCAGTGCGTACATGATCTTTTGAAAGTGCGGGAACTCGTCGGGACGGAGGTTGCGCTCGACGATTGCGTGGCGAATGGCGTCGAGCTGGAGCTTTGCGCGGAGCTCAAGCATCTCGCGGAACTTGCTCGCGGCCACCGACACATTCATTTTGTGGCCGCGAAGGAAGCGCAAGAGACGGACGTCGCCGACGAGCTCTGGGAACTTGGCGATGCTCTCAGTCTTGAGATCGTCCTCGAGACTCGAGCGCAGTGCTTCAGGATGGGAGGCATACGCACATGTCAGTAGATCGTACGTCAGTTCATCTCAATGCCATCACTCACGACTAGTAGACGCATGCTTGACACGCACCGCGCACGCTGTCTCTCTCTTGCTCGGGGTTGTCGGACGAGATGAAGCAGCGCCACTCAGTGTGCTCGTCAACGAGGATCTTGGACGCGTGCGCTTGCACGACGGGGATCTCACTGAAGTCACACGCGCCTTCGCTCACAAAGTGGTCGTCGTCTTCTTCGTCGCCGTCGCTCTCGTGCGCATCCAGCTCGTCACCGTCGTCGTACTCATCGAGGTTTGCATCCGGAGCTGTTGCAAGCGTCGTCTCTGCGACGCGATCAGCCAGCGCACCGACTCCTGCAGCATCCTCTCGAGAGCTCGAACGGCTGCGGCTCTTACGCCGCGCAGCCATGTGCTCAAAGTGCTCCTGCGACGACAGTCGGCGCACACGCTCTTTCTCCATCTCCTGTGTGGCGCAGCAGCAGCATGCGCGAGTGGTGGCAGTCGTATGCACCGGCAATCGTTCGCACGTACAGCCAAGAGATGTTGTGGAGGCAGGCGCGCAAGCAAGCACATGCGCAGAGAGCACATGACAGTATGTGTGTGAGATGCCACACAAGGCGCTCAGGACGCGCAGATACAACACATTGCGCACACTTGCCACGCAGTCACAGACAACCAAGCGAGACGTACGTGCACAGCGAGCACTTGCTGCTTCCGTCGCTCTTGCTCGTCGAGCGCAGCGGCTTCTTCGAGCTCGGCGATACGGCGCAGACGCTCCTGCTCCGCAGCCTCGACCGCCTCGCTCTTGCTGCGCTCGCGCAAGAGCTGCTCCTGGACCTTGGCGACGTCGTACTCGCGCACGCGGCGCTCTTGCTCTTCATCTTGCGCCGTCTTGGAGAGCTCGACGTTGATCTGCCGCACGATCGCTACTTCGTCCTACGTCGCGCGTGAGGAGTACGTAGGCAGTGGTGGTGGTGGTGGTGGTCGAGGCGACGGGAGGCGACAAACAACACACACGAGTGAGCAAGCAAGAGATCAAGAGAGCAAGAGAGCATACGAGTGAGCGAATGAGCGACACGCAACACATGACAGACAGACAGACAGACAGACAAGCTTGCGATCTCTGATCTCTGGACTGCATGGACATTCAGTCGCAGTCACAGACACCTGCAGCTCACACGCCAGTGAACCAATGTGTCTCTGTCGCGTGTTGTGCTACATACCTCGCGGTCCTTTTCTTCCTCCATGCGGCGCTGCTGCTCGGCGTCTGCGAGGCCTTTGGCTCTGTCACGAAGGGAGAACAGAAGAGTGAGTGTGTAAGCCAGTGAAGCCACGCGTGGACGATCAGACCACCCCGGTCAGTCATCGTCACTACCACTCGCAGCAACACTATTACGATTACTACACACCACTGACCGCAGCGCAAGAGAGCAAGTCGCAACGTACTTTTGCTGGTTCGCCTCACGCTCGCGCTCGCGCTTCACGACATCGTGGTCGGTCTCTTCAGCAGGCGCCTCGCCACCGTCGTCCTTGCGAAAGAGAAAGAGACTCGCGCTCTCGCGGCGACCAGTGTACTCTCCTACAGCTGCTGTCGCGTCGAGCTGCTGCAGCCCACCGCTGCCACTGCCGTTGCTCTCGCTGGTACTGCGGGTGTCGCTCTGCAGCTCCATCGTCTGCTGTCGTGTGCACGGTCGTGTTGTTTTCTCGCTCTCTCGCACTCTGGTGCTTAGCCGACTAGCTCGCTCGCTCCTCGCGTTGCGCGCGTGTATGAGAGCGACAGCTGAGCGTGCCTTTGACGAAGCGCAGACTGCGACCGCAAAGCACGCGCATGCGCGACGAGAAGCAGCGAGCAGAAGAAGAAGAGCTCGCTCGCTTGACTGTGAATTTGTATGCGTGTGCGTTTCACAAGCGTGAAGCGACGCGCGTAGTGCCGTCTATATCTCACACGCGACCGTGTAGCCATGTGTCGCTTATAGCTGATGAGGTTACTGTGCCTGTCACCTGAACCCATTTGTCGTCGACATACAGCATATGGGCAAGGCAGCTCCGTCGACGAGCGCGCTGCTTGTCGTTTAGCGCGTGCTAGTTTGAGCGCTATGTGTTGCAGCGGCTCTTGCATGTGCGCCGTAGCTCCGTTTGATTGTGATGCGTGTTTGGTGGTGCTCGCGCTACTGGCTGTCGTGATGGGTGGTGGTGAGACTGGTACGGCTCTCGGTATTGTCACTGCTATCGCGGAGTCCGAAACATAGGACTGCAAAAAGTGTGCTGTCTACGCTTGAGCGCGTTTGTCTACAGCCTAACTTCGAACGAGTCGGTGCGTTTACATGTATGGAAACCGCGGAGCATCGAAAGCGCGATCACCTGGGCTTGTCGTTCTTTTGTCGCTCACTCTATAGGAAAGACTTCGAGAGTCGCACTCTCGATGTCACTCGACATCACATCAATCTCTACGTACATATAGTCATTCAGCCGCATAGTGGCTTCTTTCGTCAGCCAAAAGCGTGAGTCGCAAGCTTGATCAATGGCGAAGTGGTCGTTTTTCTCGTCCTCGTGGCCCACCACAAGCTTGGCGCGATTCGCTGGACAGCTCCCTTGCTCAAACTTGACACTGCAACGAATCGCGTAGGTTCTCTCGTCGAGAAAGTCGACTGTGCTGCGCGCGTCGAGCGCAAATCTGGAGCTGTTTGGATCGATCTCGTTGCGCTTCCACTCCAGTCGCACCTCGCGCTTGATCATCCATGTCTTGGTGTACTCCAAGAGCAGCGGTTTGTACTTCTCTGCTGCGTCGTCGGCTAGTTTGAGCTTTATCTCGGTGTCGCGAAGCTGCGACTGCAGAGCGACGAGCTTGTCGTTCTGATCTCGGATAGTCGCCTCGGCGATCTTCAGTGGCGTCAACGCGATCTCGCTCAGCTCGATGTGCTCCGTTCGAGTCCACACGACTGAGCACACTGAAGTGAGAACGCGAACGTGAGGGTGCACGACTGGCTGTATGCTCGGTTGGTCAGAATGAGATCGCGGCGACACCCACTTGTCGAGTCCACACTCTGGTCTTCCAGGCAAGTCTGAAAGATCTGCTCGTTGGTAAGCGGTAGAGACATACAAAACAATGGCGACCTGGGTGAGTGAAGTCAGCACAGAGAGATCGAGTACAATTGGCATGTGCAAGTGAGACTTACCGAGAGGTAATGAGAGATTGACGCGTTGGCACCGCAAACAAGCTGCCCAAAATCCTTGACGCCCAGCTTGTTCGAGCGCCTACAGACAGACACCAGCAAAGAGCAAAGAGCAAAGAGCAAAGAGCAAATGCCACCAACGTGGAGAAGTTACGACTTGAGACCGCGTGCACACAACCAGATACAACTGACAGACACTGCACACGCGTGTATCAAATACGCAGACGCACCACTGGCGCTTGCTTGTCTTGTCCTCGAGCCAGAACTGGATGCGCGTGTCGTTTGACAAGATCTCGTACCGAAACGAGCGGTCAGGCATCGAGGCAAACGACGTAGTGCCCTCAAACTGCGTCTTCATGTCTAGTTGTCTCGTGTGGCGTGCTGAGGGAGTGTGCGGTCTGGTCACATGCGTCTTGCGGATCCAAACTGAAAATGCATCGAGTCTAGGGACGGCACAATTGTTCTGGAGTATGCGTGCGCTGTTGCTGACAATGTGGTGGTTGTCGAGCATGCACGGGTGATGTTGCTTTGCGGCTGATGTAGTTGAGCGAGCACATGCAGTCGTTGGTACGCACAACGATGAAGTGACAACACTTGACTCTGCTCACTTGCTGTGTCATGTAGTAGTTGCTCTCACTGTGCGAGCTCAAGACAAGCACTGATGATCGATTGAGACTTCTAGCACCCAAGTCGCTTGAATCGAGTGAGTGAGATGTATTGTTCCTTATCAGGTGTCAGATTGTTGTCGTGATTGAGCGACAATAGTATTGTTGTCGATTCACTCAAAATCTGCTCACAACATCAACTAAAGTCAAAACAAAGGCTGTTGGCATGACCAAATTGGCAAGTGGCTGCAGTCGATCTTTCGCACAACTACAGCAATGCAATGTACTTGTTCTTTCAGTTCACAGACACCACTCCAGACGGCCAACTCGCCACCACTTGTTTCGTGCAAACGCAGCGCCAAGTCGTCATTGCGCTCAATGATATTCAAAAGTGGTTGAGGTCGTCGACTCAACTACACACACACTAGCACACAAAACAAACACAACCTACGTACTACCATTGAAAGTGTAGTAAATAGATAGAGAACGATGATTGCTTTGCGCACGTCTTCGTGTGTGTATGTGCTCGAGCGCACATCGATACCTGTCGAGGTGTGTATGAGAGCAAGTGTGCGTGTCTGTCTGTGGCGACTACCAGTCTGTCTGTCATACTGTCACTCGAGCACTCGTTGCGTTGCTCGATCACGCACAAACTGCTCGATAGACGAACTGGCGCAACACAGCACACTTGCTTGCTCTGCACACGCTTGGTCTGTGCGTCCGCTCTCGCATTGCTGCTCATGCGCAGAACGACATGGCCGAGCTCAGCCGCACCGTCTCTTCCACGGCCGCCACTTTCTTGAGCGTCGTGTCGAGCAGCTCGGCCACTTTGGCGTACAGCATCGCCGTGTCTTGGTCTGCTGTGGGGTGGACCAGCTGCTGTTGCTGCTGGTAGTTGTGCTGCTGCTGGATGATAGCGCTGCTCATGCTGCTCACGCTGCTGTTGCTTGTGCTGTGCATCCGATGGAGCGACGCACCGCTCATTGTACTGTACACACTGCTGCTGCTGCTACTGCTCGTGCTGTCACTGCGCACGTAGCCGACTGGGAGCGACTGCGAACGACTCGTGATTCGACTCGCGCTGTGGCTCTGATTGTCGCTGCCGCCACTGCACTCACTCTTGACAAAGCAGAGCTTGCACGTGACCTTGGCGTGCTTGAGGAACCGCGTGATGGACGCGAACGACGACGCAGTGACCGACGTGCCGTTGATGCTCACGAGGACGTCGCCGACGCTCAGTGTCTCGACGCCCAAGACGCTGCTTCGAGACCCAAACTTCTTGATGCGCGCGCCCGTGTCGCTCGCTTTTACGACAGCAGAAGTCATCTGTCAGGCACCGATTGCGTCTACTGAAGCGGCGGTACCAACTGCATCATCCCTGGCGCAGACCTAGCAGCATACGATGACCTTCATACCGGTCTCTTTGAAGTACTTTGCTCGTTTAGGTATGCTCGTGCAGAGTCGTCCATCAACACGAGCTGCGTTTCCGTGTCTCGTGGAGTGTGTTGTCCATCCTGCGTCGTCGTTTGCGTCCATCACGCGGTTCCTCAAGCACGCCAAGGTCACGTGCAAGCTCTGCTTTGTCAAGAGTGAGTGCAGTGGCGGCAGCGACAATCAGAGCCACAGCGCGAGTCGAATCACGAGTCGTTCGCAGTCGCTCCCAGTCGGCTACGTGCGCAGTGACAGCACGAGCAGTAGCAGCAGCAGCAGTGTGTACAGTACAATGAGCGGTGCGTCGCTCCATCGGATGCACAGCACAAGCAACAGCAGCGTGAGCAGCATGAGCAGCGCTATCATCCAGCAGCAGCACAACTACCAGCAGCAACAGCAGCTGGTCCACCCCACAGCAGACCAAGACACGGCGATGCTGTACGCCAAAGTGGCCGAGCTGCTCGACACGACGCTCAAGAAAGTGGCGGCCGTGGAAGAGACGGTGCGGCTGAGCTCGGCCATGTCGTTCTGCGCATGAGCAGCAATGCGAGAGCGGACGCACAGACCAAGCGTGTGCAGAGCAAGCAAGTGTGCTGTGTTGCGCCAGTTCGTCTATCGAGCAGTTTGTGCGTGATCGAGCAACGCAACGAGTGCTCGAGTGACAGTATGACAGACAGACTGGTAGTCGCCACAGACAGACACGCACACTTGCTCTCATACACACCTCGACAGGTATCGATGTGCGCTCGAGCACATACACACACGAAGACGTGCGCAAAGCAATCATCGTTCTCTATCTATTTACTACACTTTCAATGGTAGTACGTAGGTTGTGTTTGTTTTGTGTGCTAGTGTGTGTGTAGTTGAGTCGACGACCTCAACCACTTTTGAATATCATTGAGCGCAATGACGACTTGGCGCTGCGTTTGCACGAAACAAGTGGTGGCGAGTTGGCCGTCTGGAGTGGTGTCTGTGAACTGAAAGAACAAGTACATTGCATTGCTGTAGTTGTGCGAAAGATCGACTGCAGCCACTTGCCAATTTGGTCATGCCAACAGCCTTTGTTTTGACTTTAGTTGATGTTGTGAGCAGATTTTGAGTGAATCGACAACAATACTATTGTCGCTCAATCACGACAACAATCTGACACCTGATAAGGAACAATACATCTCACTCACTCGATTCAAGCGACTTGGGTGCTAGAAGTCTCAATCGATCATCAGTGCTTGTCTTGAGCTCGCACAGTGAGAGCAACTACTACATGACACAGCAAGTGAGCAGAGTCAAGTGTTGTCACTTCATCGTTGTGCGTTGTCATCACCACACTGCTGAACCAGCCTCATGCTTGATCGTCGCCATTGCTGCAACACACCTCGCCAAGGGACATCACCAAGCAAAGCACGATGCGAGCAAACCCACTGCCAGCAACATCAACGATCGAAGCGGCAGTCGAGCGCTTCGAGGCGCTGCTCGAGAGTCATCCAGACAGCATGAACAGTCTCGACAACGGCGTCCTGATCGCAACTCGCGTCAGTTTGCGACGGTGGCTCTTATGCGCTGCGTACATGACGTTTGGACGACCCATTACAATGCGTCTGAATGCCAATTCGACCGAGATCGACGAGCACACCACAACTGATCTGATCGTGGCGGCCATCGTGAGCGCTGGTCACGACGCTGCTCGATGTAGCGTCCTTGGGCAAGTCGGCGCGTTTGCACATAAGACACAACGTATAGTGCTCGCGTCAGGCGGCGATGTGATGATCGCGACGCAGCACGTACCGACGAGACGCCAGCCAGACTGCACGCTGCGACCGACTCGGATCGCAGGCATTCAAGACAGCCGGCCGCGCGTCGTCATTGAAGTCGACTACAAGACGAGATCGAGTCGCTGGATGGCCGAGTGGTGCCGCGGGTACTTTGCTGTCGACTGCGTGCGAAGTGTGATCGGGATCAAGTTCTTCGGGCGGAGAGGCGACGGCACGTTTGCAGTGCTGGCAGTCCAGTACGGTCGCGACGAGAGTGGCGACGTGCAACTGCTGCAAGCGCAGTCGTTCGGGACAGCGCCGATCGACCGAGTTCGCGCCAACCTTCTGTCGCAGAGGACAGCGCGCTCGAAGAGCTGATGCCGCTCGTTACAAAAGAGGATTTGCGAGCTCAATCCAACCCATGGACTGGCAACCGCACCTTGGTCGTGCCAGGTGCCGACTGCGCGTACTGGAGCGGTGGTGCCGACCCAGCAGCATACGGCGATCTTCATATCGATCTCTTTCAAGTACTTCGTTCGTTTAGGTATGCTTGTGAGTGAGCCAGCACCGTTGACATGAGGGGGAGCAGAGTCAGCGATCAACACGTACTGCGTTCAGTGTCTCGTTGAGCGTGTAGTTCGTGTGCACCGTGCATGCTGAGTGTCCATGTGCGTGCTTGATCAGCACTATCGATACCATTGTTGTCCACTCAAGCAGCGCTCACGCACCACGCTGACGCTTTTGATATGCCACGAGCTCATGCTGCGGCGCCTTGCATTGCTTTGAGAGCGTCGCGAGCTGTCTGCTGCTGCATGAACTGCCTCAAGTCGAGCGAAAGCGAGCAGCACATACTATCGAGCTCTGATTGCTCAGGCTGTTGCTGTTGTCGCTGCTCGGAGCTCCTGTGTGATGCGTGTCACGCTCTCTCGAGCTGTCGGATGTAGCAGCTCAGACGCTCGCTGTTGCATGGCACACACGCATGCTCATTGTCAGTGTCGAGAGCGTAGCACCGACTCACTGTCCATTGAGACGAGCAAGAGAGAAAGAACAAAGAGCAGAGAGCAGAAAGTAATGCACAGCTTGGCTCGGAGCGTCGCAAGGAGCTCCTTGTACTCGGTTGATGTGCTTGGCTTCGTCGAGGCGCTTGCCGCTCGAAGCCGCCTTGCTCGCTTTCTCTGACCCTGTGAGGTCCACAAGCAAGAGCTTGCCGCGCAGCGTCTCGCGTGTTGTGATGCAGCGCTTCGTGAACGTGAGCGCAAACACAGCGTGGTTGCGACTCGAGTCAGCGCTCAGGAGCGTCGCGCCGGTCGCGCGGTGTGCTGTACCGCAAGCGAGCACGACCATACCGCTCGCGACGTTCGAGACCGAGAACTCACTTGTGCCGTCGACAAACACGCTCGTGTCGTTGTCTTCGCGGATGCGCAGTGTCGTCGTGGCATTCGGCAACAAGAGGTCGCGCAAGGTCTCTTGCTGCACA
This sequence comes from Pythium guiyangense, assembly GCA_003730235.1. Taxonomy (NCBI): domain Eukaryota; phylum Oomycota; class Peronosporomycetes; order Pythiales; family Pythiaceae; genus Pythium; species Pythium guiyangense. Next base: position 197,175 of record QXDM01000064.1, on the reverse strand, counting down.
TCGATGAAGCTTGCAGTGAGCGAGACGTCGTTGGTACAGCATCACAAGCTTCAGAGGTAGCTATGCCATCCTCTGTCCATGCGCTGACATGTGCGCCACACCAGTCGCGCCAGTAGGTGGACACGCGCGTCGTCGCTTTGCTCTTGTGCACTGAGTTGAACAGATGCGGTGCATTCGGTCCTCTATCGCGCAGGCACCTTGCGTGAGTAGGTCGCGACGCACCTGAGCGACACGAGAGAGTCGCACTTGTCTTGGACCTCTTGGATGTGCACGCGGCAGTTCGCTGCTGCCTACGTCACGTCATGGCAGCAACAGTGTGTAACACAAGCGAGCAAGTCGGCGACAAACGGCGCACCGATGCGCCCAAACACAACATCTTGCGAGGCATCACTGGCAAACACGCAGTCAAAGCACGTGTATGTTGTTGGTGCTGCGGCACTGGCACCAGAGATAACTGAGCAATCCTCTGTCCATGCGTGCTCACGACGATGATGTCTGCGGCGACCCACACATCGATGTTGCCTTCAAGGCCACATGCAATGATGCAAACGCAGCACGTCTTTGGCATTACCTATTGCCTAGCGCTCGCTGACTGGCGAGGTCACCAAGTGTAATGCATCTCCCACATTGCTCTGCTACCGCGACGCAGGCGCTTCTCAAGCCTGAGCATCCGCTTGCTCCTTGACGCACGTCAGGTCCCAATGCGCGAATCGATCTTCGCCTTTCATGAACTCCAAGACGCGCGATCCATCGCTCATCTCTGTGACTTCGCAATGGCATCGCGTCGAGCTGTTGACGCCGTCCTCGATCGCCGTCTGGATCAGCTGCAACATCGCCAAGTGATACGCGCGCTGCTAGCAATGATGTCGAGTGCGAGTCACGACAGCGCAACACCAGCGCAAGTCAGTTTGTCTACATCAGCAGTGTCAGTCACGCGACGCTCGTCGTACCGAGTCGTTGACCCCCTTGTCGACATCGATATACTCGAAAATGTCGCCCCAGCCGCCCACGCCGAGCACTTTCGATTGCCTGTGCGTGCGTACACGCAAGCAGTCACTAACAGAACGCACTACGTACGGCACGTAGAGCTACTCGGTACGGAGCACGCACCACTCGTCATGCGTCTCGACATCCTTCAGCCAAAACTGAACGTGCTCGTCGTCTGCCAGGACCTTGCACTGGTACACGCCGCGCGTGAACGGGAACTTCGTCGTGCCCTCAAACCAGACGTCCATCGCTGCGCTTGCTCGTGTACTTGCGCTTTGCGTCGACGATTCGCGAATGAAGCCTTGCTCTTGCTAGTGCTGCGCTTGTGCACAAGAGCCAACTGGCAGGTCTCTTAATGAACGGAGTAGCAGCAGTAAGTGCACGACGGAGACTCTGAGCAACACACACACTCGTTTTGCTGTCAACGATTCACTGCTGCTGCGTTCATCCATGCACCGCTGCGTCGTGACTCTGTCTGTCCTCGCTTCACTCCTCAGTCTCGTTCTCTGCTGCTGCAGCGGCTGCGTCTGCTTCTTGCTGTCGCGCGAGCTCTGCGAGTGCATCGAGGCTCTCGCGGTGCGCAATCACTGCTTGGACCCAGAGGAACAGACAGTGCGCGATCGGACTGCCAGCTTCGACATCGGCCTTTGAGACGTCAGCGAGCATCTGCTTGACGTCTGCGACTGGAGGCGGACTCGCTGCTGGGAACGCCTCCAAGCACGCCTTCAACGCGCTCTCGTCGAGCAGCGGTGCCATCTTGTCCCAGCTCGGTGCGAGCGTCACTGGGTTGAAGAGTGTTGACTTCGAGTGCCCGAGCAAGCTGAGCGCAGCTGCGAACGCGAGCAGCACTGGCGGTTTGAACGGCACGATGCGCGCTGACGCCATCGCAAGCGTCGGGACGTGGTTCGTGAGCAGGTACGTCATGAACGCCGCTCGCAGCTCAATCTCTTTCGTCGCCTTCTCGGCCTCGGGAAGCGACTGGAGCTGAATCGTGAGGTTCTCTTCTTGCACCGCGACTTGCGCAGCGTACGCGACGTGGAACTCGTGCAGCAGTGCATCGTCGTGCGTCGTCTTGCGCTCAAAGTCTTGCATGTAGAGTGTGCGCTCGAGCTCTTCGACGCTCTGCGCAAAGAGCGCGCACGCTCGTTGGAACGACTCGAGCTCGCGCGGCGTGAATGCGCGCGCTTGGCCCATCGTGTCAGCAGACACGACGAGCCAGTCCTCTTTCGTGTTGGGGCTCTCGGGATTCGCATCGTTGAAGACGTCGGCGTGGAGGAAGCTGTTGTACTTGAGCCCTTTCGTGACGAGCGCACCGAGCTTTGGGACGTGGAAGAACTTGACGCGCGGCTCGCGCAGGACGTTCTCAATGTGCACAAACTTGGGCACTGCTGGCGGCAGCGGGTTCCCGTCTGCGTCGACTGGCGCCGCTGGGTCCTCGACTTCTTTGAACACGTCGAACGTGACGCTGCGCTCGTCGGACACAAACTTGTCGAGCGTGACCGAGTTGGGTCGAGAACTCGCGATCCACTGCACGAGCTCGACGCCTGCAGGACTCGTGCACTTGCGACCGACGTACGCTTCTTCGGCGTTTAATGCTAAGCAGAGCCAGTCGACGAAACGCTGGAGCAGCAACGCGACGGTGCTCTCGCGCTGCAGCGCCACGAGCATGCTCCGCTCATGTGCCATTGTCTGTATGTAGCGGCATGTGAGTTGGCCAGTCATGTGCCCATTATGAGTCGCGCAGCACATGGACAGCAAGACGCGCACCTGCTCGAGCTCGCTTGGAGCTGCGTCGTTCATGCTATTGTTGCTATCGTACGCGTGGTGTGGCGGCACCATGGCGTTCGCACTCCCGCCTCGCTGGTATGACTGCTGCTGCTCGCGTTTGAGGTCCTGCACGCGCTGACTCTCGAGCTCGTTCGCGACGAACTTGAGCAAGTAGTTGCCGAGGAACTCGACCGGATCGTCTGGCTGCAAGATCGCAAGCTGCGCCATCGCTTCTGTGAGTGGCGCTCCGACCGTCGCGCGCAAGTACGCGTGGTCGAGATCAAAGTTGCCAGTCGCGCTGTTGTTGCTCATAGCTGTTGATGTGCTTGAGCTGGTCGCTGCGCTCTGGCAAGTCTCGTGTCGAGATCTATCTGCTCGATACTGCGACAGCGATGGCGATACGGATGCTGGACTGGAGCGAGCGAAGCGTGCTGGACTCGCAAGTAGATGTTCGCGCGCTTGCACGGAGAGAGCTGTACTTGTCTGTAGCACGCAAAGAGAGCACAAGCACGAAGAAGACTGCCTGCCTTCACAAGACGTTGTTGGGACGCGAAGCGACGCGAGTCGATTGAGCGAAAATCCCAGACAAAACTATGAAAAGTCGGATTTTGTTGTTTCCCGCCTGTTTTGTTTGAAATGCGTGCTCACAACACCTCAAGAGTGCGAATGACGTCGACCGATCCGCTCACGGAGCCGTTCGCGAGCCTCTGCAACGCGCTGCGCGGCATGCGCGACCAGGTGCAGCAGCTTGTGCCTGTGCACGAGTCGCTCTCGGCGTTCAACAGCGCGTTCGGGGACTTCCAGAACGCCATGGCGCTCCACGCATCGTGCTTGCAGTTCCCAAAAGCGCCGCTCGTAAAGAAAGTGTCGATCCAGTTCTCTGGCATCCCTGCACCGCAAGTGTCTGGCAGCGCGCTCGTGCGCCGCGCGTCGCGGGACTCGGCTGAGAGCAGCAGTAGCTTGCGCGCATCGACACCAAGCAGCAGCACTGGCGCCGCAGTGAGCAAGAGCAGGAACTCGAGCCTCAGTGGCAGCGGCAACAAGAGCAAGAGCGCGCTCCACAAGCCAACGGCGACCAAGACCAAGAAGCAGTCGCTCTCGAGCACAAGTGGCTTCTACAACCAACAACAGCAGTCAACTCTATCGCAGCAGCACAAGAGCAAAGGGAAATCGGGACTGCAGCAAACGACCAAGCGCCGCACGGCGCCAGCAGCAGCAGCAAAGCGCCCTGCGTCGCCTGCGTGGAAGTGGGACAAGCGTACGTCGTCGTCGTCCTGTGCGTATGGACATATAGTGTTGTCGATCGAGTGGTGCTCATGAGTGGCGTGTGCGTCTCTAGACATTCGCGACCAGATCCCGCGCAAGTACCAGAGCGCAGACGAACTCAAGAAGCTCGAGAACATTCTGCTGTACATCAAGAACCGCCAGAGCGGCATGTGCGTCTCGCTCTCATGTGTGACTGTCGAGTATGAAGACGCAATCGACTCACACATGCGTCGCTCTTGATAGTACGATCGCAGACCTCGTCAAGCACAGCGGCCTCGCAGTCATCAAGAGCAAGGAGATCCTCCAGACGCTCATGAAGCTCGAGCTCATCCATCGCGACCACGAGAAATCCGTACGTCGCCACTCCGTCTCGCTCGCTCTCGTGCGTCGCTCATCTCTGTCTGCTTGTGCGCTCTCCCTCTTGTGTGTGGACGACGTAGGGCTTTGTCTACACGTTTGGCAGTGCGCACTAGCGACACAGTCGACGCGAGACGAGCTCTATCTATCCGCGCTTTGCCTCCCACTTCTCGCTCATGCTGTCTTCGATCGCCGAGTCGTCGCGCCAGTACCGCAGCGGTCGCGCAAGTGGCGAGCTCGGCTCCTTGCGGTGGTACTCCATCGTCGACGCGCTGTACGTGTTGCCACCAACGACGACGTCTGCAAAGCTGAGCGACCGCGCTGGGCCTTTGCGCGTCTTGATCACGTCCGTGTCTTTGCTGTCTGCAGCAGCAGCCGCAGCTGTTGCGATCGTCGCGGTCATTGTGCTCTTCGAGACGCTGTGCGTCGCTAAGCGCGGACTTGCGAGGCGGTCGCGTCGGCGGTCGGTCGCGCGGTCGCTCGATCCAGACGATGCAGTCGCAGCAGCAGCTGCAATGTCGGACCGCGCAGTCAGCGACGCGCGCTCGCTCCCTGACTCGCTGTAGCGCCGATACGACGACGACGACGCAGACGACACGCTGTCGCTGCGGAAGAGCGCACTGCTGATCGTGATGCCATGTGCGCGCTGCTGCTGCGCTTGCAAGTAGTGCGGTGGGTGCGATGGCGGCGCGGGGTAGTGCGCGTAGAACGGATACGCCAGTGCGTTCGCTGCGTCACTCGTGCCACTGCTGCCACTGCCACTGCTGCTCGTGCCGCTGCCTGCGTTGCCAAAGTAGTGCGCTGTGCCTGGGACCCCTGCGTGCGTGTAGTTGGGATACGGAAAGCCGACTGCGCTCGTGCCGCTTGCACTTGCGCTGTCGTTGCCAGACGTCGCAGCAGATCCACTCCCATTGCTGCTCGCTGCAGCGTCCGACTTGGCTTTCACCGGCGCGTTCGGTCCGAGGATCGCGCGGAGCATGTTGTCCGGATGCAGCGCGACACCCGTGATCTTGCTCGTGCGGTTCTCGCTGAACGTCGATGGGCTGACGCTCGCAGCGAGCAGTGTCGAGTACGCGGCTGCGAACGCGCGGCGGATCTGCATGATCCGGAAGAGGTTCCGTCCGACGTTGTTGCTCGGGTGCAGCGGATCTTCGATGAACACGGGATCGAACTTGTGCGGATCGTGCGCGAGGTCTACCATATGCGTGTTCTGCGGCCAGTCCATGGACGAGCGGTTCCCGTACCGACGCGACCCCGGCGACGAGAGCAAGTTCGAGTCCTGAACCGCGAGCGACTGCTGCGGGAGTTGCCAGTGCCCCGTGTTGTGGTGATGGTGCGCTGCGCTGCGGTCGTCGAGGACTGCGTCGTCGGCTGCGTACTGGTGGTGGTCCTTTGCAGAACCCGACAGGAGCGTGCTCTCGCGGTTGAGGAAGCACCGCGACGCGACGCTAATGCCAGTCGTGCGCGGGTCAAAGCGATTGCCGTAGAAGTCGAGGAAGCCCATGAGCATCATGCCAAAGTCCGCGCACGACTGCTGCACCGCGGCGCTCTCAAAGCCGCTCGAGACTGCGTCCGTGTGCTCTTGGAGGTACCGCGCGACCATGAGCAAGAGCGAGTACGACGACAGACCACCCGAGTACGCCATGGCAAAGCCCCGCTCGATCGCAAAGCTCTTGAGCACGAGCATGATCGGCGCAAGTGGTGGGAACTCGTGGAGGAGCGACAGCACGACGTCGTTCGTCGCAAGGCCGTTGTGTCCAGGACCTTCAAACGAAATGTCGAGGCGTACGTTGTACGGCGCAGTTGTCACAAGCGTGATGATTGGGATCGCAGCGAGCGGGATCGTCTTGACCGAGTCCGGGACGACCCACGGCTCGAGCCGGAGCTTGCGCGCGAGGTTCTGCTGCCACGTCTCTTTGATCGCGTTGCGGCCTTCGAGGACACCAGCGGCGTCGGCCGGCGCGTCGCGACGGACCTTTGGAAGGCAGATGACCAAGTCAATGTCGCTGCTCAAGGCATACAAGGCGATCGTTAGTACGAGCCTATTGTAGGTCGGTCAGTGTCCTAGAACCAAGTGCACGGACGACGCACCTCGACGGCAGCACGAGGCGCGAGACAAACGAGCCGTACGGTCGCACTTGTGCGCGCGGCCAGAGCGACTGGACCGTCGCAGTGCATAGCCGGAGCGCGGCCATCTGCGCCGGCAAGCGCGCGTTGCTGTCGGTCTGGAGCTGCGAGATGAACTCGCACATGTCCCAGTGGAGCTTCGTGCGCGGCGGAAGGACCGACATGGGGACCGACACGAACGGACCGAGCGCAGACGGCGATGCGTCCATCGGTGCGACCATCTCGCTCTCGTACAAGTACTCGCTCGATGCGATCTCGTGCGGCGGTGGCGGAGGTGGTGGCTGTTGCTGCTGCTGTGGGTCGCTCTGCGAGCCAGACGCTTGCGACGGATGCGGCGGTCGCGGCAATGGACTGCTCTCTGACAGCGTGCTGTGGACTGATCCACTGCGCTCGCGATCGCTGCTGTGAGGCGCAGGACTCCGGTTGCAACTGCTGCTGCTGCTCTCGACGTCGCGCGCGAGTGTGAGTTCGCGCAGCGCACTCTCGATCCCAACGAGCTGCGTACTGAGGCTCGCGACCGTTTGCTGGAGACTCGCAACTTCCTTTGGCAGCGTCGACGCGATCTCATCCAGCGCCTGTCATCATGAGAGAGAGCAACACACACAAGCTCCTGTGAGTGTTCAGGATCACCATGTCGCCACTACGTACACACGCACCTGCGTCTTTGCCTCTAGCGCAGCTTCAAGCGCTGTGAGACGCTCGAGCATCGCTGCGGTCTCACTCGAGCGCTCGCTCTGCATCGCTGGTGCCGAGGCAACACTGTATTGAGCCGGCTGTGTTGACGTGACAGTGTTCGACGCGCACCCACACGCCGCCTTTGCGTCGCCACTTGCTTCGTGGCAGAGACACTCGCAGCAGCGACGCGAGTACTCGCCCCAGACGACGTCGTCATCATTCACTTGAGCTGCGTCATCATCATCATCAGCTCGCTCGCCGTCCGAGTCGCCGTCATAGTCGAATGGCAACGGACGGCGTCGGCGCTTGAGCGCGCGCTGGCGATCAAAGAACCCGCCCTGTCGGTACAGAAAGTCCGACTGGACGCCACCAACTGCGCTCTCATCAGTCGCCTCGCAAGCGTCCGTAGCAGCCGCGGCGCTGTCGTGGCGACGGCCAGTCACGTCGTGGACACTCGTAGCACGCGGTCGAGGCGCATCGACGCGGAGCAGACTCGAGAATGACTCGAGCGAGTACGTCTTGGACGGCGACGCCAGTGACGCTTCGACATCTGCAGCTTGCGCGGGCGAGCTCGTCGCTGCATTTGCTGTCGCATGTGCGCTGGTCCGCAGTCCAGCGCGTGCTGCGCTCGATCCGTGCGCACTGCTGCTCTTGCTCGTCTTTGCCATGGCTGCTGTCGCGGTCGTTGCTGTCGTCGTCGTTGTTGTAGCGGAAGACGACGACGCGTCGTTCTTGAGCTGCCAGTTGTGAAAGTCCCAGTCGAGACTTGACGTCGTCGAGTTCGTGTGGTTTGACGCCTCGGACGAGAAGAGCGACGGGAGGTACCACTCGAACGCCGACGCTTTGGGCTGACGACTGTGGCTGTTGCTGCTGCTATCGTGGCTGCTGCTGTTGTTGCTCGACGCTGCCGACTCGGTCGACGTGCGGTCGTCGCCTGCAACGAGATCGTCTCGACGCATGCGACTTCGGTCGCGGCCACTCGCGAGTTCACGCGGCGCGAGCGAGAGGAAGAACGGCGGCGACGAAGGCGATGACGGTGTGTAGAGTGGCTGCGGACCAAACGTCGGAAGCGACAGTGGCGACGCGTAGCTCTTGTCCAAGAAGCTCAGGAGCGGCCGCGCATCTGGCGACGAAGCGCTGCTGCTGTCGCCATCGAGACGCTGCGCCGACGCAACTGCGACGTTCTCTTTCTCGTCCAAGTCGACGGGATCGAGCTCACTTGGCGCGAGCAGCAGCGCCGTCGCAGACTTGAGCGCTGATCCATGTAACAGCGGCGACGATGGTGATGATTTGTCTTGCGACAACAGCGCTCGCTTGTCGCTCAGTTGGTCTTTGCCACTGCGCTTCATCTCGCTCTCGCTCTTCTGGAGACTGCTGCTACCGCTCTTCTTGCGCTTTTTCTTCGCCTTCTTCTTGGCTGCAGCAGCATTCGCGCTCGACGCTTCGAGTAGACTCACGACAGTCTGACTGCTCGCGCCAGTGTGCTGCGGCTTTGGCGCTTTGGGCTTTGCCGCCGCCACTGCACTCGTGACAATGTCCGAGAGGATCTCCGAGACTGCTCGCTTCGCAGCGTCACGGCGCTTGCGCACACACGCGCGGAGTTCCTCAAGCACAGTCTTGAGCAGCTGCTGTTGCGCGACGCGCTCTTCTGCATCGTGGCGACGCTTCTTCAGCAGCTTCTTCCGGTTCGCACGGCGCCGCTGCGTGTGGTTCGTTGGTTTGTGCGCATCGGCGTTGCCAGTGACTCGAAGCGTTGTCTGCTGCGCACTGGCGCGCTCGTCTTCGAGTGCGAGGCGCTCGCTCAGCAGCAGCGAGCACTGCGCCTGGAGCTGCTCAGCGAGAATGAGCCTGAGCACCGAGGCTTGCGGCGACGCGAGCGTCTCGATGAACGAACAGCTAAAGCACCGATCGACTGGCACTGCGTTCGTAGCTTCACCATCTTGCGCGCTCTTGTGCAGCGCTGTGAGCACTGCAGTGAGACTCGCGAGTGCTGGACGCGCGCTACTTGCGTGGCCAGTCGAGAGACTGCGGCAGTGGCTCGCAGTCGCATTGCCGAGACGCGTGAGGATCTCGCGCTGCTGCGCTGCACTCGCACGCACCCACTCGTCTGCGAGCAGCTGCTTGGCACAGAGTCCACTGAGCGGCACGTGATACGAAAGCGCTGACGCAAGGCGCTTGCGCTCGATCCAGTGGCGCCAGATGTTGAGCTCCTGCGAATCGCACGAGTGTGTGAGTGAGCGGCGACGACGCATGAGCGGAGCAGCCAGTGAGCTCTCGCAACACGGCGCGGGCACGTACGATCTCGTTCACAATGAGCGCCTGGAGCGAGTAGTAGCCCTGGGACGCGAGCCACTGGACGTCACACAGCACACCACTGAGTCGGTCAGTCTCCTGCAGTAGCTCTCTCTCAAGATTCTGTTGCTACTCTATGAAGCATCGGCTACCGCACCGTTGTCTCGCCCCAGACTCGACTCCGGAGCGCTGCGTCTGACGGACACTGGCGGAGGAACTGGCCGTCGGCGATGTGTTCCATGATGTACAGGAACTGGCCGTTCTTGCGACTAGCGGCCGCGCTCGAGACGCGACGCGAAGGCTCCGCGGACACGTCAAAGAGCGCGAGCGAGAGCGCAAGCGTATCGCACGACTGGCGCGCGTTGAGGATGCGCACGAACGGCAGGAGCGCGTCGCAACACTCGGTGTACGCGCGCGAGTGGAACGCGCCGAGGACGTCGCCGTCTGCCGTACGGACGCGCGGGCGGCGCACAAACTCTCTGCATGAGCGATCGACCAGTCGACGATGTGTATCAGCGACGAGCTACAACAAACAGACAGACAGAGAGAGGGAGAGGGAGCAATGATCAGGAGCGACGCACCGAGGCGATGCTGTGGCTGGTGTAGAGCCGATGCTGTCGCTCTTGAGCCAGCTCTTTGCATCTCCTGCCGCGAGTGACTTGCTCGCGACTGGCGGCAGGAGCTGGAACTCGTCAATGTGGGAGCCGAGGAGCGCGCCGCCGGTCGCGCGGCGCTGCTTGCTCGTCATCGCCATCATCAAGAGCGTCTTCACGAACCCGACGTCCGAGATCACACTCAACGACGCGCACTCGGCAGGCGAGAGCGTGCGGAGCCACTCGAGCACTGCGCGCTTTTCATCCGCAGCAGCAGCAGTAGCGACGCCATGGGGAGGAGTCGCTGTTGCTGCTGCTACTGATGATGACGGAGACGAAGAAACACCTGCAGTCACGGACGAGCCGCCGCCATTTCCACGGCGCTTCTTCTTGCGCGCGTGGCGCGTTTGTGCGACAAAGACAGCAAACTCACCGAGCGCCTGCACGAGCGCGTCACCTTCGCGTCGCTGCTGCGTCGTCATCGCCGCTGTCGTCGTGCGCGCAGACGCATCAACTGCGCTGCGTCGCGACATCGACGTCGTCGCTTCCGCTTGCTTTCTCGCTTTGACGTTGCACACATGGGTGCTCCCTTTTATTTATCACTATCGGATTTTCCAGTAAAAGCGTCGAGACCACAACTTTCGACTGCTGGATCGACGCCGAGCTAGCCGAGTGCGCTTACGCAGTTGGTGGCTGCTGGAGCCAGCGGAACTGGAAGCTGTAGTCCGTGCCTACGAGCGCAGCGCACGGTCGATGTGAGCTGTCACCGAAAGAGCGAGAGAGGCCTTTGTCATCGCCAGACGTACCGACATGATCGAGCGACATCTGGACCGTGAAGAAGAACCAGAGCAGGAACTTGGACTGCACGACGACCCACTGCTGCTCGAGCACGAGCGTGAGTTGCTTGAACGTCGCGACGCCGAGTTTGCGCCACAGCGTCGCGCTGATGAGCAAGAACGAGAGCAGCTCGAGGCTGCTGTAGACCATGACGTTTGAGATCTGGCGCTGGAGCTTCGCGGCGTCCATGTGAGCAAACTGCGAGTAGAACGCGCGGTTCTCGAGGTGGTACACTGCGGCGACGTAGAGACTGTAGATGATCGGAACCGCTACCTCGGTGTACTCGATGAGCACGGCGAACTCGGTCATGAAGAGCAACTGGTTCGTCTGCTTCACGAACTGCACGCGCTTGCTCAACGACCGGAAGTCGTGTCGTACTTCAGCAGATGAAGGCGGCGGTGGCGAAGGTGTTGCCAATGCGAGTATCCTGTGCGCTTGAGCTGGATGCGACTTCTTGTCGCGCACGGTTGTCGCGTCGAGGGTCTCGTCAGTCTTGTGCGCTGCTCCAGGCAGTGTTGTCGGAGCGATCTTCGTGCTTATCACGACTCGCTGCACACTCTGTATGGCTGTGGCCTTTGCAGATCGCCAAGGTAGGATCGTCGAGAGGACCAATGCACCGCTGGTGTTGCACGCTTGCCGCAGCAACGGACTTGTGCGAACGCCTTCATCTTCTTTCACAAGGAGCAGCGCGACTTCGACAAACGTCTTGCCGTGCCACGCGTGCGTCGGTGGAATGAGCGCCATGAACGCCTGGGCGTCTTGGTGCACGACGACAATGTCGCGGAGCGACAGCAGCGCTTGCGCCAAGTCGATGGCGAGTATCACGAGTGTCGTCGTGATCGACGCTGACTGCTGCATGCAGGACGTGACGTACAAAGCGTTGAAGATCTCGATGTTAAAGATCACGATCTCGGGCTTGAGGTCGTCGAGGTCGCCGAGGAACTTGCTGATCCAGTTCTTGAGCGCGATCTTGAGGATCGGCAGGAGCATGACGTAGAGCGTCTGCGCGCTCGGGTCAATTGAGACAAAGCCGTAGATGTACGCTGGGTAGATCACGATGAGCGACACTTGGCACAGGAACACGCACAAGTAGTTGCTCAAGTCGGTGCGAAGCTGCGCGTTTGCGCGGAGCAAGTCGCCAAAGTAGTACGCAAAGAGCGCGAGGATGAGTGTGGCCCAGAGCGGCGTGCCGACGACCATCGCGAACGGCAATGGGAAGCCCACGACGAGCGAGAGCGCGTACTCGAATGCGACAGCTAAGACGCTCGGAACGACTGAGAGCACGACCATACGCGTTGTCGTGAATGGCAGTCCTCGAACATTGTGCTTGAACAGCTCCATTCCAGCGTACGTGATGAGCAGCACGGCGAACAGGTCGCGGATCCAGTGGACGTAGTTCGCGCTCGTGCCAGCTTTCGGGTCCGCGAGCGGCACGCAGTCGATGAGCGTGATGAGTACGAGACACGGAAGTAGCGTAAGGAGACAGACTGCAAGCACTCGAGCGACGCCTGTGCGCTTGGCGTACGCGTCAAACGTGCGCAAGCGCTCGAGCGAGTACTCGCCATGGAGCTCGACCTGGACCTTGATCCACAAGCTGGCAAGCCGACGAGCGAGGCAGACAAGCATCTGCGCGTGTGTAAGCAAGCTATTCCACTCGCAGCGCGTCCGAAGTGTCAAGTCTATCTATCAGTGCGACTACGACTGCTGCTAATGTCAAGCTAGTCTAGCATGTACATCTCGTACGTCCTCTGCAGAAAATAGCAAGTGTCACTTTGCCTCCTCTCGATTTCTCCGCCGTCGCCATCGTCGTCGCGGCTGCATCTCCTCTGATCGCATCCACGCACAGATGGACAAGCAAGGTGATGCTAGAGTTTGGACGCGTCACAGCGAGCTAAGCAGCGTCAGAGCTCGTTGGTTCAAAGTGTGAGTCGCATGTTGGGCCGAGACAGAGGTTGAGCACTACACACGAAGAATCTTGAGTGTCGAGTCTTGGGTAAAGTTCACCGACGACACCACCAACACAAACTAGCTCGCCGCCAGACCCCACCTCTACTTCACGCGCAGCCACAGTGTAGTACGTGTTGGAGGTGACTGGTAGCGACTTCTTTTGACCTCCAAAGCAGTTGCGCACCACGATTGTGACACTTTCGTGTGTGGGCCCAAGCAGCGATGCTTCCGGTCGGTGTAGTTCAGATCGAGTCGAGTTGGAGTCCCTGGCAGTGCGACGACTAACTCGAGCGAGCTTCGACTAGGTCAACACATCCTGCGCCATCGAGCTAGCAGTATCAAGGTTGTGGTATCGCCGCTTTGACATGGACTGCGCTTGAGTCGCAGTCGAGGCTGCACGCATCGGCACGACTCGGACGTAGACGCTGCAGTAGCAGATAGCGTGAGTGAAGACGGGTACAAGGACAAACAGCAACAAGAACACACAGCACTCTTACTCAGCATATAGCTCACTCTCAACAAACAGAACAACGCTGTCTACTACGAGACTCGGCATACCACTCAGCCTACCTACCACACACGGAAAATCTTGAGCGCCGAGCCTGTTAAAGCGTCCGCGCCAGCATCCCCCATCACTACCAGCTCGTCGCCAGCCGCCACTACGACATCCTGTGTAGTCGACGTGGGATTCGCGTAGAAGGTGACCCGGAACGACGTCTTTTCAGCTCCGATGTTGTTGCGTGTCTTGATTGTGACACCCTTTGGCTTCGGACCCCAGAGTTGGTACACGAGTGTAACTTGGATCAGGTATGACCCTGCGTCGCGGAACTTGATCCGGCCGTGCGACTGTAGTGCAAAGTTGGCGCTGTTTGAGTCGATCTCGCTTCGCTTCCAGTCCATACGCACTTCGGACCCGGTCGCTAAGGGTGTACTGAAGTCCAAGAACAATGGCGAATGCTTCTCCGCAGTCGCTTTGGCTTCTGCAAGGCGTGTCTCGGCGGCGTGCAATTCGTTGTTCATGAGCACGCGCGTCTTTTGGAGCTCGCATTTGGTGTCGTCGAGTTGAGCGCGCAGTGCTGCAATGTCTTTGTTGCAGCCGATGAGCGTTGAGCGCAGGTCTTGAATAGTCGTCTCCGCGATCTCGAGTGGTGTCAAAGCGATCTCCGTCAGCTTGATGCGCTCGGTCCGAGTCCACGCGGTTGGGCATACGGCCAACGCAAACGTGAACTCGAGCAGGCGTGCTTGGTCGTATCCGAGCGTGAGATCGCGCTGACATCCGCTTGTTGAGTCTGCACTCTGGTCTTCAAAGCTGGTCTGGAAGATCTGCTAAGTGAAAGCGGTGGTGAGACCAAACACTACTAATGAGCTGGCGAATGCAGACAGCACAACAAGATCAAGTGCGCCTGATATGTCCAAGCAATATGTGCGTACCGAGAGGTAGTCGGTGGTTGTTGTCTCCGCAGAACCGGGCTTGAGTAGCTCAAAGTCGTCGACGTCTAGCTCCGCCGAGTGCCTGCAGACAACAGCAAGCGTCAAACATAGGGATCAGAGTATTTGAGACTACATTCGCACACGCAACCAAACACGAAGGTCAAACGCTGCACACGCGTGTATCAAATACGCAGACGCACCACTGGCGCTTGCTTGTCTTGTCCTCGAGCCAGAACTGGATGCGCGTGTCGTTTGACAAGATCTCGTACCGAAACGAGCGGTCAGGCATCGAGGCAAACGACGTAGTGCCCTCAAACTGCGTCTTCATGTCTAGTTGTCTCGTGTGGCGTGCTGAGGGAGTGTGCGGTCTGGTCACATGCGTCTTGCGGATCCAAACTGAAAATGCATCGAGTCTAGGGACGGCACAATTGTTCTGGAGTATGCGTGCGCTGTTGCTGACAATGTGGTGGTTGTCGAGCATGCACGGGTGATGTTGCTTTGCGGCTGATGTAGTTGAGCGAGCACATGCAGTCGTTGGTACGCACAACGATGAAGTGACAACACTTGACTCTGCTCACTTGCTGTGTCATGTAGTAGTTGCTCTCACTGTGCGAGCTCAAGACAAGCACTGATGATCGATTGAGACTTCTAGCACCCAAGTCGCTTGAATCGAGTGAGTGAGATGTATTGTTCCTTATCAGGTGTCAGATTGTTGTCGTGATTGAGCGACAATAGTATTGTTGTCGATTCACTCAAAATCTGCTCACAACATCAACTAAAGTCAAAACAAAGGCTGTTGGCATGACCAAATTGGCAAGTGGCTGCAGTCGATCTTTCGCACAACTACAGCAATGCAATGTACTTGTTCTTTCAGTTCACAGACACCACTCCAGACGGCCAACTCGCCACCACTTGTTTCGTGCAAACGCAGCGCCAAGTCGTCATTGCGCTCAATGATATTCAAAAGTGGTTGAGGTCGTCGACTCAACTACACACACACTAGCACACAAAACAAACACAACCTACGTACTACCATTGAAAGTGTAGTAAATAGATAGAGAACGATGATTGCTTTGCGCACGTCTTCGTGTGTGTATGTGCTCGAGCGCACATCGATACCTGTCGAGGTGTGTATGAGAGCAAGTGTGCGTGTCTGTCTGTGGCGACTACCAGTCTGTCTGTCATACTGTCACTCGAGCACTCGTTGCGTTGCTCGATCACGCACAAACTGCTCGATAGACGAACTGGCGCAACACAGCACACTTGCTTGCTCTGCACACGCTTGGTCTGTGCGTCCGCTCTCGCATTGCTGCTCATGCGCAGAACGACATGGCCGAGCTCAGCCGCACCGTCTCTTCCACGGCCGCCACTTTCTTGAGCGTCGTGTCGAGCAGCTCGGCCACTTTGGCGTACAGCATCGCCGTGTCTTGGTCTGCTGTGGGGTGGACCAGCTGCTGTTGCTGCTGGTAGTTGTGCTGCTGCTGGATGATAGCGCTGCTCATGCTGCTCACGCTGCTGTTGCTTGTGCTGTGCATCCGATGGAGCGACGCACCGCTCATTGTACTGTACACACTGCTGCTGCTGCTACTGCTCGTGCTGTCACTGCGCACGTAGCCGACTGGGAGCGACTGCGAACGACTCGTGATTCGACTCGCGCTGTGGCTCTGATTGTCGCTGCCGCCACTGCACTCACTCTTGACAAAGCAGAGCTTGCACGTGACCTTGGCGTGCTTGAGGAACCGCGTGATGGACGCGAACGACGACGCAGTGACCGACGTGCCGTTGATGCTCACGAGGACGTCGCCGACGCTCAGTGTCTCGACGCCCAAGACGCTGCTTCGAGACCCAAACTTCTTGATGCGCGCGCCCGTGTCGCTCGCCTTCACGACCGGCTCCATGACAAACCCGAGCTTGTCGCTTGGGTTCCACAGCACCGTGTTCCCAGATGTCGCTGCAGCGCTTGCGCTTTGACTGCGACCGCGCTCGCCATGGCGACTCCCAGACGACGAGCTCGAGAGCGAGCTCCGGTACGTCGAGTCCGAGCCAGACGACGCTTTGTTGCTGCTTCGAATG
This sequence comes from Pythium guiyangense, assembly GCA_003730235.1. Classification (NCBI taxonomy): domain Eukaryota; phylum Oomycota; class Peronosporomycetes; order Pythiales; family Pythiaceae; genus Pythium; species Pythium guiyangense. The sequence continues at coordinate 180,823 of QXDM01000064.1, read as the reverse complement.
TCCACACTCAGCTGCTGCAGCTGCGCCAAGAGCGCTTTGAGGTGCACCGAGATCTCGGTCGACTCGATCGGACCGATCGGCGATGCACTCGCGCTGCGGCTCAGACCGCCAACTGTCGCACTCGACCGCGTCTGTGCGTCCAAGAGCCGCGCGTACTCAGATGCCTGGCGCGACGCCATGAGCGAGCCGATTGAGCGCGCTTTCACAAACTCTGCTGCTGTTGACGTTGCTGTGCTGTGTGGCGGCGTCGGGATGTCTGCGTCCGTGTCGTTGTCCGTGTCGTTGCCAGCGTCGCTCGCAGTGCTGGCCATGCAGCTGAGGTTGTCGAACGAGACCGAGCGCGTCACAGCGGCTGCACTGCTGCTCTGGACTGCGCGCGCACCGGCTTTCCGGATGAGGTCGATCGTGAACTTGGGCAGGTTGTTGTCCATCGCGAGCTCGATCGGGTACCGTCCACTGCCGTCTTTCATGAACGCCGCTTCGGGATACGTCTGCAGCAGCGCGTTGATCGCGAGGCCAGTCATCTTGGACGCAATCGCGACGTGCAGCGGCGCCATGCCCGAGAGGTTCTCGAGCTGACACGCTTCGGGAAACGCCGCGAGCAGTGCCTTGATCGTCTCGAGCGCCACGCTCGGTTCGGTGCACGCCCAGTGCAGCGGCAGCATGCCAAAGTCGTCCTGCGCTTTTGCGAGCGCCGGGTCGAGCGCCACGAGCTCGAGCACGTCGTCCCACTCGCCTTGCTCTGCGAGTTCTAGTACGCGGCGGCGATGTGCGTCCATCTTCTTGTGTGTGTCGTGTTGTGTGTGGTCAATAGAGCTGCTGTTGTTGTTGTGTCCTTCTCCGCCAGTGTTTGTCGAGGAGGATGACTGGTAGACGCACTCGAGTGTGCGTGTGTGTGCGTGGCGCTGAGTACGAAAGTGAGCGAGTATTGTACGTGCTCTGTCGTGTGCGTGTGTGTTGACACGAGTGACCGATCGATCGATCGAGTGACCGAGAGCGCGCACGCTTGCTTGAGAGTGTCTATGCCACTGCGACTGGCTTGTCGACTGCTGTTGTCGTCGTTGTTGGTGTTATTGGTGTCGTCGTTGCTGCTGGTGTCTGTGTCTGTGTTGTGCTGCTGCTCGGCGCGTGTTGCTGCTGCTGTGCAAGAGCGCGTCTGTTCGAGCTGCTGGTAGTCGGACGAAAGCGCGTGCTGCTGCTCGAGCTGGCGCGAACGTCGGCGAATGCAAAAGTGCTTGCTCTTCTTCTTGCTTGCTGTCGTTGTTGTGCTTGTCGTGTCCAGGATGCTGTTGCGACTGCAAGAGGATGCGTGAAGCAAGCAAGCGAGCGAGCAAGAGAGATGGATGTGAAAAAGTGGATGACGCTGCTGCTGTTGATGGCCGCGACATACAACGAGCAAGTCTTTTTCGCGCTCGCGTTTCTTGGAAATCGCGGCCATACAAACACCAAGACAAAAAGACAACCAGCGCAGACTTGGTGCTTTTGCTTGGAGCAAGTCGAGCCACCTCACGACGACTACCAGACTACCAACGACGACGACGACGACGACGACGACGCTTTGGATGAACAGCAGTAGCAGCAGTCGATCGCTGTGTGTGTAGTATGCGTCGCTCAAGCGTGTTTGCGTTCATGGCATGCTCGAGCACGAGCTGCTCTCACTTGCTCGCCAGTCATTCATCCAAGCAGCAACAACAGCGAGATTCATCCTGCTCTCCGACGATGAACACGAATGAAAATCGTGAGCTGACCACACACACAACACACACAAGCAACAACACAGCTCACCACACATGGACGACGACGACTACTGCGTGCGACGCAAACGCGACCAATCTCGAGCGAGCACGTTGACGCCCCAATGCACACACACGAGCACAACAAGCACGAAATTTTGCTCGCCTGCTTGCTGGCACGCAGCATGATCACGCGGCATCTCGTTGCAAACCGTCGCAACCAAGCAACGCCAAAGCCAAAGCACGAAAGCCACCAACGCGAGCGCAACAGACAGACACATGACCGACCTACTTCTTGAGGCTTGCGACTGGCAATGTGTGCATCGTGAGCAGTCGTGCATGCAAAAGCAAGCAAGCAAGCAGCGAGATCAAGGACAAAGGTCGAGACGTCGAGATGGCTGCTGCGTTGGCAGCTTGAGTAGTCGCGCGACCTGCTCATTTGTTGGCTTGGTTGGACCTGTCCACGCCAGCGACGCTTTGATGCGAGTGACGCCAATGTCGCTGCTGCTCGAGGTGTCTCTTTGCTACAGCACTTTGCTTTGTTGTGCTTTACTTGGTTGCATCACGACAGCAGTGCTCACGTTTGCGCGCGCGTCACACAGCACGTTGTGGCTTCATCGTCATCGAGCACTTTGCTCATGCTCGAGTGTCGTTACGACTGCGCTGCTGTGAATAAGCGCTCGCTCGCTTATGTGCACTCTTGATCACTCGATCAGTCGATCAGTCGTTGAGATCCACGACTGCTGGTTGAGCGACGCATCGAGTGAAGCATCAGTACAGCTCAAGCAGCACAAGAGTGCATTCGACTCGAGGAAGTTGCCTTGAGCAAGTTGCCTTGAGCAAGTTGCATTGGTGTGATGGTTGTTCGAGCTGTTGTGATTCTGTGGTGATTCTGCTTGATGCAACAATTTGAATGATCGAGTCAGTCAGAGTGTTGGCCAGCTGGAAATCAGAAGAATGTATCTGGACGTTTTTTCGAAACCATTTTGACACACGTAATTACACCTGAATATACAAGACTAACTGTCACCGATTGTGCCCGAACAACACTCACTCGACATCACTCCAAGGCTCCAAGCATAAAGACGAATGCGGAATGCCCACGAAAGGACACCCAAACTCGAGCTGATCTTGAACTGGACGACGACATTGTGTTCCTATGCAATGACACCGACGAAAGCAAGCAGACTTCTCGTCCACGACCATGGACGCTGCTACTAGTAGTCTTTCATTTCTCGAGTTGCTCTTGTCATTCTAGTATGGTCCTCAAGGTGTCGAGCCGTGAGGTGATCTTCATCAGGGCTCACATCGAGCTGCCACGAGCGCGCATGTCAGCGACGTACTCCTCTTGCGACATCGTGCGACTGCGGCTCTTACGCCGCGCAGCCATGTGCTCAAAGTGCTCCTGCGACGACAGTCGGCGCACACGCTCTTTCTCCATCTCCTGTGTGGCGCAGCAGCAGCATGCGCGAGTGGTGGCAGTCGTATGCACCGGCAATCGTTCGCACGTACAGCCAAGAGATGTTGTGGAGGCAGGCGCGCAAGCAAGCACATGCGCAGAGAGCACATGACAGTATGTGTGTGAGATGCCACACAAGGCGCTCAGGACGCGCAGATACAACACATTGCGCACACTTGCCACGCAGTCACAGACAACCAAGCGAGACGTACGTGCACAGCGAGCACTTGCTGCTTCCGTCGCTCTTGCTCGTCGAGCGCAGCGGCTTCTTCGAGCTCGGCGATACGGCGCAGACGCTCCTGCTCCGCAGCCTCGACCGCCTCGCTCTTGCTGCGCTCGCGCAAGAGCTGCTCCTGGACCTTGGCGACATCGTACTCGCGCACGCGGCGCTCTTGCTCTTCATCTTGCGCCGTCTTGGAGAGCTCGACGTTGATCTGCCGCACGATCGCTACTTCGTCCTACGTCGCGCGTGAGGAGTACGTAGGCAGTGGTGGTGGTGGTGGTGGTCGAGGCGACGGGAGGCGACAAACAACACACACGAGTGAGCAAGCAAGAGATCAAGAGAGCAAGAGAGCATACGAGTGAGCGAATGAGCGACACGCAACACATGACAGACAGACAGACAGACAGACAAGCTTGCGATCTCTGATCTCTGGACTGCATGGACATTCAGTCGCAGTCACAGACACCTGCAGCTCACACGCCAGTGAACCAATGTGTCTCTGTCGCGTGTTGTGCTACATACCTCGCGGTCCTTTTCTTCCTCCATGCGGCGCTGCTGCTCGGCGTCTGCGAGGCCTTTGGCTCTGTCACGAAGGGAGAACAGAAGAGTGAGTGTGTAAGCCAGTGAAGCCACGCGTGGACGATCAGACCACCCCGGTCAGTCATCGTCACTACCACTCGCAGCAACACTATTACGATTACTACACACCACTGACCGCAGCGCAAGAGAGCAAGTCGCAACGTACTTTTGCTGGTTCGCCTCACGCTCGCGCTCGCGCTTCACGACATCGTGGTCGGTCTCTTCAGCAGGCGCCTCGCCACCGTCGTCCTTGCGAAAGAGAAAGAGACTCGCGCTCTCGCGGCGACCAGTGTACTCTCCTACAGCTGCTGTCGCGTCGAGCTGCTGCAGCCCACCGCTGCCACTGCCGTTGCTCTCGCTGGTACTGCGGGTGTCGCTCTGCAGCTCCATCGTCTGCTGTCGTGTGCACGGTCGTGTTGTTTTCTCGCTCTCTCGCACTCTGGTGCTTAGCCGACTAGCTCGCTCGCTCCTCGCGTTGCGCGCGTGTATGAGAGCGACAGCTGAGCGTGCCTTTGACGAAGCGCAGACTGCGACCGCAAAGCACGCGCATGCGCGACGAGAAGCAGCGAGCAGAAGAAGAAGAGCTCGCTCGCTTGACTGTGAATTTGTATGCGTGTGCGTTTCACAAGCGTGAAGCGACGCGCGTAGTGCCGTCTATATCTCACACGCGACCGTGTAGCCATGTGTCGCTTATAGCTGATGAGGTTACTGTGCCTGTCACCTGAACCCATTTGTCGTCGACATACAGCATATGGGCAAGGCAGCTCCGTCGACGAGCGCGCTGCTTGTCGTTTAGCGCGTGCTAGTTTGAGCGCTATGTGTTGCAGCGGCTCTTGCATGTGCGCCGTAGCTCCGTTTGATTGTGATGCGTGTTTGGTGGTGCTCGCGCTACTGGCTGTCGTGATGGGTGGTGGTGAGACTGGTACGGCTCTCGGTATTGTCACTGCTATCGCGGAGTCCGAAACATAGGACTGCAAAAAGTGTGCTGTCTACGCTTGAGCGCGTTTGTCTACAGCCTAACTTCGAACGAGTCGGTGCGTTTACATGTATGGAAACCGCGGAGCATCGAAAGCGCGATCACCTGGGCTTGTCGTTCTTTTGTCGCTCACTCTATAGGAAAGACTTCGAGAGTCGCACTCTCGATGTCACTCGACATCACATCAATCTCTACGTACATATAGTCATTCAGCCGCATAGTGGCTTCTTTCGTCAGCCAAAAGCGTGAGTCGCAAGCTTGATCAATGGCGAAGTGGTCGTTTTTCTCGTCCTCGTGGCCCACCACAAGCTTGGCGCGATTCGCTGGACAGCTCCCTTGCTCAAACTTGACACTGCAACGAATCGCGTAGGTTCTCTCGTCGAGAAAGTCGACTGTGCTGCGCGCGTCGAGCGCAAATCTGGAGCTGTTTGGATCGATCTCGTTGCGCTTCCACTCCAGTCGCACCTCGCGCTTGATCATCCATGTCTTGGTGTACTCCAAGAGCAGCGGTTTGTACTTCTCTGCTGCGTCGTCGGCTAGTTTGAGCTTTATCTCGGTGTCGCGAAGCTGCGACTGCAGAGCGACGAGCTTGTCGTTCTGATCTCGGATAGTCGCCTCGGCGATCTTCAGTGGCGTCAACGCGATCTCGCTCAGCTCGATGTGCTCCGTTCGAGTCCATACGACTGAGCACACTGAAGTGAGAACGCGAACGTGAGGGTGCACGACTGGCTGTATGCTCGGTTGGTCAGAATGAGATCGCGGCGACACCCACTTGTCGAGTCCACACTCTGGTCTTCCAGGCAAGTCTGAAAGATCTGCTCGTTGGTAAGCGGTAGAGACATACAAAACAATGGCGACCTGGGTGAGTGAAGTCAGCACAGAGAGATCGAGTACAATTGGCATGTGCAAGTGAGACTTACCGAGAGGTAATGAGAGATTGACGCGTTGGCACCGCAAACAAGCTGCCCAAAATCCTTGACGCCCAGCTTGTTCGAGCGCCTACAGACAGACACCAGCAAAGAGCAAAGAGCAAAGAGCAAAGAGCAAATGCCACCAACGTGGAGAAGTTACGACTTGAGACCGCGTGCACACAACCAGATACAACTGACAGACACTGCACACGCGTGTATCAAATACGCAGACGCACCACTGGCGCTTGCTTGTCTTGTCCTCGAGCCAGAACTGGATGCGCGTGTCGTTTGACAAGATCTCGTACCGAAACGAGCGGTCAGGCATCGAGGCAAACGACGTAGTGCCCTCAAACTGCGTCTTCATGTCTAGTTGTCTCGTGTGGCGTGCTGAGGGAGTGTGCGGTCTGGTCACATGCGTCTTGCGGATCCAAACTGAAAATGCATCGAGTCTAGGGACGGCACAATTGTTCTGGAGTATGCGTGCGCTGTTGCTGACAATGTGGTGGTTGTCGAGCATGCACGGGTGATGTTGCTTTGCGGCTGATGTAGTTGAGCGAGCACATGCAGTCGTTGGTACGCACAACGATGAAGTGACAACACTTGACTCTGCTCACTTGCTGTGTCATGTAGTAGTTGCTCTCACTGTGCGAGCTCAAGACAAGCACTGATGATCGATTGAGACTTCTAGCACCCAAGTCGCTTGAATCGAGTGAGTGAGATGTATTGTTCCTTATCAGGTGTCAGATTGTTGTCGTGATTGAGCGACAATAGTATTGTTGTCGATTCACTCAAAATCTGCTCACAACATCAACTAAAGTCAAAACAAAGGCTGTTGGCATGACCAAATTGGCAAGTGGCTGCAGTCGATCTTTCGCACAACTACAGCAATGCAATGTACTTGTTCTTTCAGTTCACAGACACCACTCCAGACGGCCAACTCGCCACCACTTGTTTCGTGCAAACGCAGCGCCAAGTCGTCATTGCGCTCAATGATATTCAAAAGTGGTTGAGGTCGTCGACTCAACTACACACACACTAGCACACAAAACAAACACAACCTACGTACTACCATTGAAAGTGTAGTAAATAGATAGAGAACGATGATTGCTTTGCGCACGTCTTCGTGTGTGTATGTGCTCGAGCGCACATCGATACCTGTCGAGGTGTGTATGAGAGCAAGTGTGCGTGTCTGTCTGTGGCGACTACCAGTCTGTCTGTCATACTGTCACTCGAGCACTCGTTGCGTTGCTCGATCACGCACAAACTGCTCGATAGACGAACTGGCGCAACACAGCACACTTGCTTGCTCTGCACACGCTTGGTCTGTGCGTCCGCTCTCGCATTGCTGCTCATGCGCAGAACGACATGGCCGAGCTCAGCCGCACCGTCTCTTCCACGGCCGCCACTTTCTTGAGCGTCGTGTCGAGCAGCTCGGCCACTTTGGCGTACAGCATCGCCGTGTCTTGGTCTGCTGTGGGGTGGACCAGCTGCTGTTGCTGCTGGTAGTTGTGCTGCTGCTGGATGATAGCGCTGCTCATGCTGCTCACGCTGCTGTTGCTTGTGCTGTGCATCCGATGGAGCGACGCACCGCTCATTGTACTGTACACACTGCTGCTGCTGCTACTGCTCGTGCTGTCACTGCGCACGTAGCCGACTGGGAGCGACTGCGAACGACTCGTGATTCGACTCGCGCTGTGGCTCTGATTGTCGCTGCCGCCACTGCACTCACTCTTGACAAAGCAGAGCTTGCACGTGACCTTGGCGTGCTTGAGGAACCGCGTGATGGACGCGAACGACGACGCAGTGACCGACGTGCCGTTGATGCTCACGAGGACAAAAAGCAGGAACTGTTGTCGTCTGAGAGACGAGACCGAAGCATTGCGCTTGACCATCTCGACCACGTCTCGCAACAGCTTCGTCAGCTCCGAGTCTGCCGCGACCACTGACACGCACCACTCTCGGTTCAAGCAATACATCAAGATACAGTAGCGGGCATGATCCAGAGCTGGTGAGTTGATTACTGCAAGTAACCTCTCTCGAGTCCTGATGATGAGACGAGCAGGATCAGCGCCTCGAGTTGCCGGCGCCATGGCTACAAGCGTCAGAGCATACCCAGCACCATCACCACGAAGTTCGTGGTGATCGCGGCACGAACATCAGAAGAGTGAATGGAGGCGCGCAGTCAGTGATGACAACGAGGATCGACGGCGCTATCAGAGTCAGGACCAGAGCCGTCCGTTCCACACGCGCTTGGTCGAACTCCTCACGTCACTCAAAGAAGAGACGAGTGCGCCCAATGATTTGGTGCGTGACACGAGGCGCGGCCATCGACCAGCAACTGCTCGAGCAGGCGACCGCACGAGGTCTCGAAAAGAACACCACCTCGTTCCTCTCGATATCCCGTTGCAAGGCAGCTCATAACAGCACTGAGGACGTGGCGCAAGAGTGAGAGCAAGCGAGTGATGCGGAACCAAACGACAAGAACAACATCAAGTGAAGTACATACATGATCATGAGTGAAGATCTCCAAACACATGCAAGCGACACGACATCAGCTCGAGACGAACGCACACGTCCTCAGATCGTGAGCGCATTCGAGCTCGCGTTCTCAAAGCGCAGGTTCATCTGCTTCTTCTTGAGGAACTCGACGACGCTCAAGAGCTGCGGGTCGCGCACGTCAGCTGTACCGGTGCGCTCGAGGTACCGGATCACGTCGCGAAATGCCTTGAGCTGCTCTTTCGCAGTGAGCGACTGGACACCAGCGACACCACCGGCTGTGCCGTCGCTATTCGCAGTGAGCACACCACCTGTGAGGTCAGGGACGCCGCTGTTGCTGTTGTGCGGGTCCAGCGGCGCAGCGACTGCGTCCGGGATGCGGAACTCGTCGTCGTTTGTGAGCGGGTCGTCGATCATGTCTTCGTTCATGCGCTTGTGGATGTCGTTCTCCCAGCGCGAGTTCACGAGCACCTTGGTGTTCACGACGCCGCTGAGCTGCAGGCAGTAGAGCAAGCCCCAGAGCTCTTCTTCGACGTTCTTGTCGTCGCTCGCGCTCGCGCCTGTTGCCGCTCCAGCGTCGATCGACGACGCGTCAAACGGGAACGGCGCTGTCACACCAAGCGGCTTCCACGCACTGATGATCACGTCTTTGGACGTCTGGTGCCACGCTTCAGTGACCCAGCGCATGGCTTGGAGCTGCGTGATGTAGTAGATGTTCGAGAGCCCGTCCTCCAAGTGGTCGATCGCGAGCGTGAGGTGCTTGAGGCGGTATTTGCCTTTGAACGCCGTGAGGATGCCGCCGCGCATGGGCTGGACCTTCATGCCCAAGTGCGGCGCAAACATGATTACGCGCACGTTCGAGAGCGTGACGCAGCCGAGCACGTGCGACGGCGCGTTGTCCATGAGCAGCACGACGTTCCGGTGCGCGCTCGCCATGCGCGCGTTGAAGTCGCGGAGCCACTGCTGGAAGATGAACACCGTCATGCGCGCTTTGCTGCTGCAGACGTAGTGGTACCCGAGCTGCGCGAGCGACGCGTTCTTGATCGACTTGGGCGGCACGAGACTCCCGATGATGTACGGCTCCATGAGGTCGCTCGCATCAGCGTTCGCAGCGAGCAGAACGGTGATCCGCGCTTCGTCTGCGAGCAGCGCCTGGGCCTCTTCGCCCTGCACGAGCTTGTTTGGCGGCGCGCGGTAGAACAGACCGGTCTCGTCGACAGTGTAGATATCGCTCGGTGCGTAGTCTCGGAGGGTGTCCTGGATCTGGTCGAGCGGCAAGTCCATAGATATGGGCGGGAGCATGTAGCTCGCGTCGACTGGGAGCACCGAGTTGTTGAAGTTCATGCCCGCGGCGTCCATAAGGCCGCTGTGGCCACTGCCGTCAGCACTCATGCTCCCAAGACCAGCAGCTGTGCTCGCGCCGAGGAGGAGCTTCTCGGTCTGCGCCATGGCGTTCGCGCGCTTGATCAGTCCATGACGCGCTTTGAACGACGCGAGCCAGCCGTTCGAGAAGTTGAGCTTGCCTTCGATGCCCATTTGCTTGGCGAGCTCGCGGCCCTTGGTCTTGATCATGTCGCCCGTGATGTTGCCCTTGTTCTGGCGCTCCATCACCCAGTTCGCGAGCACTTGGTCAAAGTGCGCGTGGCGCGTCGGACGAATCGTCTTGCGGTCAGCGCCGAGGACGCCGCCGACGCTGTCTTTGAACAAGTGCTCGTGCTTGAGGATGTTCGACATCGTCGGCTGTGTCGGCGCTTTCACAAGCCCAAACTCGAGCTTTGCCCAGCGACAGAGGTCCTTCTGCGTGATCTTGGGCGTCGCACGGTTCTTCTCGCAGATCCGGCGCTTCTGCTCGACCGTGAGGTTCCCAGACCCGACTGGCGCGCGCCGACGCTTGGGTCCGTTCACGCTCGTGTTTCCTGGCTTGATGAGGCTCGTTGCCGCCGCGGCTGCGTTTCCGACGTGGAGCTGCTGGATCGCAGCGTTCATGTTCATCGTGGTCATCGCGTTCATCGCGGAGAGGTTCGACATCGACGCGAGGTGCTGCTGCAGGAGCCCTTGCGCCGCGGCCGCTGCCGCTGCGACTGCCGCCGCTTCCGAGCTGCCAGTGCTGTTGCTGCCTTGCGCTTGCGGCGCGTCATGCGCGTCGCTGCCGACTCCGACGGCAGCGACGACGAGCTCATGCGCATGAGCATCAGGACTCGGACTCGGAGGACTCGGAGGTTTCTGCATCACGTTCCTGTTGTTTCGACCAGTTGATACTGACCACCTGCAAGGGCTGATAAGCCGCAATCGAGCATACCCCGTCTAAATCGATTCGAGCTGTGATTGGTCAAAAATAAGAAAAAAAATCATTTTCGCCGGAAAATAACGTATGACAAGGAATCCTCCTTTTTCTCACTATAGAGCTTCGTTTCGCGCATCGTTACATTTTCGATTTATGTAACGTTTGTATACAAAAAAGAAGACCAGGTGTCGTAACTTTATTTTGTCACTAGAGGAAATAACAACAAGTGACCCACCCACATACAAAATCTGTGTCGAGTCGTGACTCACGCTCGGTTATTTCACTATTAGACGCTCGAAAGGGATTCACCTGACTCACCCACATACAAAAACAAGCTTCATTCTGGCCCACGACTCCCATCTCCTCATTCTCTCTCACACACACACAAAAAAGCAAAAAGCACACAACAAACAACAAATCAACAAATCAACAGACACATGACGCTCTCGGACGAGGAGATCGCGGTTGCACCGCAGCTCGCAGCCAAGCACTTGATCCTCGACCTCGGGTACTCGCCGCGCGACGCAAGCTCTGTGTTCAGATGCAAGTGCGAGTGCGAATGCACGTGCGGGCGCAAACACGCACCGCCGCCAGGCACGTCCAGGTCCACGCCCACTCGCTTGTTTGGGAAGAAGAAAGCAGACTTGTCTGTCTCCTCAACATCGATCGCCTGCTCAACCGACACCAGCATCACCACCGCCAGCTACTCCTGCAACACCGTCAGCACTACCAACTACTCCTGCATCGCCTCCGACAAGAGCAATCACGCCAAGGACGCCACAGTCTCCGCGTCACGACCGCCTCTGGGACAGAGCAACTGAGCTCGTAGTCGATCACGCGTGCTGCGCGACAGACATTGCTACCAGCCTCGGCATTAGCGAAAGCTCTCTCTCTCGTCGCTGCCAGCGCTTGCGAAAGAAGCGCGGCGAGCAGAAGCAGCGCATGCCCCACGCGAGCGCCACAAGCGCACACAAGTCTCAAGAGCTGCAAGCAGTCGAAGCTGTCTCGCGCTGCGTTGTGCGCACCAGCACGTGCAGGTACCGATGGCTCGACAGCCCGGAGACGTCGGAGGCGTGCGCACGACGTCTCTACAACGATCTGGGCGAGGCGAGACAATCGCTCTACTGCGCTGTCTTCCTGTGGACCGATCCACGCGCAACACACGCGGTCACAAGGTCCCTGAAGCGAGCGCGCAAGAGCAAAAAGAAGATCGAAGCCCGTATCGTCCTGGACGAGAGCGCGCGCAATGGCGGTGCCGCGGCCGACCGAGCAATTCTTGCCCTCGTGGCGGCTGGTGCTCGAGTCTACATGATGGGCGGAAGAGTTGAAGGTTCGTTGATGCATGTCAAACTAAGTGTCATCGATGACGTCGTGTACCTCGGCAGTATGAACTACAGCAAGAGAGGGAGCAGCGACAACATCGAGGTGATGATCGAAGATCGTAGATCATCAAGCGCGCGCGAAGTCCGCGAGCGCATTAAGGGCTGGATAGAGCGCGAGGAGACCATCGAGCTTATGTCATTGGACATCGCCACCATTGGGAAGCGCGTCCAAGTGCGTCGGTCGTGTCTCAAAGAGCGCAAGCGCAAACACCTACTGAAGTCGCTTCTTGTGTTCGAGCATGCCAGGAAGCGCCCGCGACGGTCGTCTTAAGTACATTTAGACTTGCCTTTGTTTTGTCACTATCCAATACCAACAGCGCGTCGCGATTTGAATCTGCCAGTGTCTAGCCACGCAAGGTGTGCACAACAATCAATACAAATTTCAAGTACAAAAGTGCGAGCCAGTGCGCAAGATCCGAACCACAGGCGTCCAAGTGCGCGCGCTTTTCAACACACACACACACACACACACAGATACACAACAGCAACAACAACAAGCAAGGACAAGCACCAATGCCAAAGCCCGAGACGATCGCGCGACAGCAGTCGAAGGAGCGCATCCTGCGTATCGCGCAGAAAGGAGGCGACTGGAAGGTCGTCGCCGATGCGCTCGATGTCAACTACAAGACCGCGTGGCTTTGGGTCAGCCAGGACCGCAAGACCGACTTGCTCGAGACGCCGCCGGCACCCAAGCTCTCGTGGGGCGGCAAGCGCGCCGAGAAGATCAAGGGTGAGCACCTCGACTACCTTGAGCGCCTCATCGCCGACAACTGCTTGCTCACACTGCGCGAGATGGCCGAGGCGCTCCACAAAGAGTTTGGGCTCAAGGTCGTGCAGCAAACCGTCCAGAAGCGTCTCCACTGCATGATGTACTCGCTCCGCAAGAGCAGCAGCAGCAGCTCTAGGAGCGATACGACTACCGCTGCTGCTGTAGCTCCTGGTCACGAACCACTCAGCTCACTTGTGCTGCAGCAACACACGCGTCACGAGTACGCAGTCGCGCTACAGGCACTCGAAGCCGCCGGGAAGCGCGTGTTCTACATCGACGAGACGAGCTACAACATGTGGTGCGCCAAGCGCATGGAGCGCTGCCGCAACGTCCACGTCCTCGCGTGCTTGTCCGACCGCGGCATCGCGCTCTGGGAGCACATGAGCGGTGCGCTCAAGCACGACGACGCGATCGGCTTTGTGCGCCGCGCGCTCGATGCGATCGAGCACAAGAAGCTTGCGTCGTCGCTCGCAGATGTCGTGCTTGTGATCGACCGGTCCGTGACGTTTGCGAGCGTGAACGAACTGAGCAGTACTGCCAAGTACAGCGGAGTGACGCTGCTGCAGCTGCCAGAGCAGAGCGTGACGCTCAACCCGTGCGAGCGCATCTTTGAGACGTTCCGAGCGACTGCGAAGGAGTACTTGACGAACATGATCAACCACATCCGTGCGACGCCAGAGGGCAAGAGCGTGATTGAGCACCGCTCGATGTACCTCATGACAGCAGCAGAGCAGTACTTCCCGATGGCCGCGACGCCCGATGCGTGCGCTGCGAGCATTGACGAGACACGCGAGCGCGTGCGAGATCTGCTCTCGACTGCCGTGGCTTCAGCAGCAGCAGACGCGGTTGCAGCAGCGGCAGCCGCAGCCACAGCAGCAGCAGCTGTGAGCGACACGAAAGTAGAGAGCGAAGGCTCGCGACAGGTCGTGTGAGCTGCGTGCGATGAACTCCAGTGCGTCTGTCAGTCTGTCTGGTGTCGTAACGTCGTGATCTTGTCGTCTGCGCCTCTCGTTCTCCTCGCATCGGATCAATTGGTCGTGGCGAAGAGTCCATGAGCTCTGTCAGTCAGCTCGCCCAACACACTCGGTCCTCAGACGCATTGTTCACAACACACAGACTTGTGAGTCTTCTGTGATCACCTCGCCTATGCCTATGCCTACCACCTACCTATTCGTTCCACTTTGACTACTACTGCGTACTACTACTACTCGAACGACAACTCTAACGAAGACAGCGAGCGTCTCTGTCACGACGGTCGGTACGAGTTGTGCGTGATCGAGATGCGGCGCGAGGCGGAGCTCACGGGCGGCGACGCGTCGCACTCCTCTTCTTGAATCGCAGTCAAGCTCCGGACGACTGTCGTGACCTTTGTGTACCGCGACGGGATCGTCATGAAGTACTTGGTCATGGCCTGGCAGAAGCGCCGGCGGTAGTGCTTTGGGTTCACGACCGTGATCTCGCCCTCCTCTTGGATCAAGCGCTTGCCAGCATGCTCGACCATCTTCATGAAGTCGTACTTGTGGATGTAGTCGATGATCGACGCCACGACCTCCTGCCGCTTCACGTCGTACCCAATGAGCATCGAGTAGTCGGTCACTTGCACCGACGCGAGGAAGCCCGTGTCGTTCACGATCGCAGACAGCAGCAGCGACAGCGCCGACTCTTGCAGCGGCAGCGGGATACCGCCGGCCATTTCGACAAAGTTGCGGTCCCAGAGCACGCTGCCACTGCCCGGTTTGCTGCTGCTCACGTCTTTGTAGCGCCCCTCCATCTTGCCCTTGAGGTCGAACGAAAAGTCCACGTCGCGGCCGTACATGAGGTTCTCCATCACGATGATACACATCTTCTGGTCCGCTTCGCCCTGCGTCGCGCTCTGTTTGCGTCAGAACCAGACACGATAGGAAGAAGGCGTCAGTATGTTAGCCGCTCAGTTAGACCAGCCAGTCACACACATGAGACGCACCGTGATCGAGACCTTGTAGATCCCGAGGACTTTGCTCAGCATCGACGACAAGTTGTTCTCGAACGTCTTGGCCATGTAGCAAAAGTACTCGTTCGCCATGCTCAGGAACATCTGCACCTCGATCTCTGGGATCGCCTTCGCGATGAAGCGCTGGTCGCGCGTCTTGAGGAACCCAGCGCCCGACTTCCCGCCTGCAGCGTTCCACTGCTCGCAGTGGCACAGCGACTCGACGTAGTTCCGGTCGCCGCCGTAGTACAGACGCCGCAGCGCGTGGAACTGCATCGCGTAGTACGACTTGCAGCTAAAGCGCGTCGCGGACTGGAACTGACTCTCGTCCACAAACACGTGGTCGACGTTGTTGCGCGACGCGGACCGGAGCATGCGCACCATCGCAGCTTGCGACGCGAGGTTCGTCTTCATCTCCAAGTCCACGGCGTTGATCGGTGTTGTGAGCGCGATCTGCTCCTTCCGGATGTACTTGTTCACGCGCTTCGTGTAGAGGTTCGAGCAAAGCGAGTACGCGACGACAGACGTCGGCTGCGACGCGTTCACAAGCACGATCGTGTCTTTCACACACGTCGGGAGGCTCGGGTGCCATGCCAAGAGCTTCTTCGGGATCGTCAAGTACCCAAGACCGTCTGTCTTCTTGAGCTGCTGCGCGCGTCGGAACGCGTCGAGCTGCATCTTGGACGAGAGCGAGCCGACTGTCATTGCTGCGTTGAAGCCACCGACGGTCGTCGGCGCAAACGACCCGCTGTCAGACGAGTCGATTGCAGGGAACGACTGGCTCGCAAAGTCGTCCTTGTCGTCCGTACTCCACGTGTCCGAGAGCTCCGTCATGCGCTGCTGCTTGCTCAGCATCGTCGAGACTTCATTCGTCACGAGGTTGAACCCGAGCGGCGCTGGGAGCTCGCCTGGCGCACTGCTTCGAGCAAACTTGAGCAGGCTCTCGAGGTTCCCTGCGACGTCACTCACAGTGTCTTCGAACGGCGTCAGCACCGAGTCGGTCGAGAAGTTGATGAAGCTTCCGTCCGTGGCGCCAGCCTGTGTGAGCTGCTCAAACCACGCGAGCGGCAGCGCGCTCTTTGGGCTGTTCACTTGCTGCTTCACGCTCGGCTTGACTGTTGTCTGCATCGCCTGCGTGATCCGGAGGCTCCAGCCCGCTGCGTGTGTGTAGATCTGCTTAAAGTGCGCGTTCTTGGCAAAGACGTCCTGCGGCGGGTCTGCCTCGAGCTTGGACGCAAAGCACGAGTGCCACTGGTCCACTTCGTTCCGCAAGATCTTGAGACTGTGCTTCGCCAGGAATGGCGTGACAAAGTCGCTCATGGACTCGGCGATCTTCGACGTCGTGACATTGTACACTTCACGCGCGAGCTCGCAGAGCTCCGTGATCGACTCCATCTGCTGCCGATGGTCAATGTGGTCCTGCCACAGCGCTGGCTGCACCGCGACGTGGAGCACAGGCTCGATGGGTTCACACTGGACACTTACGATGCGTCCACGCCGACAAAAGTAGTGCACGAGCGTCGGGTCGCGCGAGTCGCGCACAGTGCGCAAGTGCGGGAAGCGCGTCGTGTCGATCGCCATGGCTTTGCCATAGAACATGTCTTCGAGGAACTTGCCGAACGAGTAGTTCCACACGTCGGCTGGGACAGTCGTGTAGTGCGTCGAGAGCGCTGGACTCGCGCGATCCAAGCTCCGCGACCACATCAGCACTTGGTTCGACTGCACGAGTCGGCGCACAGCGACGCGGTAGTTGATGTCGCGCAAGAGCTTGGCGGCAGGCGTGAGGCGGTCGCTCTGGTCTTTCACGTCGCTCAGGTCTTTGACTCGGAGCGTGACGCGGCCCGTGTCGTGCGAGAACGACAGTTTGGACGTCGTGAACGCGCGCTTGAACTCGCGGTCGCTCTCCGAGAAGCAGTACTTCTCAAGGAACTGCCCGAGCGAGCAGTCGTTCGCACTGTAGAAGTCGATGCACATCATGTCGGCTTTCGACGCGATCTTCCCGCCGAGCGTGCTCCAGCACGTCGAGAAGAGGATGCGGTCGCGCAGACCGTCCGATGACTTGGACCCGCACGTGCACAGCTCCGCGCGCGACGCTTTCCGGAGCTGGACTATCGACGTGCGGTGGTGACTCGCGTCCATCGCGTCGTCGCTCGTCTCGTACGCGCCGCGGAGCGAGCTGATGTTGTTGTACCGCGTGTGGTCTTTGCACCACTTGCACATCGACTGCGTCTCTTTCAGCGCCGCGCGCATCGAGAGCGAGTTCGACTTGAGCGAGATGTACAGCGACGTCGAGCACTTGGCAAACCACTCCTCTGCGAGCGACCGATGCGGTTGCGCCGGTGGCGGCAGCAGTCCGTACTCGATCAGCAGCGCGCGCTGGAGCCGCATGTTGTACGCCGCGCGCACAGTGCTGCTCAAGATCGCCGTGACTTCGTCAAACTCCTCCTGTGAGCCGCCGCGAAGACAGAGCGTGCAGCCTTTCGACGTCAAACCGCCTTCAAACACAATGTTCTGGCGTTGCTGCCGCTTCTTCCGTCCTTGGACACGATGTTGCGGCGCGTCCGTGGGCGTGACGTCGTAGCCCCCACTTGCGCGCTTCGTGAGCGCAAATGTCTTGGCGCTCTTCGGCTCTTGGTCGCTCACCATGACGTAGAACCGCTTGCACGTCCCGATCACGCCTTCGTCCGAGATCTTGTCGACGTGGTCGTACGACGCAAGGAGCGACGCACCAGTGCACCGCGCAATGCGTTGCAAGTCGACGAGCCGCGCATTCTTCACGACTGCGACGTTCTCTTTCGCCAAGAGCTCTTCTGCGACGCGGTGGACGTGGCCCGAGAACATGACAATGTCGGGCTGGAGCGTCATGATCTTCTCCGTCACGATGTGCATGTACTCGACCTCTTGGCCCGCGACGCTCTCGAGCGACGCGATCGCCTCTTTGTTCCGCTGAAAGTCGAGCTCGGATGCAATGAGCAAGATGCGCGGGTTCACGATGTTGCTTCGCATCGTCTTGCGCGCGAGGCTCTTGTGCACGAGCACGCCGTCGATGTAGAAGCTGTCTTGCACGTTCCCGCCTTCGAGGCACTTGATCTTGACGTACTCCATCACATCGAGCGCGTCGCCCGCGTCTGGTTCGCACGACACGCTCAGCGCCGCGCGATGCGCAAACATGTTGATGATCTGCATCCACCGGTGCTGGTCCCACATCTTGAGCCGCGAGAGCACGTGCGAGCGCTCAAAGAGGTGGAAGATGCGCTCTTCGATGCGCTCGCGCGCGTGGTCGGCCATGGTCTGGAGCGCCTCCTCTTTCCGCATCGCCCACGTTGCGTCTTCAGAGTCATCACGCGCATCCTCTGAGAGCCCGACGAGACCGAGCAAGCCGCTCTCGCGCGCACTCAGCCGGTCGCTTTCCAAGTAACTCGCGACGCTCCCGCTCTTTGGACGCTCGACGTCGTGGCTACTCCGCGGTCCTGTGAACGGATCGATGCGCACAGCGCCGCCAAAGCGCGACTCGTCGAACGTACTCACAGCCGCCTGTGCTGCTGCTGCCGCTTTCTGCCGCATCGAGAGTCCGCGCGGACCAACGAGCGTCCCCGCGCGCTGAGCCTCTGCGTTCGACTTGTCGATGAGCTTCTTGAACTCGGTCTCGCTCCAGCGATGGTTGCTCGGGTTCCCAATGTCCGAGTGCGAGTTCGAGCGCTTGAGCTTCGTGAACGACCGCAAGACACTGTCGCGCCGCTGCTGCTCGTGCTTTGCGCGCTTCTTTGCGTACAAGATCAGCGGCTCGCTGTACGTCCGGAGGCGGCGCTGCATCACGCGATTCTTCTGCCGGTTGTCCTTCGCCATGCCGTGGAGCCGCGACTGGTGCGCAATGTGCTGGACGCTCGTGACGATCTGGACCTTTGGGAACATGCTGAACAGCACCGCGGCGCGCGCTTTCTCCGACTGCTCATTCGGGCGAATGTCGTCGCTGATGTCGTCCTTGTCAAAGAGCTCACCCTTGTCGAGGCGCTTGTAGTGCGACAGGTCCGAGTTCGTGCGCTCGAGCTTCTCGGCCAAGTGCGGCGGCATGAGCAGCAGCGTCTGCTGCGACACGGGCGACGTCTGCGGCTTTGTGAGCTTGCTCGTAGCGTCAACGGCTGCGCCTGTGAGCTCCATCTGGAGCCCTTCGCGGAGCTGCCGATGGCACGAGTGGCACACGAGCTGCTTGCGCAAGCGGTTGATCGACTCGTCGACCTTGGGACCACCGAACGACTGCGGCAAGCGCGCGCAGCACTGCGCGCAGAAGATCTGGCCGCACGATCGGCAGTGGTGCCGCCGCCGCACAAAGCTGAACATCTGCTCGCAGTCGTAGCACGCCTTCGACGATCGGTCCGACATCCAAAAGTGCTTGAGCGAGTGCGTCGAGCGCTCGCGGCGGCGCTGCTGCTGCTGCTGCTGTTGTGTCTGCGTCGGCTCGTGCGCGAGCGCATGACCAGATTGGCTGTCGTGCTCGAGCAACGCGACGTCCGAGAAGCTCTTGACGCCTGGGAGATGCTGCCCGAGTGGCGACGGGAACCGCGTCATCTCGAACGGGTTGTGGTCGACCTTCATCTCCTGGACACACTGCGAGAACTCGAGCACGATGTGGTTCCCGAGCTCGGGCACCAGGATTGGCGCGTTATCAACGTCGTCGCCGGTCCACGTCTTCATCGTCGACGTCATGAGCGCGTGGCGGATCGACGCCTCAACTTGGTCAAAGCTAAAGCCTTTGAGCGACCGGCCGTTGAGGCTCACGACCACCGCAGCGGGCTGGACACCGAGCACCTCTGCGTCAGTGCCTGGCAAGACAAAGTTCACGCACGCGTTGTAGTCGCGGTGCGACGACACAGCGAGCTGCACGCCGAGCACTGCGTCCATGGAGCTGAACATCTTCCCGACGCTCTCGCCAGGGCTCAAGCGCGAGACGTGCACTGCGATGATCTGCACGACTGACCGCGTGAACTGCGACGCGCGCGACGAGACGAGTCCGTTCGCACCCGCAGTCTTGCCTTCGCGACGACTGTCGTACCGCACAAGCGGCGGTGGCGCAGCGCTCGATCCTGCTGTGCGAGTCGCATCGCCTCCATTCGCGGCTTTGTTCTTTGCTCCGCCTTTGCTGTTGCTGTCGTTTGTTGCAACAGAGCTCGCAGCGCTGCTGACGTTGCTCTTTGGACCGCGCGGCGACGCGCGCACGCGCTTTGTCTCGGTGCCGTTCGACGTGATCCAGAACGTCTCCGAGTCTTCGTGCGTGACCACGACGCACGCAGACGTGAGCTGCTTGATTGCATCGCATATCGCAACCACGAACGCCATGCGGGCAACGCTCGCTCGTCAAGCGCGTGTTGCGTGAGAGAGGCGGGGGTTGCACCAGCTCGCTCGTTGGCGCGGGAGTGAGCGCTTGCGTTGCTCGACGCAGCAGACGACAGCACACGTGGCCACGCAGCTCAGGAGCGTCGGCTGCTCTGTGCGTGTGTGTGCAAGTCTCGCTCTCGCTCTCGTCACGAGCGACGAGCACGACGCGCGCGTTGTCGTCGACGTCCTGCGCTCGCACTCGCGCGCCGCTGCGGTCGGTGACTCGCAAGCGACGAACTGCTCGTCGTGCGGTTTGAGCGGCAGCCACCGTCGAGACCGTCACTCTGCTGTTCGTTTTCTCTGCCTCGAGCGGTTTGACACCTTCGAGCATACAAAAACGCTATGAAAGGCGAGAACAGCCAGCCGAGTGCACGGGAACAGCCAAGAGCACACGCTTGGTGCTCAGCGCTGCAGTCCAGCTCGAGCGTGGACATCGCCAAGTGTCGCTGCGCTGGTGCTCGTGGTGCTCGTGCATGTGCTAGTGGAGCTCGTGGCGGCTGGCTACTTTCACTCGTCACGGGACTACAACATCGCTCTCTATTGCTACAACCTACAGCTATGAACCCTCTTCGACGACTTGCCTACCAGTCAACGACGCGCACACGCGTCAGCATGGGAGCGGGCCCACGAGCTTGCTGACGTAGTCGTTCACTTGCAAAATGAACGCTTCGTCAAGGATCTTGTACTCGGCTGCGAACGCGAGCAGGCGCTGCCAGGACGCACTCAGGAGCTCGCTCACGTCCAGCTCGACAAACTCGCGGTAGTAGCGCTGGAAGAGAAAGATGTACACGCGCACGAGGCCGTTGTAGACGTTCCGGACATTGCTTGCTTGCGCTGCGGTCACGTCTGCGGGAAACTTGGGCATGCGCGCGTCGTCGTTCAGGAGCGCGTGCATGCGCGCCATGAGCTCGTCAACTGCGCGGCACTCGTCTGTCGGCGTCTTGATCTCCGAGAGCATGTCGTAGAGCATCGACGCTTCGCTGAAGATGTCGGCGGCCATTTCAGCAGCGAGGATGATCGCTTCAGCCGGCGAGATCGTCGATCGGTCGAACGCTGTCGTCGAGTAAAAGCCGTAGAACTGGAGCTGCGCTGCGGTCGCATGGGAACCTGTTGGTACTGTTGGTGGAGGTGTCTGGTGGTGGTGTTGCTGGTGGTGGTAGTGGCTGCTATGAGAGAGTCCTGCTGTGCTGTCGTGACTAGTGTACGCTGTCGCTGGGTTCACGCATGCAGTCGCAGCGCCCATGACTGCAGCTTTTACGCTGCTGCCTTGTCGGCGGTGGCTAACGCTGTCGTGTCGACTGTGGTGGTGCATCGCGTGTGCTGGCGTCGCGGCTGCTGCAGCGAGTCCGCGCAGGCGCTTGTGCACGATCGCGAACTCGTCGCGCGCCGACTGGAGGAGCTGCGGCGCGGCCGCGACCATCGCGCGCGCAAACTCGACGCTCGAGGCGCGCACGTGGGCAAACGTCGTCGTCGAGCGCTCGCGCTTCATCTCGCGCGCTTCCTGCTCTCGCTCGTGCTTACACAGTCGTCGACTGTTCAGGCGTCGACGCGAAATGTCAAATGGCTCAAATAGTGAAGGCAAAGTGAAACGAGCAGACGATCCAGACTCGAGCGCGCACGCGGATTGGCTAGCGAAATTTTTGGAACTACGTACCCGCTTTTATCACTATCAAGACACAAAGCGCAACTTACAAACTACAAGTCATTTGGTGTGGGTACCATCGCGAAATATCACACTTTTGGTCGTTCAGGTGGACCACTCGAAACTGCGTGCAACGAGCAGAAAGCAACATCAAGAGCGTCATGGACGGCGAAGGCGACAACCACGACGCTGCGATTGCTCAAGATCACGAGCGCTTGCTGCAACGCATTGAAGCACTACAGCAGCGGCGCGACACGATCCTCGAGAGACAGCGAGTGCTCGCGCAGAACCTCGACGCGACCGAGTCCGCTCTCGAGCGAGCTCAGAACGAGGCAGGCGTACAGCGTCCGCGCGATGCGATCTCGACGCAAGTCCTGGTGAATGCGTACGCAATGATCAAGCACGTGCCGGTCGAGCACCGGTACTCGCTGTGCGCGATCGCGCGCATGTTCAACGTCCGTCGCAGCGTACTGCGCGCGCGACTTGCGGAGCTCGGCGTGTTTGGTGGCGTGAACGAGGACATGAAGAGTGCTGAATCGCCAGTCGACGAGGAATGAGCACTCGAGCGACCAGAGCAAAGCGCATCGGCGTTCGACCAGCGCTACGATCGTGTGCGACGACCGAGCGACGTCGTGTGCGCCCAAGATCAGCAGCAAGACGACTGTACATGCGTGTGTGTGTGACGTAGTGAAGTGAGCTGTGTGTGAATGAATTGTGTGGAAGCAGTGTCCTGCTGGCTAGGTGGATTGTGGAGCTCGTAATCTCGCTGAGCATTTGAATCGAGGTGTATGGCTTGAGGTCGTCCAGGTCGTTCAGGTCGGTCGTCGTCGAGTTCATGGAGCTCAAGCAAGGTCGTGGATCTCACTGAGTTAAAACAAGGTCGTGGAGGACATGGAGAGCAAGCTACAGCGTTTAAGCAGCTCAAGGAGCTGGCGCACAAGCGAAGTCGTGGTGGTGTCAAACATGTGATACTAGGGCGAGCTCAAACGCACTCGAAAGAGCGATGGCTGGGCGATGTCATGGAAGCTATGAAGGTTATGGAGGTCATGGGCAGAACGCAAGCTTGAACGACGCATGCGCTCCAAGGCAAAGGTCAATACGACTGGCGATCGTCTTAGTAATGAACGTGTGAGGGCTGAAAGACGGACTCGCTGGACGCCTCGCATGGAGTTCTGAGAGCGCAGTCGCCAAGCGCACCAACTGTGTCGGTCTCTGTAGCAAGTCATGCTGCTCAGCCTCGCTTTATGCGTGGCGCTTTGAAAGGGAACTATGTACGAGCTCGCAATAACGCCGCCGCTTTGAACACACACACGGAATCTACTCGTAGACAAAGATGCACGCATGCACTCGGCACTCGATCTATACAATGGTTCGGCGAGCATCAGTGGTTGTTCTCCACACAAATTTTTTGAGTCGACTAAAACTCTGTCGGAGTAGCTGATTGAAAAGATCATTTGCTTGCACAGTACGGGTCGTCCACATGCAGACATGCACACATACAACATGCACTCATGCACGCATGCACACACAAGAAGATGGCCGGGCAGCAGTCGACGTTCGCTGGAAGACTGGATGACTCGAACGAGTGATGAAGCAGAACTGCGTGGTTGCTGTCGAGCAAAAAGATGCTTGAGCTCGAAACGTCGTGATGTAGAATGAGTGGCTGGAACGCGGGAAGAGTGGTTCGGGCACAATCGGTGACAGTTAGTCTTGTATATTCAGGTGTAATTACGTGTGTCAAAATGGTTTCGAAAAAACGTCCAGATACATTCTTCTGATTTCCAGCTGGCCAACACTCTGACTGACTCGATCATTCAAATTGTTGCATCAAGCAGAATCACCACAGAATCACAACAGCTCGAACAACCATCACACCAATGCAACTTGCTCAAGGCAACTTGCTCAAGGCAACTTCCTCGAGTCGAATGCACTCTTGTGCTGCTTGAGCTGTACTGATGCTTCACTCGATGCGTCGCTCAACCAGCAGTCGTGGATCTCAACGACTGATCGACTGATCGAGTGATCAAGAGTGCACATAAGCGAGCGAGCGCTTATTCACAGCAGCGCAGTCGTAACGACACTCGAGCATGAGCAAAGTGCTCGATGACGATGAAGCCACAACGTGCTGTGTGACGCGCGCGCAAACGTGAGCACTGCTGTCGTGATGCAACCAAGTAAAGCACAACAAAGCAAAGTGCTGTAGCAAAGAGACACCTCGAGCAGCAGCGACATTGGCGTCACTCGCATCAAAGCGTCGCTGGCGTGGACAGGTCCAACCAAGCCAACAAATGAGCAGGTCGCGCGACTACTCAAGCTGCCAACGCAGCAGCCATCTCGACGTCTCGACCTTTGTCCTTGATCTCGCTGCTTGCTTGCTTGCTTTTGCATGCACGACTGCTCACGATGCACACATTGCCAGTCGCAAGCCTCAAGAAGTAGGTCGGTCATGTGTCTGTCTGTTGCGCTCGCGTTGGTGGCTTTCGTGCTTTGGCTTTGGCGTTGCTTGGTTGCGACGGTTTGCAACGAGATGCCGCGTGATCATGCTGCGTGCCAGCAAGCAGGCGAGCAAAATTTCGTGCTTGTTGTGCTCGTGTGTGTGCATTGGGGCGTCAACGTGCTCGCTCGAGATTGGTCGCGTTTGCGTCGCACGCAGTAGTCGTCGTCGTCCATGTGTGGTGAGCTGTGTTGTTGCTTGTGTGTGTTGTGTGTGTGGTCAGCTCACGATTTTCATTCGTGTTCATCGTCGGAGAGCAGGATGAATCTCGCTGTTGTTGCTGCTTGGATGAATGACTGGCGAGCAAGTGAGAGCAGCTCGTGCTCGAGCATGCCATGAACGCAAACACGCTTGAGCGACGCATACTACACACACAGCGATCGACTGCTGCTACTGCTGTTCATCCAAAGCGTCGTCGTCGTCGTCGTCGTCGTCGTTGGTAGTCTGGTAGTCGTCGTGAGGTGGCTCGACTTGCTCCAAGCAAAAGCACCAAGTCTGCGCTGGTTGTCTTTTTGTCTTGGTGTTTGTATGGCCGCGATTTCCAAGAAACGCGAGCGCGAAAAAGACTTGCTCGTTGTATGTCGCGGCCATCAACAGCAGCAGCGTCATCCACTTTTTCACATCCATCTCTCTTGCTCGCTCGCTTGCTTGCTTCACGCATCCTCTTGCAGTCGCAACAGCATCCTGGACACGACAAGCACAACAACGACAGCAAGCAAGAAGAAGAGCAAGCACTTTTGCATTCGCCGACGTTCGCGCCAGCTCGAGCAGCAGCACGCGCTTTCGTCCGACTACCAGCAGCTCGAACAGACGCGCTCTTGCACAGCAGCAGCAACACGCGCCGAGCAGCAGCACAACACAGACACAGACACCAGCAGCAACGACGACACCAATAACACCAACAACGACGACAACAGCAGTCGACAAGCCAGTCGCAGTGGCATAGACACTCTCAAGCAAGCGTGCGCGCTCTCGGTCACTCGATCGATCGATCGGTCACTCGTGTCAACACACACGCACACGACAGAGCACGTACAATACTCGCTCACTTTCGTACTCAGCGCCACGCACACACACGCACACTCGAGTGCGTCTACCAGTCATCCTCCTCGACAAACACTGGCGGAGAAGGACACAACAACAACAGCAGCTCTATTGACCACACACAACACGACACACACAAGAAGATGGACGCACATCGCCGCCGCGTACTAGAACTCGCAGAGCAAGGCGAGTGGGACGACGTGCTCGAGCTCGTGGCGCTCGACCCGGCGCTCGCAAAAGCGCAGGACGACTTTGGCATGCTGCCGCTGCACTGGGCGTGCACCGAACCGAGCGTGGCGCTCGAGACGATCAAGGCACTGCTCGCGGCGTTTCCCGAAGCGTGTCAGCTCGAGAACCTCTCGGGCATGGCGCCGCTGCACGTCGCGATTGCGTCCAAGATGACTGGCCTCGCGATCAACGCGCTGCTGCAGACGTATCCCGAAGCGGCGTTCATGAAAGACGGCAGTGGACGGTACCCGATCGAGCTCGCGATGGACAACAACCTGCCCAAGTTCACGATCGACCTCATCCGGAAAGCCGGTGCGCGCGCAGTCCAGAGCAGCAGTGCAGCCGCTGTGACGCGCTCGGTCTCGTTCGACAACCTCAGCTGCATGGCCAGCACTGCGAGCGACGCTGGCAACGACACGGACAACGACACGGACGCAGACATCCCGACGCCGCCACACAGCACAGCAACGTCAACAGCAGCAGAGTTTGTGAAAGCGCGCTCAATCGGCTCGCTCATGGCGTCGCGCCAGGCATCTGAGTACGCGCGGCTCTTGGACGCACAGACGCGGTCGAGTGCGACAGTTGGCGGTCTGAGCCGCAGCGCGAGTGCATCGCCGATCGGTCCGATCGAGTCGACCGAGATCTCGGTGCACCTCAAAGCGCTCTTGGCGCAGCTGCAGCAGCTGAGTGTGGACATTCGAAGCAGCAACAAAGCGTCGTCTGGCTCGGACTCGACGTACCGGAGCTCGCTCTCGAGCTCGTCGTCTGGGAGTCGCCATGGCGAGCGCGGTCGCAGTCAAAGCGCAAGCGCTGCAGCGACATCTGGGAACACGGTGCTGTGGAACCCAAGCGACAAGCTCGGGTTTGTCATGGAGCCGGTCGTGAAGGCGAGCGACACGGGCGCGCGCATCAAGAAGTTTGGGTCTCGAAGCAGCGTCTTGGGCGTCGAGACACTGAGCGTCGGCGACGTCCTCGTGAGCATCAACGGCACGTCGGTCACTGCGTCGTCGTTCGCGTCCATCACGCGGTTCCTCAAGCACGCCAAGGTCACGTGCAAGCTCTGCTTTGTCAAGAGTGAGTGCAGTGGCGGCAGCGACAATCAGAGCCACAGCGCGAGTCGAATCACGAGTCGTTCGCAGTCGCTCCCAGTCGGCTACGTGCGCAGTGACAGCACGAGCAGTAGCAGCAGCAGCAGTGTGTACAGTACAATGAGCGGTGCGTCGCTCCATCGGATGCACAGCACAAGCAACAGCAGCGTGAGCAGCATGAGCAGCGCTATCATCCAGCAGCAGCACAACTACCAGCAGCAACAGCAGCTGGTCCACCCCACAGCAGACCAAGACACGGCGATGCTGTACGCCAAAGTGGCCGAGCTGCTCGACACGACGCTCAAGAAAGTGGCGGCCGTGGAAGAGACGGTGCGGCTGAGCTCGGCCATGTCGTTCTGCGCATGAGCAGCAATGCGAGAGCGGACGCACAGACCAAGCGTGTGCAGAGCAAGCAAGTGTGCTGTGTTGCGCCAGTTCGTCTATCGAGCAGTTTGTGCGTGATCGAGCAACGCAACGAGTGCTCGAGTGACAGTATGACAGACAGACTGGTAGTCGCCACAGACAGACACGCACACTTGCTCTCATACACACCTCGACAGGTATCGATGTGCGCTCGAGCACATACACACACGAAGACGTGCGCAAAGCAATCATCGTTCTCTATCTATTTACTACACTTTCAATGGTAGTACGTAGGTTGTGTTTGTTTTGTGTGCTAGTGTGTGTGTAGTTGAGTCGACGACCTCAACCACTTTTGAATATCATTGAGCGCAATGACGACTTGGCGCTGCGTTTGCACGAAACAAGTGGTGGCGAGTTGGCCGTCTGGAGTGGTGTCTGTGAACTGAAAGAACAAGTACATTGCATTGCTGTAGTTGTGCGAAAGATCGACTGCAGCCACTTGCCAATTTGGTCATGCCAACAGCCTTTGTTTTGACTTTAGTTGATGTTGTGAGCAGATTTTGAGTGAATCGACAACAATACTATTGTCGCTCAATCACGACAACAATCTGACACCTGATAAGGAACAATACATCTCACTCACTCGATTCAAGCGACTTGGGTGCTAGAAGTCTCAATCGATCATCAGTGCTTGTCTTGAGCTCGCACAGTGAGAGCAACTACTACATGACACAGCAAGTGAGCAGAGTCAAGTGTTGTCACTTCATCGTTGTGCGTTGTCATCACCACACTGCTGAACCAGCCTCATGCTTGATCGTCGCCATTGCTGCAACACACCTCGCCAAGGGACATCACCAAGCAAAGCACGATGCGAGCAAACCCACTGCCAGCAACATCAACGATCGAAGCGGCAGTCGAGCGCTTCGAGGCGCTGCTCGAGAGTCATCCAGACAGCATGAACAGTCTCGACAACGGCGTCCTGATCGCAACTCGCGTCAGTTTGCGACGGTGGCTCTTATGCGCTGCGTACATGACGTTTGGACGACCCATTACAATGCGTCTGAATGCCAATTCGACCGAGATCGACGAGCACACCACAACTGATCTGATCGTGGCGGCCATCGTGAGCGCTGGTCACGACGCTGCTCGATGTAGCGTCCTTGGGCAAGTCGGCGCGTTTGCACATAAGACACAACGTATAGTGCTCGCGTCAGGCGGCGATGTGATGATCGCGACGCAGCACGTACCGACGAGACGCCAGCCAGACTGCACGCTGCGACCGACTCGGATCGCAGGCATTCAAGACAGCCGGCCGCGCGTCGTCATTGAAGTCGACTACAAGACGAGATCGAGTCGCTGGATGGCCGAGTGGTGCCGCGGGTACTTTGCTGTCGACTGCGTGCGAAGTGTGATCGGGATCAAGTTCTTCGGGCGGAGAGGCGACGGCACGTTTGCAGTGCTGGCAGTCCAGTACGGTCGCGACGAGAGTGGCGACGTGCAACTGCTGCAAGCGCAGTCGTTCGGGACAGCGCCGATCGACCGAGTTCGCGCCAACCTTCTGTCGCAGAGGACAGCGCGCTCGAAGAGCTGATGCCGCTCGTTACAAAAGAGGATTTGCGAGCTCAATCCAACCCATGGACTGGCAACCGCACCTTGGTCGTGCCAGGTGCCGACTGCGCGTACTGGAGCGGTGGTGCCGACCCAGCAGCATACGGCGATCTTCATATCGATCTCTTTCAAGTACTTCGTTCGTTTAGGTATGCTTGTGAGTGAGCCAGCACCGTTGACATGAGGGGGAGCAGAGTCAGCGATCAACACGTACTGCGTTCAGTGTCTCGTTGAGCGTGTAGTTCGTGTGCACCGTGCATGCTGAGTGTCCATGTGCGTGCTTGATCAGCACTATCGATACCATTGTTGTCCACTCAAGCAGCGCTCACGCACCACGCTGACGCTTTTGAGATGCCACGAGCTCATGCTGCGGCGCCTTGCATTGCTTTGAGAGCGTCGCGAGCTGTCTGCTGCTGCATGAACTGCCTCAAGTCGAGCGAAAGCGAGCAGCACATACTATCGAGCTCTGATTGCTCAGGCTGTTGCTGTTGTCGCTGCTCGGAGCTCCTGTGTGATGCGTGTCACGCTCTCTCGAGCTGTCGGATGTAGCAGCTCAGACGCTCGCTGTTGCATGGCACACACGCATGCTCATTGTCAGTGTCGAGAGCGTAGCACCGACTCACTGTCCATTGAGACGAGCAAGAGAGAAAGAACAAAGAGCAGAGAGCAGAAAGTAATGCACAGCTTGGCTCGGAGCGTCGCAAGGAGCTCCTTGTACTCGGTTGATGTGCTTGGCTTCGTCGAGGCGCTTGCCGCTCGAAGCCGCCTTGCTCGCTTTCTCTGACCCTGTGAGGTCCACAAGCAAGAGCTTGCCGCGCAGCGTCTCGCGTGTTGTGATGCAGCGCTTCGTGAACGTGAGCGCAAACACAGCGTGGTTGCGACTCGAGTCAGCGCTCAGGAGCGTCGCGCCGGTCGCGCGGTGTGCTGTACCGCAAGCGAGCACGACCATACCGCTCGCGACGTTCGAGACCGAGAACTCACTTGTGCCGTCGACAAACACGCTCGTGTCGTTGTCTTCGCGGATGCGCAGTGTCGTCGTGGCATTCGGCAACAAGAGGTCGCGCAAGGTCTCTTGCTGCACATCGATGAAGCTTGCAGTGAGCGAGACGTCGTTGGTACAGCATCACAAGCTTCAGAGGTAGCTATGCCATCCTCTGTCCATGCGCTGACATGTGCGCCACACCAGTCGCGCCAGTAGGTGGACACGCGCGTCGTCGCTTTGCTCTTGTGCACTGAGTTGAACAGATGCGGTGCATTCGGTCCTCTATCGCGCAGGCACCTTGCGTGAGTAGGTCGCGACGCACCTGAGCGACACGAGAGAGTCGCACTTGTCTTGGACCTCTTGGATGTGCACGCGGCAGTTCGCTGCTGCCTACGTCATGTCATGGCAGCAACAGTGTGTAACACAAGCGAGCAAGTCGGCGACAAACGGCGCACCGATGCGCCCAAACACAACATCTTGCGAGGCATCACTGGCAAACACGCAGTCAAAGCACGTGTATGTTGTTGGTGCTGCGGCACTGGCACCAGAGATAACTGAGCAATCCTCTGTCCATGCGTGCTCACGACGATGATGTCTGCGGCGACCCACACATCGATGTTGCCTTCAAGGCCACATGCAATGATGCAAACGCAGCACGTCTTTGGCATTACCTATTGCCTAGCGCTCGCTGACTGGCGAGGTCACCAAGTGTAATGCATCTCCCACATTGCTCTGCTACCGCGACGCAGGCGCTTCTCAAGCCTGAGCATCCGCTTGCTCCTTGACGCACGTCAGGTCCCAATGCGCGAATCGATCTTCGCCTTTCATGAACTCCAAGACGCGCGATCCATCGCTCATCTCTGTGACTTCGCAATGGCATCGCGTCGAGCTGTTGACGCCGTCCTCGATCGCCGTCTGGATCAGCTGCAACATCGCCAAGTGATACGCGCGCTGCTAGCAATGATGTCGAGTGCGAGTCACGACAGCGCAACACCAGCGCAAGTCAGTTTGTCTACATCAGCAGTGTCAGTCACGCGACGCTCGTCGTACCGAGTTGTTGACCCCCTTGTCGACATCGATATACTCGAAAATGTCGCCCCAGCCGCCCACGCCGAGCACTTTCGATTGCCTGTGCGTGCGTACACGCAAGCAGTCACTAACAGAACGCACTACGTACGGCACGTAGAGCTACTCGGTACGGAGCACGCACCACTCGTCATGCGTCTCGACATCCTTCAGCCAAAACTGAACGTGCTCGTCGTCTGCCAGGACCTTGCACTGGTACACGCCGCGCGTGAACGGGAACTTCGTCGTGCCCTCAAACCAGACGTCCATCGCTGCGCTTGCTCGTGTACTTGCGCTTTGCGTCGACGATTCGCGAATGAAGCGCTGCTGCTAAGCTCGCCTGCGAGAGCCAACTGCCAGTTCTCTGAATGAATGGCGACGTCGTCGTCAATCACGTCTCGCGTGACGTGATGGCGAGGTGGCTGTGTCCTCATCACGCACGTTCTATTCACAACGGTCGCTACCATCTTCAGTGTCAACTTCGTCGACTACGTCTCCTCGTCACAACACCTACAGCCGCGTGTCTTTCGAGCCCGTGGTCGTCGCGAAGAAGTGCTGGAGCGATGCGCCAGAGACCGAGAGGCGGAAGAAGTACTGGCCGTAGCTGTTGCCCCCGCTCGCAGCTTCGCGCTTCATGTCGTCCATGGAAAAGAGCTCACGCACGCCCGTGTTGTCTGCGTCGAGCTGGTCGAGCAGCTCGTAGCCGTGGAGCACGAGGAAGTCGACGTCTGGCACAGTGACGTCGTCGAGGATCTTGGCGTCAGCAGCCGCATTGGCGCGGAGCTCAGCGAGCACTTGCTCAACGACGTAGCTCCGGACAGGACCAGTCCCAAACGTCCGCAAGTCGTACACGCGGTCCGGCGTAGTCTCGCGAAAGACGTCAGCAAAGACGTTGTGCTGCCGCGCAGCGCGGTAGAGCGTGTCGGCCATGGTCGTGCGGCGCTGCGCGAGGAGTGAGTGGAGGAACTGCACGGTTGTCTGGAGCGGCAAGACGAACGCGCCGTCCGGGAGCACGAGCGGCAAGTTCTCGTTGAACAGCACGTCGAACGCGAGCTCTGGGTGGCGCTTCTTCACGCACGTGCGCACCAGCACGTCGTACACGCGCGGGTCCGGTGGGACGCCGTACTTGCGCATCTCGCGCCACAAGTAGATCGACCGGCCGCAGTGGTCCTCTTCGCGCAAGCGCCGGAAGAACGCTTCGATCACACTATCGTGCTGCGGCTCGTCCGAGTTTGGGTAGAGCGCACGGAGCACGCCGTCGGGGTTCATGTACGCTGCAAGACCCATGGAGCCGACGAGCGAGCCGCAGAAGAGCGCAGTGAGGTAGTGCGCTTCAAAGTCAATGAACGGGATGCTCGCAGCGCCGAGCGCGCCGACGCCAGCGAGCGCCGCTTTCACTTTCTTCGTGTCGATCGCACCGAGCTCGCCGTGGAAGACTGCGTGCATCATCGTGATGTACGTCACGAGGTCCGGCGTGATCTGCTTCTCCTTCATCTCTTCGTACAGCTGAAACGCCGTCGTGAGCTCGCTCGCTTTGCCGCAGGCTTTCAGCATGACGTTGTAGTGCACGAGGTTCGGCACGACCGTCGTCGACGCTTTGAGCTCGTCAAAGAGCGCAAGGGCAGTCGCGTACTCGCCGCGCTCGCCGTGCGCGTCCATGAGGATCGCGTACGTGTGCTCGTCTGGGAGAAGCCCGCGGTCTTTCAAGTCTGTGAAGAGCCGAATCGCTTCGTCGCCGTGTCCGCCCTTCGAGTACGCGCTCATGAGCGTGTGGTACGTGATGTTGTTCATCTCGAGCCCTGCCGCTGCCATCTTGCCGAGCACGACCTGCACGCGCGCAGTGTCGCCAGCTGCGCCGCAGAGCGCAAGCAGCGCCGAGTAGACTGTCAAGTTGGGGATCGTCCCGCGGTCCACGGCGGTCTCAAAGAGCTCAAAGCCCTTGTTCACGTCGTTGAGCGCCGAGCACGCCTGGATCGCGTTCGCAAGCACGGGGTTCATGAGGAAGAAGTCGTTTGCAAAGAGCCGCTCTGCGAGCGCAACGACTTCGCGGTTCCGTCCGAGGCGCTGGTAGATCCGCACACACTCCATCGTCGCCGTGCCGTGCAAGACCGTTGCGCGCTCAACGAGCTCGCAGAGCGGCAAAGCAGACGCGAGCTGCTCGCGCGTCTTGCAGAGCTGCAGCACGCGACTCGCGTTGCGGAGAAAGTCGATCGTTGGCTCGAATGACGGCTGTCGCCCGCGCGCGATGAGGTCCTCGAGCTGGGCTTCGACCTCGGCTTTCTCGCGCGCACTCGGCTTGCCAGACGGCTTCTTCTTCTGCTGCTGCTGCTGCATGCTGCTAACCATCTTTGCAGCGCTGACTGCTGGGATGCCACTTGGACGGCGCGTCATTGCGCCAGTCGACTGGAACGGACTCGCGCTCTTGCTGCTCGAGCGAGGCGAGCGCGACGTGGACGACGCGCGCGCTTTCGGTGCGATCGACGGCGACTTTGCATTCCCGCGACGACTGCTGCTCGCATAACTGCGGGAGTGGAGACTTGCTGTCGCGACAGCAGGCGCAGCAACAGCGTCGCGCGCAGCGGCGAGGACTGCAGCAGCCGCCCGCGCGCGCACGACCTGGATCGAGTTCATCATCATGAGGTCGATCAATGCAGATGTGTGGCAGCTCTCGGTTCGTGTGCGTCCCTTGTTTATCGCACTATCAAATCCTTCTATCGACAAGAAAAGCATACAAATTTCAAGTGATAGAGACACATTGGACCGGTCCGACTGAACCGTGTCAACCTCGTCGCGTGAACCGCAAGCCCGCGTTTCTTGGCCGCACATCAGCAGTCGCAGTCGCTTCTCGAACGACCAAGCGCGAAGATCATCAAGGGTGCGCTCGCGCGTTGAAGGCAACGATGCTGCCGCCGAGGTCGTTCCTGATGCAGAAGCTCACGGACGCGACAAACAGCAGCAGCGGCGCGAGCAGCAGCAGCTCGGCAACAGTCGCGCCTGCGGACGATGCGAACCGACCGCGCAAGGACGCGCCGCCGTCGTCCAACTTGAAGTGGATCGCTGCGCTCGCGCGCGAAGAGTACGTGCCGCTCACGTTCGGCGTGATCGGCATGAGCGCAGCGTCTGCGATGAACCTCGTGTTCCCAAAAGTTCTCGGCAAAGCGCTCGACGTTGCGTCTGGCAAGCCGCCGCCAGGTGGGCTCTCGCGCAAAGGCTTCCTCTTTGTCGTGCTCACGACGTTTGTGACCGGCTCGGTCGGCTCGCTCGTGCGCGTGTACTCGCTCGGCATGGTCGCTGAGCGCATCGCAGTGAAGCTCCGGAAGCGTCTGTACCGCATTCTGCTTGCACAAGAGGCGAGCTTCTACCACAACCGCCGCGTCGGTGAGCTCGTGAGTCGTCTCAGTGGCGACTGCCAAACGACTGCGAACGCCGTTGTTGAGCTCATGTCGAACGGCTTTCGGTCGCTCAACTCGGCGATTGGCGCGTCGTGCATGCTCCTCTCGATCTCGCCCAAGCTCACGCTCGTGTCGCTCTCGATCCTACCGCTCGTTGGCACCGGTGCGATGCTCTTTAGCAAGTTCTCGAGTCGCCTCGCCAAGGTCCATCAGAACTCGGTCGCCGACATGTCGGGTCTCGTTGAAGAGCGTCTGAACAACATCTACACAGTAAAGCTCTTTGCTGCCGAAGCGCACGAGCAGCGCGTGTTTGACGCGATCAACCGCACGATCCTCGCGAACGCCGCGCGTGCGAAGCGCGCTCGCGGCGTCTTCATGGGCGGTCTCTCGTTCTCGATCAACTGCTCGCTCTTCTCCGTGCTCTACTTTGGCGGCTCGCTCGTCGGGCAGAACGAGCTCACGATCGGCTCGCTCACGTCGTTTGCGCTCTACAGCGGCTTCATGGGCCTCGGCTTCTCGGGTCTGTCGTCGTGCATGAGCGAGCTCAAGAAGACGCGCGAAGCCTCGAGCGCGCTCTTTAGTCTCTTGGCGCTCCCTGTTCCAGCCGACGACAGCGATGACACGAACAAGAAGACGACGACGCTCGCGCGCGTCGCTGGTCGCATCCAGTTTGACAACGTCTCGTTCGCGTACCCGTCGCGTCCAGACGACACGGTCCTCGACGGCTTGAGCCTCACGATTGAACCGGGTCAAGTCGTTGCGATTGTCGGCAAGAGCGGCGCTGGCAAGTCGACGCTCGCGTCGCTCTTGACCAAGCTCCTTACGCCAACGCGCGGCTCGGTCACGCTCGACGGCGTTGACCTCCAAACGCTCGACTCGAGCTGGCTCCGCAAGCAGATCGGTGTCGTGAACCAAGAGCCGTCGCTCTTTGCTGCGAGCGTCGCAGACAACATTGCGTACGGCAGCACGCGCGACGACGCGCAGGTCGTTGCTGCCGCGAACGCGGCGCACGTGCACGAGTTTGTCGCGTCGCTGCCGCAGCAGTACGACACGTTCGTGGGCGAGAAGGGCTTGGAGCTCTCGGGCGGCCAGAAGCAGCGCGTTGCGATCGCGCGTGCGCTGTACAAGCAGACACAGGTGCTGCTCTTTGACGAAGCCACGAGCTCGCTCGACGGCGAGAGCGAGGAGCTCATTCGCCAAGCGATGGAGTCGGCGGCGCAGAACCGCACAGTCGTGATCATTGCGCACCGGCTCAACACGATCCAGCACGCAGACCGCATCGTGCTACTCGAAGACGGCGTGATCGCAGAGACGGGGACGTTCGCAGAGCTCAACCGCGACGGGAGCAAGTTCCAGCGCCTCTTGCACAGCACGACGACGGTCGTCTAGAGCCGATGGAGAGACGTCGTGCAGTCAGTCGCCAGTCGCAAGCGTGTGCGTAACATGACACGGACAGTGTTGCTCTCTCGATTGTCTACGTCTCTGTCTGTCTATAATGCGTCTGTCTGTCTGTCTGTCTGTCTGTCTGTCTTGCTACGGCCGCGTCGCGAGTGTGTGCCGCGGCGGCGGCGGTCGCGGTGTCAAGCTGCTCGGTGCACTGCTCGGCGGTGGCGATGGCTTGAGACCGCCGCGCGACCGCTCAGTCGCTGGCATGAGCGCGTCGATGCGGCCTTTGCTCACGAGCAAGTTGCTGAACTCGTGCAGCCGAGCGCTGTGGTGCTCCAAGTCGCTCAGCTGCGACGCCAAAGCGCGCTGCGTCGCGACGAGCTGCTGCTTCTCGGCGGCGTCGCGGTCACGCGCTTGCTTCTTCTCGCTCGCGTACGTCTGCCGGACGCTGTCGCCAAAGCGTTCGATCTCGCTCAAGACGTCCGTGTACGCCTTTGGGTCGACGATCCGGCGCCGCCGTCCGCGCGGTAGACGCGTCTCGTGCAGCGCTTCTTGGTGCTTCAGGTCAAAGTGCGTGCCGCTCGTGAGGCGGAGCTGCACAGTCAAGTGCGCAGCGTTCGCATCGAGCTGGTGGCGCCGCAAGAACGCGTCGACGAGCGGCGAATTGCGCATTGCGTAGACGCATCGCTCGCGCGTCTGCACGTGCGTCGCCGTGTGTGTTGCAAGGTGCGGGAGCTTGGTGTCGCCTGTATCCAACGCACCCGCGCCGCTGTCGGAGCTCGCGTCGTCCGCATGGTCCAGTCCTGGCGCGTTCGCACTGTCGTCCGTGTCACCGAGCGACGCGCCGTGGCGGTTCTTCACTTCGAGCTTTGTGCGCTCGATGCGCTCGGCGCGGAGCATGCGGTTGCGCATGGCGGGGAAGTCGGCGAGCGCTGCGATGCGCTTCGGCGACTCTTGATCCACGGCGATCCAGTGCGCAAAGCTCAGGTCCGCGGGCACGAAGCCGAGGATCCAGCAGTGGCAGATGTGCAGGATCTTGCACCGCAAGGCGCTGCCATGGAGCATCGCTTTGCGCGACTTGGGGAACGCGTCGTAGAGCGCGATGAACAGGATCTGCGCGACGATGTCGGGGAGTCGGTCGAGCACGCCAGCGTCGCGCCGCGTTGGCTGCATCTGAAGACGAATGAAGAGCGACGTGAACGTATCGGCGATGCGCGCGTAGAAGAGCTGCTCGGTTGCGACGTGCTTGCCGCTCTGGAAGCAGTGGGCCGTGAGGTACCAGAACATGTCTTTGAGAAGCGTCTGGACGTCGCGACTCGCACGCGCGGCGTCGTCGTCATGCGTTGTAACACTGTCGAGTGCAAACAGCGCGCGGTACTGCTGCTGCTGCTTCTTGGAGCTAAAGCGCGCGTGCCGGAGCACTTTGTCGCACACGCGCTCGAGCTGCACAGACCGCGGCGTGTCGGTCACTTGGTGCTTGTGGAACCGCACGGTGACGTTCTCAGCGGCTTGCGTCGCGTTCTTGGCGCGCACGACGAGGATCGTCTTCTGCGCCGCTTTCTGGATCATCGACCGGATGTTGCGACTGCGCTGCTGCTTCTCGCTCATGTTATCGATCACGCGAAAGACGTCGGCGCCACCGCCACTTGCGCTCAGTGTCTTGCTCGCAGCTGCAGCCGTAGGAGCCGCCGGTGCAAACCTGCTCGTGCGCTCGCTCGGCCGCACGCCGTCGTTTGCGCTGCTCGCATCGTCTTTCGACAGCGGCGATGCTGGCACCTGGAGCGATCGTGAGAGCGCCGTGCGGAGACTCGGCGCTGCAGATGACGACGCATGTGCGCCATCGACTTCAGTGAGAAAGAGCTTTGCGCCGTCCGTACGTGCCGCCATTGACCCAGTGCGCTCGCTCGCTCTCGACGCGGCGATCGCACACACACAGAGCTCTCACTGACAGCAGCAGCAGCTGTGCGAATGACGGCAGCACCGTCGAGCGCCTGGAATAGCGACGTAGTCACGCAGTTCAAAGATCAACTTCACGCAGTTCATCTCTCTACGTGCGCGTTCGACCAAAGGAGTGACTAGCCTTCTCGTAGTAGTGCTCGTGTCTGGTTTGACACTCACGCAGGCGTCGACGTGTGCGACTGCGACGGCTGCGCCTTGCGCATCGAGGCGTCGACTACAAACTCGCCAAAGTAGCGCGTCGTGCGGCGCAAGTAGGCTTCGAGGAGGCTGTGGATGTCGCGCATGACGAGTTCGACCACGACTTCATCGAGGAACACCGCTGTCAATCGTTCATTCGCAGACCATCGTCAGCATATGTGCGTGCGTGCGTGCGTGAGATAGAGACCACTGACAAGTACACGCAGTCGCACCGAGCTCTTTCAGCTTGTCGAGCGTCGCAGGGTCGATGCTCGCGACAGCTGCAGTCGAGGCTTTGAGCTCATTCACTTGCTCCTGCCCGCCGTCTGCGCCAGCAGAGAGTCCAAGCAAGTTCTCTAGCGACAAGAGGAAGAAGGCATGGTACAGTCCTGATCATCAGCGACTGTCCGTCGGTCGGTCCTTCGATGAGAGACGCACGAGAGACGCACCGATGCTGCGGGTCGAGTTGAAAAGGACCGAGAGCGTCGCTGCGTACTCCTCGAGCTCATCGAACGACCTGTACGTGATGTCAGGAGTAACCACGAAGGCGCGTGACATCATGCGCGTGAGCTAGAGTATGGACACCGCTATCGCCACAGTCGATCACACGTGACGTACACGGCAATGGCCTGCGCAGCGCCGACGCGCTCGACGGCTGCGATCGCTTGCTTCTTGACCATGCGACCGAATCCGAACGCGAGGTTCGTGAGCTTCCCGATCGCAACGACCCCGGCGGCTGCGCTGTTTGGCGGCGCACTTGAGTCGGTTTGCTACACGTGCGAGAGAGAGACAGAGGTGGATGTGAGTGAGAGCGAGCTTGACACTGCAGTAGGAACAAGCACGCAAGAAAGTGCGTACCTTGGACGGAGGTGCTGTGGGCTGAGCCGCTTGCGCTGTCTTGTCGGCTGGGAGGAACGGGAACGACCGTGCGAACGTCGCACGCACGGCCTTCGCGAGCTCTAGGAACGCATCGAGCTCCTTGTCGAACGCCCGCGCACTTGCTGGATCGGCTGTGATAGGGAGTGTGAGCTGTCGTCCAGACAAACAAACGTGCGTAAGGACTCTGTACACACTTACACTACCATAAGTGATGAAGACGTACGCTCGTGCGTTCGAGGCCGTGCTTGAGCTGCTGGAACATCTCGACCTTGAGTGCGACACCAGCGAGTCGCACGCGGTCTTGTTGCCTGCACACCAGTGCCGTTAGTCTCTTCGTGCATCTGTCAGATGAAGAGAGAGAGAGAGAGCCACGTGCGCGCACCAGATCTCTTTTGGGACGTAGAGCTTGGGCGAGAAGAGCGCGCCGACTTGGATGGACTTCTCGATGAGCTGCAAGAGGTGGAAGACCGTGAACGGCTTGGAGATCGACACTTCATGGTACCGTGTCTGCGTGCGAGCGTGTATGTGTGTGAGAGGTACCATGCGCCTTAGTCACAGCTCAAAGAGCGCCGATGCTACAGCAGAACGATGCAATGCCATGGACGTACGCTGACTGAGAGCATCGGCATTTGGTCGAGCAGCTCTTTCGAGACGCAGCGCCGAGGACTGAGCGTGAGCTTCTCGCTACGAGCGACTGTCAGTAGCTGCGAGGCTTAAGTGCATCCGTATGTAGCAGCTCACAAGCAACGCACCTGAGCGTGTGGTGCAGACTGGTCGTGCTACTGCTGCTCACTGGCGGACTCACCGAGTCGGCCGAGAAGAGCTCAACCTTTGCACGCACACATTGCGTTTGTGAGCACTGCTCTGACAACCACAGATGCATTGCACATGTAAACACAAACCTCCTCTTCATCGTCATCGTCGCGCTGCTCGATCGTAGGCTCATGATCGCCGTCGCGCTCTGTCGCCATCTCTTCGTGCTGCTGCTGCTGCTGCTGATCCATTTCGGCTTTGAAGTGGCATCGTTGCTCTCGCTAGTTGCATATGCAATTCAAAAGCATCTGGCTCTTGCGAACAGTCAACAAAATCCATTTGACTTGTGTTCACTATGCGCAGCACCAAACACGCGCGGACACTCGGACACACACACACCTCGCGCTCGCTCGAGTGACCGACCGACCCACGTGCGCGACACCATGATGCAAGCGACCGACGAGCCGCCGCCGCCGTGCGCGCGCAAGCGCTTGCCGCGTCTCCAATCCGGGAGCAGCGACTCGATCGACGCGAGCGACTGCGGCAGCCCCGAGCGCCACGCGACTGCCGGCTCACCAACATCCGCAGGTGCGCCCATTCGTTCGTATACATGTTCAGCCACTTCCTTGGTCGAACGTGTCGACCTGTCGTTCATTACCAGCACTTACACTTGCTTGTATGGTGTGGTGTGTAGGCACACGCAAAGGTGCGGCGACCGACAAGCTCCCGTCGCTCAAGCCCGATGCGAGCGCGATGCAGCCCAAGAGAGCGCTCGCGACCAAAGACGCAGTCCAGACCGACGACTCGGAGCTTGAACGGACGCGCTCTTCCTCTTCGTCATCGTCATCCAGCGACAATGACAGCAGCGTTGACCCTGTGAACGACCCGCGGCTGTCCAAGTGCGAGCAGCTCCGGCGCTGGGTCACGCGCGTGCGGCAGACGTTCGGCACGTCGTTCCTCGTGCTCGTGTGCGCCGTGTACGCGGTCCAGGGCTTCAACAGCTTCAGCGCCTTGGCGATCAACTACTTCTTCAAAGACAACCTCAAGCTCGAGCCAGCCGAGTCGCAGACGCTCATGACGCTCATGATGTTTCCGTGGGGCGT
This sequence comes from Pythium guiyangense, assembly GCA_003730235.1. Taxonomy (NCBI): domain Eukaryota; phylum Oomycota; class Peronosporomycetes; order Pythiales; family Pythiaceae; genus Pythium; species Pythium guiyangense. The sequence goes on along the minus strand of QXDM01000064.1, from coordinate 140,506 downwards.
CAAGCCGCTCTACGGCATCATCTCGGACAGCTTGCCGCTCTGCGGCTACCACCGCAAGTCGTACATGGTGCTCTTCAGCACGCTCGGGATGCTTGCGTGCTTGACGCTGTCGATCCCAGACGGCATCACGACACCACTTGGCGCAGTGTGCGTCCTGCTCGTGAACAGCCTCGCAGCCGCGGTGATCGACGTCGTGATCGACGCGCGCGTGGTCGAGATGTCACGGCTGGACCCCAAGTACGGCGCGAACGACCTCCAGTCCGTCTCGTGGATGTCCATGTCGATCGGCGGCGTGCTCGGGTCGTTCTTATCTGGCCCAGCGACGCACCAGCTCGGCGTCCGCGGCGTCTTCTTCTTTGCCGCAGCAGGTCCAACTGTGATCCTCATCTTCTCAGCGCTCATGGTCGAGCCAAAAGCGCCTGGAACGAGCCGCAAGACGTTCGTGTCGTCTGCGAAGCGGCAGTTCCTCCAGCTCCGCGGCGCGATCACGACGCCTGTGATCTGGAAGTGCGCGCTCTGGGTCTTCCTCTCAGGCGCCGTCAGCCCGGGGTACTCGCAAGTGTTCTTCTACTTCTCAACCGACGTGCTCAAGTTCACGCCCGAGTTCCTCGGCACGGTCTCGGCCTTTGGCTTTGTATTCTTACTCATCGGCACGCTCGTGTACAACGCGTTCTTCAAAGACGTGTCGTTCCGTCGCATCTTCCTCATTGCGCAGCTCAGTCTTGCGCTCGTGTCGCTCCTCGACGTCGTGCTCGTCACGCGCGCGAACCTCGAGATTGGGATCCCAGACAAAGCGTTTGTGCTCGGCGACGCCGTGATCGCAGACGTCATCAGTCGGCTCAAGACCATGCCCGTGCTCGTGCTGTGCGCCAAGCTGTGTCCAAAAGGCGTCGAAGGCACGCTCTTTGCGCTCCTCATGTCGATCTCCAACTTCTCGTACAGCGTGAGCGAGTTCTGGGGCGCGATCATCTGCCACGCGCTCGGGATCTCGAAAGGCTCGTTCGACAACCTCTGGCTCGCGATCGTCTTCCGCAGCGCGCTCAAGGTCACGCCGATCCTCTTCCTCTTCCTCATCCCAGCGACGGACCCACAGGACGTTGTCGACAAGCTCAACTTTGACAATGTCGGTCGCAGCAACAGCAGCGGCTCGATCCAAGACGACGACGGCGACAGTGCAACGAGTCCAGGACTGAGTGGCACTGTGCGTGCGAGTCACACAGTGCCAGTCGACTCGCCAATGATCACCACCGGCACGCGCAGTGTCGTCACGGTCGTGTAGAGTACACATAGCGTACGATTAGCGTCGAGCGTAAGGAGGACATTGAGAGACATTAGGACGCGCTGCATGTGTACGACACGCAGATGCACTGCGCTGTATTCGATGTCGCACATGCACACATGCACAGAGAGAGACACACAGCGAGCACGTCATGGATCGCGACGTCGCAAAAGATCGAGGCAGTTCTGCTGCTTTCGCGCCAAGTCCGCTTCTGTTTCGTACTTAACGAATGATGTACAGTGCTCGCACAGAAAAGCCTACTGACGCTTCAGTCATTTTCGTATTTGCCGCCTCGGACGTCCTGAGCGGGTGCGGACGACGACGACAGCAGCAGCCGGTGGCGACAGAAGACGACGACGACGACAACAGCCGTCGCAGTTGTTGTGTTTGGCGCTCGGTAGACCATCGCGCGCGAGGACGTTGGCACGTTGCTGCAGGTCCGATCGACTGCTGCACTCGCACATCTGCGTGGGCACACGCACACACACGCACACATACGCACACACGTGCACACACATTGAGCCGCTTTTGCGTCTGTAGCGTCCCACATTGCAGAAACGCTAGAACAATGGAAGCGAGTGACATGCGCGCAGACGTGCTCATGGCGCCGCCGCTGCCAGTGCCGACACCAACGACAGCAGCAGCAACGACTGCAGCAGCGACGTCGGCTTCGTCGTCGTCTGCGCCGCAGTCGCCGGTGAAAGGCAGCACGCTGCTCCAGCGCCAGGTCTCGCGCGCGCTCGAGATGATCGAGCTATACGACGGCACTGCTGCGCTCTTGGCCGCTGCACACACGAGCGACGCAAGCACGGCGAGCGCAGATGCACCGCCGCACGTACCGTCGCGCGTGTTCAAAGCGCTGGCGAAGAAGTGTCAGAAAGCCGTGTTCCAGATCTCGCCGAACGCAGTCAAGCGCAAGCGCTCGCATTCGATGTCGAGCATCACGAGTGGTACGCACGACGACAATGCGCTTATGGATCTTGTCGATCGCCTCGGTCCTCATGCTCGCTCTTGTATCTGCAGCGGCCGACCACGCAAGCGCTGCTGACAGCTTTCGCGCGAGCATTGAGCTCGCTGACAAGCGCAGCAGCAGTGCGTCACCTGTTGTCTCGGTGCACAAGCGCTCAAACACTGGCAGCGGCAGTGCGAAGAAGGCGCGCGACGTGCGCGTGACGCCGTCCAAGCGCTGCGCAAACAAGCCGCACAAAGAGAAGAAGGCGCGTGACAAAGCCGACGTGATTGAGCAAGCGCTCATCAAGTTCCACGCCGAGCAGCTCGAGAGCGCCGCGGCGCGGAGCTTTGAGTTCACGAGCATTTGCCACAGCAGCCACGCGCAGGCGAGCAGCACGGAGCGCGCTGAGAGTCTCATCGAGAGCGACCGGCGCGAAGACGCAGCGTCCAAGATGCACGTGCACGTTGGCGTCGCTGCCGCACAAGGCGCGCGCGCGTACATGGAGGACCGGTTCTCAGTCGTCGCTCGGCTGTTTGATGGCCTCGATAGCCCCGAGTGCTCGCCGAGTCTGCTTGCAGTCTACGACGGCCACAACGGTGCGATGGCGGCCGAGTACGCAGTCACGCGGTTCCGCGAACTCCTGAGCGAGAACGCGTTCTTGCGCGACGTGAGCGCGCGCACAGCGCACGAGAAGCTCCAGAACGACGACGTTGCGCAGATCGAGTCGCTCCTGTGCGACGCGTTCGCAGTCGTGGACGACGAAGTGCTCGAGCTCACGATGAGCAAGAACAAGCGCGACGGCTCGACTGTGCTCTTGGGTCTGCTCGTGGGCGGCAAGCTCTTCATTGCGAACCTCGGCGACTCACGCGGCGTGTGGGCCAAAGCAGTCGACGAAGTCGTGCGCGTCTCGGTCGACCACAAGCCCGACTTGGAGGACGAGACGCAGCGCGTCGAAGACGCTGGTGGCAAAGTCATCTTCTCGGGCTGCTGGCGCGTCGCGCACGACGAGATCCCACTGCGTCTTGCGATCAGTCGGTCGCTCGGCGACCATCCGCTCAAGACAAACCTCCCGCTCTCGTGCTCGGCGCCGCTCGTGTCGGTCACACCAGACATCCAAGTGCTCGACGTCGGTGGCCCAGACGAGTACCTCGTGTTTGCGAGCGACGGCTTGTGGGACCGACTGAGCGACGACGACGCCGCTGAGCTCGTGCGCGACCGCGTGCGCGCGTCCCGCGACGATGCGACGCCAATGAAAGACGCGCTGCGCTTTGCAGCCGACGCGCTCGTCGAAGCCGCGCTGCAGAAGCGCAGCATGGACAACATCACGGCCATGGTCATCTCCTGGACACTCGACGACGACGCGTTCAGCGCCGCTGAAGTCCAAGACGACGCCAGCGCATGAGCGACTTTGCATCTCCATCCGACTCTTATCCACACACACACTCGTACGCACATACACCATCACTCACCGCCCCATACAATAGAAAAACAACACTACGCATTCCATCATCACTCTCACTCGTTCACTTCTCTCACTTGGTGGCAAGTTGCTCACGCCTCGTCCTCTATGTACGTGAGCACGAACTCGCTCTCGAGGCCAGTGGCGCCAGTCGTGCTCACGTCGTTGTCGCCCTCGCTGCTGCTGCTCTTGTCGTCGTGGCCATTCACTGGAGCTGCTGCCGTCACGTCATTTTCTTGTTCGTCTTCGTCGTCGCTCCATGCGTCGCGCACGACTGGCGCGCGCTTCGGTTCGATCTTCTCCCATCCGCGCACGACTGGACGCGGTGGCGGCGCAGGCGCTTGCGCAGCAGTAGCAGCGCCAGGGGCTGCACTTGCACCGTTTGGCGCGCCAGGACGCCGAAGCGGAAGGAAGCTCAAGCGCGACGCAGCGCTCTTCTGCTGATCGCGGCCGCGAATGACAGTCGAGAGCGTCGCAAGCGGCACGCGCGCGCCGTCCTTCTTGAAGAACGAGATGCGTCGGAACGGATCTTCGCCAAACGACTCGGACGGTACGCCGTAGAACGACGCGAGCTCGTGCATGAGCTTGCGCTCGTCGGACGGCATGAAGCGCAGGCTCACGCTGTGGGTCTTTGGGTCGTTCACGATGCGCTCGAGACGGCGCTCAACGACTGTGAGATACCCGCTGTTGTGCTTACCCCACTCGACGAGCGCCTCGGGGTAGTTCGGCGTCTTCATCTCGTCTTCAAACGCCGCAGTTGTACCGGTTGCAGCTGCAGGACGTGCGAGACCGAGCGCTTGCGCAAGGCGCTGGTTCCGCACGACTTGACCGCGCGGTGGCCCTGCTGGCGTCGGCGCAGGCGCAGCAGGAGCAGCGCGCAGCGACAGCGGACGCGCGACTTCTGGTGGAATCACTGGCGCTGGCGCCGGTGCTGACGGCGTAGGGAGCGCTGGGAATGCACTTTCGAGCTGCGCGCGTGGCGCTGGCGTGTCGTCAACTGCGTCGTAGTTCCAGAACTCGGGCGCGTCGTCTGCGTACGCTGGCTCCGAGCGTCCGCCGATCGGGTTCTCGCCGCCGCGTGCGACTTGGAAGTTGAACAGCAGGCGGTTGTGCATGCCGTGGATCGAGCTCATGTGCGCGTGGTACTCAATGTCGTTCGGGAACACGACGTAGCGGTTCGACAGACTATACGAGCAGACACGACCGTGTCAGTACACTCGCTCTCTCGTCATACAGCAGCAGCAGTAGCAGTCAAGCGATAGACAAGGACGCACCAGCTCGGCTCTTCGCACAAGTGGTGCTCGCGGCGAAAGTGCGTCTCCAAGCTAGCGCTGTTCACACACACAGTAGCAACCGTCTGAGTGTCAGTCTCACGGCCCATCCGTCACGCTGTTCGCCGTCATGGCGCATCGTGTGACGTACTAGTTGCGAAAGTACTCGTGCTCGATCTTGCAGATGTGGCACTTGAAGTGGTCGCGCTCGAGGTGCGCGAAGAGCTCCGCGTCGCCGTAGAAGCGCTTGCGGCAGAACTGGCACATTGGGTGGAAGTCTTTGCCCGAGCGCTTGGGACCAGTTGAGCGGTTCCGCCCGACGTTGTGCGCCTTGAGCGTTGCTTTCGTAAAGACGTGCTGCTCCTGGAGGAAGAAGTGCTGGTGTTCGAGGCAGAGCTCGCAGAACTCGGCGCCGTGGTCGCGGCGCAAGTGCTCCTTCAGCGCGCCGAGCGACGACTTGACTTCTTTGCACTTCTTCACGCGGCACTTGAACGCCCGGAGCGCGCGCATCGCGTCGTAGTGCGCGCGGCACTCAAAGAAGATCATCTCGGACGGCTCGTCCACGAGCGCGTCGGGTCCAAGTGCGTCGCCCCAGAAAGCAAAGCTGTCGTACGTCCGGAGCTCGCGGCTCACGATCACGCGCTCGAGCACAGTCTTGCACATCGGACAGGCCTTGTCGTGCAAGATCATGCGCATGCGCATGAAGCACTTGCTGCACATGCCCGTGTGGTTGCACTCGCCCACGGCGTAGTACTTGATCGGGTCAGCGCACAGAAGGCAGAGCTCCGCGCTGTCGCTCGCATCTGCCGCGTCTGCTGCGTCAGCGGCATCTTGTACGCGCGTCGCGTTCGAGTTGCTGTTGTTGCCGCGTGCTTTGCCGTTCGTTTGCGATCGACTCGCGTTTCCAGGTGTCTTGCGCGCGGCCGAGGCTGTTGCTGCTGCTGGCTGCTTACGCTTCTGATCGAGCGCAGCAGACTTTGTGACGGACGATGGCGTGAATGCTGGCGCAGTCGCAGACAACGTCGCTGGAGCTGGCGTCGGACTGCCGCTGTTGCTGCCAGCAGAGCCGCTTGTGCCGCGCTTCTTTGAACGGCGCGAGCGCGACGAGCTCTTTGCGTCGCTGCTGTTGCCGGCAGACGCGTTGTTGCTGGTCATAGCTGTAGTGGTGGTGGGGGTAGACCCCACGTGGCTGCTGCTGCTAGCGCTGCTGCCGTTGACCACACTCGCCATTCTCCTCGCTCGCTCGCGTTCACGCTTGCTGCTCGCGTCGGGTGCCAGGATCAACGGGAGATCGCTTGTTCACGTGCCGGTGCGCAGATGTGCTAGCGTATAGATATGGATGGTGCTGCGGAGCTTTGCTCAGACGCAGTCGTACAGAATGGAACGCGTGCGCGAGCTCTTGTGGTCGTCCGACGACGATGTGCGCGGTGGCTCCAGTTTTGATCTGTGGTTCTTTCTCGAGCCTTCCAACGCCAGTCTCTCGATTCGTGCTTATATTTGCAAGTTTCAGTGACTTTTAGTGTCTATTCATCGAATTACAGATAAACCAAACAGAACATCACTCAGGTGAACCAAACAGAACACGCACAGAACGATCTTGATGGTACGACAACCATTCTGGAGCATACAATCTTTAAAACATATTTTAGGCTGTGTTCGATAACAACAAAATAGCTATTTAGTCGAAACATAATAGCTATTTTGTCATCGAACGATAATGCCAAGATAATTGCTATTTTAATGACAGGCCTCATTAGGATCTGTATCAATAAATGTACGATAAATACACTCGGTGTATATATTTGACAATATCCTTATTAAATGCTTAATATGAGAAACCCTGTCTTCGATAAAAGGGAACTTGACCGAGTCGGACAAGTAAAATATAGAAGGATTGATTTCGGAATACAAAATCCAATCGCAGTAATAGCTACTATTGCATCGAACACAACCCTATCGAATACGAAATCACATAAACCGATTTCCTTTAGGTAGATACTATTAAACGTAATTCGAATGACTATCGAACACGGCCTTAGTAATCGCAAGTAAAGTGCACGACAAAAGTCTTGGAAATTTTTTGTTTCATTTCAAATATTTTTGATTTTCATCGGACAGAGCTGCAATGAAGCTGGATTAATAGCGCAATTAAATACGGTTCGAATGCTATATGTCGATCATCGAAATACACAGTGTAGCCAGCACAATGGCAGAAAATGTCATTTTCGAAATATTTCAACGATGCGAGAATAAATGGAGAGGCGTGGTATGATTGGTATCAAAATTGTAATTGTGGTCAAACGAGCTCGAAAACACGTAATTTAGATAGAACACATTGCGTACACCAAGCGAACAAATTTCCAGTGCCTCCGAAGCTGTTTTGCGATGACGGCGTGGCAAGAGATGACGGCGAGCGACGTCGCAACTATCCTCGACCTTCGAGGCCAAGGCGAGAGGCTGCAGGCGATTGCAACGCGTGTGCAGCGCAGCGTATCGACTGTGTCACGCGTCATCAACGGCGAGAGAGCCTCGAAGACCAAACAGCGCACGGGAAGGCCTCGAAAAGTGTCTGAGCGTGAGGGCCGGCGACTGGTACACACGGTCACAACGCGAAATGAGAGCGCCTCTCAAGCCCGAGCGAGTGTCGGTGTTGACGCATCGGTGCGCACCGTGCAGCGCGTCCTCCATGCACACCCTGACGTGTCTTGGAAGAAGAAGAAGCGGACGACGGTGATGACCAAGATGCACCAAAAAGGACGAGTCGCATGGGCGAGCGAGAGAGCAGCTTGGGGCGCGAGTGAGTGGTCGCGTGTCGTGTTTAGCGACGAGAAGAAGTGGAGCATGGATGGGCCGGATGGCTTGCAGTTTTACTGGCATCGCGCGGGGCAGCCAGAGCGATGCGCCGTGAAGCGTCACAGCGGTGGAGGATCGGTCATGGTCTGGGGCGCATTCTCTGCAGCCGGCAAGTCGGAGCTCAAGTTCATTGAGGGCGGCCAAGACGCGCAACGCTACACAGAGACGCTTGCCACGCACTTGCTGCCGTTCTTACGCGCGCACCACGAAGAAGGGCACGTGTTTCAGCATGACAACGCGCCGTGTCATCGCGCTCGACTTACTCAAGCATGGCTGCAGACGAGCAACGTGACGACGATGAGCTGGCCAGCGATGTCCCCGGATCTCAATCCGATCGAGCACCTCTGGGGCATCCTGACGAGAACCGTGTACGCGCACGGTCGCCAGTTCTCATCGCAGCAAGAGCTCAAGTCCGCCATCACCCAAGCGTGGCGCGATCTCGACCACTCAGTCATTGCCAACTTGGTTGCATCGATGCCCAAGCGCTGTGCAGCTGTCCTCGAGCGCAAGGGAGCGTTTATTACTAGTTCGTAAGCTTCAAACGCAGCGTCCTCACGTTCAATACCAATCTTACCACGCCTCTCCATTTATTCTCGCATCGTTGAAATATTTCGAAAATGACATTTTCTGCCATTGTGCTGGCTACACTGTGTATTTCGATGATCGACATATAGCATTCGAACCGTATTTAATTGCGCTATTAATCCAGCTTCATTGCAGCTCTGTCCGATGAAAATCAAAAATATTTGAAATGAAACAAAAAATTTCCAAGACTTTTGTCGTGCACTTTATGTAATGGCTAAGGTATTTGACAAGCTGTACAAACGAGTGAATATAGAAACTTCGGTATTTCAATAAAATTTATAATAACAACAAACCATGAAACGAAACTTTGACTACGCTCACGTCTCGTACAACAGCGTAATAAACTTAAGCATAAACCATACTTCTTTTGATTTGAAGGGTACCGTCTTCTGCCGCATATTGCGTCCGTCACTTATTACAGACTGAGCACATGAACCAATCAAACTGACGGCAATGACAACAGTGGCATCCGCCGCTTATAAAAGACTGAGGCGTCTGGAAAGTGAGCGACTGACTCGAAAAACGCCCCACTACGACGGTGGGAAAACGTCAAGAGTTCCCTGCGCACAAGAAGCTCGACGTGGTCGAGTTTGTCAAGAAGAACGGCGACTTCGCTGCAGCTGTCCGTCACCACAACCCAATGCTGTCGCTAGATGGTGCGTCGTCGCGACGGAAGCTCGTGTGGGCATGGATCAAGGATGAAGCGCGCTTGCGTGAGCTTTACTCGACTGAAAAAGGCGCCTCGCGCAAGAAAGCAAGGCCGCAAGGCGTGACTGCGGCGCTCTCGCCTGAGCTCGAGCGAGACATCGTCGTTTGGATTAACGAGCTTCGTGGCGTCGGCGTACCGGTGTCGTCGGCGATGCTGTCGCCACGAGCGAGGGAGGTCGCTTCCTCGAACGGCGCTCTCTCGTTTCAAGCACCGTGGCGCTGGCAGCGTCGATTCCTTGTCCGACACCGACTTTCACTGCGCCCACGAACACGACAGGGACAAGTGTCGCCACCAGACCTCGATGCCATCGCGCGATCATTTGCTGATGAAGTCCGCGAACGCATGACGCAGCTCGGCGTATCCACTGTTTGGAACGCTGACCAAACTGGTGAGTGCGTATTGACGATAGTGACAAAAGCGAGGTTTATGACAATGATGAAACCGAGGGAGGTTATTGACAGTCGTTTTGTATGCTGCAGCCGTCTTCTTCGAGTACTTGCCCAAGGTCACCATCAACGCAAAGGGCGCCAAGACTGTCTGGGTCCGTTGCAGCGGCAAGTCTAAGAAACGTGCTACCGTGATTCTGCTCGGCGATTCAAGTGGAGCAAAGAGAGAGCCATTCGTGGTCTTCAAGGCGCGTCCGTCAGCGCATGCAGATCGAGAGGAAGAGAACAAGCGTGAGCGGCACGGCTCCGGTCGAACTTTTTGGAAAGAGATCAGCGGGCTGCAAGACAACATGCAGATTCACGGCAATGCTAAAGGTGTGTGAGCTCATGCACGATCCGAGCTTCGATTGGCACGATCTGACTGTGAGGTGTTGTGGTGTGTGTGACGCAGGGTGGTGGAATGGGCGCCCTCTCTGTAGAGTTCTTGCATTTCCACTTTGGCAACCGGGCTGACCCAGAGCATAACCCAGTGTTGCTGCTCTGGGACGACGTTTATGGTCATTGGACGCACGCAGTACTCGACCACGCCGCCGCGATCAACGTGACGCTCATGCATGTACCTCCCAGCGCAACCTCGGTCTCACAGCCTGCAGATGTAGCCTGGAACAGGCCACTCAAGCAGCAACTCCGCTCGTGCTAGATCGATAGTTTGCGTACGCAATTGAGCGAGCACACTACCGGACGGCCGTTCAAGCTCATTCCACCGTCTCGCACAGTCATTTGCGAATGGGTCGCGCGAGCATGGGAAGCTGTTCTGCCGTCTACCATTCAAGCAGGATTCCGAGGCGCTCAGTTGGGCACAGACGACGTAGTCGACAGCGAGCTTGTCGCTGCGCTCGAGGAACTGCATGTTGCTAGCGATCCTGTCAGCTCAGACGACGACGTCGAATATTGAGTGATTCAGTTTTTGCACATTTTTGCACATCAAGTCCGAGCATCTGTTTTATGAATCTCAGGTTCCGCAATAAGCAGCAGAAGACGGTATGTGATGTTGAGTAAAAATTGATATGGCAATATTATTGAAGTGCATATAGTAGTCTTGCTTTTTCTAGCAACTCTAGCAACTGTATTAAAATTTCGAGCTCTTATCTACCACTCTTTTAATCTAACATTGACAAGACCAACCAGTCAATCAATATCATGAGTTGTACATATCGTCTTGAAAAACAACAGAAGCAAGGTCCAGAAAGCGCTCGTTTTGCTGCAATGTTAGCAGTTTTTGCTTTACATACATGTGTGAGAAAATAGACACAACCACAAAGTAAGTCCAAACGTGAGGGCAAAGTGTGTTTTACTCTCACGTAGAAATGACAACATGTCAATTGAGTGTATGATTCGGAAGCTCTTACTTTCGGCTACATAATAACATGTTTAACGGTAGAAGTCGTGTACTCGAGAGTAGTATTGATGTTTTTATAAACAATATATACAATTTATACCTGTCTTTAACCCCATTCAACGTTATTCACACAAAATCACTCATTTACACCGAATTAACTGGGCTTGCAATATCGCAGATATGATTAACAGCAGTACTTTGTAGTATCACATCTTTGCAGACTCAAAGCAACTTCACGTCAGGGACGAGTATTTGCTCTTGCTGTGCGTTGAGCTTTTTGTGGGGGACGTGTCATGTAACGGGGCCAAATGGCCAGTTACATGGATTGGTGTATGCGTACACCAATCCGGGATGTCCAATCCTGGACATGGTCTGTTGTGATGTGGGACACACCAAACAGAGGTCGTCGTCACATCGGACGCACGACAGCGACTCATTGTCTATTGAGTCGCGTGTACCTCACGGTACTCAAGTGGTTATCTTGCATTCAGTATAGGAATACTAAGGCATGCATGTTGTAGGGCGATCACCACTCAATGCACTAGTTTGGAACCTGCTCTGTTGTTCGCACAACGTCCAGGCTAGAGGGAACACGTTCCCAGCAACTTGAGTTGCAGCTCACACGTGCGCACGCTTCCTCAGCGTATTGTGCTGTGTGACCCCATCACATGCCACCTTGACAAGCACAGTTGTCGTCGCCGCGCTCTTGTTTTTGCCATCCGACTCAATCCGCTGTTCCCAGTCGCGCCTGACGCAGCACAATTGTTGTCGTCGCGCTGGCCCTGCCTAGTGAAAAGGGCATGGGCCACTCGACGCTTTCGTCTGCAAGGCGTTTTCGGTTATTGTTAAGCCCTCCACCCGTTCTGCACAGTGACACAAAGTGCAACTTGTGCGTTAGGAACGCGTAGCCGTCGCGCACTCTCCCACTACATGCACTACAGATTTACAAACGTCGTTGCGTTTGCGACGTTCGTATCGTCAGTAAATGACACATGTGAAAAAGAACACACAGCTGTGTGTTCTCTTTATATTTTTGGCCATTTTTCTTGATTATTTACTCAGATACTCTGAAACAGCAATATGGCCAACTTGTCTCAAACAAGTTGTCTCACAACTCAGTCATTTTAAATAAAATTCAGCACGGTTAGCTTGTAGATAAACGTGTCGTCACGATCAGAACGTGACTCGATAGCACAGTGTCACTTTTTGACACGTTTACCTTGAAGATAAACGTGTCGACTCCGAATATTACGCAGTATAGCTTCGTACGCAGTGGCCGCCAGTGTGGACCACATTGTCGATGGATGACCGGAACTCAGCTCCACGCGGGACGGCACCGGCCACTACCAACGAGCAGCAGCATCATGCTGAGCAGCATGCTGAGCAGCAGCAGCAACTTCCAGGTGAGCTGCCGCGTGCGCAGCGACGCAGGCGAGCGGCGATTCTGCGTCATTGTCGACGCTGCACAGCGCGCCGTGTCTGTGCTCGCGAGCAGCCACGGCGGTATTGCTGCTGTCGAGAATCCTCGTCGCACACTTGTTGCTGCTACTACTGTAGGTAGCACCGAGGCCACGAGCGCTCTCTTCGCTACCTCTGGAGTCAGTGCCGCTGTACCAACGACATACACGTGCTTTGACAGCGTCTTTGCCAGTAATGCCTCGCAAGATGTCGTGTTTGAGCGCATCGGCGCGCCGTTTGTCGCCAACGTGCTCGCAGGCTACAACTGCACCGTGCTTGCGTACGGTCCGACCGGGAGCGGCAAGACGTACACGACAATCGGGAGCGCTCACGGTGATGATCGCGGACTCGTGCCACGCGCGATGGAGCAACTCGTCGACGCGATGAGCGGCTTTGACCGCTCAGTGTTTGACGTCTCGCTTGCTGCGAGTTTCGTCGAAGTGTACCAAGAGACCTTGCGCGACCTCTTGCTGCCGAATGCCACGACGGCACTGCGTATCCGCGAAGACAAGGATACGGGCGTGTTTGTCGACGGCGCAAGCGAGATCTCTATCTCGAGCGTCGCGAGCGGCATGGCCGTGCTCGCTCGCGGTACAGTACAGCGCGCGACCGGCGCGACGCTCCTGAACGCCGACTCGAGTCGCAGCCACGCTGTGTTCACGCTCACGTTCACGAAGCGCTGCATCGCGACGCGGGAGACGCTGCGTGGCAAGCTCTTGCTCGTGGACCTCGCAGGGTCAGAGAAAGCGAGCAAGGCGGCTTCGAGCGGCAAGCGCCTCGACGAAGCCAAGCACATCAACCGCGTACGTCTACCGAGATGTCTGAGCGTGCGATCACACACGTGTTTGTATGAATCGATGATCATGAGAGGCTGTGGCGGCGTGCCACTGACGCGGATGTGACTTGCTGCAGTCGCTCTCGGCGCTCGGGAACGTCATCTACGCGCTCACAGACAGCACCGCGACGTTTGTGCCATACCGCGACTCGAAGCTCACGCGCTTGCTGCAGTCGTCGCTCGGCGGAAACGCCAAGACGCACTTGCTGCTCACGTGTGCAAGCGCCGAGAGCCACGTGAACGAGACGCTCTCGACACTGCGCTTCGGGGCGCGCGCCAAGCGCATTCGCAACGCGCCACATGTGAACAACGAGCAACCGACGAGCGCGCGCGAGTACAAGGAGCTCCTCGCGACGCTCCAAGCCAAGCTGTGCGTTCCTCTCTGCTATCTGCTCAATATGGTCTCTCTCTTGCTCGTCTGAGTGGACAGTGAGTCGGTGCTACGCTCTCACCACTGACTACAAGCATGCGTGTGCGCATGTGTCTGCTGTGCCGTGTAACAGCGAGAGTCTGAGCTGCTACATCCGACAGCTCGAGAGTGCGCGATGCGCTGTATGCAAGAGCCCCGAGCAGCGACAACAACAGCAGCAATCAGAGCAAGCGCACTGCTGCTCGTGTATCGTGTCATCACTAGCACTGAAGCAATGCGAGGAGCCTGCGTGCAGCAGCAGCGACAACAGTGAGAGCAATGCCGATGAGGAGCAGCGCTCTGTCAACGTGGACGGCTCTGAGATGGACCGTGCGAGTCGCCACGAGACGCTCAACACTGTCGAATGTCCACTCAGTGCCAGCTCAGAGCGGCTCCAAGACGATCTCATGCACGAAGAGCTCACGAGCTTGCGTCGCGCAGTCGCTCTCATGCAAAGCGGACGGTACGAAGCAGAGCACGCGCGAGTCATTGCAGCGGCAATGGCATCTGCGAGTCACGACAAGTACGAAGCACTTTGTCGCAGCCAACTCGAGCAGATCCACCACCAAGACGCTGCGCTCGCAGATGCCAGCGAAACGATCGCTGCACTCGAGCACAAGCTTTCGCGTCTGCAAACTGAGCACACAGAGCTCGACATCGTCTGTCGTGCGCTCCGACTCGAAGTGAAGCAGCTCACGCAGCAGCAGACGCAGTGGCGCGAAACCGAGAGCGCAGAGGCAGAGATCCTGCGCAGACAGCTCGCAGCACTCTCAAAGCAATGCAAAGCGGCGCAGCTGGAGGTCGTGGCATCTCAGAAACGTCAGAGTGGTGCGTGGACGCTGTTTGAATGGGCGGCGGTGGCGTCTAATGGTGAACTTGCAACTCAAGCACGCACTTGCTGATAGACTGACTGTCTGTTTGCTTGTGTCTGTGTCCGTGGATGACTCGAGAAGAGCTCACAGCGAGTCTACGTGCAAAAGAGCAGGACCTCTGTCGACTGCGAGAAGAGACTGAAGCACTGCGCTTGACGCTCTCGACCACGCAGCAGCGTCTCGCAACAGCATCGTCAACTCCGAGCTTGCCGCAACGACAGAGCCTCGCGCGGCCACTGACATGCACCACTCTCGGTTCAAGCGACGCATCAGGATACAGTAGCGCTAGCAGCGTCACCACAATCCAGAGCTGGTGGGCCGGCGACTGCGAACAAGGTCTTTCAAGTCCTGGTCGAGATGCCCACGATCCGCATCTCGAGTTATCCGCATCATGGCTGCAAGCGTCGGGGCAGAGCCAGCAGCTTCGCAACAACCATCAGACAGGTGAACGGCGGCGTGCAAACTCGACACCGCTCACGCTCGGCCTCGAGAGTCCAGGACATCACGAAGCGACCCTGTCGCAGTCTTCCGACTTGTCGGTTGCCAGCAGCACAAAACTGTCAGTGGCAACAGCAGTGGCCATGTCACCGAATGGGAGAAGCAGCACGAGCGATGACAACGATGAGCGACGGCGCTGTCAGAGTCAGGGTCAGAGCCGTCCGTTCCGCGCGCGCTTGGTTGGACTCCTCACGTCACTCGAAGAAGAGACGAGTGCGCTCAAGGACTTGGTGCGTGACACGAGACACGAGAGCGCACGTCCGAGCCATCGACCAGCAGCTGCTCGAACAGGTGACCGCACAAGCTCTCGAAAAGACCGCCACCTCGTTCCGCTCGATGTCCAGTCGCCAGGCAGCTCATGACGACGCTGAGGACGTGGCGCAAGAGTGAGAGCAAGCAAGTGATACGGAACTAGACCACGACAAACAAGGAGAGAGACTTCGAGTGAAGTACAGGACCGCAAGTGAAAGCGTCGAAACACATGCAAACGACACAACACGAGCTCGGGACGAACGCACATGAGCAGCACGACGTTCCGGTGCGCGCTCGCCATGCGCGCGTTGAAGTCGCGGAGCTACTGCAGGAAGGTGAACACGGTCATGCGCGCTTTGCTGCTGCAGACGTAGTGATCGACTTGGGCGGCACGAGACTCCCGATGATGTACGGGTCCATGAAGTCGCTCACATCAGCGTTCGCAGCGAGCAGAACGGTGATCCGCGCTTCGTCTGCGAGCAGCGCCTGGGCCTCTTCGCCCTGCACGAGCTTGTTTGGCGGCGCGCGGTAGAACATACCGGTCTCGTCGATAGTGTATATGTCGCTCGGTGTGTAGTCCCGGAGCGTGTCCTGGATCTGGTCGAGCGGCAAGTCCATGGGCACGGGTAGGAGCATGTAGCTCGCGTCGACTGGGAGCACCGAGGTGTGTGAGTCTTTCAAGCGAGCAAGGACTTCAACTTGAAAATGTTCCGCTTATTTTATAAACAATTATGTAACGAATACCAAAACATATACTATGTCTTCACCAGTGTATGCAGAAAATATGGGCTATGTTGTCATAGATATTTCTATTTAAAAATAGATCTACCACAGAATGCCACACAGTACCAATTTCGCAACTGATTGGTGAAAATGCTGATTTTAACCAATGAAAATGAATCTTGATTGTTTCGTAATCATTGTCATCCAAAACAGTGTCGAACTGCACTGTATTTTCGTATGCATTTATAATTGGCTTGGTTGTGTTTTACAATAGTATTATCCGACACTGAGTAACTTGTTTACCTCACTATCAGTGTTTTGTCTTGCGCACACAAGCACACAAGCACGCACTCGCAGTAGACAATAGCACCAGAGCAAGATGGCAGTACAGACACTGAACGAAGCGATTCGCCTCGAGGCGACTGTCGTCGAGGGCTTTGGCCGCGGCGGCAAGCAGCTCGGATGCCCGACTGCAAACCTCTCGAGCGCAGACTTGGGCGACCAGCTCGAGCAGCTCCCGACCGGCATCTACTGCGGCTGGGCGACGGTCGACGGACGTGGGCCGTTCAAGGCAGTCGCGAGCATTGGCTGGAACCCGTACTTCAAAAACAAGGTGCGTGTGTGTGTGGCTGTATGCGTTGCTGCTGCGTGTGGCTGGCTGCGTAACAAAGTGACTGACGTCTTCGTGTCTGCACATGCACACGCGTGTCTGTGAATGGACGAACTCACGTGCAGGAGAAGACTGTGGAGCCGCACTTGCTGCACAAGTTTGACGACGACTTTTACGGCGCGAAGCTCAAGTTCCTCATCGTGGGCTACTTGCGGCCAGAGCAGGACTTCCCGTCGCTCGAGGCGCTCGTCGACGCAATCCAGAACGACATCCACCAGTCCGATGTGTGGCTAGAGACTACGGACGGCAAGGCCTGGACCAACGACGCGCTGTTCCAGTCGTAGTAGACGATCGAGAGCGTGGCGTAGTCGTAGTCATCACACTCGCACTCGCAGTAGCATGATGATGATGAACACGACAGACGACGTCTCGACATGACACACTACGCACGTGGCTCTTACTCCATTCACGCGACTGTCGCTCTCTATGATCGCAGTCGCTTCTCACTCGCAACTCACAGACTCCGAGCGCGCGTGCGCTACGCTTTGCCCAGTACGATACACGTGACACCGACGACCATGAGCAAGATGCTCGGGATCTTCTTGCGCAAGTTGCGCTCGCGGAAGAACACGCGCCCGAGCACGACGCTCCAGATGCATCCCGAGCGCTTGATCGCAATCACGTACGACACTTCGAGGCTCTGCGTCGCGAGCAAGTTGATGTAGTACGCCACGACGCTCGTGACGCCCGCGAGCACGACAAACTTCCACGGGATCTGCGGCTGCGGCGTCCCGAGCGGGTGGTACAGCTCGCGCTCGCCGACGCGGAGCTTCTGGAGCACGTAGCTCCCGCTCGCAACGACGACTTGGATCGCTGCGCCGTACACGAGCGGCGTCGCGTTCTGCACGCCGATCTTGTCGAACGCGTTCGAGATGCTCCAGAGGAACGCGACGAGGATCATGTAGAGCGAGCCTTTGCTCGCGTTCGAGGCGTTGAGCGGGAAGTCGTCTTTGAGCGCAGCGGACTCGTCCTTCACGCCCTGGAGCCAAAAGCCGCCGAGCATCGCGATTGAGATGCCGATCACGCCCGGGTACGTCGGCACTTCGCCGAGCACGAGGAACGCGACGATGATCAAGAACGCTGGTGTGAACGACAGGAACGGCACAGTCGCAGCGAGCGTCGAGATCTGGATGCTCCGGTTGTACAAGTAACTCGTGACGATGTTGATGCCGCCGCTGATGCACACGGATGTCCAGAAGAGGTGGTTGAGCGGCGGGAGCTTCCCGCCAGTCTCGATCAGTGCCCAGAGGCAAAAGAGCGGCGCTTGCACGAGCCCGCGCGTCGCGACGACTGTGAACGGGTCCATGAACTTGGTCAAGTACTTGCGCAGCGGGTCGCAGAGCGCGTTCACGATCGAGTTGATGACTGCGATCGAGACGCCATGTGTGAGGAGCATATTGCTGTTGATGTACGCGCTTGTGCGTCGGGCAGTCGCGGTTGATGCGTGACGTCGCTGCTGAGAGTGCTGTCGATCGGCGTCGCGATAGCAAACGCAGTGGCAAGAACAGCACCGACGACACGTGTGCTTGCACAAGCAGCAGTCGTCGTCTCGATCGCGCTGCTGTTGCTGCTGCTGCTGCTTCCCACGCTCGCTCTCTCGAGTGCGTGAGTCCCTTGCTCGCCGCTCGTCTTGACCTTCCTCTTCCTTTTTGACATCGAGTCAGAGCTGTGACGACTAGCCGTGTCACTGTATACATTAGACAAAGTACGATTACGCTTCTCGTGGTACATTCGTACGATTTACTTGTTCATTGTATGTCAGATAGGACTCGCTTAAGAAACGCGGGTTTGACAGATCGATCGATCTTTTCAACAGCCGCACATTCAGGACATCGACATGACACACATCGAGCACCAGCAGCACAATGGCGCTGCACGGCTACCGATGCGCATCGCACATGCAGACGTCAAGCGACGAGCAATCGCGATCAGTCGAGAGCTCCTTGCGTTCGCTCGCAGCAGCTACGGTCCGTGCGGCCGCGCCACGCTGCTGCAAAAGAGCGCACGCTGCGCCGATGCACTCGTGCTCACGTCTACGTCCGATCGGTTCTTCCAGCACATCGAGTACGTGCGCTCTGCTTCGCGTCAATCTCTCTTATGGTGTCGTGCCACTGCATCGCAGATGCACTGATACACACTTGCTGTGTGGCTCTGTGGTCGCACCACTCGCAGTGTCGGCGACTGTCCGATCGCAAACGTGTACCTCCAGATGCTGCGCAGTCACTTGCGACGCTACTCGGACGCAGGACTCTTTCTCACGATCCTGAGCACCAGGTACCAGCTCCACACGCACACGCGCATCGGGCGTAAGCTTCCTGTGGGGTTGCTGATCGTTTGACTCTGTCAGTCTCCAGCTCGAGATCCAGGAAGGCGCTCTCGCTGAGCTGCCGCGCCAGTCTGTACTTCGCGGTACGCTGTTCATCCTATTGCGTACACGTAGACGCTCGAGTCTCACACACAACCGCGCGGTCGCTACGCGAGTAGGACTTGAGCTCGCGCGCGAGTGGAGCCTGGCGTACCTCGACGACAACGCTTGTCCAGTGCGCCTCCCAGTCGACTGGAGCCAGAAGCAAACGATCCACGCGATCATCCGCGGCGTCGTGAGCACAAACGCCGCAGTAGATCTGACGAGTGACGCAGTCGAAGATGCGCTGATCCCGCTCGTGCTCGACACGTTCCTTGCGCTCTACGTGAGCATCGCGCACCACCCGAACGAAGCGATGCCCGTGCGCTTTGTGCGCGACCCAGGCCGCACGTCGCTCGGCAAGTCGCAGCTCTGGCGTGACTCGGTGCTCTTGGACTTTGCATGGCCGCGCGGATGTCCGACAACGCCACGCACAGACGTCGCGCTCGCGCTCTTCAACATCACGATTGATCCGCTGCGAGACGACACGAGCGACGCAACCGCACGCATTGAATACACTGACGGCGGCGGTGGTGGCGATGGCTCTCAAACAGCGTTCCGTCTCGCCGCACTTCGTCGCATTGGCGATGCGCTCGTAGCACTCGGCGTCGCAGCTGTGATGTCCCAGAAGCTCATCCCGCGCTACTTGCAGACGTACTTGCAGAGCAAAGGCGTCTTCGTGCTCGATCGCCTCTCGATCAACCACATCCGTACGTGCAAGCGGCTCGCTCTCGTGGCTGTGAGCGTGTCTCTAGGCTACACAGACTGACCGACTGAATGGTGCGCTTCTGTCGCTGTGGTCTTGTAGACGCAGTGCACCAGCTCAGCGGTGCGATTGTGCTTGGAGACTGGGACGTCTCACGCATTGACGCGTCTGTCCTCGGCTTCCTCTCACTCGTGACGACGCTCGAAGTGAGTGGGAAGCAGTTCATTCGACTCCATCGCGACCGCACGCAGAGCTCTGGCAGCACTACCGCTCCAGTGTGTGCGTCCGTGTCGCTCGCGCGCTCGCGACCGATTGCGACGCTCGTGCTCGCGACACTCGACACGTTTGCGTTCGACGAGCTGTCGTACGCGATTGAGACTGCACTCAAGCGCCTCGCTGCGCTGTCGGAAGCGCCAGACGCACTCGCCGGCGGCGGGTGCGCAGAGCTCCACCTCGCAGCGTTCATACAGCAGCACGCTGCGCTACTGCAGTGCCTCCCAGGCGCAAGCGCGGACGAGCGCCGCGGGATCCGACAGCTGCGGCAAGTCATCGAGGTGTTTGCTGAGTGTCTGCTCCGCGTCGTCAGCGCGCTCAGAGGCGAGACGAGCGCTCTCGCATCAAGAGCTGACGACCCGCTACTGACAGCGCTCCAAGACGCAAACAGCAAGTCGCTCGAGACGCAGTCACTCACGGCCGCACATCTAAGTGCCGCAGTCACGCTCTTTGGGTGGAACCCGATCGAGCGGCGCGCTTTGCCAGTGGCGACGTACACGCAGGCGTCCGAGAGCACCTGTGACTGCGACGACCGTGTCGTGCTCCAAGCGCATGTGCTCGACGCGTTTGGAGCAAAGCGCGACGCGCTCGTCCTTGCGCTCGAGTGCGTCTCGTCGATCGCGCGCATTGCGTCAGTCGTGCGAACGTCGTGAAGCTGCGAAGTCTTCCGACATAGAGACAGCAACAGAGCGCACAAGGACGCATGGACAGAGTCGTCGGGGTCTATGGACACTCACGCATACATTCACTCATTCAAACTCCTGGAGCGCGTCGTAGCCAGCGAGGTCGCCGCACGTGAGGAACGGCACGAGCACGGGGTCGTGCGCTTCGTCGGCTTCGAGACCGTAGCGCGGGAGCAAGTACGACGTCATCACTGGCACGTACGCAGGCGGCATCTTGAAGCCTTGGCACACAACGAACGCCTCGTTGCTCTGCGTGCGACTGCTCTTGGGCTTGGAGCACGAGACGCTCGCGAAGAAGACCTTGAGCTGCGTCGCGAGCAGGTCGTACTGCTGGCACCGGAAGATCTTGGCCACGAACGACCCGCCCTCTTCGAGCACGTGCGTCGTGATATTGAGCGCCGCGGCCAGGAGCTCAGCTTGAACGAACTCGTCAATGTCGTGCACGCCCGTGACATCCGGCGCGCCGTCGCTCACGACGATCTGCGCTTTCTGGCCCTTGAAGTACGAGATGATCTGCTCCGCCGTCTTCTTTGACGTGATGTCGCCCTGAATGAGCTCCACGCCAGGAATCGGCGCCATCTCTTGCAAATCCACGGACACGACGCGCACGTCGTCGCCGTCTGCTGCTGGTGCCGACACGCTCGGGTCGTACAACTTGCGACTCAGCACTTGGCTCCAGCTGCCTGGCGCAGCACACAGGTCGACCGCGCGCTGGACATTGCGCAAGATGCCAAACTGCTCGTCGATCTGTAGGAGCTTGAACGCCGAGCGAGCGCGGAAGCCCACCTCTTTTGCGCGACGGTAGTAGATGTCCTGAGCATGTGTGTGGAGTGTGAGAGTAGAGCGCACACGAGTGTGTGCGAGCGTGCATGTATCTATGGAGTGGACGTGGATCAGCGCACACGTACGCGGTTCGCGTCGGTCGACTTGGTCATGCTCTCGACGTTGTTGGTGGTGCTATCAATTGCTGGTGTCGTTGTGAGTCGCAACCAGTAAAACTCTGCACAACAGAGTCTGATGTTTGATATGTTTTTAGTATGTGAGCTTGTTATTCCGTTGTAGCGCAAAATGAACTTGAACGCACTTGAGAGTGCTCAAGCTCCAGTGTTGTTCGAGCTGCTGCGCTCAAGGAGCTTGACAACGCACGCATCGTGGTCCTGAGCACGCGCACACATACGGCGAATGATCATCAAAGGACTTGTGAAGCAGCTCAGATCGTCTCGAGCGAACCGACAACTGAGAACAAGATTGCGAACTCGCTCAAGGACGCGGTCGACGATGTCGCTGTGTGTCGATCGAAGCTGTCGAGGTGCGAGTCAATAGCACCAGCAACTGCATCTTGCGTCAACACGCTTGCATGCTCGCAGTCTCTTTGATGCTCTCTCGTTCGAGATGCGATGCGATCTTGGCAAAGATCCGCCACTCAGATGCATTGCACTGCACTCGACAAGCCTACGTCTTTGCAGCAACATGATAGCAAGTCGATCGCGAACACTTGAGCAGGAGCTCCGACCTCACATCATCACACCCCATAAGCGTCTACGTTGGTAAGAAGCCGACTCCAAGCAATTGTTCATATTGCGCGGTCGGCTTCGCTCAACCAGGTCGACCGCGCAACATGAACCAAGTTGGTTTGGTTGGTTGGTTTGACTCGCATCGCGTCATGCGAACGTCCACCACCAGGGCTTTCCTTTCGACTGCCGCCGACATACTCGCTTGGGCTCTCGCTCAAGGGACACAAACTGGTCAACGTTGTGCTTCTGGATGCAACACCATGCAAGTGAACGAGTGCGTCGCACCAAACCCCGTATGACCGCACCGCATACGGTGTTCCGAAAAAGACCTGTGCGCACTTGCATTGCTCGAACGATGCAGGTGTGTGCCAGGCGCACGACTAACTCTCGTGCTCCCGAGCGCAGCAAGTATCCTCTTGTCCTAGCGCTTTTGTGAGCGATGCGTTGCTCAATCGCCAAGACTTGCCGCAACATTCAGTCCAACACCACAGCAACAGACATCGCCATGGACTCGCAACAGAGCACCAACATACAGGTGTGAACTAGACCGTCACAGACATAGCGCAATGCCTCGCTTGCCTACGAGCGAGCGTGTTGTCCCGCGCGGATTTCAACTCTCGATGTGCGCATCTGAGAACGCGCGATCTTGTTCAGCCGCGTGTACTGTTTCTGTCGACGAAAGTGTCCACCGGCACGGATCTTCTCACCTGAGAAGACCCTGACCTGGGTCGCTCGCAGCT
This sequence comes from Pythium guiyangense, assembly GCA_003730235.1. NCBI lineage: Eukaryota > Oomycota > Peronosporomycetes > Pythiales > Pythiaceae > Pythium > Pythium guiyangense. The sequence goes on along the minus strand of QXDM01000064.1, from coordinate 117,576 downwards.
GAAGCTGTCGCTCAGCTGCAGCTCTGCTCGTGAGCAGTGCACCCACTTGCCTGCATGTTTTGCGATGGATGGCTCGCTAGGAAAGCTCCTACTGCTGCTCGAGCTACCGGAACGCATCGACTCAAGGCTGCTGCTGCACTCGCTCACTTTGCATTCTGCGCACTCCAACACACGGCGACCTCGTTCCAAGCGCTCCATCCGGCATGCAAGTGCTCCGCATCCTCTCGTCTTTGCTCGTCGCAGCCACAGCATTCGCTGGAGCAAATGCCTCAGACATGAACGTGACCGAGAGCGTGAGTCTCCTTGCAACGACGGCGTACAAGTACCGCACGTACGGCCAGATCACCGACGCGCTCTACTCGCTCCAGTCCAAGTACCCGACGTTTGTCGAGGTGTACAGCGCACAGAGCAAGTACGGTATCCCGCTGCGCAACGAGCTCATGTGCGTGCGAGGCGGTGTCTCGGCGCCGTGCCAGCACTACGTGATCGAGATCACGGACGAGTCGACGCTCCCAGACGCACAGCGTCCTGAAGTCTTCATCAGCGGAGCTCTCCACGGCAACGAGCGCGTGGGTCCGCAGACTGCGATCGCACTCGCCGAGTTCCTTCTGGACCACGCTAGCCGCGCAGACGGCAACCCGTGGGTCAAGCGCCTCGTGCAGACGCGCCGCGTCGTGATCATGCCGACAACGAACGCGTACGGCTACGAGAAGAACGTGCGCGAAGAGAACGGGTACGACCCGAACCGCGACTTCAACTACAACAAGGGCTCGACGTGCTTCCAGACGATCGTCGCGCGCGCTGTGAACGAAGTGTGGCGCGACCACCTCTTCCAGCTCGCGATCACGTTCCACGGCGGCACGCGCTCGATCTCGTACGAGTGGGGCTCAACGAACCACGTGACATCGTCTGGCGCGAGCCACGTGAGTCCGGACGACAAGGGTCAGTGGTACGTCGCAAAGGGCATGTCTCGCTACGGCGGCAAGTTCCAAGAGGACAGCACGTACTATCCCGACGGCCGCATGAACGACATTGTCTACGCTGTCGACGGCGGCATGGAAGACTGGGCGTACGCTGCGTCGTGGGAGAACGCGTACACGTCGCCAAAGCCCGTCGGTGCGTGCAACCCGAGCACGTACGGCGGCTACTCGGCGACCAAGTCGAGCTACAACAGCGCTACGCACCGCGCGTTCAACATCTTGATCGAGACGAGCACGGCGAAGCAGCCAACCGAGACGAGTCTCGGCAACAACGCTACGCTCACTGATGCGCTACTCGCCGACTACTTGCCGTCGACCACGACTGTCGGTCACGTCGCGCGCAACTTGCGCATTGCGCTCATGTACATCGACCTCGTGCAGCCGTACGTGGCGTGGAAGGCTGCGCCGACGGCTGCAACGGCTGGCGTCGAGACGTCGATCCAGTGGGAAGTCGCCGGCAGCATCACAGTCGACAACACGCAACTGAAGGTGTCGAGGAGCGCAGACATGTCATCCGCGACGCTCACGACAGCTCAGAGCGGCGTCACGCGGTGGTACCACCCAGACTTCAAGACGTCGACAAAGACGAACAAGGGTATCTTCACGCAGAGCTACACGTTCCCGAGCGCTGGCACGTACTACGTACAGGCAATCGCGACGGTCGACAAGGACTGGGCGTCGCAGGGCACGGGCGCGACGGCGCCGCTGCCAAACGTCAAGCCGCAAACGCACGTCGTTAACGCACGCACAAACACGGCGTGGAGCTACTCGAACAACGGCCGCACAGTCACAGGCAAGACCGAGTGGACGTCTCCGGTACGTGCATCTGCTCGTGTTGCTCGTTGTAGTTGTGATGCAATCGCGGCTGACAGAGAGCTCGCTTGTGTGTGCTGGAACAAACAGATCGTCAAGGTCGTCGTGGCGTAGTGTGGTCGCGAGTTCGAGTCGCTCACGTGTCGACGTCTTCACATCGTTTGATACGTCTCGAGAGCCATCGTCTGTCGTTGCTACGAGTGTCTTGTAGTGGCGTGTGTCTGCGTCTGTGTGCCGCTGTTCGCTCTCTTGAGCACGATGTCAATCACAAGCGAAATCCATGTGTTGAAGCTGGAGTGATGGTCACGGAAGTTGCCGCTTGCTGCAATTCCGCATTCCGCATCCGTCGTCGTCGTCACAGCAACAACAGCAACAAGTGCAAGATCGCGATGGCGAGCAGTAGCACGGCGCGCCACGAGCTCGCGCGCCTCGAAGGCTTCTTGCAGGAGCTCAACAAGCATGAGCAGCGCGCGAGCAGAGAGAGCGCAGAGCAGACGTCGATGCGCACGCAGCAGAGACTGCTCAAAGAGCAGCTTCAGCAAGGTGCGTGTTGCTCTGGTTGCCACTGAGCATCACGTGTGCGCGGCTCACTCGTGTGTTCACACTTGTGTGTGTTGTTTGCATCAATGCGTAGCGCATAACGAGATCGCAGCAGCGCATGAAAGCAAAGCGAAGCTGTGCGAGACGATCGGGAGTCTCCAACGCGCCAAAGACGAGCGCGACGACGAGGTCAAGCAGCTCAGGGTCGAGCTCAAGGCATCGCGCGACTCGCAAGCAACGCTGATGAAGAAGCTGCATCGGCTCGAAGACGAGAAGCAGGACATGAAGCGCGGCTACATCAAGTGCGCGCATTCACAGGCTGCGTCGTTGGTTCTAGCACATTGCTTGACTGACGAACGGGCTGGTTTGCGATGTGAACGTGCTAGATCGCTAGCGTGTCGAATGAAGTCTGCCGCTCAGTTGCTGTCGCAGCTCCAGTCTGCCAACGTCTACCCGCATATCCAAGGTGAAGGGCGTTCGTGTGACGCCATTGCGTCCTGACGATGGGCTGACGAGCAATCGCTTGCACGATCGCTAGACTTGTCGATCAGCACTGAGGTCGCAAGCAAGTGCGAAGATTGGATCGGAGGTGAACCAAACAAGCGCAAGCGAGTGCTGACAGGAGAAGCAGCACCAGCCGATGATGAAGAACGTGCTCCAGAGACAGAGGTACGATCAGCATGGCTCTGCGTGCTGTTCATACGACCGATTCGCTGACTCGGTTCGTTGTGATGCGGCCATTGTCGAGTAGATCGCGGAGCAACCGACATCAGCTGCTACTACAGCAAGCGATGTTCCTGCTCCAGACGCGTTAGCGAGCGACTCGGTTGTTGTTGCTAAACCGCCAGGTACCATCGATCGCTGACGCTTCTGTGCCGGCATTCAGAGACCGAGTCGCTAACGACTCACGTTCGGACTTCACTTGAGTAGCTCTAGTAGAGATCACCAGCGAAGCAGCAACGTGCTCGCCATGCCAAGCTCCAAGCGAGTGTGCTGACTGCGCAACACTCAAGTCCGACTTTGAGCTCGAGAGAGCACGACTGGAAGACGAGATCGCAGATGCAAAGCAGGCGATGGAGACACTTCAAGGTACAATCAACGAGCGCGTTGACTTGCAAAGGTTGACATCGAGTCCAGACTGACAACGTTGTCACCTTACTCGAGCAGCGGAGTACGATCGAGCTGCAGCAGAGCTCGCCCAATCCTCAGCTGGTCGCGAGTCTGCTGCTGCGCAGATCCAAGAGCGAGATGAGCGCATCAGCGAGCTCGAGGAGCAGCTCGTCGACGCTGAGAGCAAGATCGAGGTACTCGCGAATGCTCCTCCGAGCGCAGTTGCTCCTCCGAGCGCAGTTGCTCCTGTTACTCCTGCTGCTGCTGCGAGTGTCAGTGGTGACGACCAAGCAGAGTATGAGAACCGCATCAAAGCGCTCGAGGTCCGTCACATGCATCCACTGCAGTGGTTGATCATCGGTACGATGGTGCTGACCACGTGCACTCGCGTGTGAACAGGACAACTTGACGCAGATGAACGCGTACGCGGACCACTTGGAGATCGTGATCGGCCAGTGTCCGTCGTGCTCTGTGAAAGTCCAGACCGAGAGCACGCAAGACATCGAGAGCAAGGCGTCGTGACGCAGCAGCGAACGGACAAGCGTCTCTCTTTCTTCATAACGTTAGTTTCGTGCGAGTTTGGGTCATCGTCGCAGTCTGATGCGCTCTCTCAGTCGCGACTCGATGCGCTCGTAGCAGTCGTCGTGTCTGCAAGTGCGCAACACAACAACTGCGCGTCTCGAGTCACAGCCGCTTGATGCCTTTCTTCTTGACGCTCTTCTTCTTGAGCGACGCTGCGATGTCTGTTGCATTGCTCGACGTGCGTTTCTTCGCAGACGATGGCGCTGAGATCGTCTGTGATTCCGGTGCAGCAGCTACCGGTGCGTCACTCGCATCTTTCGGCTTGACAGGCGTCGCTGGCGCAGTGTCTGCGCATTTGCTCGCAGTCTCAGTTGCTGCTGCACTGTCGCTACTGTCTGGCGCACTCGCGTCATCTCCGTCGGTCTTGTCGGCTGCTGCCTTTGCGCTGCCGTTGCTATCAGCCGCTATGTCTGTCGCACTGCTGTCCTGCGCGTTACGGTCACGCTCGTGGTCCGTCTTGGCGCTCGCCGACTCCTTTGGCGCGTGGATGTTGGTCCAGATGCGCGCGCGACGTGCGTACTCGTCGTAGCTGTCCATGAACAGCCGCCCTGCTTCGTCATTGAGCGAGCTCTCTGGAAATGGCACAATGAGCAGACACCGAATCACTTGGAGCACGTGCGCGATCCCGAGCGTCGGGGACCAGTCTTTCTTGAGCGTGTTCACGCAGATGTCGCCGTTCGTCGCGATGTTTGGGTGGAAGATCTTCGTGAGGAAGAAGCCCTTGGGCGGCGCGTGCGGAAAGCCATCCGAGAGCACGAGCTTGAGCTTAAAGAAGCCGCCTTCGTACGGCGTGTTCTCGGGTCCGCGAATCTCGACGTGGATCTCCGTGAGCTGCTCGTCCTCTTGCGGCAAGTACCGGATTCCATCGAGCGGTGCCATCACGAGTCGACGCAGCTCGCGCGCCACGCGCTGGATCACTTGCGGTGGGAGGTTCTCGCGCGCTGCTGCCTGTGAGTGTGTCGGAGCAAATAAATACGATCACATGCACTGCGTGAGTAGTGTGCATTGCGAAGAGTATGCGTAGACGAGCTGCTGCTGTTGCATCGAGCACGCAGTCGTCATGCACAGACACAGACAAACACACAAGGACAAGCACACATGCGCGCACCATTGCTGCTGTCGGTCGCAGCTGCCAATTTGCTGCAAAGTGTGCAAATGGCGGCAAACAGCAAACTTTGATGATCAAAGTTCAAATATGCGAAAGGCAGATTTTCACATACTAAATCCTAATGTGATCTATTTTGGTTTTCCTAACATTCACAAGTACACGAAACGACGCGAGTTTCGTTTTTAAGCGAAGCTGTAAGAGCGCCATGACCACGCTTGTGACAGCAGTCTCTGCGCACGATGGACAGCAACGACCACAGCAGCGAAGACGACGGCGGTGGTCTAGATGATGCGCATGCTTTGCACGGCGCTAATGTGGCGCCTCGTCGAGATGCACAAGCGACACACGAGCAGGCGCTTCGGATCGAGCCTCAGAGCAGCAGCAGCAACACGAGCAGTACATCAGTGACAGCAACGAGCAGCACAATCGGCAGTATCTTTGCATTCCACCCGTCACTGCAGCGCAAGAACGCCGCGACGCCGAGAGCAACGACGTCGCGAAATCTCGTCTTCCCAGAGCCAAGCAGCTCGGAGCTCTCAGTTGCACAAGCCCACGTCTACGCTTCTATCGATACGAACAGGTTCAGCAACGCAGTGCAGCAAGAAGAAAGCGACCAAGATGTGCATCGACGCACTCGCCAAGCAATCGCGTCGAACGTGCCGCTCTCGGCTCGAAAGTACCTCGCACCGCGTCAAGATGACGATCCATCAGCTGTCCAGTCGATGCCGTCTCCAGAGAGCGCACAACACCAGCATCGTCGACTTGCAGTCATCGCACCACCGCGCAGCGTGCGTGGGAAGATCCAGTTCTACTGCTTGCGCGCGCTCCAGAGCATCAAGCCGTCGTGTCGCGCGATCCGACTGCTGCATCGACAGCTCCACTTCCAGCAGAAGATCGCGTACGTCCTGATCTTGTGCGGCATGCTCTCAGAGAGCGCGACACCTGCGCCGCGGTACAACGTCCCGATTGGCATCGCCGTGTTCACGCACTCGACGTCGCGCTTTGACCACCGCGTTATCGTGTCGGGGCTCTGTCTTGCGATCCTCGTCGACTTTGTGTGGCTCTTGCGGCCGCAGGAAGGCAGCTTCAACGGCTACTTCCACGTCCAGTACGACAACTTTACGCACATGTGTCTCGGTCTCTGCTCGCTCATCAAGGTCTGGCTCGTGTTCTCGACGTACTCGGACCTTGGTCCGGAGCCGGTCTCACACGCCAGCGGCGCGGACGCAGACCAGCAAGCTGCAGCAATGCGACCGCACCACCGACTGTGGCACCACGTCAAGTTCTTCTTCCCGCGCAAGACGTACCCGCGGTGCTCGCACTTGAGCTTCGAGGTGCTCATGCGCACGCTCGCGCTCGTGTGGATCCACGGTCTCTGCGGCGTCGCGCTGCTCGTGCTCGGCATCGTCTCGGCCATGTTTTATACTGGCAAAGTCCAGTTCCGGTCCATGGCGTTCGGCGCGCCGCTGCACTTGACGATGATCATCCGCGCGACGACGACGCTCGCGACGTACTTTGTCGCGACGCAGCACATGTGCTACCACGGCTGTCTCAAGCTCTTTGGGTGCCACCGCCTCGCAGCCATGGACGAAGGCGAAGACGGCAGTGGCGGGAGCGACATTGTGCTCAAGTACAACAAGCGCTGGCTCCAGCGCATGCAGCGCGTGAAAGCAGTCGATGCGCTCGCAGGCGTCTACTTCGTGCTCGTGTTCTACTCGGCATTCCACAGCGGCCAGTTCTTTGCAGGCAGCGGACTCACTGCGGTGCTCGTGATCACGGGCGTCGTCGTGCTCGTGCTCGACTTCTGGACACCGCTGCTCATCATGGTCGTCGCCAAGTGCGGCGCGCTGCTCCACGCGCACCACAAGCGTGGCACAGTGGATGTGGACCCGTACTACCCGAACCAACTCGAGTGGGAAGACGCAGACGACGATGCAAATGCCAGCAGCGACTCGTCCGACTCGGACTCGTCCTCATCAAGTGGACGCTCATCGTCGTCCCGTGGAAGCAGCAGTGACTCGTCACTCTCGTCGTCGTCGTCGGGTGGAGGGTACTCGACCAGTGCGTCTCGCATCCGTCGACAGCGCAGCCGACGCCTGCGCCGCAGAGCCAAGCGAGAGGCGCGTCGCGCTGGCAGCCGCAAACCGCTGCTGCCGCAGTCATCCAGACGCGACGAGTCCCTTCCGATCGTGGATGCACACAAAGTGCTCTCGAGTCGCGTCCTTGATAGCGCAGAGCAGCAGCAGCACCGGTTCCTTGCTACCATGAGTCCAGCGACGTCGAGCCGATCGAGCGGTGGGATGTGGGTGCGCCACTGGCACGAAGCATCGGGACGGTCGTACCTCGTGCACTCGATCACGGGCGAGAGCGTGTGGGAGATCGTGAACGTCGCCAAGACGCCAAAGGCAACGCAAAAGGTAAAGCGGACCAAGAGCAGAGGCGACGATGACGATGGCAGTAGCGACAGCAGCAACAGCGAAGACAAACCCAAGCGCTCGGGTCGCAAGTTCTCGCCACGAGGCGCTCTCGGCTCTGCGAGACGATCGGTATCGAGCAACCGCGAGCTGTCGCCAGCGTCTAGACGAACGCGCGCTCCAGCGACTGGAGACGACGATGGCTCGGGGTCGCCGCCAACATCCGACTCGGAGGTGGTCGTGACGACCGTCCCAACGCCACGAGCTAATGGCGGCAACGCTTCAGCGCGCGTGTCTGCTCGGCGCTCATCGCGCCATTCGTCGCTTGCTCCTGGCGAGTCAACTGCACCAGCTCAACGAGATGTCGAAGTAACCGACGATGATGTGAGCGCGCCTTGTTTGACGCCGCACGAGTTCCTACTGCTCTGGGACGCGCTCCTCGACGGCGGATCGTTCACCTGTCGCGTCTCGCGCATCCCGAGTCTCCCCGACCTCGCACGCCACTTGCTCCGGACCGGCTTTGTCGTCGCGTCCGACGGTCTCAGACACGACAACGTGCGCACTGTGCACTTCTACGCGCCAGTAGATGTCGATCATGACGGATCAAGCAGCAGTAGTCGAGACGCTGCGCGCCGTGCGTCGTTCTTCCTCGGCGCGTTCGTCTTTGACAGTCTCAGCCTCAAGCTTCACGCGACGTTCCGGTGCTCGCAGCAAGACGCGATCGTACCGATCGTCAAGAAGCTCCAGCTCAAAGAGATCGTCGGGTCCTACGCGCCGTGTGACTGACGGACATGACGTCGACAAGCAAACACGCGCAGCAGATCGAGAGAAGACGACAATGGAGATGCACATTGTCGAGCCATACATAGTGAAGCACTAGCGCTGCGCTCGCAGTCGCACTGGACGACGCACACGAGCGCGTCACGTCGTATCGTACTGTCGGTCGTCTACATGATCACACAGCGCCGCTCGTCGCCTTCGTCCACGAATCGCTCAATGTCTTCGTCCGTGATCGCGCCTTTCTTGTTCTGCGGGTACATGTCCTTCACTTGCATGCCCTTCATGTCTGAGCGCAAGTAGAAGAGCAAGTACGCCGACGGACTCACGACGCGCGACTCTTCGACAACGCGCACGCGCTCGTCGTCGTAGTAGTACCACTGGTCGTCGAGAAAGTTCTTGGCGTACGACGTGTAGTGCCCGCCGCCGAGCGCGCCTTGGTGGTTCACGACGCCGTACAGGTCGTAGTTGGTCTCGAGGCACCGCGACTCGTCGAGGTTCGTGTTCGTGTACCCGCGGCGCACGCGGTTGATCACGTTTGCCTTTGGCGCAGCGCCTGCCGACTTGGCAAACGTCACGCTCGGCTTCGTCGGGTCCTGCTTGTCGCCGTTCTCGCTCGCACTGTCGCCTTTCGGTCCTGCGCTCTCGCTCGCGTCGCTCTTGCTCTCCGTTTTGCTACTGCCGCCGCTCGCTGTGGCGCTTGACGATGCAGCGCCACTGCTGCTGCTGCTGTCTTTCGGCTTCTTCATCGGGTACTTGACAGGAAACTCTTCATGCGGCGCGACGCAGCACGACAGGTCGAGCCCTTCGATCGGAAACTCGACGAGCGACGCGAGCTTGCGCCGGTACGTCTGCGTGTACTGAAAGCGCTTGAGGTGCACGACCATGACCGGCGGCAAGCGCCAGATCTCGAGCTTCTTGGTCATCTCGACGTGTGTTCGACAGCTCGAGCAGTAGCCCTGCAATACATACAGAGCGAGATGTGAGTCATTCGCAGCGCAACTGGAGCGCTAGACAAGATGATCGCGATGCACGAGACGCACCTCGCTGATCTTTTCTTCCGATGTGAACGCATCCAAGCAGTGCTTGAGCGGCACGGGACCCTTGTCGATCGCCTCGTTCTTTGCAACGCTCGCATGTGCTTCGACGTGCTTCATGCGGTCAATGAGCACGCGGTCTTGGAAGACTTTCAAGTCCCAGTCGATCGCAATCGTCTCTTCCTCCAAGATGTCGAGGAGCTCCGTCGTGCACGAGATCGTGTACCCAAAGCTCCGCGTGAGCCACGACGACCGCGCGTCCGTGAGGCCCTTGTTCTCGACGCGCCGGAGCAAGAAGCCCGACGACGCGTTCAAGCCCGAAAAAATGTCGTCAATGTGGTTCGACACGAGCGCGTTCGTGTTTGCGAGCTCCGTCTCGGTCCAGACGTGCGGCGCTGGGGCTTTCACGTAGTCCTTCACGCGCTCCCAGACCATCGTGTACAGGTCCAAGCCTGTCGTGCGCTCTGGGCAGATGCGCACGAGGTTTGGAATGCCAAACGGCATTGGACGGAACGGGTTCTTGAAGTACACGGCCGAGTAGCTGAGCTTGCGCGACACGAGTGGGACGTAGAGCAAGCGCGCTTGGCGCGGCCGCAAGCGGTTCAGCGACACTTTCATCTCGTCGTCGCTCCGACGGAGACGCACGAGGATCTGCGGCTCTTCGTCGCCGTGCTCGAGCGGCTTTGCCGGGCAGTCGAGCACGACGCCTGGGGCAAAGTCGTGCGACTGCGCGCGCGTTCGGACTTCGACGAGCGCACCTTTTGTCAAGTGCTCAAAGAACTTTTGGTGCTTCTCGGCTTCGAGCTCCTCGGCGCGCGCAGCGCCAGGACCTGTTGGAATGAACGACGGGCGACGGTGGCGCGTCGCCATTGCTGTCTCGACGTCCAGCGGCTCGAGCTGGAACGCAATGAGCCGGTCGATGCTCCGGATCTGACCGATGCGGCGGTTGTCGGCCTTGAAACTCAGGATCATCGAGCCGCTGTACTCGCAGAGCTTGATGTCGGCTTCCGAGACGGTCGTGAGGTCAAATTCGTCGTGGCAGAGGTTCATGAGCGCGTGCTTGAGGTCGTAGATCGTCGCGGAGATCGCGAGGCGCACCGACACTTTCATCGGCGTCATGCCGTTTGCGAGCACGAGCAAGACCGTCACGGTGTTGTGCGTTGGCTCGGGCAGCGGCACTTGGAGGAACGTGAACGGCTCAAAGCGCGCCGACTTGAAGCCGCAGACGCTGCACGTGAGGAGCGACTTGTACTGCCCCGTGAAGAGCGCGACGATGATCGAGACTTCGCGCCGGAGGTGGTTGCGCCACCACTCGTCTGCCAAGTCGGCGTCGTACCGGCCGTCGCTATCCGGCTGGTCGACGTACGGCTTCTCAGTGATGCGATTCAGGTCTTCGCTCAAGCCGCTGAGCAAGAACGCGAGGAGCTCCTGCGAGTCCTGCTGGTCGCTCCCACGGAACGCCTCGTTGAACTTCCCGATCGTCTTCTTGAAGTTCCGCGGCGAGATCGACTTTTGCTTGGCGCACCACATGTCCTCCGCGAGCTTCCCAAAGACCTCAGCGAGCTTGCCCTGGAGTCCGAGCGTGCTCGTGCGGTTGATGTCGTCCAAGTACATGCCAGAGAGGAAGTACTCGGCGAGGAGCTGCGTGTTTGAGAGGCACTGGAGCGCCGAGTTCATGTAGCACGTGTTCCCGAGGTTCGAGAGCCCGACCGAGCCGCCAGCGCGCATGCGTCGCGGCAATGCGAGCGCGTGCTTCTTGCTGCGCTTCTCGTCGTCCGACGGCGTCGTCGAGTCGTCGTCGTCGTCACTCTTCTTCTTCTTGAGCGCGTCTTCCCAGATATCGAGCACTGGAACGCCACTCGACGGCATCACGACCGTGCGCCGGATCTCAGGGCCACCGCCGTACCAGAGCTTGAGCGCCATCCAGAGCTGCTCGCTGATCACGACAAAGTGCTTCCCGAGCTTGATCTCGTCCGCCGACTTGAGCACGCGCTCGCGACGCTCGGACGTGAGCAAAACGTAGTTATTGATGCACTTGGGGCGGAAGTAGTGGCCGTCAGCATCCATGATCGGCGCCTCTTTGCTGCTGCTGGTGCTCGACGTGCCGCTCGCGGTCGTCCCTGTTGTCGGCGGCTTTGCGCTGCTCGCAGTCGACAGCGCACTCGAGCTCGTGCCGCTCGTTGCTGCGACAGGCGAATCGTTCAGCTGCAAGTCGACGTACTTGCACCAGTGGTCGAACCACTTGGCGTCAATGAGGAACCAGTGGTCGTCTTCAACCAACGCCGCTGACTCGTACGCTCGGTAACAGCCCTTTGCGACCAGGAGCTCTTCGTCCTTGTCCGCTGGCACGAGCCCGAGGTCAATGAACGCGACTTCGCGCATGATCCGGAGCGAGCCCATCTCGTAGCCCTTGTGCTTGGCGCACGACGCAAACTCGTCGAGCGTGAGCGACAGCACCGGCGCTGCGTCTGCGTCTGGCGCGTCTGGCGACTCGGTGATCACGCGCTCCGTGCCGTACTTCTTCATCAAGTGGTCGACAAAGATCCCGAGCTCCGAGCCAGAGACCGCCGGCGTCGTGCCTTCGAGCACTTCGCCAAGCGACCCAGACGTTGTCAAGCTCTTGCTGTTGCTCCGGACCTTGACGTTCTCTTCGATGAACAACACGATGAGGTCCTCCAAGTCCGAGTTCTGCGCCAAGTCGAGCCGGAGCATGCCGTAGAGGTCGTCGCGGCTCATGATCTTCCCGTTGCTGAGCGTCGCAAAGAGCGTGAACGCAAACTCTGCTTTCTCGTCTGGCGTCCCGCGACACGCGATCGCCAGCGCGTTCACAAAGCTAAAGACGTCGATGTCGGTGCCGTTCGCGCGCGAGCCAAAGCTCGCAAAGACGCGCGGGAAGCGCTCGTCCGACATCTCGAGCGGAAAGTCGCTCGAGAGCGCGTCGAGGTCGACCGTGTCGCCGCCAGCCGACGCGCGGTAGTTGTTGAACGCGTCTTGGAGGATCGAGACTTCTTTGATGCTAAAGCGCGTCTCGTTCGCGAGGATCTTCTGCTGCACGACCGGGTTGAACTCTTCTTGCGACTCGAGGAGCTGCGGGTCCGCCGTCTCGCACAGAATGTCAACGAACGGCTCCATCCAGTCAATGAGGATGCTGCTGACGTTGAGCTCCGGCACGATCTTGGCAAACTCCTCCATGCTCATGCGCGCGCGGCCTTGGTCAAAACCGTCGCTGAGCAAGCGGCGGTACTCAGGACGCTCGAGCACTTGGCGGCCGTGGAGCGACACGAGGAAGTTGCTCAAGCCCGTGCTCTGGACCTTGCCAGCGTGGTCGAGGTCGCACATGTTGAACACAAACATGAGCCGGTCCGCGATCACGCCGCAGCGCAGGATCGCCACGGCGCGGAGGAACTCGTCCATGTTGATGTCTGCGCCTTGGCGGTCCGACACGGCTTTCATGAACCGCATCGCAAAGCTCGACGGCATGTCTGGGAACACGCCGAGGATGTCGCGCCGGAACGACGCGCGGCTGATCGAGATCTGCGAGCCTGCAGTGTGGAGAATCGTGTTCGCATTCGCAGCTGCGCTGGTCGTGGACGACTCGTCGCCTGCTGCAGTGGCGTTTGTCTTGGACGCAGAGGAGGCTGGTGATGACGACGATGACGACGCGACAGCGTCTTTTGTCGGCGACGACGGCGACGAACCAGCTTTTGCAGCAGTAGCGCTCGTCGACGCCACGCCGCTGCTCTCAGCGTCGTCTTTGGCATTGCCGTGGTACAAGTATTTGGACGAGCAGAGGCGCTTGAACGCAGCCGTGAAGTCTTCGAGGTCGTCCGGCGCGAGCAAGTTCTTCATGCGCTCAGACTCGAGCTCTTTCTTGTGGCGCTGGAGCTTGCGCTCGTACGACTCCATGTGCGCGTAGACTTCGAGGAAGTTGAAGAGCGGGACGCGAATGAGCGGGCGGATCTCGAGCACTTCGTTGATGTACTTCTCAAGCTCGCTCCGGCGCTGCTCGATCACGCTCTGGTGGCGATTGCGAAAGACGTGGCGCTTGGGGAAGTACAGGTTCTTGACCGGCGCGTTCGTGCGCTTGAGGCGGTCGTGGAGCTCGCGAAAGTCCGAGTAGCGCTTGTGGATGATCCACTGCAAGCCGCCCTGGAGCCGCACTTCGATCGCAAACAGCGTGTGCATCGTCTTCTCGATCTCAGTCTCTTTGATGCCTTTCGCCGGCAGCGTCACGCTCTCGATCTCGAACGACGGCGCAGATGACGACGTCGTTGGCGACGTCGCAAAGCCCTTGTCCGTCGCAGTCCGAGCCGACTGGATCTCGCGCGCGCGGACGCTTAGGAGCTCGCTCGACGTGTGCGCGCGCTCGAGCACAGGCGTACTGCGCGGCACTGTTGCAGTCCCAGTAGTAGTAGTCGTTGTTGCTGCTGTCGTAGATGGCGCTGCTGATGCGCTGAAGTCTGGCCGCTCGGTCGTGACACCAGGGAGACTGCTGATCGACCGCTCGATCGCAGTGATCGATGGTGCGCTGTCGAACGACGTCGCCGACTGGTCCGACTTGGTCGAGAGGTTCGGCGACGCCGTGAGCGCGATCTCGATCGGCGTCATTGCGCTCGGAGCCGACGCCGACACGAATCCGTTCAGGCGCACTTCGATCAAGTCCTGCTCGTCTTCGATCGGCGGCGGTGGCGGCGGTGGGAGACTGTCGTGGTCACCGTTTGCTGCATCTGCAACGTCGCTCTTACTGCTGCTGTCGTCGAGGCGCTTGATCGGCAGCAGCGGCGACACTGGCAGCGTCTGTTGCTCGGATTGCGTCATTATCACAGACGTCGTCGTCGTAGTGGATGTTGTTGTTGCTGTCGTCGTCGCTTCGATCGCGACGTGTGCGCTATCGTCGCCAGTGCTGTGCGCTTGCGGCGCGACGCCCGTGGCTTCGACGTCTGTCATGCTCGTTCTCACACAAGTGTGTCGATCGACTGACCGTCACTCTAGCTCGCTCGTGCGCTTCCACGTGCAATGTCGTCGTAGCAAGTGCAGCACTCTCGGTCGCGCATGCACGAGCAGCAGAAGTGCGTGTGTGTGTGTGCACGTGTGCGCACGCAAAGATAGAGACGCAGGTGGACGGACGCGCGGGCGGACGGACTGAGCGACGTCGTAGGCAAGCGGGCGTGTGCGGGAGGGGGCCGCTTCGGTCGCGCGCGCTCGCTCTCGCTCAAGCTGGAAGCTTCAAGTGCTCGCTTGTCGGCGGCCGACCGCACGCGCGCGCGATAGTGACAAAACACAGGCGGCAGACAGCCAGTTTTCGTGTCCCTGCGCAAGGCGATTGCGCGCAAAGATCCGGTTCTCAGTTCGAATCGATCGACTCAAACAACAGCGAGCTGTCGACCCTCTTGAATGCGCTCCTACCGCTCGACCATCACCCTTGTTGTGCTACTACTATATACAATATATACCTAAAACCCGCATCACAGCGATCAAAGTGCTCGCAAACCATGATGTCTAGAGAAGACTTGAATCGACGTGTAGTGTGTGTGTGTGTGTGCATTGCCTGATTGCCTGCTGCATGTAAGCGTGGATTTACTCGGTATCTCCTTGAGCAAGTGCGTGTGCGTTGCGTGCTCTGTAGAGACACACATTTGTTTGGGCAGCGTTGTTTAGTCTCAATGTAAAGCAAGTATTAAGAAAGGCCACGTTCGATTTCTCCATACAATAACACCTGGCACTTTCTTGAACACGAATCGCGCATGTGATAGTATACAAATTCAAGTCTGTGCGATCATCGCTTTCCCACTCAGACAACTGTGAGTCACAAATTCGATCTTTGTCGACCGACCGACCGACCGACCGACCGACCGACCAAAGAGCTCTTCACGAACAAGAGCTCCAAGACTTTGGCATTGGCATCGGCATCGCAACAACGACCAGCACGGCACGATGCGTGTGCGCCCTTACATGTTGGTCTATCCGCACGTGCTCCTGCAGCTGTGCAATGTATTAACTAGCCAAATACGATGAGCACCAAGACACACTGCTCTCGTCTACAGCCAGCCGCTCGCTCGTTCGTCTGCGGCAGCGTGTGTGTGGCGCTTGCGTGAGTCAAAGATCAGCTCGTGCGCTCTCTACCGATCCGAGCGCGTCATCCGCACCATGACGCGCCATCCGTCCGTCCGACTGACCGACACGGACGCTCGCAACGATCGCTCTGTTCGCTACTTGGTCCGTCCAGACTCGCATCGACATTGCACACAGGCACTCACTCAACCAACGCCGACACCAACACTACCACTAGCTCCATTCACTGCCCAGCAGTCTCATCCTGACCATTGTGTCGCCTGTCAGGCGCCACCACCATCATCATCATCGCCGTCATCGTCATCGGATGAAAAGTCCTCGGCTTCCAAGAGCCTCTTGGCGCGCTCGAGGAGCCGCGCACGGTCGTCTTCGATCGCACCATCGCCATCCTCGTCACTAAAGCCGTCATCGTCATCGCTGCTCTCGTTGTCGTTGTACTTGTTGCCTTCGTGCTTTGCTTCGTCCGCGTCGCTCGCTCGCTCGTCGTCACTCGAGTCGTCAAAGTGAATACCCAACTCTCGCTCGAGCTCGGCGATCGGCCGCTGCACCGTGCGACTCGACTCCTCGCTCGGTCCATCGCTGTCGCTCTCCGCCTCACGCTTGTCATGTCGCTTGTCATGCAGCGCGTCGATCGCAAAGCTCACCGTCGGCGCTGCACCTCGCGAGTACACGTGCTCACGCGATTCCTTTCGTGCGTGTTGCCGTAGGACTGGAGCGTCCAAGTGGGTGTTGTGAGCGCTGGCACCTGATCCAGGTCGGACAGTCGCGCTCGCAGGTCGACTCGGTCGACTGCTGCTCGCACTGACGCGGCTGCTGCTGTTGCTCGAGCTCGAGCTGCTGATGTTGCGCAGCGCGCGCTCAAGCAGCGTCATTTCCTCCATCGTGCGCTCGAGCACGGCGCTCGTGAAGCTGCTCTCGCTGCTTCCGCCAGAGTGTAGCAGCGATTGGTTCTGCGCTGCAAACGTCTCGGTCTGCGGCTGTCTGTCTCTTGTCGCCATTGCTACTGCTGGCGTCGTTGCGCGTCGTGTCGTCGATGCTGTGACACTTGCACGTTGCTGTGATTGCGCTGGTGCAGTCCACGTCTGCCGTCGGCTGTGCGCTGCTGGAGCGGCGTGGGGTGCACTCGGACGCGCTGTTCCTGTCAGTGCGGATCGCTTTGGGTGCGCATGCGTCGCTCTGACGTCCGCAACAGTGTCGTCTCGACGCTGTTGCTGCTGCTGAGAGCTCTGGACGCCTTCGTGCTCCTGTAACTCTGTTGGTTGTCCATCTACTCGCATCCGCGGCGTCAGACCGTCTCGAGCGTCTGGGAACCGCCCAAACACCTCATCTTCGTCCTCGTCCTCGTCACTACCAGCGCCATCGCCTCGACTCGCACTTGCACGGTCCGCCATATCGCCGCGGATGCCTCCAAGTCCTCGCAGCCCTTCGAGCTCTACTTTGCGCGCATCGATCTCGTCATCGAGCGCATCGAACGCTCGCTGCTCCTGCTGCCGCATCGCGCGCTCCGTCTCGAGCGCTGCGACATCGCGCTCTTTTGCAACGACTTGCCGCATGAGCTCGGCTTCGAGCTTCTGGCGCATCGCGCGCTCTTGCTCGAGCACTGCGAGCTCTTCACGACGCTGGAGCTTGATCTTCACTGCGCGCTTCCGGTTCGCGTCCTCGCGCTTCCACGCCTCAAACTTGAGCAAGTCCTCGAGCTCATGCTGCTGCACGCGCGTGGCGAACTCGGTCCGGAGCAAGTCGAGGCGCTCGGCCATCGACCGCTGCTTGTGGATGTCCAAGACGCGCTGCTCAGCTTCAAATTCGACGCGCTCGAGCGCTTCGTCCTGCTGCCGCGACGCGAGCTCAAAGTCTGCGCGCTCGCGCTGCATCGCGAGTGTCGCTTCGAGTCGATCGTACTCGGCGTGGAACATCTTGGACGTCGTCTCGAGCGACTCGCGCGCGTACGTCTCCATGGCTTCGAGGCGCTCAAGACGCCGCGTGCGTGTCTGCTCATCGAGCGCTTTCAAGTGCAGGATCCGGTACTTCTCAGCTGCGAGCGCGTTGGTGCGTCGCTTCTCTTCTGCTGCGAGCACGAGACGCTTCTGCTCGAGCCACGCTTCGTGCTCGGCCTTGAGCTGTGCACACTGCGCTTCGACCTCTTGCAAGCGCTGCTGCTTCTGGACCATCGCCTGCTCTTCCAGTGCGATGCGGTTGCGCTCCTATCAAGAGAGTGATCAGTGAAAGACAGTGTCAGTCTTCAGCGACGACAGCCAACCTCATCAGACTGCGGCAGTCCCAGCAGCTGATGCCACTGTCACACGTACGCTGATCTGGAAGTCGACGACGAACTTGGGGTAGCTACTGAACACCGGGTACTGCCCTCTCGGCAGCGGCCAGTACGTCTTGCGCGGTGCATCTGCACTGCTCTCGTCGCCCTCTTGGCTACGAAACGCAGCGAGGTCGAGGCTCTCGCGCACGTTCGTCAGGACCTGCAAGAACGCCTGGACCTGCAGCGCGTTCTGCTGGTGGAAGAACTGGTCGATCGCACTGCGGTCTGTCGCAGCGAGCAGCGCCGTTCGAAAGTACGAGACGTACGCGAGCACCGCGACGTACAGGAGCTCCGGTGTGTCCGACGCTGTGAACAAGTGGTCCCAGAGCGCGAGCCACTCGGCTTCGCTCAGGACTTCCGTGAAGAGCGTCTTGAGGAGGCTCCAGCCGTAGACCTCGGCGGTCACTTGGAGCTGCGCAAAGTGCGCATAGAGCTGCGCGTCGCGGCGCTCGAGTGCGCGATCGAGTGCCGAGAGGATCGCAACTGGCGCGTACGGCAAGGCGCGGAGGAAGTCGCCGCACCAGTGCAAGAGAACGGAGAGACTTGCTTCGAACGCTGCGAGGTCGTTCTCGCGAAAGAGCTTCACGAACGGGTACACGACTTCAGGCAAGTAGCTCACTTCGCCGAACGCTGGGCACCAGTGCGCGATCGCAGACAGCACACGATGGAGGCGCCGCAAGAGCCGGCTGTTGGACAGCGGGTACTGCTCGTGCAGACGCACGAACGCCAGGTGCTTACCCTTTCGTACGAGCGACCGGAACGCCTCGTCGTTCTTTGGGAGTCGGAGCAAGAACCGCCACACGAGTAGCCGGTACTTGCTCGGGTACACGCCGTTGCACCGGAGCGTCGCTTCCAAGCGCTTGCGGTTCACGTCAATCTCTTGTGCGCTCAGCGTCGCAGCGGGCGCTGTGAGCACGCTGGTGCGTCTCGAAGCAGTTGCTGGTGGTCGTGAAAGCGCGCGGTCGTGGATCACAACGTGGCGGTGGTGGCGCGTGAGCGATTCGTCGACGACGCGCGTCGGTCGCTTTGTTAGCGGATCCGCTGCAGCAGAGTGTCGACTCGTGTCGTCGACTCTGTCTCCAAACTCAGTCGGTCGCAAAGGCGCTGGTGTCGTCTCGCCAAACAAGCTGTCGATGAGCTTCGATGGCACGGGGTGGCTCCGTGCGCCTCGCTGGTGCGTCCTGCGACTCTCAGTGCTGACGACACCAGGTCGCGTCACCAGCCGCGCGCTGTCGTCCAAGTCCAAGAGTCCGTCCTTTTGACGCGCTGCACGCACTCGCTGCGCCGTGTCGCGCGCGATCTCCAAGTCGTAGAGCAGCAAGTAGCCGTCGCTGCAGGCCGTCGAGTGCAGACACGAGAGAGAGAGAGTGAGTGAGTTAGAAGGCGTCAGCCTAATCCAGACACCTGCACAGACAGACAGTCAAGAGAGAGACATGATGGACGTACTCGGAGCACGCAGCCAAGTACCGCGCGTGGCACTCAATGTCAAACGCCGTGAACTTTTTGTCGCGCCGTGCGATCTCCAACTGGATCCGCGGCTTCGACGCTGCGACGTCGAGGAAGAAGAGTCCACCATCACGCTCGAGGATGCTGATCGTACTCACGCGCCCAGGCACGAACGCGTGCTGCAGCGTCGTTCGTGCATCGAGACACACGAAGAGCAAGACGCCAGTCAGTCCGTCTGTCAACAGCAGGCTCTGGCGTGTGACGACGACGTACAGTGCGAACTTCCTGGCAACTCGATGATCCGGATGATCGTCTGCGCCTCAAAGTCCCAGACGTAGACGAACGGTGTGCGACCACTGGACACGAGGACAACAGTCTGTCAGGTCCCAACACTGTCACACACACACACGCGTCGCTGTCGCTCTCGTACCTCGCAACGAGCACTTTGTGGTCGTCCGAGACTGTGATTGTCCGGAGCCCTGCGGTCTGCTCGTGCTCTGGGAGCGAGAAGCGGTACTGCAGCG
Source organism: Pythium guiyangense (assembly GCA_003730235.1). Lineage (NCBI taxonomy): Eukaryota > Oomycota > Peronosporomycetes > Pythiales > Pythiaceae > Pythium > Pythium guiyangense. Next base: position 97,862 of record QXDM01000064.1, on the reverse strand, counting down.
CGAGCGACTCGAGCTCCCACATCATGATCGTGTCGTCTTGGAAGCACACAGCAACGAGGTCGCCGCGCGCAACAAACGTCGCGGCTTCGACGCCTGGACCGGCGTTCAGGACGCGGAAGCGCGACCAGTCTTTCGTGTCCCAGAGGATCACAGCGTCCTGCGACGCCGTGAGTGCGAGCTTCCCAGACGTCTGGAACGACGCAGAGCGCGCAGGGTACCGATGTCCACGGAGCGTGCTGATGAGCACTTGCGACTGCACATCAATGCATCGCGCCTACGAGTCAATAGCGCACAACGAACACAGCCACAGCGAGCGCGTGAGGCTGAGCATGTACAGCTTCATGACCAATGGCTCTCACTCTGCAGACACACACACAGCGACGCACCGTCTCGTTCTCGTACGTCACGAGGAGCTCGGTCTTGCGAAGTGGGCTGAAGCAGCACGCGATCGTCGGAACGCCGAGGTGCTGCACGAGCGCGTAGCGATTGCTCGCAATGAAGAACACAAAGATCCGTCCTTTCTCGTCCGTGGCGGCGAGCAAGTCGCCCCCGCTGTTGAACGTCACGTCTCGAAAGCGCGTGAGCTGCGTCTTGTCGTACGTCGTGAGCGGCAAGTTCTTGATCGTCGAGAGCAGTCCGCGCGCGCTGATGAGCGGTCGACTCGGCCAGATCACGCCGTCTTGCGTCGCGCGGAGCTCGAGCGTGCGCACCATCGGACCGACCGCCAATGCGAGCGCGACGCTCGCAGATCGATGCGTGTGATGCGAGCGCGGGATTCAAAAAGGCAAATTCAGTCGTGTGGGTCACACCAGTGCCTTTTGTGATATTCCTATTGACGAATACTTAAATCAAGTTCAATGTACGAAAGCTGAACGAATCGGCAATCGTCGTCAAGACAAAGAGCTCCACTATCAACAACACAGTCACATCGCACTCAACGACATGCACTGCTCTTCGCTCGCTCGCTCGCTTGCTCGTCCATTCGATGGTTCGTTCGACTCGCCTACGTCCTGCCGCTGCTGCCTGTATGTATGCTACATGGAGAGTGGGTGGGTCGCGCACTGTCGACGCAGCAGCTGAGACCGACGCTTCCATTCGCCAACGAGTCGCAACGACCAACACAGTCGGTCGTCCGGATTGAGCTCTTCGTTGTCGCAAGCTGTCAGTGAGTCGCACTGCGTCTCCTATGTGTGCGCGACCCAAAAGCGAATCTAGTGTCTCGACGCCGTGCTCTGCTGCTGCTGCATACGGCACACACAAGCGTCGACAGCGCAGCATCAGATAGAGCTCAGCACCATCACGCGCCGTCAATCAACCACACACCTCGTCGTCCGATCGCTGGCCGAGCGTAAAGAGGAGCTCTTCGACGTCGTCGACGTTGTTCAAGTACAAGTGCGCGTGGCTCGGCTTCTTCCCGACCGTGCACGTGAACAAGTGATGCAGCGAGCCTTCGTGCGACGCCGGCGGCGTGTCACTCGCCAATGCTGCCGATGGCTTCATCGCTTGGCGGCCGTGCACGCTCTCTTCCGACCGCTCAGCGTAGTAGTCGTAGATCGACTTGAACATGCTCTCGTCCGTCGTGTCGTCGCCAATGCAAAAGAGAAAGTCCGGGTGTCCGCGGTTGATGAGCGCGTCCTGGTTGAGGATGTGGCGCGCAACGACGCCCTTGTTCAGTCCCTCTGGCACGATCTCCAAGAGCCCTTTCTTCCGGATGATGTTGACTGCCGAGTGGTCGCGCAAGACGTCTTCGAGGTCGCTCTGAAGCGAGTTCGCCTGCAAGAGGCCCCACTCGGGGTCTGTCGACCGAAAGTTCCACGCAATGCGCTGCTCCATGTACCGCAGCACACTGCCGTTCGTGCGCGTGCAGTAGACTTTCAAGATCGGGTCGACGACGTCGCGCACTGGGCGCCAGTCAAACTTAAAGTTGTGGTGGTGCCAGTGGCGGTCGTCCGGTGCGCTCTCGACCGTGTTTGCCGGTGGCGGCGTTGGCCACGAGTACAGCGCGCCGTTCTCAGCAGCGAGACCGAGGCCGCGAATGTGCCCGACTGCCGATGTGAGGTGGAGCTGACTGAGACCGCTGACGACAAAGACCGTGTTGCGCGGGTCGCGCGAGAGCTTCGTGAGCGCGTCGATCATGCGCGGCGACGGGCGCTTGCCAGTCACGGCCGTGAAGTCCTTCTTCACGTACATCGACATGTTCTCGCGCGCAATGATCGTGCCACCGTAGTCGAGCAGGAACACGCGGCGCTTCGACGACTGGTACGCCTCGAGCACGCGCTGGATGTTCAAGTGCTTAAAGTCCGAGCGCTGGCCAATGCGGAGGACGTGCGAGCGGCCCATCTCCGTGTCCACGTACTCCATGTCGGTGTACTCCTCCTCGCCTTCGTCGTTCTCAGTCGCTTCTTGGAGCACCGAGAGCACTTGCTTGGTCCAGTTCGCCGCTGGTTGGTTCGTAATGTACGGCAAGTCGCGCGCGCGGCGCCCCATGCGCTCGTCTTCGCTCATCGTGAGCGCGTGGTCGAGCGAGTTGACGACTTCGGTGATGTTCCACGGGTTCACGCGCAGCGCGCCGTTCAGGACGCAGCAGCACGCCGAGAACTCGCTCAGGATCACGACGCCTGCGCGGTTCCCAGGACTCACGCCCTTGGCAAAGACGTACTCGAGCGGCTTCAGGTTCAGCCCTTCGCGCACGGACGTGACCATGAGGATGTCGCACGCGAGCCAGAGGATGATCCGGTCCCGGAGCGAGAGCGCAGATGTCGACTCTTCGTAGTCAATCACGTCTGTACCGTGCTGCTCGGTGATGCGCTTCACGAGCTGCCGGATCTCGCTGCTGCTGTACTCCTGGTCACCTTCGCGCGAGTTCGTGAGGTGGCACCGCTGCACGAGCACGAGCCGCTCTTTCCATGCCGTGCACGTGCTGAAGAACTGCTCAAACGCCAAGAGCTTGAGCGGAATGCCGCTCAAGCGCTGGCAGACGTCAACGCCGCCGATGAGGATCTTGCCCGCGTGCTTCTCGCGCAGTTGCTTCACAGCGTCGTGGACCGTCGGGTCTGCGATCACGTCGCGAATCGCGCGGTTTTCAATCCCAACGTGGCTGATCGTGATCACGACGTTCCGGCCGCGGTAGTCAACACCGAGGTTCCCACCGCGGCGCGACTGGTACGTGAGACCGAGGAAGCGTTTGCAGGCGTTGAGAAAGTGGCGCGCGTGGTCAAACGAGTGAAAGCCCACGACGTCGACGTCCAAGACGCCTTCCAAGAGCTGCGGACCGTGCGAAAGCTCGCGAAAGATCTCGGACGTCGGGAACGGCACGTGGAGGAAGAACACCATTGACGGTCGCTTCATGCCTTGCGCGTGGCAGAGCGTTGCGAGCTTCGATGGAAACAGCAAGAGGTGGTAGTCGTGGACCCAGACCGTGTCACCCGAGCGACACAGCTCGCTCACGCACGTCGCAAGGCGGGCATTCACTTGCTGGTACGCGTCCCACCACTTGCCGTTGTTGCGCTCCTCCTTCCACTGGATCACCTCGTTGCGGTCCCACACGGACGTATAAATATCGAGGATGTCGACGTTGTGGAACATCGGCCAGAGCTTGTTCTTGCAGTAGCCCTGGTAGTGGTCCGACGCGAGCTCGCGGTCAATAAATACAGGGATGCAGTCCATGGCCGCGAGCACGGACGTGATCTCGCGCTTGTCGTCGACCGAGAGGTCCTCGAGGTCGTCGCGCGCTTGGTGCGTCACGCACCCGACCCAGCGCACGTGCATTGACTCGGCAATCGAGCCTTCGCTCCGCGAGATCAAGCTGTCGCGGTTCCACGACGCAGACCACGAGCCGTCGAGCGGTGACTTTGTGAGCTTCACAGGCAAGTGGTAGCACACGAGGAAGAGCGTTGCGTCCGGGTCGGGACGGTAGTTCGCTGGCATGTACCGCTTGTAGCGCGACTGGATCTTCGCTTGCCGGAGGAACTGCGACGACGACCGCGCAAGTGACGGTGGACCGCCGAGGAGCGCCTCGAGGTTTGCGCTCTCGTCACTGCTGTCGCCATTGCTTGCGCCGAGCACCTCGGTCGCTGCAGCCGAAGCGTTTGGAGCGTCAGGGAGCTCGGCGTCCGGTCGCTCTCTGCGGCGCTCGTACACGACCGAGCGGTCATTCACTTCGCCAGTCTTGACGAGCGCCAAGTCGCTGTCGTACAAGCCAAACTCTTCGACGACAGTCACTTCGCGGCCTTCCGGGACGATCACGCGCTCGCACTCGATCGGCTCCCACGAGCTGAACATCCCGCCAGCAAAGAGCGCAAACATGTACTGATGCGGCACGCCGCGCGGCAGAATGAGCGGCTTCGCAGTGCTCCAGTACGGGTACTCGTCCGGCGTCGTCACGAGCGTCGTGGCTTCGCTCGGATTGAAGTGCCCCATCACGAACGACGACCCGGAGCAGTGCACCGACTCGCCGTAGCGACTCGCGCACTTGACGCGCAAGTGCACGCGCGTGAACATGCCGCTGTTCACGTCACCGTCCATCATGGTCGACGGCTTCCACGTCGGCGGCAGTGTAGTCGACATGCTCTCGCTGTCGTCTTCAGAGCCAGCTACAGCGCTCCCGAGGCTGCTGTTGCTGTTGCTGTTGCTGTTGCTCTCGCTGCTGCTGCTCGAGAGCGTCGAGCGCGGGAGTGCAAATGCAGCAGCGAGCTCTTTTGCGTCTGCGGCTTTGTCGGCGTCGTCCGACTTGCCGCGCTTCTCGGGCGGCGTGAACGCGGCTGCGGGGTACGACGGTCGCTTGCCTTCGTGTCCACTACCGCTGCTGCTGGTGTTTGGCTTGCTGTCGTCTGTGAACGATGCACGGTCGCTCATGCTCGCAGCAGACGCTCGGCGGTGGTTGGTTGTTTTTGGCGCGGGAGGTGCGGCAGCGCGCGCGCGTGCGTGGCTGTGCGTGCGAGTCGGTCCGTCGAGTCGCGTCGACAGATCAGTGGATCGATCAATCGTCGGTCGATGGAGGATCGAGGGGAGAGCTGCTGCACGCAGGCTCGGTCAATCGTGCGTCTGTGTGTGTGCTGAGTGTGCGTGTGCCAGTCGACGGCGAAGACGCTGGTGCTGCGAGGAGCGCGCGCGTGTCGCCGGCCGTCTCGACGCGCAGGTCGCTCGCTCGCTCGGTGCTCGCTGCTATTGCGGGCGTTCTTGCGCTTTCGCAGCTGTCGTGCGCGCTTCCTCCTCTCGTCGCCTTGGGCTCGGTGGCGCAACCAAATTCGTGCATTTATCTTGATAATTGTGTTGAAATAGGGGAATGAAGAAATGTTAGCTTGAAATCGCACGCGACAGGACATGCGAATCTGTGCAGCATTTTCGTATGAAAACATACATTATGTAGATACAGATCAGGAAATGACACAAGAAATCCACTCACATTCTTGATATTTGAGCAAACATTTCTGAGATTTCAAGGACATGCTGCCACACCATTGTACATATATATGTAGTCCACACTATTATTCAGACGATGTGGTCCACTTCGTTTGATAAGCCTCGAGTCAGTCAGCGAACGACTGGTGCGCTGTGAAAAGCTGCGGTGCGATTGATTTGGTTGGCGCGAGCTGTTCGCGCGTGTATCGATTGAGCGCTCACTCGCCAACACAACACGCCGCAGCTGCATCCGTCGCTGCTGCTGTCGTTCGTTCCTGCTACTCACTCGTTCGTCGTCTTCGTGTCTATCACCGTCGGTACTACTACCACAACACACACACAAGAGCCATGGCGTCTGAAGTTGCAACGCGCGGTCTCTCGAAAGAGGAGGAGAAGGCGGCCAAGAAGGCTGCGAAGCTCGCAAAGAAGGCGGCCAAGGAGGCTGCTGCGGCTGCATCGGACAGTGACGTCGACATGAAGGAGAAGAAGAAGGCCAAGAAAGAGAAGAAGGCAAAGGAGTCGAAGAAGGAGTCGAAGAAGGAGTCGAAGAAGCGGTCGCGCGACACGGACGAAGACGAGCAGCCCCTTGCGACGACGTCCGAGGAGAGCGAGGTCGAGGTCGCGGCGCCAAAGAAGCTCAAGAGCAACGATGGCGCGGCTGCGGCTGTCGTGACAACCTCGGTCGGCGGCTCGGAGAACCCGCCGCTCACGAACTTCCGCATCTCGGAGGCGACGCAAGCGAACCTCGCAAAGCGCGGCATCCACACGCTCTTCCCGATCCAGGCGATGACGTTCGACAAGATCTTTGACGGCAAGGACCTCATGGGTCGCGCGCGCACGGGCATGGGCAAGACGCTCGCGTTCGCTTTGCCAGTGATTGAGCTCTTGCTCAAGAACACGAAGCCACTCATCCGCGGCCGTGCGCCGCGCGTCGTGTGCATGGCGCCAACGCGCGAGCTTGCGCGCCAGGTCGCGTCCGAGTTTGAGCTCACGGGTCCGTCGCTTAGCACGGTGTGCATCTACGGCGGTGCGTCGTACAACTCGCAGAACGAGGCGTTCCGCAAGGGCGTCGACATCCTCGTGGGCACGACCGGACGTGTGATCGACCACATTGACCGCGGGAACCTCCGTCTGCACAACTGCGAGTTCCTGATCTTGGACGAAGCCGACACGATGCTCGAGATGGGCTTCCGCGAGGACGTCCAGAAGGTCTTTGCTGCGATGGAGCAGGTCCAGAACGCGCAGCTGAAGCGCCAGATCCTGCTCTTCTCGGCCACGATCCCGTCGTGGGTCAAGGAAGTCGCGGACAAGTACATGCAGAAGGACCGCGAGTACGTGAACCTCGTCAAGGACTCGGACGACCAAGCGTCGACTGACGTGCAGCACATTGCGATCCCGTGCCACTGGCAAGGTCGCCCGACGCTCCTCGCCAACTTGCTTGGGATCTACGCGAAGAAGACGTCGCGCACGATCATCTTTGCCGAGACGAAGAAGGACTGCAACGAGCTCGCGGTGCACCCGGAGATCAAGCAGGACGCGCAAGTCCTGCACGGCGACATTGCGCAGGACCAGCGCGAGACGACGATGAAGGCGTTCCGCGACGGCAAGCTCCGTCTGCTCATTGCGACCGACGTGGCTGCGCGTGGTCTCGACATGAACGTCGACCTCGTGATCAACTCGGAGCCGCCTCGCAAGGCCTCGGGCAACGCGGACGTTGACACGTACGTGCACCGATCTGGCCGCACGGGTCGTGCTGGCAAGAAGGGCATCTGCATCACGCTGTACACGCAGCGACAGCAGGACGCGCTCTCGCACATTGAGCGCAAGATCGGCAACAAGTTCATCATGCGCGGTCCGCCAGACCAGGACGACCTCATCAAGGTCTCGGCCGCAAAGGCGATCGAAGAGATCGAAGCCGTTGACCCGTCGATGGTGTCGCTCTTTGAAGAGAAGGCGGACGAGCTCCTCGAGACGCTGAGCCCAAAGCAGGCGCTCGCGGCTGCGCTCGCGTGCATCACGGGCCACACGAAGCCGCCGCGCATGACGTCGCTCATGTCGGGCGTGCCAGACTACGTCACGGTGCTCTTCTCGAGCTCCAACTCGATCCGCGCCAAGGGCTACGTCTGGAACGCGATCAACCGCGACATCCCAGAGGAGTTTGCGAAGGACATCAAGCAGCTCACGCTCACGGAGGACACCATGGGCGCGTGCTTTGACCTCCCAATCGCGGCGCTGCCGCAGCTCGAAGAGAAGATCGCAGCGCAGGGCACGACGTGTCCGTACTCGATCCCAAAGACCGTCCCGAAGCTCCAGCAGCCAGCGTACGCGATGCGCGCTGCTGGTGGCCGTGGCTTTGGCAGCGGTCGTGGCGGTGGTGGCCGTGGCTACGGTGGTGGTCGCGGCGGTGGTGGCCGTGGTGGCGCTGGTGGCCGTGGTCGCCGCTTCTAAGCGACGGACAGACCATGCGCCTCTCAACCGAACGAACGAACAACCGAATGGCGATAGACGAGCAGTGAGATGATGATATATAACCCAAGTACTGTAGCAACTTTCAACCATGCGCTCGTCGTGTCGGTGTCTGTGTATGTGTACAGGTTCACATGAGGTGTGCTTGTCGTTGGTGTACGGTGGCGTTCATGGCGTCAAGCGATACAAAGCAGCATGGTGTCGTCACTCAAATGTAATGTGGCTACATCGGCAGCACCAATGTTTCGACAGTAAGTCGCTGCTGCTGTCCTGATGGCGACTGGTCGAGGACGACGCGTCATGTGCTTTTGAGTGTCGTGTCGACGCTGCCACGAGCATGTTGTGATCAGCTGTGCGCGCAGACAACGAAGACGAGCGCATGTGCTCATGTGCATCCAGGCTAGTGAGCACTTTGGTGCTCCGCTTCTGTGAGGTGCTAGCTGTGTGTCGCACACAACTGTCGACGCAATTACTATAATTCCATGCCAATTTGGTTGGCCGTGCCAACGTGTGAAGAGTAACACTCCAACATCATCAATCATGGCGAGCGTCAAGGACGTGCAAGGTGCGTGTGTGTCCTCGATGCGCTCGCTATGTGCCTCTACTAGGTATCGACGCGTGTGCTCACGTCGGTGCTGCATTTCGTCATGTGTGTTATGTCGCGCTTGCTTGCGTCTGGCGTCGACAACACCTGCAAATGCGCGATCGACAGCGAAGCACCAGGAAGTGGCTGCGGACGACGAGCACCCGCTCGAGACGTCGTGGGCGCTGTGGTACGTCCATGTGCTTGACCTCGAAAACGATATGACATCGACACTGCGTGCGCGTGTAGTTGCACTCGAAGCAGTGGTTACCTGATCGCACTGCGCTGCTGCTGCGCACCGAGTCGAAATGGCTGGCTTGCATTGCGCAACTGACTGATACCGACCTCTCTTGCGTCTGTGTGTGCGTGACGCAGGTACGACAAGAAGCTCCCGAAGAAGATCGACGTCGGGTACGTCTCTGTGCTCTTGTGACGCGAGTGCCTTGTGTGCGTGAGTCTGAATGACGAATGAAGAGTCCGAGGCTGACATCTCGCTTTGCGTCCTTGTGTGTGGTGTGCGATCACGTCCAGCACGTACCAGTCGAACTTGCAAAAGATCGCGCAGTTCAGCACCGTTGAGAGCTTCTGGCGGTACGACTTTACACGTGTGCTGAGCTTATGAGCGTCCGTAGTGTCATCACGTCGACAGAGTCGCTTACCTGCTGCCTCCATCGCTACGACTTTCGCACACATGCTACTACTAGCCACTACATCCACGTGAAGCGTCCGTCGCAGCTGAGCCGCGATGTGAACCTGTACTTGTTCCGCGACCAGCCGAACTGCGCACCGATGTGGGAGGCGTTCCCACAAGGCGGGTGCTGGATCCTCAAGATCAAGAAGAAGGCGAACGTGCTCGGTAAGATGTGGCAAGACCTCGTGTTTGCTGCGATCGGCGAGGCGTTTGCGAGCCGCGACGTCGTTGGCATTGCCATGGCGATTCGCTCGAAGGAGGACATGCTCTCGGTCTGGAACGCCGACAACTCGGACGACAGCACGCGCTTTGAGATTGGGTACGTCGACTGTTGCAATCGTTTGTTGCAAGTGTAGCCATTTGTGTTTGTGCCAGCAAACTGACAACAGTTGCAAATGCCTCAACAGCGAGAAGCTCAAGGAGATCCTCATGCTCGACTCGAACACGCTCATTGAGTACAAGTTCCACGCGAACTCAATCCGCGACATGTCGACGTTCCGCAACGCCAAGCCGTACGTCTTTGCTGCGACGAACTAAGCGCGTCGTCGTCACACAAACACCCGCTTGAGCGCGCGTGAGTGAAGCGAGTGCAACAATAGCAACATTGTTGCAACAAGTGAGCGAGCAATGCAAGTGGACGTGTGCAAGAGCGCAAGAGCAAGAGAGACACACAGCAGACAGTGGAGCAGAGACAGTTGTTGCACGTGGCGCAGCTGATCGGACGCTGCGTCCGTGGCAACGAGCGAGTAGGAGGAGACGAGAAACACGAGAAATAGAGCCGCAGGGCGTGTGCGGTCGAGCGATCTGCTTCGCGCTGCAGCATCAGCCAGTGGCTCGAGCAGATGCATGCACGTCGTGTTTATAGTCAAGAGAGAGAGAGAGAGCGATAGATTGTAGATGCAGTCGACACGCACGTCAGTCGCGCAGCAAGTGCTGGTGCATCGTGAGGAACTTGAGGATCACGCCGTTCGTCCAGCCAAAGCCAAACTGCGGGAAGTACTCGCCGCCGACGCCGAGACCGCCGACCTCGGTGGCGTTGTACTTTTCAAACATCAAGCCCGTGTGCTTCCACGCCGCGAGGCTCGAGTGCACCCAGCTGTGCAGGAGCTCGCGCGCGATCGCAGTCGCCTCGCGCGTGTTCACTGCGAGGAGCCCTTCAATCACAATGTCTTGCTCGGGCGGCCACGCATTCGGCGCGTCCCACTGCTGTCCCGAGTGCACGTTCGTGGTCTGGATGCCCCCGACTTGGAGCAGCCCCGAGTCCTGGAGAGACTGCACGACTTTCATGAGCTGATCCGTGTCGCTCGCATTGAAAGCGTTTGCCCAGAGCGGCGTGTAGTCCGAGACTGTAGCGATCGCAGCGTGCGTCTCTGTCTCGATGCTGAAGTCCTTCCATGTGTTGAACGTCGCGTTCCAGAGCACTTCGTTCATCGCAACGATGCGCCGACGCGCTGCGTCACTGAAGAACTGCGCACGCTCCGAGTCACCCAAGTGCGTGTGGAACGTCGCGAGGTTCGTCTCCATGCGGTACATGATCGCATTCAAGTCGACTGGCACGATGCTCGACGTCGCGACAGTCTTCATGTCCTGGTTGTCGCGGAACCAACGACTGCTGAAGTCCCAGCCGCTCTCGGCTGCTGCGATGATGTCGTTGTAGTACATGTCTTTCTTCGCGTCGCTCTGGAGCGTGCTGCTATCGCGCGCATGTACTGTGCTACCGTAGATCTCAGCAGCGACGTCCACATCTTCGCGATACGACTCGGGTCGCGGGTGGTTCGCGCTCGACGTGTACCGATTCAGAACGTGCGTGACGTTCCGGTCGCTACCGTCGCGCGCTGGCCGAACCACTTCGACTGCGTGGCCGCTTGGACCGAGCTGCATCCAGAACGCGTACTCTTTCTCGAGGATCGGCACCACGGCGTGCAAGTACGCAATGTCAAACGCACTCGCGTCGTGCGTTGCCTGCGCCACGAGCTTGACCATGTCCGAGAGCATCGGCGGCTGCGAGCGCGTGAGGTAGTAGATGCGGCCACCGTTCGGGACAAAGCCAAACTCGGCGACGTACTCGAGCAAGTTGTTGACAACACCGCGCGCTGTGTGGTTCATGTTGCTCACGAGCAAGCCTTCGACGATCCAGTACGAGTCCCAGTAGTAGCTCTCGCGGAAGCGGCCACCTGGGACAATGAGAATATTCTGCGGTCGCTGCAGCACGGGGTTGTCGAGCGCCTTTGCGTGCAAGTACGAGCTCCGGACGTGCGCACTCGGGACGCGACCGAGCGTGCGCCAGAGCTGGTGGAGCGAGAACGCCCAGTCGCGCAGCGTCTCGTCTTGGATGCTCGCGATCATCGGTGGTGGTGCGTCTTCTTGGTAGTCAAACGGCGTGATCGGACTCAACTCGGTGCCTGGTGGATCAAAGTGATCATCAATGAATGCGCGGAGCTGCGTTTCGTGCGAGAGATGGCGAGCGCTCGGTCGGAACTCGGTCACAGCGAGCTGTCGGCGCTCAAAGTCCACGATGATGTCGAACGCGCTGCTGTTCGCTTTGATCGGCATGTCGACAAAGTGCTTGCTGTCGGCAAAGACGCCAGTCATCTGGACTGCGTGGAGGATCGGACCGCGGCAGTAGATGTCCATCGCGCGCTCGATCTCGGCGTCGCTGTGGATCTCCACGGACGGACGGAACGGCGGGAGCGCACCGGCTGTGAGCGGGATGCTGTACGCGGTCGGAACTGCTGCTGTGCTGTCTTCCGCCACGACCTCGAGGTGATCGGTCTGGACTGGCACGAGCACTTTCTGCGGCGGCTCGTCAAGCGGTGGGAGCCACAGCCACAGCGCAATGGGCAGCAGGACCACAGCCAACGTGGCGAGCCACTTCCAGCGCCGCTTGAGCGCGGTCTTGAGCTGCCACTCGCGCACGCGCTGTCCCTTGCGCGTCTCCTGGCCGCAGACGTTGCTCACTTTCGGACACAGACACACCTCTTCGTCCAAGAAGATGGCGCCATCGAGCGCGCCGATCTCGACGCTGCTGCAGCAGATCGGGACGCACCCGAGGAGACTCGCAAGCTGCGCATACTCGCGCTTGTCCTTGCACACGACGCAGTGCTTGGACTTGGGCTTGAGCAGTGCCGTGTCTGCATCACGACGATCATCGTCGCCGTCGTCGTCACTGTCGCTGTCGTCTCCAGATGCATCGCCAGTGTGTTTGTGCTTGTTGTTGTGTTTGTTGTTGTTGTTGCTGTGGTTGCGGTGTTGTTGGGTGCGAGTGCTGACTGCGTCTCGAGTCGTTGCGCCGTTGCGCATGTTCGAGGACGCAACTCGCACGCTCGGCAGCGATGATGGCATGACGCAGTGCGCGAGTAGCGGCGCGTCAAGGAGCTGCTGCAGTCGTCGTCTGCGCACACTTGAGCAATGGCGATGTCCAAGCTCTCGCTCTCTCGCGCGCACTCGTGTCGTCGTCGTCGTAGCAAATGCGCGATTGTCGTAATGTGAGTTGGAAGTTGTCAAGAAGGAGATGATTTTGGTGATGGAATTCAAAATATGACAACTGTTCTCAATTGTTGCATATCAATTTATAGACCAGCACGTTCATTTTTATACTTCATATTTTGGTTCGAGTTGCTGCATATCCTGTTTAAAATTATACAAAAACTTTGACAGTACCCGGCAGAAAATAAAATCTCTGCCGCTCTCATACAAAAAACAACATGTAGCGGCAAAAATGCTCTTTTTCTTGACATATTTCGAATTTATCACTATTGACTTTTGAATACACGATTGTGTTTTATAGTGAATTGAAGTCTATCAGTGTTCTCACTCGCTTTTCGCACTATTAAAACAACATGTGCTAGCTCGTGGGATACTGAACACCTGTTTATCACCGTTCTCAATGTTCTCGGTCCACATTCGGAATGTTTCACGCAATGTGTTCACACACTGAACTTGGGCAGTCTTTTCACATCTACGCACTCTCTCTCACTGATCACTCTCTCTGATTGCGCTTGGTGCTCTTCTACAACGGATATGTAGTACTGTTCTTGTCTAAGCGGCTCATTGTTGCCGAACTCTGTAGCTCTGTAGCTCTGTAGCTCTCTCTCTCTGCGCTCGCATAGCTCACTGTCGATCGACAAGGTGTGTGCGCACCTACATGCGCCAATACTTAATCGCACGTGTAGCATCATCCTACACACAACACTCAGACGCGAGAGCAGCTAGCTAGCACTTCCAGCGATTCCCGCAGTTGTGGCACTGCACAAAGACTGTCATCGGCTCATCGGCACTGCGCGTCTGCTTCTGCGTGTTGCTCGTCTTCGTCGACTTGCACCGACCGCACGTGAACAGCCCCTTGGCGTTCTCGATCCCGCACTGCTTGTTGATCTTGTCTTCGTTCGCGTCGGCCCAGTCGAGGCGCGCTTTCTGGAACGCGTCGTCGCGGAGCTTCTGGATCTCGTGGCGCTTCTCTTCGGTCGCGAGCTCTTCTGCACTCATGTTGATGAGCTGCTCGGCGCCGACGACGTCCAACAGCAAGTCCTCGCGGAGTGGCGCGTTCTTCTTGAGATTGAACGACAGCTGACGGAACTTGGTCGTGTACTCCTTCTTGTTCTCGCCAGGGTAGCCCATGTTGAACATGCGCGCCATTGCGACTTCGATCGCGACTGCTGTGTCCGCAGCGCTGCCGCCTTCGCTCGCTTCGAGGATCTCTTTGAGCTTCGTGCGCACAGTCGCACGCACTTTGTCAAGTCCTGGCGGGATGAACGGACCCTTTGCGACCGGCCGCGACGGTGCAGCGACTGGCGCTGGCTTGGGCGATGGCTTGCTCGGTGCGGGTGCAGCCTTGCTCGAGGTAGCGGCATTGCTGCTGCTGCTGCTGGATGCTGGCGGCGTCGACGATGGGCTCTTCTTTGGTATTCTGTCGCTGTCCGACGACATGCCCGAGAGCTTGCGCTCGAGCGTCGCGCCAGTCGTCGGCTTGGGCGACAGCGCCATGGACTTCCACGACTTGACGAGCACCTTGGCTTGGTTCGCAAGCTTCTCGTTCGCGTGCTTGCGCATCTTCCCGACTGTGTGACCGAGCTTCGTCTCTTTCAGGATCGCGTACGTGATCGTGCTCTTTTCGAGCTTGCGCAAGACGTCGAGGACCTCGCCTTCATCGGTCGAGTCGCCGCGGTTGAACTTGAGCAGACGCACGTGGAGCTCCTGTGCTTCTTCCATTGTTGCGAACGTGTGTCTGTGTGAGTGTGTGGAGGGGTGAGCTGCCGGGGAATGGAGCGGTATGGTTGTTGCTGCTGTGTCTCGTAGCGTATGTACAGCGCGGTCGTAGGAATCACCGACGCACTTGGGAGGCTCTGCGCTGTCGCTGCGTGAGCGGCTGGTGGATCTCGCTCTGCACGCGCTCGGTGTCTCGCGGAGTCGTCGGCGACTCGGCACGCAGGAGTTCCTCGGTCACGCGTCGCGAAGTGGTGGCGCTTGAGCGCTTCTCGGGTTTTCGTTTTCGACTGGTCTGTGTGAAGGGAACGAGCGACTATTTCAGGTGTGTGAAGAAAACCTTTAGTCTTTTTTGTGTAGATTCTGTTTGACTTTGTCGTTTTTTGAAAAATTTGATGACGCACGTTGCTAGTTTATGTAATTAACCCATCTGTCGCAGATACATTCAGTGCTCACATACAAAACACAAGTGATCGATGCGAATCACAACGTGATATCATTTTACGATAGTGAAATACACAAGAGGATTGAAAACCTTGGCGGCAAAACGTCAACACAAATACGATAGTGAAATAACTAGCGAACCCATTTGGCGGCAAAACGCACACAAAACAGCGCTGGTCAATCGACAAGCACGTCAAGCAAGTCATCATCGATCGATCGATCAGTGTGCGTGTGTGTGTGTGTGCTCGACGTCTTGTGCACAGCGCACAGGCAAGAGTAAGCACCACTTGCAGTCATGGTAGCAGCGACGACACCTGATGCAGCCGCAGCAACAAAGCCAAAGAAGCAGAAGCGCACAGGTGCGATTGCACCTACTGGTCATTCGTGCACTCTCACACTCACGCACGTTGCTACTCGTGTCTACCACAGACAAAGCGGCAGGTGGCAATGCAAAGAAGCCGCGCGTCGCAACTCCTGTGAAGAAGACGCAGTCGAACACACTCGACATGTGGTTCAAAGCCGCTGCACCAAAATCCGCAAAGACCGAGGCAACGCCTGCAAAGACCAAGAGCAACGCAGACTCGCACGACGACGCACCTGTGACGACGAGCGGCGAGTCGCCAGGCGCAGAGACCGCGGACGAAGTCACGCGCGTGACGCCAGCAGTCGAGAAGAAGCGCTCCGGCGACGCCGTGCCGTCGAGTGCAAAGAAGCTCGTGCAGCGCCGCATCCACATCAACGACCCGTGTCGCGTGTGCGAAGCGGCGCGCACTGAAGACACGAGTCGGTGCGAGCTCCGGTGTCTTGGGTGCGATATGACTGTCCACAAGGTACGCCCTGCATGTGTCTGTGTGTGTCGCGATCGTCGACTGCGTCCTGAGCGGACGGCGCTGTGTGTGTGTCGATAGAAATGCTACGACGTGCAGTCCGAGGACCCGATCGACGACTGGTACTGCCGTCGCTGCCAGTTCATCCTCGAGCTACGGGCAAAGGAGAAAGAGCAAGAGAAGCCAGACGACGGCGACGACGTAGGCGACAGCAGCAGCACGAGCGATCGCAGCGCAGAGCCAATCGAGCCGATCACAGACAAAGACGCAGCGCTGCTCCCAGTGCACGCACCGCTCGACGCGACACACGCGTTCCACAAGCTCCACTGCACGAGCGACTTTGCGACAGTCTTCCAGTTCCTCAAGCGCTTTCGCCGCATGGGCCTCAAGATCTCGATGGACGCAACGATCAGCGTACGTCTGTCCGTTGCTCGTGCTCGTTGTGTGTAGGAACTGACGCACGCACGCGTTGCTCGATGCCAGAACTTGGCGTATGCGCTGACGACGTCGCCGCCGAACGCGTTCCTCGAAGAGCTCCACGTGCGTCTGCTCACGAACATCGAGGCGACGATCGCCAAGTGCGTATGCGCTCGCATGGGGTCGATCAACACTGTCAAAGAGAGAGTGGGAGACTCACTCGACTGCGCTGTCGCCATGCTGCTATGTGTAGGAACCAGGACTGGACCGCGAACTTTGCGCGCTTCCTCGCGAGCGCGAACCCGCAGCCGCGGACACCAGGCGTCGACGCGTTCATTGCAACAGCTCGTACGTCGTCGTCGTCGTCGTCAGCGCCGAGCAAGAAGGGCGATGACAGCGCGACTGAGACGCCTGCTGCGCTGTACGCGGCTCTAAGCGCGTCGGACCGCGTCGCGCTGCTCAAGTACGTCTGCGAAGCGCAGTTTGACGACAACGACGCGCTCGTGGAGCGCATTGGCGACCAAGACGGCGACGCGCTGGTACGTGTCTTCGTGTGCTTCCTATGGTGAGAGCGCAGGACTCGACTGACATGGCTCCTCTGCGCGTGCGCTAGCGCGAGGAACCCGGCGGAACCGACGCGAGTGGCCGCACGTACTGGGCGATCGAAGACGCGCCATCGGTGCTCGACGGTACGGTCTGGGTCTGCCGCTGCACGGCTGCCAAAGCGACGCGCGACAGTGGCGACGACGCGCCGAGTGTGTGGGAGACCGTGAGCGACGACCTCGCGTCGCTCGAGTCGCTCGTGTCGACGCTCGCGCTGTCGACCGAGACTGCAGACTTGCAGCTCTGGCAGCGCTTCTCGTCTGGGATCCTCAAGTCGCTCGAGCGCCGGAGCAAGAAGCAGCAAGCGAGCGTCGCGCGTCTCGCGCGCATGCCGCGCATGCTCGGGACGACTGTCGCGGGACTCGACCTCGGCTCGTACGTCGACGATGACGGCTTTGGTGTGCGCCGCTCGACGCGCTCGCGCCGGACTGTGACATACCACGTCGAGTCGGAAGAGGAGGAAGAAGAGGACGACGACGATGATGATGAGGGCGACGACGAAGAGGAAGCAGCCGACGACGAGGACGACGACGATGGCGAGAGTGACGACGACGACGACAAGGACGGAAGCAATGGCGACGACGATGATGAGCGACCAGCGAAGCGCACGCGCCGTCAAGCGCCAGTCAAGCCGTCCGCGCCAATGGGATCGCGCCGGAGCTCGCGCTTGCGCGGTGACGCGTCGCCATCGCCGCCATCGCGCTCGAGTCGCGCTGCGGTACGTCACAGTGCACGTGCGATCTTCTATCGACGATCCTTTGCTCGTCGAGTCTGTGTGTGTGTCGCTTGAGCTCATCGTGTGTCCTACGTGTGTGTGTCTTGTGCCTTTGCTGTAGCCGGCGTCGCCACCTCGTCGCCGCAGCGATCGTCACATTGCTGCGACGCGGGCAGCGAGATCGTCCGCCCGTCGTCGCCGAATGCGCAACAGCAGCAGTAGTAGCTGCAGCAGTAGCAGTAGTAGCGAGTCCGAGCAAGAAGAAGAGGACGAGGAGACTGCGGACGACAGCGACGGCGGCGAGGCGTGAGCGCGCTTGTGCATTGCATCACGACGACATGTCTCTATCGAATGAACACGCGCGCGTGCATGTTTGCTCGCGCGACGCTTCGTCAGTGTGTGCGCACCATGGAAGCTCGAGAGAGAGAGCTCTTCGCCATCGCGCTCGTCGATGCAAAGGTCTTGTCGTCGTCGCTCGTAGTGCCATGTGTATCGCAGGATGCCCAGTTCTGCTGCGGCTCGTCTCTTCACGCACAAATGTGTTAAATCACACAATAATCTTGAAATTTGTATGTGATGCACGGAATCCGCGCTGGCTTCGCGCTCGCTGCTGATTGGTCAATTTGCTGACACAGGGCCACTATTCGAGCACGCGCTGCCTCGCACCACAACAACAAGCAACAACATCAAGACGAGCAAGCGAGCGAAGAACGCGAAGAGCTACGCGCACATACACACACTCACCCACGGACGGACCGATTGATCGATCGATCGCGCGCGCAAGAACGGTTGCTGCGCGACGAACGAGCGAGCAAGTGAGCGAGCGAGCGAGCGAGCGAGCGGCAGCGATCGCGAGACAGGGAGCAGCACACCACAGTCCTCTTCCTCCGCTCGTTGCGTCTCTCTCTCTCTCTGTCTAGTGGTGCCAGCGCGCTGCACCTCGTTGCTTCTCCACCACGATCAAGCTCTCGCGCTCGCTGGCAAGTTCCCTGTCGATCCCCATGCAGCCGACTGTGCTCCCGTCTGATGACGGTCCGCTCGTGTCTGCGTTCGGCGAGATCGTCTACCGCGGGTGGCTCAACCTCAAGACGCGCTCGATGGTGAACGTCCGACCGCGCCACATGCGCTACTGCATCCTCGCGCGCGACACGCACTTGCTCTCGACGTTCAAGTTCCAGCCGTCGACTGGCGACCTCACGTCTGGCAATGTCAAGCCGCTCAAGTCGTACAAAGTGCTTGGCGTCGCGCCGTGGGACGGTCGCCGCTTTGCATTCCTCGTGAGCGCCGTGCAGACGAGCGACAATGGCGACCGCGTGCTCGAAGTCGATGCGCCAGTCGCACAAGCAGCGAGCGAGTGGATCCATCACTTGCGCATCCTCACGAACGGCACAGACAACTGGCCGCCGCCGCCAGCACCGACGCTCGCGACGCTCGGGAACCGCAGCTTTGGCGACTCGGGCGTGAGTTCTATGACCACAAGCAGTAACGACGAGAGCCCAGGACGCCCTGCGCTCGGGAGCAAGCGCTCCGACATGTGGGTCAAAGGCGCGTCAGTGCACCGCGGACTCTTGAACGCATCTGGTACGTCTCTGTATCCATTGATACGCTCTTGACCACTCGCCAGTGACTCACAGACACCGCTGTACTGTGTGCGTACGCAGGCGAGAACAGTTGCTTCCTCAACGTCGTGATCCAGGTGCGCGAGGAGTCGCTGCTCGTGTCTACCGGATCGTAGCTCTCCAGACTGACTCACAGACGCTCTCTCTCTCGTATGACAGAGCTTCTGGCACTTGACGTCCATGCGCCACTTCCTCCTCCACGTCGAGATCAAAGACGGCACGCGCACAGTCGAAGCAAACGTCCTCCGAGCGCTCAAGGTACGCTTGCTCTTGTATATACTTCACGCAAAGTCTGCGCACTAGACTCACACAAAGAGTGCGCATGACTTCGCTCCAGTCGATCATGATAGAGTACGACGACACGTCGAGCGGTACGATCCACTCGCGCGCACTGCGCAAAGGCATGAGCGTTTTGTACGCAGCGGACAAGAACTTCCAGGAAGGCGCGATGTACGACGCCGAAGAGACGCTCCTCGCGCTTCTGAACCTCATGCACCAGCAAACGGAAGCGACTGAGATCAGCGAGACGCAAAAGACGACTGCGATGGTCAAGTCGCTTGTGCGGCTCGTGAGCCACGACGTCGAGCCGTTCGAGACGCCGTCGCCTGCGGTCTTTGACGAGAACAGCATCCCGCACTTGGTCTTCAGCCACCAGATCTACGACCGGTACATCTGCGGCACGTGCCACCACACGCTGCCGTGGGACTTGTACAGCAACCTCATCTTCACGACGTACGCGAGCGACTTGTACAGCCAGCCGTTCGACTCGATGGAGCACATGATGCGTCACATCTCGCACCAAGCGCCAGACGTCGCACCGCTCTGCGACGTCGACAACTGCGGCGGGAAGCACGTGAAAGAGCGCGTGATCCATCGGTTCCCGATGGTCTTTGCCATGTCGGTGCTCTGGGCCACGACGTCTGCGACGAAGGAGCAAGTGCACGGCTTGCTCGCGAACTTTCGCGACCGCGTCGACCTTGCAAAGTGCTTTGACGCAGCAGGTCCAGCGATCAAATTCAAGAACGGCGGCATTCGCACGACGTATCGCTTGCGCGGCTTGGTGTGCTACTACGGGCGGCACTACGTCGCGCTCTTCTACAGCACGGCGCACAAGATGTGGCTCCTCTTTGACGACAGCCGCGTGATCGAAGTCGGGTCGTGGGACAACGTCATCTCCGAGTACGTGCTTCTATGTATTACTCTTGCTGCTCTTGTATCCGACTCGACCAGTAAACTCACACAAAATGTGCTCTTCTAGGTGCTTGAAAGGCCGATTCCAGCCTGTGCTGTTCTTCTTTGAGCTCCCAGACCAGCGCAAGGACTCGTCGATTAGTCTCTTGAGTCTCTCGGAGGCCGCTGCGCAAGCGTCCGAGCAGCGCCGCAAGAGCCACTCGTTCTCGTCGCTCCAGGGTGAGCTCAACCCAATGTCGATCCAAGAGGAGTCGCCAGATGACGACGACGCTGCGTCGCCACGGAAAGATCGGCTCTTGAGCGTCCAAGAGGAGCCAAGTGGCGCGACGAGTCCAACAGCCGACGCAGGAGCAAGCAGTGCACCAGGCTCACCAGTCGACCTCGAGAGCCCGACTGTAGCAGCAACGCCAGTCGACTCAGTGCCAGCAGCAGCACCCGCATCACCGACGATGCTGCGCGTCGAGAGCGACCGCGAGTTTGAGCTGAGCGAGATGAAGCGCCGCGGCTCGATCTCGCGGATAAACATCACGCCCGTGTCGTCTGCGATCGCGATGATGCCGCGCACGAGCTCGATGACGTCGCCACCCGGCGACGGCGAGTACGACGTTGAGTTTGGCGACGACGCAGTTGTCCTTGGCATGTACCTCGAGAAGGTCGGGAGCGACTTGTGCGTCACGAGCTTCCCGCGCGGCGTCCATGGCGAACTCTTTGGCGCAGAGAAGAGCGGTCGCATCGGCCTCTTTGACTTGGTGCTCCAAGCAAATGGTCATCCGCTGCAGCACTACCAAGTCGACCGCGCACTCAACATGATCAAAGTCCAGCGCCGGCCGCTCGTGATTCGCTTCCGGCGCTCGCAGCGCGTCCAGAGCCTCTTGGACATGGGCTTTAGCCGCGAGATTGCGTGCGAAGCGCTGATCAAGTGCACTGGCGACGTCCAAGCAGCAGCGAACATGTGCTTTGAGATGCGGCGATAGAGACGAGAGTGCGAGGCGCTGGACGAAGACGTGGCGTCTGAGATCCAGCGAGAGAGGAGAGAAGCAATGAGCGAGACGATGACGATGGTGATGATGAAGCGACTAGGACGGACGACGGATCGAGTGAATGAATAGACCGTGACCTTGGAAGTGACGCAGCGCCTTGTGTCGTTGCGTCTGTGTGATAGACCATGGCAGGATTCGCACGGACTCAAGGCTCAGTCATGAAGACGATGGCAAGAGATGAGAAGAGTC
Source organism: Pythium guiyangense (assembly GCA_003730235.1). Lineage (NCBI taxonomy): Eukaryota > Oomycota > Peronosporomycetes > Pythiales > Pythiaceae > Pythium > Pythium guiyangense. The sequence continues at coordinate 76,475 of QXDM01000064.1, read as the reverse complement.
GTAGCGATGTGTATCATCGTTGTAAGGTGTTCATAGTGAAAAGTGGTGCTGCTATCTCGATGCGAGACGGCTCTGTGTGTGTGTGTCTATCTAGGCGTAGACCATGGCGCCGACGGCGACCGCTGTCATTCCAGCAGCGACCATCGTCGCGAGGATCGATGGGAGGCTCGGAGATGCCGACTTGGTCGACGGTGACGGCGTCGGCGTGGTCGACGTCGTTGTTGTGTCGCCGCAGAACGTGCCCGAGTACCCGGGCTTGCACGTGCAGACACCGTCCGTGCCGCACGTGCCGTGGCCGCTGCACGCGGACGACGACGTGGCGTCGCACTTGGTGCACTGGTTGCCAGTCGAGCCAGCCTTGCACGAGCACGAGCCTGTGTTCGCACCCGATGCGACTGTGCACGTCCCGAGCGTGCCGCACTGTCCGAGACTGCTGCACTGGTTGCTCGTGACTGTGCTGCAGTTCGCCGTGCCGTCGTAGCCCTTGTTGCACTTGCACTGGTAGTCTTGCGCGAACGAGCTCTTTGGCGCGCACGTGCCCTGGCTCGAGCAGAGCGACTTGGACGTCGCGTCGTACGCACACGCCTTCGTTGTCGCGTCCGTGAGGTTCTGGAGGTTGCCGTAGCCTGCGCTGAGGTACTTGGCATAGTCGACGCACTGGTAGATGCCTTCGACAACCTTGAACTCGCCATTCGCCGTGAAGTTGCGCACGTAGCACTCGACAGTGCCGCTGCCACTGGTTGTTGCTGCACCGACGTCTGCGCCATCGGTGCCGGCACTGGAGCCAGCCGAGACGGCGAACTTCTTGTTGCAGTTTGCCACCGGCACGAGTGCACACACAGGCTGGACAGCGCGATACGCCTTGGGCCAAGCGCTGAACGTCGGACACGCGCCGGCGATCTGACCACTGCAGACCGTGTCGCCTGGGATGCACATGCTCAGGTTCTCGAGCCCCGCGACGCTGGAGTCGACCGAGACGCACGCGTAGTTGCTCCCGTACGTCTTGCAATCGGCCACCGACGTGCAGATGCCAGGAAAGTCAACAGCCGACTGCGCAGCGTGCGCGACCGAGGCGCCGAGTGCGAGCGTAGCAGCGAACGTCGAGGTCTTCATGGTTGTTGAGGAGAGCTGGAGGCTTGGAGGCTTGGTGCTGGACGAGGCCAATGCGAAAGTGAATGATCCGAAGGCCGGCGAGCAAGGCAACGTGGTTGAAGCCATCAACAGGTGCACAGGCGCGTGCAGGTGAGCACAGAAGCACATCGCATCAGTACATCGCTCGATCGCAGACATCGCATAAGATACGCCGGAGGCTATTCCGAGGCAACTTAGATAAGCACCAACTTGCAGCTTGGTGCTAGATGCTGGTGTTTGTCCAACATCTTGTCGAGGTAGAGCACAGCGGTCGACGGCGTCATTCGTACCGCGAGCACGATCGGATCTAGCCTGCGACGCACAAGTGCATCGATGCGCTGAGGTAGATGTAGCCCAGAAGAGTCGGCCACCGACATCAGTGCATTCGTTGTGACAGCGACCGAGAAGCTCCGCTCAGCTGCGTGAACGCACTCACCACGCTCTTGTGTCTGCACAGGCTCGAATGGACATGACGACTGCTGTTCCTCGGTCTCCACGTGACTGTGCCTATCGCCCGCCATGGACTCCAGCTTTGACACTGCACTTTGCGTCGCTGCTGGCATGTTCAATGTCGCCACCCTTTGAACGCATGGCTGCTTGTTGTCCTGCTCTCGGTGGATCTCGCCTGCAACTGAGCTCGTCAAGAAGTGTTGATGCGTTCAAGCAGTGCGCATTGACATTCGCTTCGTGCTTCGCGTGGACGTTCGAGAAGCGTCATGTAGAGCTCGAGAGTTGCGATGTGAGAACACGGCGGCTTGAAGCGCATTGAGCTTCGCAGATGCCACTACCGACTGGCGCTGGTGTCGCGTTGACTGTCACGCAACCTGGCAAGAACATCAAGCTTGTGGTCTGCGAGCGATCGCAAAGCAGCGACATCGACAACAACAACGTCACATAGCAGCACAGCAGTGCGTAGCACGAGGAAGAGGAAGAGCAACGTACCACACAACACGCACAGGAGACGTCCTTGTCCTTGTAGTTGGTGCGGCTCGGAAGCTGGTGTTGCTCGCGACTTCGAATGCTCGCAACTGGACAAGTGAGAGAGCTGGTCATCTCTGAAGCTTTAAGGTGCAGCACACTGCCACACGCTCGATGCTCGCTCCAAAGTTTGGTTCAATGGTCTCAAGGACAAGCAAGCAAGCACGGCGCTCCGAGTGGCTCCGAGTGGCTATCCTGTTGTGTCTGTGTCCTTTGGTCCTTTGGTCACGCACCGACCGCATGAAAGATCTGGCGACGCACTCGCGTCGGAATCAGATACACTGTTTGTTGTTGTTGCCACCGAGAGAGACAGAGATCGTCGTCTTGTAGTCCTTGCCAAGTCCTCGCTTCGCGTGCGCTTCAAGTCCTTGCCAAGCTCCAAGCTCCAAGTCCTTGCCGAGTGCAAGTCCAAGTCCAAGCGCTAGTTCTCGCCATGGGGCGAGTGATGGTGTAGCTGAAGCACAAACTCGCTCTCTCTCACGAGCTGAAAATTCCTGTTCTTCTTCGTCGTCGCCTTCTCTCTCTCTCTCAAAGCTATCGACGACGACGACGACGACGACGACGATGCCATCGAGAGTACATCAAGCCTTGGCGTTTGGTTGGCACGCACACACACACACACGCACACACACGCACACAAGCAAGTTCAAGCAGCATCACCCAGCGTCGTTGGCTGCCAGTATGTGCGGCATCCGAGTCATCTCTCGCTGTCGCATTCGCGGATTTGCTGGATCTTGCGTACTCGGTGTGCGCCACACCAGATTGTGTGCAACGTCAAACGCGGCCAAGTCATCTCGCCTCCTCGTCCCAGATCCATACAAACTTCCAGTGTGATGACACAAAACCACACAAGCCGCATGCTGGACGACGTAACAACGTCTCGGTTCAGTCGCCCAAGCGACGACGAGCAGCAGCCCGAAGCTCGGAGTCAATGGCGCAACAGCACTGGTGGTCATCGTGGCCATGAGGACAGTGGTGGTGGAGAGCGCCTGCGCGAGCGCACGACGCGCGCTGCTACGCCGCCCGAGCGTGCGACCGAACAGCACCGCCGCGCTCAAAGCAGCAGCACCTCCAGCGCCACCTCGGAGCTCATTCCCATTTTCTCGCCGCTCGTGCAACGTCTCGTGCTCCTCGTGCTCCTCGGCATCATGACGCTCTCCTCGTCCGTCGCACTCGCTGCTGCGTCCTCGCTCGTGCGCTCGCCATCGAGCTACTTGCGCTCTGCTGCCGCTGCTGCTGCAGCTTCGTCGTCGTCCGCAGTCCTCACAGCTTCGCGCGACCACCAGCACCACCAACACCAGCACCAACAACAGACACTTGCGCACCCACAGACAGCAATGCCTGAGAAGATGCAGGCGCTCATTGACCTCTACTGCCGCGGCTCGCTCCTCCACGACGTCCAAGTGAACCACGTCTTTGCAGACAGCAAGCACTTTGTCGACATGCCCGTGAAGCCCACGAGCAGCGCTGCGGCGATCCCAGACGAGTACCGCGCGTACTTGGAGCAGATCGGTCCACAGTGGATGCTCATGGAGCAAAAGGAGCGCATCCTGCTGCTCAAGGTCTTCCTCGACCAGCACTTTGACGCGCCAGGCTCTGACATGGCAGCAGTTGTGCCACATGACTACCAAGAAGACGCACCACCGCCTGCGATCGCAGCGATCGCGAGCCCTGCGTTCCAGGAGTGGGCATTCCAGCTGCACAAGCTCTGGAAGCTCCTCGGTCGCGTCCCGCTCGAGAACGTCACGAGCTCGTTCTTGCACGCGACGCCCGTCGACGACCCAGCGCTCGAGCGCACGCAGAACGTCTTGGTCGTCCCAGGTGGCCGCTTTCGCGAGAGCTACTACTGGGACTCGTACTGGATCGTCGAAGGCTTGCTCGTGAGCAACATGAAGCGCACAGCGCGCGGTGTTGTCAACAACTTGCTCGAGTACGTCGCCGAGTTTGGCTTTGTTCCGAACGGCGGCCGCATCTACTACCTCTCGCGGTCGCAGCCACCGCTGCTCTCGGACATGGTCAAGCTCGTTGCAGAGGCTGGAAAGCCAGACGCAGCGCCTGGGAGCCACGACGCGAAGACTGTCGACCTCGACTACTTGCGCGCGGTCGTGCCAATCCTCGAGAAAGAGTACGCGTTCTGGATGCAGCTCGGTCCGTCGAGCCACGCCGTCGAGATTGAAGCGCCTGTGCGGCGGCGCCGCAGCAGCTCCGCTGCGATGCCAATGGCCGCAACGACGACGTCGGACGCGACGACTGAGACCCCGAAGCGGTACATCTTGAACCGGTTCGTCGCACACGCGGACGAGCCGCGTCCCGAGTCGTACCGCGAAGACTTTCACGACGCGACGCTTGCGTTCAAGCACACGCACGGGCTCGACCACGCCGACATTGTCGCGAAGCAGTCGCACTTGTACAACGACATCATCGCTGCGGCCGAGAGCGGCTGGGACTTTACGAGCCGCTGGTTCAAAGACGGCAAGACGATGGCGAAGATCGACACGTCGAACGTCATTCCAGTCGACTTGAACGTGATGATGCACCGCGTTGAGCGCAACCTCGCGCACTTCCACTCGCTCCTCGGCGACGCGTCTGCTGCTTCGCGCTTCACACGCGCGGCGGCTGTGCGCGCGGAGGCGATCCAGACGCTGCTCTGGAGCAACAAGACCCAGAGCTGGCACGACTACTTCCTCGACTCGCACACGCTGTCGCCGATCGTCGCTGTGTCGAACTACGCACCGCTGTGGTCGGACGGTCTCGTCGACACGTCGGACCCGGAGGCAGTCGAGAACATCATTGAGTCGTTCCGGAGCTCGGGGCTGATCCAAGTCGGCGGCATCCAAGCCACAACTGCTGTGACTGGTCAGCAGTGGGACGCGCCGAACGCGTGGCCGCCGTCGCAAGACATGGTCATTGAAGGCCTGCTCGCGCTCAAGAGCTCGAAGCAAGCGCAGCACCTCGCGCGCGACCTCATGCGCACGTGGGTGAAAGCTGGCTACGTCGCGTGGCAGAAGACCGGCCTCATGTTTGAAAAGTACAACGCAACGACGCTCGGCGGCATTGGCAACGGCGGCGAGTACATCCCGCAGTTTGGCTTTGGCTGGACGAACGGCGTGATCCTCAAGTACCTCGCCAAGCACCAGCACTTGCTCGAGGGTGTCGACGCGGAGAGCAGCAGCCACGCGTAAGCGCGTGCCATGGTCCTCTTCGTCGTCGTCTGCCTGCATTGTACTATCATATCAACACGCTCTTCCTTCTTCCTTGGTTTGACTCTATGAGCCTTACAACTCTACTTCCTCATGAACAGAGTTGCTCGTAGTCAGTCTATGACCTTCTGTGGTTCTCTCTTCCTCTGGTGTTGCTGGTGTCGGATGCACTATGTCTACTATGCTACTACTATTGATCGTCGACTCCTTTGTTCCTACTCGTTGCTGTGTGTATGTACGCGACCCATGGGGCGTGTCTGTGTACTCACAAGCGCTCACGTGGCGCGAATGCTGTTCTGGAGGTTCGCATTGTGTGCTCCGCTGTACATCGGGAACCCATGCGGTCGGTGCGCAAACGCACTTGCTGTTGTTGTTGCTGTTGGCGGTGGAGGCGCCGAGTATCGTTGCTGCTGCTGCTGCTGCTGTGGCGGTGGTGGCTGGTCAGTGCTGCTCATGTCGCCCTGTACGAGCTTGAGCGTCGGGTCGCCCTTTTGCCGATGCGCGTTGCGGTGGATGAGCAGGTCGAGACTCCCGCTGTGGCTCCGGATGCGCTCGTAGATCGACGCAGTGAGCGCGACTTGGTCCAGGAGCTCCTGGAGACTCGGGCGGTAGACGGCTACAGACAATAGGCGAAAAAATTATTGTGAACAAGGCAAAAAAATGGTTACTATGTATAAAACGTATTTTAGTATATAGTTGTTTATGTTGTCTTGTTGTAGTCTAGTAATGTCAAGAATAAGCAAAATATATTTTCAGCTAACTAACAAACGCTTATTTTCAGCTACTCGCCGTGTGTTGCTTGGCGCGACGTGCGTTGCCGCGCGACGAACGTTGCTTCGGTCGCCGCTGCGCTTGCTTTAGATCGCGCGGACGCACTTTTGAACGATGTCGACGTACGAGAAGACGCTCATCCCGCCGCTCAACTTCTCCATGGTTGCGTCTGGCGTCTACCGCTCGGGCTTTCCGAACCGCAAGAACCACGCGTTCCTGCAGCAGCTCGGCTTGAAATCCGTGCTGTGCGTTGCTGCTTGTCGCTGCATGTGTTGCAAGTGCACTGCAGTGTCTCGTCATGCGCTTATCCAGTGCGCACTTGCGAGTGCGCTCTTTCTCATCCCGATGGTATGCGCGCGCGTGTGTTGTGTGCTTGTATGCTGCAGGTACTTGTGCCACCAAGCGCACCAGCCTGACAACGTCAAGTTCTTTGAGGAGAGCGGCATCACAGTCTTCCAGTGCCCGATCGACGGTAACAAGGTGCGAGGGGCTCGCTTTCGCCTGGAGCACGCGTGCTCACACTCTTGGGCACGATATGACTGACTGGCGCATGCTCTGAACGGCGTGAGCAGGAGCCGTTCATCAGCATCAATCCGGAAGCCATGGCCGATGCGCTGCGCCATCTCTTGGGTGCGCGTCGTCGTGCACACGATCTAGCTCTTGCGCGCTCTCTCTCTCACACACATAGGAACTCACTCGCTCTGCGCATGCGGTTGTGCATGTGAGCAGACGTGCGGAACCACCCGATCCTCGTCCACTGCACAAAGGGCACTGTACGTCCTCATACTGTGCGCCTCGATGTCTTCCAGTCTCTCTCTCTCTCTCTCTTCCTCACTCAGTTAAACTTGCACACGTATGCTCTCTCTCTCTCTTGTCTACTACGCTAGCACCGCACAGGCTGCGTCATCGGCTGCATGCGCAAGATGCAGAACTGGTCGCTCACGTCGATCATCGACGAGTACTGTCGCTTCGCTGGCCCGCGCATGCGGCTGCTCGACCAGCAGTTCATCGAGTTCTTCTCGCCCATCGCGTACGACGAGCGACAGAAGCCGCGCTGGATCTACTGACACTCAGAGGCTGTCGACGTCAAACGCCAGCAACGCTCTCAACACGCAGGCATCACGATCACAGGACAGTCACAGGACAGGAGGCAGGAGCGTGAAGGGCCAACATGTGTGTATTTGTTAGGACGTCGCGCTCACTCGGACCGACTAGTGTCTGCTGCTGCTGCTACTGAGCGTGCGCGCAGTCGACAGGTAAGAGCTCGCTCCTCACGAGGAGGATCGGACGACTGCGAGTGCACTCGCCGCCATGCACCTGTGCTGCTTACGCGCTCGCCTTGTACGTCGAGCCGTCGGCGAACTTCTCGACCCAGCGCTGGTTCTTGAACGGCGCGCCAGGCCACGACTTCTGGAAGTGCTCCTCCGGCTTGAACGACGCCGGGTCCTCGATGCGCTCGACGATCTTGTGCTTGAACTTGCGGATCAAGCCCTGCACTGGCCACGCCGCGGCGTCACCGAGCGCGCAGATCGTGTGGCCTTCGATCTGGCGCGACACCTCTTCGAGCATCGGGATCTCCTCCAAGTCCGCTTCGCCCTTCTCCATGCGCTTGAGCATCGACTCCATCCAGCCCGTGCCCTCGCGACATGGCGTGCACTGCCCGCAGCTCTCGTGCGTGTAGAAGTGCGAGAGGCGGCGGATCGCACCGACCATGTCGACGCTCTTGTCAAAGATCGTCACGGCTGCCGTGCCGAGGCCCGAGCCACCGCGCTGCTTGAGGTCGTCAAAGTCCATCATGATGTCCTGGCACAGCTCTTCGTCGAGCACCGGGACGGACGAGCCGCCGGGGATGCACGCCTGGAGGTTCTCCCAGCCGCCGCGCACGCCGCCGCAGTGGCGCTCAATCAAGTCGCGGAGCGGGATGCTCATCTCCTCTTCGACCGTGCACGGGTTGTTCACGTGGCCCGAGATGCAGAAGAGCTTCGTGCCCGAGTTGTTCTTGCGGCCGAGGCCAGCGAACCACGACGAGCCGCGGCGGAGGATCGTCGGCGACACGGCGACGGTCTCGACGTTCGTGACCGTCGTTGGGCAGCCGTAGAGCCCCGTGTTCGCTGGGAATGGCGGTTTGAGACGCGGCTTCCCCTGTCGGCCCTCGAGGCTCTCGATCAGCGCCGTCTCTTCGCCGCAGATGTACGCGCCCGCACCGCGGTGGAGGTACACGTCAAAGTCGTAGCCGCTCCCGCACGCGTTCTTGCCCAAGAAGCCCGACTGGTACGCCTCGTGGATCGCCTCCTGGAGGATCAGCGCCTCGTTGAAGAACTCGCCGCGGATGTAGATGTACGCCGCGCGCGCACGCATCGCAAAGCCGGCGATCAAGCACCCCTCCACGAGCTTGTGCGGGTCCTTGCGCATGATCTCGCGGTCCTTGCACGTCCCTGGCTCCGACTCATCGGCGTTCACGACGAGGAACGACGGGCGACCGTCCGTCTGCTTGGGCATGAACGACCACTTGAGACCCGACGGGAAGCCAGCGCCACCGCGGCCACGCAAGCCCGAGTCCTTGATCTCCTGGACGATCCAGTCCGGACCCATGCACAGCAAGTCCTTCGTGCGGTACCAGTCGCCGCGACGCGTCGCGCCGTCAATGCGCCACGTGTCCTCGCCGTACACGTTCGTGAAGATGCGGTCTTCGTCCTTGAGTCCGCCGTACACGCGCGTCATCGCCGTGCCGTCCGTCGCCTGTTGCATTCATTCGTCATAAGAACATGATGAAGAGCGAGTGAGTGAGCTTGCTGGTTGCGAACGTTAGAATTGCAATGAGCGATGCGATGCATAGAGTACAATCGTCGACGTACCGCATTCGCGACCGCGGCGCTCGAGCGGAAGCCGCGCGCTGGTGGCACACAAACGCACGATCACATTGAGTGAGCGTAAGTATCTTGCGCGCGTCACCCAATGGCCTCTCGTCGCTCATACACACGACGCTGGAGCTCGATGCTGCACAGTAACGACAGCGACACAAATACAGAGAGAGAGAGCTGTGTGTACCTTGCGCGCGCGTCGCCTGCTTGGCCACGTTCGACAGCGCTGCCTTCATGCTTGCAGCTCTCCTTCTTCGCGCAGCAGCACCTCGAGTCGAAAGTGCCGAGCGCCACACACACACACACACAGAGCAGAGAGCTCAAGCGAGACCCCCAGAATTCCTGCTCTTTGAGCCGTCCGTTGGGCCACCTCCCCCCTGTGTGTGCCACACAATCAAGATTCGAATCACTTGGTTGTGTTGCTGTTGACAATTCGGATCCACTGATCGCGCAAAAAGTCTGAGCGTGCGATAATCGAGGTTGAACATCCAATCGATTTACAAAGGGTCAATGTACCATTAGGAATGGTACAATTCAAACCACTTGGCTCCAGTATGTCCGTCCAGCAATAGCACTTGGCGATTCAAATAACGGCAACACATCGCAGAAGCGATGGAACGCACCAGCAACAGCAGCAGCGTCGAGGAGCTCGTTGCTGCCGCGCTGCGGCGACGACAGCGCACATTCGACGCGCCGACTGCGACGTTCACGAGCTTCACGAAGACAAAGGCAGCAGGCGCTCGCAGTCTTGCACACCCTCAAATCAGCAGCTCAAGCACAAACACAAGCAACCCGCATACTCACTCAACTGCGCCACTCACCACGCCGATTCGTTCACGCAAGCCACCACTTGGGTCGTTCGTCGATCTCTCGACGCTCTCGCCGATCTCTGGCGCCGAGTCGTTCTCGCTCGAGATGCCAGTGACGCCGCAACACACCACTATGGCTCAAGACCACTCGCTCGGATCACCGATGGACGTGGACTCGACGACACCATCACGCACAGCGTCAGTTCGTACCCATGACCAGCAACAGCAACAGCAGCAGCCAACAGCAGCACCTCCGGATGCGCCAACTACCAAGCGTCCGCTTCTCTCGGTCTTTGACTGGGACGACACGCTCTGTCCGAGCTGGTGGCTCTACCACCACGGCGTGCTCGCGTCGCAAGGACTCGTGCGAGCGGCGCCTGCGAACGCCAATCGATCACTCGCAAGCGCGTTGAGTCCTGAGATCTCGGAGCGCGATCGTCAGCGCTTTGCGCAGCTCGAAGACCACGTGCTTGCGCTGCTCCAGAGCGCGATGGCGATGGGTCCAGTGTTCATCATCACTGCTGCAACGCTCCGGTGGGTCGAAGTCTGCGCAGCGCGGTTCCTCCCGCGCGTCCAAGCGCTGCTCCAGACGCAGCGCGAGAGCGTGCGCGTCGTGTCTGCGCGCGAGTGGTACCACCAGCACGTGCAGTGCGCCGGCGACCCAATGGCGTGGAAAGTCGCGACGTTCGACGCGCTCTGTGCGCACTTGCAGCTCGAGCGCGTCTCGCGCCGCATGCAGCACCGCGTCGACTTTGTCTCGATCGGCGACTCGGTCTTTGAGCGCGACGCGTGTCGTCAGATCGAGCGCAAAGCGCCTGCGATCGTGCACTCGAAGACGCTCAAGTTTGTCGACCGCCCGAGTCTCCAGGAGCTCCTGGACCAAGTCGCGCTCACTGCGTCGATCTACGAGCGCATCCGGAGCCACAGCGGGAGTCTCGACCTGCTCATCCACCGCAACGCGCATCGGCAAAAGGGCGACCCGACGCTCAAGCTCGTACAGGGCGACATGAGCAGCACTGACCAGCCACCACCGCCACAGCAGCAGCAGCAGCAGCAACGATACTCGGCGCCTCCACCGCCAACAGCAACAACAACAGCAAGTGCGTTTGCGCACCGACCGCATGGGTTCCCGATGTACAGCGGAGCACACAATGCGAACCTCCAGAACAGCATTCGCGCCACGTGAGCGCTTGTGAGTACACAGACACGCCCCATGGGTCGCGTACATACACACAGCAACGAGTAGGAACAAAGGAGTCGACGATCAATAGTAGTAGCATAGTAGACATAGTGCATCCGACACCAGCAACACCAGAGGAAGAGAGAACCACAGAAGGTCATAGACTGACTACGAGCAACTCTGTTCATGAGGAAGTAGAGTTGTAAGGCTCATAGAGTCAAACCAAGGAAGAAGGAAGAGCGTGTTGATATGATAGTACAATGCAGGCAGACGACGACGAAGAGGACCATGGCACGCGCTTACGCGTGGCTGCTGTTCGCAACGCAAGTGTGGACGGTCGAGACAAACGCAGTACTCTTCCATTTCGGCTACGTACTTCAAAGTACATACTCGGCGCTTCAAGCCGCAGACTGACAACTTCTGCTCATCGTCTTGCTTGCTTCAGCGCTTCTTCGCGTCGGCGTCCTCGGACTCGCGTTCGAAGACATGGCCATGGTCTCACACAGCTCTCGAGTGCGAGGTGAAAGTAGTTGTCGTCGGGATATCGACGTTCGAGGCACCTCGGCACTGGAGCGCGTCACCACTCGCACGCAATACCATCCGTAAACACGGTGGCGCGTACGTTAAAGACGTACTCTAGCTGACGATCGCCAAGCAGTGAGGTGCCCAGAAGTTCGTACGGCGCGCCGCCTCTGCGTACTACGCGAGGCAATCGGCTGGCAAGCCGGCGCTTAAGTAGTCTCTCGTGCTTTGGATCACGTGAAAGCCGCACACCATGACTGCCCAGGACCTCAGAAGCACGTCGACTGGTTGTTCACACACATCCACACACACACGTCGAGTCTGTCAGTCCATTGTCTGCTAGCCATGCGCTAGGTAAACGACGATGTAGTCAAACTCTGGAGCGTCGCGACGAGGAAGAACGCTCGTTGCACTTGCGCACCGTCGACAGTAGCGTCAAAGCCGTCTCAGTGAAGTTCTTGGCGTGTAGCGTGGCAGTCAACGCGACACCAGCGCGAGTCCGTAGTGGCATCTGCGAAGCTCAATGCGCTTCAAGCCATCATGTTCTCACATCGAGCACAAGCGATCCACATGACGCTTCTCGAATGCATCTGCACTTGCTGACGAGAGCAGTGTGTGCGATACCCTCCAAGGGCACGACAAGCAGCCGTGCGAACCAAGGACGACAAGGGGATCAACGTGTCAGGAGTGCATAGGTCAGTAGCGGCGCAAAGTGTTGTGCCAAAGCGCCAGTCCACGCATTCGATGTCAAGGACACGCGGAGACCGCGCAGCAGCCGTCATCATGTCCATTCGATCCGTCACGCACCCAAACTGTGGCTTACGCACTTGCTATCCTCACTCGTCTCGGCAGCTCCTGCATCGCCATCGTCACCTTAGCACATGCGTCGTCACGCAGCCGAGCGGAGCTTCTCGGCCACTGTCACTATGAACGTGCTGATGTCGGCGACCGTGTTGCGAATCGCGACGGACTCGTCTGGCTGCATCCACCGCAGCGCCTCGATGTACTCGTGCAGCGCAGGCTTGATCCGGTCGTGCTCGAGATGGAGCGCTGCGAGGTTGAGACTCGGGAAGTGGCGCACGTCGTACCGCGGTGCACTCTTCGCGCGCGCAAAGAGCGCAACCGCTTCGTCGTCGCAGCCCTGCTGCACGCGAATGAGCCCGAGGTCGTTGTACGCGTTCCCAAACGTCGGGTCGAGCGCAATCGCGCGCTCACACTCGCTCGCAGCGCGCTCGAGCTCGCCGTCCAAGTACAAGTACCAGCCGAGGAACGCGTGAGCGTCCGCAGTCGGGAACAGCTCGATGGACTGCGCGTAGTACGCCTTGGCGATCCGCGCCTTGTCGTCTGTGCTCATTGCGTCGTTCTGCAGCACTTCCGACGCGCCGTGGATCAGCTCGAGCGCGTCGTCAAGGGCTTTTGCGTCCTCATCGCTGACTTGACTGCGCTTGAGCGCGTCGTACTTTTCATCAAACGTCACAGTCCGCGGCGTGTCGGTCGCAAACGGCAGGAGCACTTGGTCGCGCTCGTCTGCAAAGAGCAAGTGCACGCGCTCTGCGATCGCTTTGTTGAGAATGAATGCTTCGTCTACTGCCGCGTCGACGTCTGCGCACGGCGCGCGGAACTCGCGACGGAGCGTCTCGACACACGACGCGTTCGTCGCGAAGAAGTCGCATCGGCTGCTGCCGTTGTTCCAGATCACTTCGCGCGGCAGCAGCGCCTAGAGCAGTCGGTGCATGAGCGTAAGCATATAAACATGTATGTATAGGAAGCGTAGGACCAATAGCACACACACCTTGAACTCTTTGTGCCTGTCGAGCACGCGTGCGCTGCGCACGAGCGAGCGATAGAGCGCGAGCACGAGCTGCGGCGACGACCCCATCTTCACCTGTTCAGGTCGCGTTTGACTCAGAGCAGGTGTGCCACACCAAATGTACACCATATGTGTGTAGTACACATCAAATACACTTGTGCGCCAACACCAGCAGCAACACCAGACGACGCGAGTTTGAGTGTGAGCATGGGCGTCCACCTCGAGATCTGCGGCATCGATGTCGAGTTCCCGTTCCCGCCGTACGACTCGCAGCTCATTTACATGGAGAAGGTCATTCTCTCGCTCCAGTCCAAGCAGAACGCGATCCTCGAGAGCCCAACTGGCACTGGCAAGGTGCGTCGCTCGTGCCGGTTGTTGCCTTTGATGCAAGCAAGACAAGCGACACTACTGCGGACACCCAAGCAGCGCTGTGCGCATCAACTCTCACTCACACATCTGCTTGTATGTGTGAATGCACGCACTGCGCTAGACGCTCTGCTTGTTGTGTGCGACGCTCGCATGGCGCAAGCACTTTGAGCAGAACCTCCGCGCGAATGGCGGCAGCGCAGCAGCAACAGCTTCTACCAGCGCCAATGGCAGCACGAATGCTTCCAGTGCGAGCATGTTCAGTCGCCGAGGTGCAACGCCTCGACACGGTCGCCTCGCATACGAAGGCTACGACAGCGGCGGCGAAGACGAGCGCGAAGCCGCCGAGCGCGACCTCATCCCGCGCATCATCTACTCGTCGCGCACGCACTCGCAGCTCAAGCAAGTGGTCCAAGAGCTCCGGAACACGTCGTACAGCCCGCGCGTCGCAGTGCTCGGGTCGCGCGAGCACCTCTGCGTGAACGACAAGATCTCGCAGATGCGCGGCACGAAGCAGAACTTTGCGTGCCGCGACGCCGTCAAGCGCAAGAGGTGCGGACATTTGCGTCTCTGCGGAGATACACTCGCTTGAGTCCTCACACAAGCGGATGTATGTGCACAGCTGCGCCTATAAGCGAGGTTTTGACAACGCAACGCGGCGCAATGCGAAGCAGAACGTCCCGATCCTCGACATTGAGGAGCTCGTCGAGACGATGAAGGAGAAAGAGGTGCGTGCGCGTTGTGTCCTCGCGCTCTCTCATTCGGAGCGAAGTGGACACGCAAAGGCTCACGCACTCGCTCATGCTCGACCAGATCTGTCCGTTCTTCCTCAGCCGCAACATCCTCCCAGACGCAGAGATCCTCTTCGTGCCGTACAACTACCTCATCGACCCGCTCTCGCGCCGCTCGATCGGCATTTCGATCGAGAACTCGGTCCTGATCTTTGACGAAGCGCACAACGTCGTACGTCTCTCTACGACCAACGACTGCATTGGTCTACGACAACAGACGGACTGACGCCTTTGCCTGTGCGTGTGTGTGTAGGAGTCGATCGCGAGTGACGCAGCGTCGCATGCGATGTCGTCGACAGACATCGCTGGCTGCGTCTCAGAGGTGCAGCAGTTCATCCAAGCGCTGTACGAGAACAAAGTCGTCCTGAGCGCACACAGCAACTTGTCGGCCGAGGTGCGACCGCATGCAGGCGACTCAACCTCTTGAGTTGAGCGACAGACGAACTGACTGATCGCTTGCGTGTGCCTCGTGTGCGTCTGTATGAGCAGTCAGCCGAGACGCTGAAAGCGTTGCTGCTCGAGATCGACAAGGGCTTGAACAGCTTCCCACTGTCGTCCACCGGTGGCTTCACAAAGGTACCGCCCGCTCACATGCTCGTCCACCGAGTCATCACTGACTCTGTATGCATCTGATCGCTTGTGTGTATCTGGTCCCTTGTGCTGTCGCGACGCAGCCGGGCGAGTACATCTTCGAGTTCTTCCAGCAGTTCAACGTCAACTTTGACACGTGTCCACTTGTCCTGAGCATGATCGAAGAGATCATCGAGCACGCGAACGAGGGCGGGAAGGTCCAGACGACGTCCTCGAAGCTCGACGCACTGCTCTCGTTCCTCGGCACGATCTTCCGGAATCGCGACCACCACATGACGGTACGCTCGTCGTTCTCTTCTTCGTCCTTACACACGACGTTCGCTCGTACCTCACAGTGTTGCTGCTCATGGCGTGGCGTAGGCAGCAAAGAACTACCGCGTGCACATCCAAGAGGTCCAAGACAAGTACGTCTGCGACTCTCTTGTGTCGCTCAGCTGCGTCCCGACCAGCTCTCTCACTCACCTCTCGTCTTCGTCACAGAGGACCGATCGCGCCGCGTCTGTTCAACTCGGTGCGCAAGAGCAAAGCGACGACGCGCGTGTTCAACTACTGGTGCTTCCACCCGGGCGTGTCGTTCCGCGAGATCTGCGCCAACAACGTCTACAATGTCATCTTGACCAGGTGCGGACGGTTTGATCTTCGCTCTTGCGTCGCTCTCTATGACCGACTAACAGCGCGCTCTCTTGTCGTGACAAGTGGCACGCTCTCGCCGCTCGAGACGACGATCAAAGAGCTCGGAATCGACTTCCCCGTGCGCCTCGAGAACAACCACGTGATCGACGCGAACCAAGTCTGGGTCGGCGTCGTCGGCACCGGCGTGACGGGCAAGCGTCTCAACTCGAGCTACAACTTTCGGTCCACGGACGAGTACTTGCTCGAGCTCGGGAACACGATCGTGAACTTCACGCGCCTTGTCCCGAGCGGCTTGCTCGTCTTCTTCCCGTCGTACTCGATCCTCGAAGCGAGCATCGCGCGCTGGCAGCGTCCGTCGCAGCAAGACGACACGACATCGTCGATCTGGGACCGCATCGTGCAGCAGAAGCAAGTGTTTGTCGAGCCGCGCGGGCGTCTCGACTTTAAAGAAGTCGTTGACGAGTACCACGACGCGATCAAGACGAACACGAACGGCGCCGTGTTCTTTGCTGTCTGCCGCGGCAAAGTACGTGACGCTTGCATGGTCCTGCGTATCGTACAAGCGCTGACGTCTCGCTCTCTCGCTCTCACTCTTGCTCTTGCGTCTGTAGGTGAGCGAAGGCATCGACTTTTCAAACGACAAGGGCCGCGCAGTCGTGATCACAGGACTGCCGTTCCCGCCGACAAAGGACCCGAAGATCGTGCTCAAGAAGAGCATCCTGGACGAAGTCGTCGTGCCACCAGGCGAACTTGTGCGTCTCGCGTCGCGTGAGCGTCTTTGGTGCTACGGATCACTCGCGACGGACGGACTGATCGACTGACTGTGGCGCTGTGGCTAGAAACTCACTGGGAACCACTGGTACATCCAGCAAGCGTCGCGTGCAGTGAACCAAGCGATCGGCCGTGTGATCCGCCATCGCCACGACTACGGCGCGATCATCCTCTTGGACGAGCGCTTTGCGCTCCAGCAGCAGCAGAAGTGCCTCTCCAAGTGGCTCCAGCCCAACTGCTTCACGTGTCGGAGCTACGGTACGCGCACACACTCACACACACTTCCTGGCGCTCGAGAGAACGACGTGATCACCACTCACTGCTCATGTCTACGTACTTGCAGGCGAAGCGCACATTGGCCTCACGCGCTTCTTCAAGAGCAACAAGGCGAACAACCCACCGCCAGCGCCAGTCGCTACGAAAGCTGCGTTCGCACTGCAGCCAAAGTCGCTCGGACTCTCCAAGCGCGCGCTCTCAAAGCCTTCGTCGTCGTCGGTCTCGACGTCTGACGCGACGCAGAGCAGCGATGCGCCGCACGACTCTGAACGGCCCGCAGCAGCGACGCCAGCGATCGGCGACGGCCAGTCGTACGTGAACCCAGAGCTCTTTCGCCAGCCAGCGAGCAGCGCACAGGCAGCACGTACGTGCATGCACCTGCTTCTGTCGACTTGCTGATGTGTAGG
The DNA here is from genome assembly GCA_003730235.1 of Pythium guiyangense. Taxonomy (NCBI): domain Eukaryota; phylum Oomycota; class Peronosporomycetes; order Pythiales; family Pythiaceae; genus Pythium; species Pythium guiyangense. The sequence goes on along the minus strand of QXDM01000064.1, from coordinate 59,378 downwards.
ACTCACGGCCGTCTGTCTTTGCTACGACTAGCGTCGTCCGTGACAGAAGCAAGCTACGCCAGTACAGCAGCAGCAATAGCGGCTCGACCAGTCGCATCATCAGCGCCACCGAGGAAGCAGACGCTGAACGCGCTCTTCTCGACCACAAGGTCTGCGATGGTCGAGTCCACGTCGTCGATCTCGCGTCCGTTCGTGCCGCCAAAAGCCCACGCGAGTCTCCTCTCGAGCGAGTCTGCCGCGCCAGCGCCATCAGCCCAAACAGCAGCAGCGCTCCACGCTCCAAGCGATCGGTCCGATGCGTCGTCTTCCAGCGCTACGAGCAAGAACAAGTTTGGCGTAACGTCGTCGCAAGAGACGACGAGCGCTGCGGCACCAGAGACGCCCATGTCGACCGACGAGGTCTTTGTGTCGGTGTTCCCAGCGGTGGCGCGCAGTGCGCTCTCGGAGCCAGACGTCTCGAAGCTCTACGCGCTCATTCGGCAGCTCCACGCCGGCACCGACGTCGACGCTGTGATCGCGTCGATCTGCGCGCTGCTCCGAGCGCCCGCGTGCCGAGACCTCGTGAACCTGATCCCGAACGTGCTCAAAGGCGCAACGAGCGACCGGTTCGTCGCAAAAGCCGTCGCGCTCGGACTCTTGCTCGACCCAACGCTTGTGTCGTCGACTGCTACTGCTGCTGCTGCGCCAGCACCAATTGCTCTTGGTGCGAGCGCGACCATGACGACGTTCTTTGAGCGGATCCAGCAGAAGCGCAAGCGCAAGATCCACGACGCGCACATGCCAACAGCCGCAGTCGTCGAAGACCCACAGTGCGTCGTGTGCTACGACATCTCGCGGAAAGCGTACGCTGCGCAGTGCGGCCACATCTGCTGCATGGGGTGCTGGAAGAAGGTGCGACTACGTGACGTGTGGCTTGGCGTGTCTGTCAGTCTGTCGGATCGCCACAGTCTGGACTAACACTGCGCTACTTGTGCGCGTGCGCAGATGGAGCGCGATGGCTTCACGAGCTGTCCGCTGTGCAAGCTCCCGCTCAAGTTTGAGCAGCTGAGCTTGATCCGCGCTGCGAAGAAGCCGTCGACAGCAGCAGCAGCAGGAGCAGCGCCTTCGTCATCGACCTAGTCGCATACACACCCGCGTACTAGAGTGTTCGTCGTTGACAACAACGACGGCCATGCGATGCGAGCGTCAAAGCGTGGGCGTGATTCGTACGATGTCCTCGCAAGGACCTGCCATCGCATCAGGACCGAGTCCGTCCTTGAGCTAGCTCGTAGTAGTAATGAACCTAACGACCGAGAGGCAGTTGAGTCGCACAATAGTGACCAATAGTGACACTTGGAGCTATTCCAAGCATCCAACGGCTGGAGAATGTGCGCGCATTGGCATCGATTCGACTCGGATTCGCACAATTATCATGTTTTAGTATACAATCGTGGGACTCTACAGCTCGCAATAGCCAAGGACCAGTTGGTCGTTTCACGATGCGTGGATCGTTTTCTTGACGCGCACGAAGTACTAAGGCACTTCGCCAAAGTACTCCGATAATCAAGACTTGCGCGCGCGCGAGGTCGAGGCGAGACCGAGTCACATGTGCGCAGCAGTCAGTGTCATTCTTCGACTTGCATCGCAGCGCAACGCGTGCTCGAGTCCGACGGCCGCCGCCACTCTCGTTGTTCACTCGTGTGTTACGTCCAGGCACCAGCTACCATCGCATCAACAACAGCACCAGACAACGACGACTAGACTAGACTAGACTAGTCTCCGGTCGTCCGGCTCAACACGCACCGATCGACTCGAATCTATCGAGTCGATCCGATTCTGTGGCGCACCACCAAGGCGCTCGCCACAGTCTACGCCGTCATGTTCTTTGCGAACGGATACGTCGAGGCAGAGCACCAGCAGCAGCAGAATCAGCAGCAGCAACAACAGCAACACCGTCGTCTCCCTCCGTACTCAAGCGAAGATAACGACATCTTGCGCGAGCTCTTGCTCGACGGAGACTTCTCGTCGCCGCGACACTTTGTGCTCACGCCGTCCAAGCCGCTGACGTCCACGGGCTTGACACCGTCGTTCGTCAAGCGCCATCATGTCGAGATCACGATCCCGCAGATCAGCTTTGACAACAGCACGCTCCTGCGCAGCACGCCGTCGCTCCTGAACCGCAGTCTCTGTATGTTTCCGAGCCCGAGTCCGCTCTCGCAGCAGCACTTGGTATCGTCCTCATCGTCGGTCTTCAACTCGATCGTCTCGCCACCGCGCGTGTTCATCCAGGACTTTGCGCACTTGCCACGCCCATTCTTCCACGACAGCATCTCGACGGCAACGCTCGAGTCCGAACTGCACGACACCAAGCCGTCGCAGTTGCTGCAGCTGCAGCAGACATCGCTCCTGTCTACGCGAGCAGCAGCTCCGTCCTTCAACTCGTCTCCGTGTCTCCTGCCACCTGCGCCGCTCCCAATGCTCACGATGCCGCCACTCAAGAACAAACGCGCCAAAGTCACGTCCGCACAAGCACCTCCACCGACCAGCCATGACGCGTCTAACAGCAGCAGCAGTAGCACCGATGACAACTCGACGTCCTCGTCGACCATGACAGCTGCGATGGAGCGCAAGCAGCTCCGGTGCTCGTACCCCGAGTGCCCCAACTTGCGCCGCTCGGCTGGCTTTTGCAATCGCCACAGCGGCAAAGTCTGCAGCGTCGCGGACTGCAACAAGTCGGCGCTGAGTCGTGGCAAGTGCCCTGAGCACGGCGGCGGCTCGCGGTGCAAGAAGGACGGGTGTTTCAAGTTTGCGCAGACGCGCGGGCTGTGCAAGTCGCACGGCGGCGGGCGGCAGTGCAACGTCCCTGGATGTACGAAGAACGCGCACCAGAACCGACTCTGTCGGTCGCACGGTGGCGGCAAGCGCTGCGACTTCTACGGCTGTCCCAAGTGGGCCCAGCGCTCGGGCTACTGCTGCGCGCACACCAAGACTGGCTCGAGCGACAGCAGCTTGATGCACCACAGCGACGACATGGACGCGCTGTCTGCGACGTCGAGTCCCATTCACGGCGCACTTCCGATGCCGTCGCCGACGCTCGTGTCGCCGCACCACCTCTTGTCGATGCTGCCGTGAGCCATCGCGCTGGACAACGACAGCGACGCCCAAGTATCCGTGTGAGTCCCTAGATGAACTAGATAAGAGAGAGAGAGCGAGAGAGCGCAGCAAGTCGCTCGGGCGCCACGAATCAACGCTATTTATCCCATGCGCCTGCGTCTCTTGCGCGCCACGTCGGCGTCCTATGGACGGACTCAGACCGGCGTGATCACGCCGCGCTCGACGAGGTCGGGGACTTCAGCTGCGAGCCACGGCGCGAGCTAGTTGGTTGAGAGAGAGAGAAAGAGATGGTGTGTTAGGAGATATGAAAGACCAAGAGCAGGATAGAGAGACAGCGGACGTACGCCGAGCGCAAGTGCGTGCGCAATGCCAAAGCGCGGGACGTTCTTCTGCCAGAGCGGCGCAAAGTGGATCGTCAAGCAGATCTTCCCACCGCGGTACATCTTGGACGTCTTGCCCTCGAGCTCGGGGATGCACAGCTCGGGGTTTGATACGGGGTACGTCGCAGGGATCTGTCGTAGAGAGTGAGGAGGTGCGTGTGAGTGCGTTGAAGCGAGTGCCTCTCAGTCGAACGCCACGTGCGACGCACCTCGAACTCCAAGTCGAACTCGTAGCGCAGTCCGTTGTGGAACGACCAGCACTTGCCAGTCCATCTGAGTGTGTCAAGTAGAGCCAAGCGCCATGGCAAGTCGTGAGGTCGTGCAGCAAGCGCATGCAGGCGAGCGCTTGCATCGGTACAGACACGACCACACATGGCTGTGAACATACCGCGTGCCGGTCTTGTTCGACTCGATCGTGAACCAGTCGTTGTCCGCCTCCTTGTTCATCTTGACATACTACGCGCACACAAGCACGACGATAGTGAAGCGTGAGTACACGCCGAGACGAGCACACAGTAGGCATGTGCCCATAGCACGCGCGCGCTCTCTCTCTCGCACGTATACGCGACCAACAAGCGCCATGGCATGAGCCCATTTCGAGACGCAGGACGGACCTGAATGAGCGCGAGGTACTCCTCTTTGAGGCGCTTCGTCCAGTTCTCGCCGTCGCGGGGTCCCGCGCGCGTCGCGAGCAGTGGGATCTTCTGCACCGTGCGCTTCGTGTTGTCGTCGATCGGCGCGTCCATTGTCGAGGAGCTCGTGATCTGCTGCTTGCTTGTCGATATATGTGTTGGGCTTGCTCTGTTGATGATGAACGTGTGTGTGTGTCAGTGTTGTTGTTGATGTGACTTGGAAATTGTATGAACGTGCTTCGAGGTATTATTCTTGATAGTGAATAAAACAAGGGCTGGACAAACTACTTGCACTTTGTATGTGCGTGCGTGTGCTGTATCAACATGCGTGGCGAGCAGCGCAAGCCGACGCCGCACCTCGGTGCGCAGCTCCATGCGCGCAATCGCTACCGCGATGCTCCGCCAGACTTCTACGCGCTCGCGCAGCGCTACCCGAGCTTCCGACAGTAGTGCGTGTTCATGTGCTTGCATCGAACGTGCAGTCAATCGCTACACTCCTGCTCACATGCGCTTGATTTGCGACCACAGTGTGCGCAATGTCAATGACGCAAAGCGCACGGCGTCGCTTGCGTGGGACGACCCGCTCGCAGTGCGCGAGTTGACAGCGACGCTGCTGCTGCACGACTTCCAGCTGCACTGGACGATGCCACTCGACCGTCTCTGTCCGCCAGTGCGTCGCCATCGCTCGTGTGCCTGTGTCTTACACGGGGCGCTCGTGTTCACACTCGTGGCCTTGTACTATGATCGAGCAGCTCCCAAACCGCCTCAACTACCTCCACTGGATCGAAGACTTGCTCCTGCAAGTCCACATCGACCCGTTCACACATGCGACTGCTACTGCAGCGCCAGCGTCCATCGCGAGTGCTTCCATCCGTGGCATCGACATTGGCACTGGCGCGAGCTGCATCTACCCGCTCCTTGGTGCGCGTCTGAACCACTGGGCGTTCGTCGCGACAGAGATCGACACTGAGTCGCTCGCGTCTGCGCGCGCAAACGTCGAGCGCAATGGCCTCGCGCACCAGATCACGCTCTGCCACACGACGACCGACCGCCTCTTGCTCGAGCCACTGACTGCGCTCGGACTCGCGTCGGATGCACTCGACCCCGCTGCGTCGCCATCCGCCACGACGTCACCGCCGCTGTTCCACTTCTCGATGAGCAACCCGCCGTTCTTTGACGACATGGCGGAAGCCGACACGAACCCGCAGACGTGCTGCATGGGTAGCGCCAGCGAGATGGTCTGTCCCGGTGGCGAAGTTGCGTTCATCTCGCACATGATCCGCGACAGCGTGCGCCTGCGCTCGCGCGTGCTCTGGTACACGTCCATGATCGGTCGGAAAGGGACGATCCGCAGAGTCCTCGCAGTCTTGCGTGACCACGACGTGCCGCACACGCGCACGACCGAGTTCTTTCAGGGCAGGACGAAGCGCTGGGGCATTGCGTGGTCGTTCGTCTCGGACGTCGTGCTCGAGCCCGGCGCTGCAGCGGTACGACAGCTCTTTGACAGTGCGTGTGTCTGCTGGATGGACGCGAGTGTGGCGTAGTGACTGGATGGATGAACGTGTGTCGTACAGAGCCACAAGGTGCTTGGGAAGCGCAAGGAAGCGCATCGGCGCAACGAGCTCGTGTTCACGGTCCCGTGTGCGACGGCCGCCAGTCACAATGACGACGACAGCAGCGCATGTGCGTCGCTGCAGGACGTCGCGGCGCGCGTGCGGGCGTTTGCGGACGCGACCAAGACGATCGCAGTCGACGGCGACGATGCGAGTCAGGACGAGCGCGACGGACGTGTAGTCGACAGAGACAGCGACGACGCGAGCGAGAGCGACTACGCGTTCCTGCGGCTCTGCAGCTCAGACGAGCACGGCGACGCGTTCCAAGGACGCATCGAGATCACACACGGTGCAACGCCACTAGCGCAAGGGTTTCGCGTCGCGATCGCGTACGAAGCAGGCGCTCGGAGTGCGTTCTGGCGAACTGCCGACGCGCTCAGAGCAGCGACTGTGCGGTCCGGACGGCAGTGGCGCCGACGCAAGCTGCAGCAGCTAGCGCCTGCCAATATCTCGTCCAGTAGCGAGTCTCTGACGCTGATGTCCGAGTGTCGCGACGTCAGTAGCAGCACATCGTGAAGAGGCGTCTTGACACTGTCATTGATCTGCTGGGTCGTGATCATTCATCACACACACTGTCGACGAGCTCTCTCTCTCTCTCTCTAGTCACTAGACACACACGCAAGTAGCTCCCTCATGCGCGACTCGCGCGCTCGATCGAGTGTCTGCGGTCTCCAAACGCGTCGAGGTCGTCGTCCGAGTCCATGAGCAGCGCAGTCGTGAGCACCATGTCGTCGCCGGCCGTCGGCCGGTCTGGTCCGGGCGCTTTGCGTCGGAATCGGCGCCACGCCGAGGCGTCGACCATGCGCTGCGCAAACTGCTGGCACGCGCACGCGTCGATGCGCACGACCGTGCTCGCAGTGCTGAAGCTCGACGTGCGCGACGACGCGCTCAGGCGATGCACGTACCGGCGGTCGTGGCGCTGATAGTTGCGAACATGGTGATGGTGATGGTGCTGGCTCCGCGATAGGATTGGGATGCTGCTCGCTGGCTCCGACGGACTCGGTGCGTCGAGCGCATGCTGCGATGTCGCGCTCGCATCGACGTCAAAGAAGTACTGCGCGCTCTCGCTGCTCTCGAACGCGCGCGCGTGCTTGGCGTGATGGAGCAGCCCCGCGTCCATCCAGGCGTTGCCCATGCGCGTAGCTTCGCCGACGGAGCTGACGAGCTTGTGCTCTATGAGCACGTCTGTGACCGCAGCGCCAGAGACGATCGTGCGGCTGCTCGCGCTCGCACCAGTGCTGACGCTGGTGTCTGGCGGATGGACGAGACGCAGTTGGAGCTCGTCCATGACGTCAACGACGACTGCAGCGCTCAGCGACGCTTGGACGTCTTCGAGCACCGCGACGATCGCGCGCGCCGACGGACGCATGCGCGGGTCGCTCGCCCACGCGCTCTGGATCACGTCGCGCAGGCGCGGCGGGAGACTCGGGTCGAGCGCCGGTCGCGCGCCGTTCAAGACGCTTTCGAACACGTGCAAGTGGCTCAGTGCACCGGCGAACCGGTCATTGCTCGGGTTGAGGATGTCGGACATTGTGATCGCGAGCGAGTAGACGTCTGCTGCTTGGTCGTAGCACGCGACGCCGCCGCGGCCGCTGATCACCTCGGGCGCCATGTAGTCGACTGTGCCTTTCACAGTCATGCTGTTTGCGCTCCACTGCTCGTCGCGATCGACTTTGGGCGACGTCGCCTCGTAGACGTCGTCGAGTGCGGTCGTGCTCGAGCAGCGCGCAGTCGAGAGGCTCGGCGTCTTGATCTCCGTCGCTCGGTTCGACACGCGGCTACCAAACGGCCGACGCTGCTGCTGTGACATTGTCGCGCCAGTGAGCTTCCCGAGCGCGCGCGACTCGCCAAAGTCTGAGAGCTTGACGTTCGAGACGACGTCGACGAGGAAGTTGGACGGTTTGATGTCGCGGTGGATGAACGGTGGCGAGAAGCTGTGGATGTACGCCACGGCGCGCGCAGCGTCGAGCATGTAGCCGACGTTGATCAGCAGCTGCTGCCGTGCGGGCTCGTACGGCCGCCGCGCGTAGATGCGCAAGACGTCCTGGAGACTCCCTTGACAGAGCTCAAACACGAGACAAATCGCCGGTGGCGATACGCACATGCCGTAGAACGTGACGATGTTTGGGTGGTGCAGCAGTCCGCAGAGCGCAGCTTCGTGCGAGAAACCAGCAATGACGTCTTCGGTGTAGTTGCTCGGGTGGTACACCTTAATCGCGACGCGGGTCTTGGACCGGAGCATGCCGCGGAACACGGTCGACGTCGTGCCGACGCCGATCTGCTGGCGCATCTCGAGCAGCGCAAAGTCGATGATGTACTTGCGATGGAGCTCAATGAGGACGTGGAGACCCTGCGACGACACGCCTTCGTGCATGTGGTGGCTCTGCTTGAAGAGCCCTTGCAGCGCACATGCGCGGTCGCCCATGCCGCGCCAGTAGCCCGTGTCAGCTTTGAGCACGCGCCAGATCACGAGCGGATTGAGCGCGACCCAGACTAGCGCCGTGAACAGGACGTACTTGCTGCTCGCGCGCGTCGTTGGGTTCATGACCATGACCATGTGCACGAGCGTGAGGACGTAGCGCATGACGTTGTAGACAGCGAGCTCGCGTAGTGTGCGTGTCGATGCACGGTTGGGCGGCCAGATGAAGACGTAGACCGAGACGAGGAGCACGAGTGCACGCAGTGGATGGAGCCACGTGACGTAGAGCGTCTGCTTGGCTGGGTCGCCGTACGTCATGACGTACCAGATGTACGGGATCGTGTAGCCCGAGAGCACGAGCGAGAGCACGAGCGTCCGACGGAGCGCTGGGAGCGACACGCTCTGCTGGAGCATGAAGATCAGGATCGCGAGGAAGTCGAACTGGTGCGCCGAGTAGAGCGTCTCGAGCACGACTGGCGGCACGTACGTCGAGTACAAGCCTGTTGCGAGCGCAATTGATAGAAAGACGATGAAGAGCGCGTTGAAGACTCCAAGTGTGACAAGAAGCGGCTCGAACGCCGGCAAGATGATCTTGCGCGCGGCAGACTCGTTCCCTTTGCGCGCTGCGGCGCGGTTGTAGCGGAGGTGGAGCACGAGTCCGAAGCTGAGGAGCCAGATCACGACAAAGCCGACGAGGAAGAACGCGAGGAACATGCGCGTTGTCTGCGCTGCTCGCGTCAGTGAACCACTCGAGACATCTGCTGCAGTGGTAGTGTTGCTGCCTCGAATGTGCGCGGCAGCATCGTCACTAGCGTCGCCGAGCGGGACGCGGACCACGCGGTCGACTGCCATTCCGACGCTCGAGCGAGTGCGCGCGTGTGCGTGTCCTCCTTGCCTGCGGATTCGCGAATGGAGGAAGCAAGCGACGCGTCTAGAGGCGAAGAAGCGCAGAAGCAAACGTTTCGCGCCTGAACCACTTGCCTTGCGGAGTGTCATCCGACTTTTTGTATGCGTAGTGTGTTGCGTTGAGGGACTCGCAGCGGACACGGTGGCTTCCAGAGAAACGTAGAAACGAGCAGTTCGCTGAGAGCCATGAGATAGTCCGAGCTAGTCCGAGCCGTCGTTCAGAGCACGGAGCACTCTCGAGTCCCAGTGTCATGCTATGCTGAGGTCGCTCCACGAGAAGCACTTGCTCACAGATACGCAGGTCGATGAAGTCGACGTGTTCCAGCAAGACAGTGAGTGCTGCGAGCGAAAGGACTTCGCTGTCAGCTCGACGACAGCATCTACTTGTTGCAAGTGCTCACGGCACCATTGCAACACAGACCACACATCTCGAATGCGGTTGTATGCTGATGGTGCTGTCGTCGCGACAAAGCGCCTCTACAACTTGCAACGCATGTACTTGTGGTGATGGTAGTGGTGGTGTAACTCGCATGTGTGTGGTATGATGCGTGACGCCACCATGCTGACGTGCTTCCAAGTGTGCGTACGTGGACTTGGTCCATGCTGAGCTGTTTGGTGTTGCTACAGGAGGTAGAAGACAACGACGACACTGTTTGACTTGTGTGATCTGACATACGAACTACCCGCGCCAACTTGCTAAGCCACGCACAAAGTCCAAGTCTGTAAAGACTTCACAACTGTTTTCACCTACAAATGCAAGTACGAAGAAGAAGACTATTTTGAGTCGATACAAAAGTCTGTTTGTGTGACAAAATTAGTGTGAGAGACTGGTCGACGAGCCAGCTGCTACTGTTGCTTGCTCTTGATACAGCCAGCAGAGCCCACACATACAACACACCTCGTACAGGGCCCAACGAGCAAAGCACAGCGTACACTATGTAAAGTGTGTGTGCAGAGCGCGCAGATGAGTTCGTTTGCGGTGTGTTGAGGACGGGTAGTCTGGAGCAAAGTATGACCGTACTTACACAGGATCTTTTCTATAGTACCTTCTTTTCTACTTGGTTTTCCAATGTAGACAATCGCAACAACTTTGATGATCGTATCGGACCCTGCTCATTGACTCGGGATGTCGAGCGCGCGGCGTGTCCTGCTGCTCTTTCGAGTGGCTGGACTCGCCGCCGCTTCTTGATGAACGTCCGCTGTCGCTATTCCAAGGCAGCGTGAGTGAGCACGGGTGGTATTGTAACGGGGTTGCTGTGCTAAGTACGAAGTAGCACAGCAGACACCCAATTAGTGGCTCAACCTGATTTCTGGACGACCCTGGTCGTCCCATCAGACAGCTCACTATTTAGGTTAGGTCCCTCACTTTCATCACTATGCATGGTCCTAATACAAAAACCTCTGAGTTGAAAATACCGAGTTCAGCGCAGTCCCTCTGCGCCTTACCACATCGCTTCCTCGTAAGACCACGTGTAAGCTACGTCACGGAGAACACTCCCGTGACACCTGGTAGCACTTAGTAGTCCGTCTAACGACCAAGATGAGCACGCTCCCGATCGAAGGTGACAACGGAACGTCGCTCAACTACAGCGACTTCGCGCACCTGACGCCATACGAGTGGGACGCGCTGCGCCGCCTCGCCGACGTGTCCGGCCTGACGGCTGTCGCGGCAATGCTGTCCGCGATGTCGCAGGAGCACCAACGTGCAGCTGCACAAGAGTTCATGGTCCGCGAACTCGCCGACGCGCGTCGGCGAGGCTCAACTCCCGCGGCATCATCAAGGAGCGACGTCGTCAAGCTCGACGTAACCAGCTACAACGGCGAAGGTCCCAACCGACTCGCTTTGAACCGCTGGCTGTGCGAGGTCGACATTGCCATACACGCGCGGCAGCTCACGTCCGAAGTATCGCGCACCCACTTCCTCCTGTCCAAGCTCGGTGGCCGTGCAAAGGAGTGGGCTTTGGGCCGGCTTGTCGCCGACCCCGACTGCTTCCCGACGCTTGACGCGCTCAAAAGCGACCTGCGACTCGCATTCGAGCCGCCTCAAGACGAGATGCACCATCGCGCTGCGTTCCTCGCGCTCAAGCAAGGTCGCGCGTCCATGCGCGACTACGTGCAACGCGCTCGCCACCTCGTGTCATGCGTGACATCGGCTCCAATCGACATGGCGACCCAAGTCCATGTCTTCATTTCCGGTCTGAACGCTGGACACCAGCGTCTGTACTTGACCCGGAAGCCTCCGGCGTCGCTCGAAGAGGCTTTTGCGATCGCGATTCGCGAAGACTTCAGCGTATCCGCCTCGCGGGGCCACCACGCGGTCGTCCCGCGAGCTGACAACGGCGCCGAGCCGATGGAGATCGACGCGATCGAGCACGACGCAACCCGGCAGCGCGCCAGCAGTGGTAACGGCAACGGCAACGGCAACCGACGCAGTGGAACAAGCAACAAGCAGCTCATTTGCTTTCGCTGCCGTAAGGTCGGTCATCGCGCGGCGGTGTGCTGCGCGCCAGCTCCAGTACTTGCTACTGTTGAGGTCGAAGACGAGTCCGAGCAGCCCGCGCATGCAAAAAACGCGGGCTCCCAGTAGGTGCAGGGCGACCTACTGGGCTCATCCAGCGGAACGTCCCTCCGGTGGCGTCACCTTCTGCTAGCCCCTCCAACGCCGCGCTTCATGCGCAGCTCTTTGCCACCACCTCAAGCAGCGACAAGCGACTGATCGTACTCAGCTTGCATGTCGCCGGCGCAAAGCGATCACTTCGCGCCCTCGTCGACTCCGGTGCGACGAACAACTTCGTCCGAGCCGAGTCTTTGAAGCTCCTGGCCTCGCGGGTGCGCGCCCGCGAGCAACCAGGTGCGATGATCGTCAAGTTCGCAGACGGCGAGCCACGGTCGCTCCCGCGGCGATCGGTCGAGTTCCAGTATGAGTTCGACGGATTCAAGAGCACCGACACGTTCCTCGTCGTCGACCTCGGCGGCTCGTTCGACTGCATCTTTGGAATGCCGTGGCTGGCGCGCCACCGGCCTGACATTGACTGGCTGAGTCGCACTGTAAAGCCGCGCGACATCGACGTCGACGGTGTTCTCGCTCACTTGAGCGATTGCGCGAGCGCCTGGCCGCACGTGGCTGTCGTGGACCCGGACTCCACGACCCTCAACCCGCACGAAGTGAGCGATGGCCCTTCGTGCGCGGTTTGCTGCAACGTACCGTGCGCCACGCCAACGAGACAAGAGATCGCTGATGACCAGTGGGTCACAGTGTGCCGCAGGAAGCAGACCGATCCTGCGGCGAGAAGCGGAGAGGCCCCCGGCCGTTCCAAAGCCGACACAGCACGAGCAGTGGCTCGCGCTCCAGATTCTCAGGCGCGCGAGAGACATCCACACGCGCCGGCTTGGCCCGTCGCGCCGGCGCCGACGTTCGACACGATCCACGTCGTCAACATGACTGGCCACGGCCCGCCGCGCCACGGCATGAAGGTCGCATCCCCACCACGCGCAGCAGCCGAACTCACTCGGCTGCCTGTGATGTCTTGGAAGAACATGCTCAGCGAGATCAAACTCGGCCACATCGAGCAACTGTGCGCCGTCGTGATCGACCCAGCGGATCCTGCGGTTGTTGTCAGCGAGCGGCCTACCGGAGCAGAGCCGAAGTCCGCTCGCGAAGAACGCTACGCTGCGCAGTCATGGAGCGAGCTCGAAGCCTCTGGAAATCCCGTCCTGGATCTCGCCCGCGAGTTCTCCGACATCTTTCCTGACACCATTCCGCCGGTGCTTCCGGCGGACAGGGGCGTGCGACACGAGATCGATCTCGTGCCCGGAGCGAAGTACTGCGTGACGCGGCAGTGGCCGCTGCCTCGCGATCAAGTCGAAGCGATCGACGCGTTCTTCGAATGCCGGCGAGCCGCCGGCCATGTCCGCGAGTCGACATCACCGCACTCGAGTCCAACGTTCTGCGTGAAAAAGGCGACTGGAGGATGGCGCATCGTCCACGCGTTCAACAAGCTCAACGACGCGACGATCCCAGCACAGACGCCGATCCCGCGCAAGGACATGGTCCTCGACACCATGTCTGGCAGCACGATCTTTAGTACCATCGATCTCACCGACGGCTTCTACCAGATCCTCATGCGCGAGTCCGATGTTCCGCTGACGGCAGTCAGTACTCCCAGCGGCATGCTCTGGGAGTGGCTGGTGATGCCGCAGGGGCTGAAGAACGCCCCTGCCACGTTCAACCGCATGGTGTCGCACGTGCTTCGCCCGCTGCGCGACTTTGCCCCAAGCTACTTTGACGACATCTTCGTGCACAGTCGCGCCACCGAGGGCGCGACAGATCTGGATGTCCATCTCGGGCACTTGCGCAAGGTGTTCGAAGCCATGCGCGAGAACAAGCTGTACGCGAACTTGAAGAAGTGCATCTTCTGCGCTCCCGAGATCCCGGTGCTCGGCAGCTACGTGAGCGCGGAAGGTGTCCGCGCTGATCCTGAGAAAGTTGCGTCGATCGTCGCGTGGCCGGTACCTCGCGACCAAAAGGAGCTCCGGCAGTGGCTTGGGCTTGCGAACTACCTTCACCACTACGCGAAAGACTTCGCGTCCGTCATCTTCCCGCTCTCGCAGATGCTGAAGAAAGACGCCACGTGGGAGTGGCGTCGCGAGCACCAGACAGCGTTTGATGACGTCAAGACGCGGCTCTCCACCGCGCCGGTTCTTGCACTGGCGGATCACGCCAAGGCGTTCCATGTCGTTTGCGATGCGAGTGACTTTGCAATCGGCTGCGCGCTCATGCAGCACGACGACGAGGGACGAGAGCGCGTCATCAGCTTCCAGTCGCGGCAGCTGAAGCCCGCGGAGCGCAACTACCCCGTGCACGACAAGGAGCTGCTCGCGATGCGCTACGCGTTGGTGAAGTTCCGCGTGTATCTGCTGGGTGAGCAGACGTTCGCGATCTACACCGACCACGCGTCTCTCCGAACCGCGACAAAGTCGCCGCATTTGAGCCAGCGCATGGCGCGCTGGCTGTCGTTCTTCGCCGAGTACAACTTCGTCGTCTTCTACAAGCCGGGCGCGACGAACATCATCGCTGACGCACTGTCGCGGCGTCCCGATTACGACCCGCGACCCGACTCGCCGCAACACGCTGTCGATGATGACGACGAAGAGTGCAGCGCGTGTGTCGCGCTTGGTATAAGCGCGACAACGTCGACAGCTGTGAGCCCGCTTCGAGATGAGATCGCCGCGGCGTACTCCCGCGACCCGTCGTGCGCCGCAATGCTCAAGTACTGTCGTGACCCGTCTCCGTCGGCGCTGCTGCAGCTGACGCCTTCAGCGCGGAGTCAAGCACCGCGCTACTCGGTATCCGGCGACTTGCTCAAGTACCAGATCGATCGCTTCGACAGCCCTCGCGTCGTCGTGCCGCTCGACGACGACCTGCGCGCTCGTATCTTGCACGAGTACCATGACGCTGCGCCTGGCGGTCACCTTGGCCGCGAGAAGACGTATCTCGCTCTTGCACGCGACTTCTACTGGCCCCACATGTACAAGTGGGTGCGCAAGTGGGTTCGGTCGTGCGAGACTTGTCAGCGCGTGAAGCCCGCGCAGTCGTCGCAAGCCCCGTTGCAGCCCCTCCCAATCGCCGCGGACGCCTGGCGATCCGTGAGCATGGACTTCATCTTCGGGCTGCCTCGTGATCAAGCTGGTCGCACGGGCATTTTTGTGGTTGTCGATCGCTTCAGCAAGATGACACACCTTGCGCCAGTCGCGGTCGGCATCACCGCGCAGGAGACAGCTGAGCTCTTCCTCTCCATGGTGTATCGGCACCATGGCATGCCAACGTCGATCGTCTCTGACCGCGACCCGCGCTTCACGGCATCGTTCTGGGATCGCCTCTTCCAGCTCCTCGGGACACGGCTGCTCATGTCGACCGCGTCGCACCCAGAGACCGACGGGCAGACCGAGCGCGTCAACCGTGTCGTCGAGGACGTGCTGCGCAGTTATGCGTCGTCGCACACGTCGTGGAGCGCGCTGTTGCCGATAGTCGAGTTTGCGATCAACAACGCGGTGCACGAGTCCACTGGCCACACGCCGTTCTTCATCAACAACGCGCGTCATCCGCGCGTTCCCGCGGTTCTTGGCTTTGACGACGGCGGCTCTCTTGAAGGGGGAGGGACACCGAGTACATCGGTATCGCGAGGCGGCGCTCCTTCAGCAAAAGAGAAGAGCTCGTGCGGTGACCGGTCCGCGCGCTGCACAGTCGCGATGTCACCAAACGAAGCGACGGCTTGGGTGAACGCGGCACTCATCGCGCCGTCGCGACGCGCGATCGCCATCACCACGCGCACTGGCGCGGACAAACCATCCGCGCATTCAGCTACGATCGACGAGGACCGTGTGCTCGAGTTCGTTCAAAAGCGCGAGTCTGTCGCTCGCTTTGTGCGCGATGCAGTCGCCGCAGCAGTCGATCGACAGAAAACCGCAGCCGACCAGCGTGGGCGCAAGAACTTCGAGAAGTTCGCGGTCGGTGACCGTGTTTTGCTATCGGCGTCCGGCATTGCACCTGGTTCTGTCACGAACCTTGGCGCGACCAAACTCGCGCCGCGCTTCATCGGTCCGTTCACGATCGTACGATGCAAAGGCGAGGCGTACACACTCGACATGCCAAGTGCATTACGTCTGCACCCGACATTCTATGTCGGGCGCTTAAAGCGCTATGTACCGGCTATGACGCCTGCGGACGAGCTGCCTCGCCAGGCTCGAAGCGCGACCCGACGTGACGAGGACGCGGCTTCGTCAAAGCGCTTGGCGGCGTCTGACCCGCGCGGAACGCCCGATTGTCCGCGCGAAGAGCCTCGTTCGCTTGAACGACCTTCGCCAACTGCGCCTTCAGCGCAGCAACTTCGGAGTCGAGCCGATCTGTCTCTGCAATCGCGTCGTCAGCGCGGCTCAGAGCAACGTCGGCGTCGTGCGACACCATCTCCAGCCGATCAGGCACAGGCGCGACTGTCGCCTCGTCGCGCCACGTTCCGCCGCGATGGTCCGCCGCCGCTTGTTGACAGCGCGGGTCACCCGCGCTGGATCGTCGATCGTCTGCTTGAACACCGCGACCGTGGTCGCGGTGCCAGTCGCCGCGAGTATCGCGTTCGCTGGCTGGGCTTCGACTCGGCCAGTGACTCGTGGGAGCCTCGCGCCACGCTGCTTGAGGATGTCCCCGACTTGGTGACGGCGTACGAGGCCACTGCTCGCGCCAAGGCGACGGTGCGCGCGCGCGACCACGCGACCGAGAGCGTGAACGCGATCGTCTCGGCTCTTGCCACGCCACATGCCTCTCCTGCGAGCGCGCGACGCGCCCGCTGCCCGGATACGCGCGCTGGGGGGAGCGCGGGCTGCGCCCTCGAGACAAAGAACGCGCGCTTGTCGCGCGACGAGACGGAGACGATGAGCGAGAACGGCCGCGCGAACGAGAGCGAGAGCGCGTGCGCTCCGCGCGCGCGTGCGAGCGACGTGGTGGCGAGACGCCGCGGCGGTCACCGCGCGCAGCGCGGTTCGCCGCAAGCGCGCGTCGATACTGGGCGAGGAGAGCCTTCTCGTCTTCGTCGAGCGGATACTCCGCGAGCATCGCTTCCCACTGCTCGAGCGTCGGCTTCTCGCGGTGCGCGCAGATACGACAGTACGCGACGACGTGCACGAAGCAGCACGGCCGGTCTGCGTCCCACGACGCAGAGCACACACGCTCGGCGAGCTCGCCGAGATGGTATCGTCCGTGCTGGGACTCGCGGCGCTCGAGGGCGAGCGCCATGCCTGGCTCCAGGTTCCAACGCGCGACAAAGCGCGTCCACGACTCGTCGAGCGCCCCCTTCGTCACTTGGCCGGTCGTCGTGATGGTCTTGCCGCGCGACTGGCGCCATCGGCGCCACATGTCGGCGAGCTCCTCGTCGCCAGGGGAGTCGCGCACAGTGCTACAGTCGTACAGCGACAGTCGGCGAAGCGCGTCGGCGTATGTCGCCGTCGCTGCGATCACGCTCGAGCTCGGCAGAGGCTGGCGGCAGGCGTCGCACATAGCTCGGCTCTCCTCGCCGTGCTGCATGGTCTCCGAGGTCGTCGCTGCTGTTGCTCTCTGCGTCGCGCCACGTGTGCGCGTCGTGTTGCTTCTTCTTGTGTGCTTTTGCTTTCTTTCGCTTGTGTGTCTGCAAGCTTGTGTGGGGGATGGTGTAACGGGGTTGCTGTGCTAAGTACGAAGTAGCACAGCAGACACCCAATTAGTGGCTCAACCTGATTTCTGGACGACCCTGGTCGTCCCATCAGACAGCTCACTATTTAGGTTAGGTCCCTCACTTTCATCACTATGCATGGTCCTAATACAAAAACCTCTGAGTTGAAAATACCGAGTTCAGCGCAGTCCCTCTGCGCTTCACCACATCGCTTCCTCGTAAGACCACGTGTAAGCTACGTCACGGAGAACACTCCCGTGACAGGTATGAGAAGTTGGCGATACCCTCACACTATACACACTACATATCTACACTACACATCTCTATCTCTCTCTATTCACGCATCTCTACTACTGCTACATCAACATCCTATCTCTTCATGCATCTCTACATCAACACGATCACAACAATCAGCACGATCGATACGTCTCCATGATTGACGTGTATCCATCCCTTCATCTATCACTCGACACAGCACACATGCACACACTGACGTCAATCTCAACCTCTTCACCGCCACACCTGCCTTGATCTTCACTGCTTGTCATCAATGCCTCTCCGTCACCACAAGTACTACGTAGTATCTATTTGTTGTCCACTCACATTGGCATCTATCGCGTCTGTTCCTCCTACTCGTAACATCACCACCACTTCACCACCTCTCAACTGCATCCAAACAATAGATTCTCAAGACTCGCATGCATCCATCGCACACTTGCCTTCCTCTAATCCATCGATCCATCGCACACTTGCCTTCCTCTATGCTATCGACGACTAACCATCTTCTGCTTGCTCTCTTCCTCACTTGCCTCGCAGACGACGATCCCGAAGCGTCGACGTCTTTGGCCGCGCGCCTCGAGCTCCAGGTCGCTGGTTGATCCTCCTTGTTGCCACTGCTGGCTGCTGCAGCGCTCCTGACTGCTGGCTCAAGATGTCGCCACTACCGACCAGCGCCTGCTTGACAAACTTGATCGCGACTGCCGGCGCGTCCATCTGCTCGCGCATCGACGCCATCGCGGCCTCGCGTAGCACGGCACGGACGGTGTCGTCTTTATCGGGTCAGGACCCAGTCAGGTCATGGGTGCAGGTCACGGCAGATGGTGTGACCAATGAATGCATGACCGGAGCCACGACCTTTGAAGTGTTTGCGATCGCATCGAGTATGATATTGTCGTTGAGTGAGATCATGAAGCCATGAATAGAGATGGCTTCCTTCTCACGACGACGAGCAAGAACTCACGAAGTGCTGCTCGCACAACTCAACTTGCATCGCACTCGCTAGCACTGCAGTAATGCGTTCGTACGCTGCGCTGTCGAGCTCTCAACACGACGAACCATCTTCGCCTCTGCAGTCTGCGTATAATGTCGACGCGCTCGATACCAGTCCGACACATGCTCCTGTACTCCAAGCACCCGCACAAGGAAGCGACGTGCGTACTAAGCGCAAGAGAGAAGGGTCGACCAAGATTTTCATCGAGAGCTACGACTGGACACGCGCAAACAATTCCTCAGTCAAGATCACCTACCGCTGTAGCGCGTATCGAAGCGCGAAGTGCCCAGCCAGACTTGAGTACCTCACGAGCAGCAAGCCGTACGACTACGAGCACATGCCTCGCCACACATGTCCTCGCAAGCATCACGCGCCGACCAAACAAGGCAACACTACCAGCACTCTGACGCTCATCGACCAGATAAAAGTCGATGTCGACAAGCTCGCTGTCTCTACAGTCGACACTCCCGAGCACATCTGGGATGCCGTACGACAGAAGTACTACGGTCGCGAGGATCTGCAGGCCGTCCGTGGCATGATCAAGGAGCAAGTGACAAAGCGAGTACAGCGCGCACGTCTGAAAGCGTCCAGTGGCGACATAGTGAAGCGACTGCAAGAGACGCCTCTCTGCATGGTGAAGGACACAAGTCTGCACGTCTTGCAGTTCGGGCACACATGGTCGCACGACGGCAAGATCGAGACGATGATCGGCTGGGCGCACCCCGTTCTCGTCAACTTGCTCAGCAGAAACAGACCACCGTCTTCATTGACGGCACGTTTAAGAGTGTTCCGATCGCATACAAGCAATGCGTCGTGCTCATGACGTACGATCGACCTACGAAGTGCTACGTCCCGGTCTTCTTCGTGCTCTTGGCGTCCAAGACCTTTGACGCGTACTGGAAAGCACTCATGTCCGTGAAAGACGCAACCAACCACGAACTACAGCCCGAGACAGTCGTCTGCGACTTTGAACGCGGGTTGGTCAATGCAGTGAGCGACCACTTCCCTGAGGCTGCGATCACTGGCTGTCACATTCATTTCAAGGCCGCATGCCGCAAGAAAATGAAGCATCTCAGGCTCTCCAACAACGATGTCAAGATCGCGATGGCGCCAGGCGTCCTCTACATGCTGTCTGTTGTGCCGAAAGAGATAGTCGCGCAGCAAGGCATCTCGTGGGTGAAGCGTTAGGTGAAGAGCAGGTGCGCGATGCAGCAAGGTCGCTACTCGAGCGAGAAGTGGGCCGCGTTCTGGCGCTACTTCGGACGGACCTGGCTCAACCTCTTTCCACCGCACCTCTGGAACGTGAGCGGTGTGAGCAAGACGCTCGTGTCGCGCACAAACAATCCGTTGGTGAGGTTCAACCGAACGTTGAAGGACAAGTTCAAGTCCTCGCATCCGAACATCGTCGAGTTTCTTGGTGGCATCAAAGGCATCTCACGCCGCCACGATCGACTACTGCAAGACGTCGCGCGCAAGCTCGCGTCTGCCCCTCGACGCTATCGCTACGTCGTCCCAGTGCCTGTCGACTTGCCAGATGAGCACAACACTGATGACGACAGTAGCTGCGGTGACGGCGTAGGAGCAGACGATAGCGATCTCAGTAGCAGCGACCCTGACAGTGACACAGGAGACAGCAGTACTGGTGGTGACTAGAGCTTGCTAGCGACCACGCACACACTTCGAATGAACATCTGAACACTGAAACGAGGTCACGTGTTGGTCATGCCGTATGGTGCACCCGTGACCTGACGGGTCCTGACCATGCAGGGCAACTACCGCACGGACGTCGCCCGCAGACTTGCCGCTCGTGTGCTTGGACACGTACGCTGCGACAGCGCGTGCGTCACGCAGCTCAGGGTCCTGCGTGTAGTCGAGCGGAATGGCCTTGAGCGCGTCCAGGACGATCTGCTCGCGCGCGCGTTCGTCGGGGTACTCCACGTGAATGTGCACATCAAAGCGCCTGCAGACACAAGTGCGCCACAGCGTCAGGTCCAAGTGCGCTTTCGGCACATCAAGCACAGCAGCCACAGCGATAGCGTCCAAACACCCTCACACGCACGCACGCACCCAGGACGGAGGATCGACGGATCGAGCAGCTCTCTCCGCGTCGTCGACGCCAGGATCACGACGTGCTGCTTGAGGAACGCGCGGTGTGCCTCTGCAGTGAGCGCATCTGAGCCCTCTGCGCGCGCTGGGCTCGTGCGAAAGCCGTCCATCTCGACGAGCAACATGCTCAGCATGCGGTCGAACGTCTGCTCCGTGCTCGTGTCGAAGCCGCGCACGGGCGCGAGGCTCTCGATCTGGTCAAAGTAGAGCACGCACGGCGCGGCGTGGCGCGCAGTCGCAAACAGCTCGCGCAGCGCCTTCTCCGTGTCGCCCACGATCTTCGTGAGCAAGTCCGTGCAGTTCACCGACACGAACGACGCGAGGCCGCGGCGCCGCACTGCGTCTGCGACGGCGCGCGCCAAGTGGCTCTTGCCCGACCCAGGCGCGCCAGTGAGCAGGATCCCCTTCGGCGGCACGGTCCCGAACGCCAGGAACCGACTGCAGTCCTCCAGCGGCTCGAGCAGCGACACGTGGAGCGTCTCGACAGCGCTCTCCATGCCGTAGACGCCTGGGAACGCTCGCGAGTGTGCGCTCGCGCCAGTCTCCGACGACTCGGACTCGCGCTCGACAGATGCGCACGCCGACGCCTGCGTCTCGCGCTGTGCGACATGGTGCGTCTGCAGCACCGACGGGTACGTGCTCGCGAGCGCCGCGTCAAAGTGCGCTGGCTGCACGGCGACGTCAGCCGTAGGAGTGTCAAGCAGACTCGTCGGTGCGTCACTGCTGTCGCCATTGCCACTTCTCGTGATGCTCCAATTGCTGCTGGTGGTGGTGGTGGTGAGCGCAAGCTGGAGCGCCTTCTGACAGAGACTCAGCAGATCGGCGCCAACGAACCCGCCCGTGGCTTCGCTGACGCGCTCGAGCATGCGCTCGGCCGACTCGCTGCTCTCGCGCGCCACTGGCCACGTCCGCGTCAAGACGCGCAAGATCTCGAGGCGCTCGCGCTGTCCTGGCGGCTCGATGCACACGACGAGGTCGAGCCGGTCGTTCGACGAAGGGACGCTCGGTGCGCGTTGCAGCACGCACCTCAGAGTGCTCGACCTACGTCTATAAGTTCTCGACAACATGAACCAAAACAAAGTGGGGACAAGTAGGATCAACCAGCGACCTGGAGCTCGAGGCGCGCGGCCAAAGACGTCGACGCTTCGGGATCGTCGTCTGCGAGGCAAGTGAGGAAGAGAGCAAGCAGAAGATGGTTAGTCGTCGATAGCATAGAGGAAGGCAAGTGTGCGATGGATCGATGGATTAGAGGAAGGCAAGTGTGCGATGGATGCATGCGAGTCTTGAGAATCTATTGTTTGGATGCAGTTGAGAGGTGGTGAAGTGGTGGTGATGTTACGAGTAGGAGGAACAGACGCGATAGATGCCAATGTGAGTGGACAACAAATAGATACTACGTAGTACTTGTGGTGACGGAGAGGCATTGATGACAAGCAGTGAAGATCAAGGCAGGTGTGGCGGTGAAGAGGTTGAGATTGACGTCAGTGTGTGCATGTGTGCTGTGTCGAGTGATAGATGAAGGGATGGATACACGTCAATCATGGAGACGTATCGATCGTGCTGATTGTTGTGATCGTGTTGATGTAGAGATGCATGAAGAGATAGGATGTTGATGTAGCAGTAGTAGAGATGCGTGAATAGAGAGAGATAGAGATGTGTAGTGTAGATATGTAGTGTGTATAGTGTGAGGGTATCGCCAACTTCTCATACCACCCGTGCTCACTCACGCTGCCTTGGAATAGCGACAGCGGACGTTCATCAAGAAGCGGCGGCGAGTCCAGCCACTCGAAAGAGCAGCAGGACACGCCGCGCGCTCGACATCCCGAGTCAATGAGCAGGGTCCGATACGATCATCAAAGTTGTTGCGATTGTCTACATTGGAAAACCAAGTAGAAAAGAAGGTACTATAGAAAAGATCCTGTGTAAGTACGGTCATACTTTGCTCCAGACTACCCGTCCTCAACACACCGCAAACGAACTCATCTGCGCGCTCTGCACACACACTTTACATAGTGTACGCTGTGCTTTGCTCGTTGGGCCCTGTACGAGGTGTGTTGTATGTGTGGGCTCTGCTGGCTGTATCAAGAGCAAGCAACAGTAGCAGCTGGCTCGTCGACCAGTCTCTCACACTAATTTTGTCACACAAACAGACTTTTGTATCGACTCAAAATAGTCTTCTTCTTCGTACTTGCATTTGTAGGTGAAAACAGTTGTGAAGTCTTTACAGACTTGGACTTTGTGCGTGGCTTAGCAAGTTGGCGCGGGTAGTTCGTATGTCAGATCACACAAGTCAAACAGTGTCGTCGTTGTCTTCTACCTCCTGTAGCAACACCAAACAGCTCAGCATGGACCAAGTCCACGTACGCACACTTGGAAGCACGTCAGCATGGTGGCGTCACGCATCATACCACACACATGCGAGTTACACCACCACTACCATCACCACAAGTACATGCGTTGCAAGTTGTAGAGGCGCTTTGTCGCGACGACAGCACCATCAGCATACAACCGCATTCGAGATGTGTGGTTTGTGTTGCAATGGTGCCGTGAGCACTTGCAACAAGTAGATGCTGTCGTCGAGCTGACAGCGAAGTCCTTTCGCTCGCAGCACTCACTGTCTTGCTGGAACACGTCGACTTCATCGACCTGCGTATCTGTGAGCAAGTGCTTCTCGTGGAGCGACCTCAGCATAGCATGACACTGTGTCTTGCATGTCATGACTTGCAGCCTTCCAATCGATCGGATCTGTGCCCTTGGTTGACTTCAAGGTGCTTCATCTATCTCTCTGTCCACTGCAACGGTCTGTCTAGGGGGACTCACGCTCACGTGTGTGACGTTGCGACCAGTTGTGTTTGCTACCCTCGAAAGAGCTCGTGTGGATTCAAGTACTCAACGGGACCGCGCACAAACAGCAGCTCGTCGTCTCGCGTCTGAGCGAGGCCGTACACGAGTCGGCCGCTCCAGCAGAAGATCGTCACGATGCGCTGCAGTGCCAGAGTCTTCACGCTGATGCGGTAGCCATGCGCGTCGGAGAGCTGGACGTGTACGGTGACGCTGTCTTTGAACGCGCTGCCGTCGAGGATCCGATAGAGCACTGGCACGAGACTGAGCAAGATGAGCGCCATCGCTGGCGCAGCGATGCACTTGCGAAAGCGAAGGCGCTCCTTCACGAACGGCAAGAGACCGTCTTGGAAGAGCACCCACTGGAACCACTGGGACCACGGCCAGACTGTCAGCGACCGGTGCGCGTCCCACTCGGGCATGTCGCCGAGACAAGCCGCGAGCGCGTACACTTGCACGGCGGAGAAGACGCAGTCAAAGCTGAAGAGCATCGCGTACATCAAGTCGTGGTGCAGATGCAGCATGAACGTGCCGACGAAGAGGCAGGTGTCCACTGCGCCAGCGATCGACGCGACGCGAAGACGGTCGGTGTCTGGATCTGCGCTCAGCGACAGCGTCCACGCGACACCAGCGCTGACGAATCCGACAACACCAGCCGCGTTTAGGATCCACAGCTGCCACGCTGTCCATGGGTGCTCGAGCAAGAGCTTGGCTGGCGCGAGGAGACGGTGGGAACTCAAGTTGATCAGCGACCTGGACGACAGTCGGAGCTGCTGCGTGTGCCACTGCAGCTGCTGCGCGTCGATGAGAACGCCTGTGGCTGCGCGCCGCAGACCGTGTGCCACGACGCAGCACTTGAGTCTCGCTCGAACCATCAAGCACGAGATGGAGTGGCTGTCTCCAAAGCTCGGGTGCTGTCGACTCCACTTGGCGTACACTTTCTTCATCATGATCGCGAGCGTCGAGGTCGCGAACACGACGACGTCAGCCGGGAAGACGCGGAGCTCTCTCAGTCGCGCTGGAGCGTAGTGGCCGTCCCGCACTTCCTTGAGTGCGCAGCAGACGCCGATGGCTATCATCGACGGAATCGCGATCAAGACCGACCGCATCGCTGCAGCGTACGTGCGCGTGTTGGCGTCAAACACAGTGAGCGACTGCAGCCCAATCCACATGGGGAAGCACGCGACGACCCGCATGTCGTGGAGAATGAACGCGAGGCACGTCCAGTGGAGCGTGTTCAGTGCTGTGATGAACCAGAACTCGTAGCTCCGTAGCAAGAGCGCAACGACATCGAGCGAGAGGAACAGCGCCATAGCACCGATCGGCAGAACGCCGACCAAGCACACGCACGCTAGCGCATTGCGCAGCACCGGGTCGTGTGCGAGCAGGACTGCGAAGAACAGCATCGACGAGACGCGGCGCAGCTGGACCAAAGCGCGGTACCGCGTCCGCATGAACGCTGTCACGCGCTCTTGCGTCAATGTCGAGAACCATCGCGACAGAAGCGTGTGCGAGAGGTTGACGGTCGGGAGCTGTTGCGAGAGCACGAGCTCAAAGCGTTGCGGATGCGCGAGTGAGCTGGCATCGCTCGGCGCTCGAGCAGCTACGGACGACGGCACTCGCACGCGCGCAACGTCGACGCGTGTGGGGCACGGCGCGACTGTCGATGCCTTGAGCATGCTCGTCACGCCTGACAACACACCAGCGGCCACTAAGTATAGTGACTGTGCCATTCATTCTGTCAACGACGACGAACGAGCAAGCGAGCGAGCGAGTGCCATGAAGCACCAGGTGGCGATGCAGCACACGGCGCCAGAAGCACAGGTGACGATGCTGACAACGCAGTGGCGCGACGCAGAAGCTGAGCGCGACGCTGCGATCGAAGAAGCTGCGTGTGCGATCGTAGCGCTCGAGCAAGCGCGTCAGGCGCTCGACAAGCACACGCACAGTCGATGCGTCTGCGAGTGCGCTAGTAAAGCAAACCAAAGCGAACTGCAGACGCCGTCGCCGTCGTCGACTGGAGCTCTCGACTTGGACATGGTCGCAGCGTGTGTTCCGACCAACGAACGCGACGGTACGTCGTCATAGCACTTGATACATTCATCGGTCGCCAGGCTTTGCTGTCGATAAGCATCACTTGAGCGATGCGATGCTGACGATAGATGGCGTCCATGCGTCAGACCAGATCCTCTCGTACGTCGGCGATCTGGCGCTCGTAGCGTGGCGAGTGATCACTGACAGTCTGTCGAGCCACCACGCAGTCGATGCGGCACCAAACGCGATGCTCAGCGACGTGAAACTCGCGGTGCTCGAGCACTTTGCAGCGCTCGTGCCAAAGCAAGACGCGCATCTGTACGACGAGCTACATGCGCTGTACGCGCAAGTCACGCGGCACGAGAAGCGAGCAGCGCGCATGGCAGAGCAGATCCAGGACCTCACAACGTCAGCAGCAGCGCTGCAAGAGCAGCTCGCGCACTCAGAAGCACAGGTGCAGACGCTTTGTGCGCGTGAGTCTAGCAAAGCACTAGCGTCTGTCGATGTTGCTTGCGAGACTGAAGGACGCGGCACTCGAGGCGCTGATGCAGCGCAACTGGAAGTGCCGAGTCTCGACGTGGTCCGCGAGCTCGAGCAGCGTCTCAACGAGCGAGGCGCCTACATCCAGCAGCTCCTTCAGATGATCGAGGCGCAAGCAGAGGTCATTGCAGCTCAGTCGCGCTCCGTAGCACGCGATGGTGATGGCAGTGACGGCAGCGGCTATCACGAGTACGCCGAGCTAGAGTGCCTCGACGAGTACGACGAGTTTGAAGCAGACGACAGCGATCTGAATGGCTTGGAAGATGCGCTCCAGCCCCGTCCCTCTGGCGCTCACTACCGATCGACAACACGGGATCGCGGTAGTCATCGCATCTGCGGCGGAACAAGCGACGCTGCGACACAGTGTGGCGATGACGACGCGAATCGCGAGCGCGCAGCATCGAGCGAAGCGATCGCGATTCTCCAGGCGCAGCTCGCCATGTACGTGCGGCACGCCAAGCGCAAGCAAGAGCGAGGTGACGCGACAAGCACATGCAGCCTCAGACGCGAGTATGAGCGAATCGAATGAGTACAAGAGAGAGAGAGAGAGAGCATCCTGGAGTATGAGCTAGTCATGTTTGTCTTCTTGGTCGCTCACTACGAGCTCTTGAGCTTGGTGTGACTGCTCTTTGGCGTCTTGCTCCCTTTCGTCTTCTTCTTCCCGCCACTGCCGCCTTTGGTCTTCGCGCGCTTCTTCTTCTTCTTCACCACGCGCTTCTTCAGCCGCACGTCGACGAGCGGATTGGGCAAGAGCCGCGAGCCTGCGAGTGGGAGGTTCTGCACGCACTCGAGCACAAACCGGTCCTCTGGCACGAGCAGTCCGCGCTCGAACGCTGCGTCGGAGAACGAGAGGTTGTTCTGCTCAAAGAGGAGCCGGATCTTCTCGATCTCGACGAGCTGGTGCTGCCGCAAGTCGCTCGAGTGCGCTTGCAACGTCCCTGGAAGCGCTGAAGTGGACCTCGCGGTCGCGCTCTTGGCGCTCGAAGCAGTCGACTCGAGCGACCGCGTTGGCACTGGCGCAGCGGACGACACGCGCTTGATCGGGTGGCTCGGTGTTGTGTTGGGCGGGAGCTTGGCGGTCAACGCCTGCAGTGGCGGTCGATGGTGCGTACTTTGTCAGAGACGGCAGATAGCGTTGCGAGAGCACGTATCACAGGATCCCAACCTACCCGCTTGGTCACTCCCTCAGGCTTCTCAGGCGGCGGTGCGCCCACGACACGCCGCGCTTCAGCGGCGTCGTAGAGGTGTCGGAACTCTGGATCCGCTGGCTGCGCTTGCGGGGGAATCGTCCCGCGCGGGTACATCTGCGCACAACGACGTTCATCGCCAGACACACGGACGAGCGCCTCGTGAGTGAGTTCTCACAATGATAGGCAGCCAACAAGATCGAAAGTCACGACGACCGCGCACTGCGTACTCGGAGCTTGCTGATCGCGTCCAGTCCAGAGAGCGCACTTGACGAGGGCGCCTCGGAGCGTCGGTCAGTGAAGTACGGCATGTGGTACGGCTCGAGCTTCATGCGCTGCTCTCTCGACGCGAGCTTCGGTCCGATGTCAGACGCAGGCTCTGCGCCTTTTCCTCGCGTGCGGGTCGTCGGTGATGCCTCGTCGTCCGTGTTGTTGCCACCATCACCGTCGCGGTCACCGTCGTCGCTGTCGCTGAAGCCCGAGCTCCCGGACGACGAGTTCGAGTTGCGCCGTGTGCGGACGTTCGGCGTCTCGACCATCTGCTTCCCAGAGCCAGCAGTCGATGGTGTCGAAGCGGACACTGGCGTCGCAGACCCTCGGTCGCGCCAGTTTGGAGTCGACAGCGACGACGATGACGACGACTGGTTGCTATGCCGGCTCGGGGGCGTGTAGTTCGATGGGAGCTCGTTCCGAAAGTGCATGCCACTGCCGCCGCGCTTCATCTCTTGCTTCTTCGAGCTCTTGAGCACGAGCACTGGCGCGTGACTTGCGCTAATGCTGCTTCGGAGCGGCTCGCTTGTCGAGTTGGAGTGCTCGAGCCTTGCGCTAGTGCTCGCACTTGCTGGGTCGCTGCTGCTTTCTAGTGGCGTGCGAGGTGCCGCTGCTGCTGCAGTGAGCGGTCGGTTCTGATGGTGACCCGCGTGCTTCCGGCCAGTCACGTGTTCTTGACTATCAACGTGAGGGCGGTGCGTGCGCTCGAGTCCAGCAACGAGCTTGGTCGACTCGCGCTTGCGCAAGTACTCGGACTCGTCGCGACTCCGATCGATCGACCACTTGGCAACGCGCTGGTGCACTTCGTCTTGCTTGCGTCGCGCGATCGCCTCTTCGTGTCGTCGCTCAAGCCACAGGAGGTTCATCTCGCGCTACACGTGTCCAAACGACGTATTGTATGTGAGTACTTGCACGTGTAGCAGACGCAGCAAGTGAGCAAGCACGCGAATCGATCGCAACGCACCTCGGCAGTCGTCTCGGGGTGGTACAGTCGGAACGTTGCGTCCACGCGCCGCTGCTGCTCGAGCACCTCGTAGTCTTCAGGTTTCGGCATGCTGTGGTCGAGCATGTTCGTCTCTTCAGCAGGCTCTGGGACCTAGAACGGCACAGCCAGAGTGACAACGCCTCGAGTCGTCAGTCGACTCACGCTGCACTGCCTCGTTCACTACACGAGACGCACTTCGTCCACGACGTCAGCGCCGCGCGACTTGAGCTCTGCGATCCGACGGATGTGCGACGCGCGGAGGTCGGGCATCTTGTACTTCTGTGGCAGCGCCGCACGCGCGTGAGGAGTGAGTGAGTCATACACCACCACCACAAGTCAAAGACGGCGTCCTAGAGGCAGCGACAGACCTCGAGCACGACAACATTGCTACTCGACGAGCTCGCTCCAGCGTCACCATGGCGGAACAGCGCTGCACTACTCGGACTGTCGCGAAGAACAGTCGACGCTACGCTCACTTGCTTCTTTGGAGACTGCGCACTCGCCAAGATGCTCATGTTAGTGCCGCAATCGCGAGTCATTGCACACCTTCGTGCATGAGCGATCGCACCATCTTGGGAGGCAGGATCGGCGTTGACGCAGATGCTGGGACCTGCTGCGGTATCTCACACACACATGCGAGCACGTGAGCTCAAGAGCAGCGCCATGACACACGAAGAGCGAATTCCACAGACACGACGCGCCGCACCCGAGCCTGCGTTGTCGTCTCTTCGAACCACCGCAGCACTTTCGTGACACAGGCTTCTTGGATGTGTGCGAGCTATCAACACAGAGAGAGCGTCATGCGTGCATGTCAGCACTCATCTTGGTGCTTGTGCCAGTGCGGCAAACGACGCAGCAAGAGTTCTGTCTACCTTGACGCTTTTGCACTCTGCGAGCAAGCTCCGGAGCGCAAAGTACTGCACCACTGCGCGCTTGTGCGCTTCGTCCTTCTCGTACCCGGTCGGCTCGTGCATGCTGATAAACTTGAGCAGTCGACTGAACGAGACGTCCTGCTCGCGCGTGATCCGGAGCTCACCGCGCGTCGGCGCACTCTCTTGCGACAGCGCGAGGTTTGCGCCGTCGCTCAGGATCTCTGCCAACATCAGTCGCATCAGCAGCACGTCAGGCGCTGTGTCATGCAATGAGCACCGATACCAAGGACAACGCCATCGGAGTGGCGTACCCGCGACACTCAAGCGCTGCAGCGCTGGCGCCATCAAACGCTGCGAGAACACGGAACTAGACGTCGAACAAGCGTAGCGTCACACGTCAGCAATCATTGATCATCGACTCGAGCCACCGCGTCCCACGAGCTGCGTACATGAGGCGGTCGATCTTTTCATCTGCAGGCACAGCTGCCATGGCTGCGCCACGAGTGCTCGAGCGAAGAGATAGCAACTCGCGCGCACGTGATCGCTACTCGCGCGTGCTCTCGGACGTTCCGAGCAGCTCGTGATCAGTGTGAGCGACAGTAACTCGTGTACCTGTAACTACCGCGTTGGGTAGTCGAGTACCTTTGCTGTTCGTCGTCAAGGCCGTCGCAGTCGAACACTTCAGTGCGTGACTTGAGAAGCGAGTCTGACAATGAAGACCGATGTCGGCGAACTCATAGGACTGGCTCACTCCTCATCGAACTCTCGATCACGATCACATTGACACCTTGTTCGTTCAAGCGCATCCAACAGTCTGTGAAAAACCACAGACTAGTCGGTTACTCTGGTTCAGAGCTCTCGTGGTTTTTGAGTGCAACCTGACGATGACTCTCTTTCTTTCAATGAGCACTGGCGAAGCACAAGCCATGCGCTCAATGGACTGCGTGTGCCGTCAGCTCGCTTCAGGCTTTGCGAGCGAGCGACTTGAGCTCGAGCGCCGTACGTGGTGCGGCTCAGCAGCGCGAGGCGTGAAGACGTCGATGATCCCAAACTCGTCCTCTGGCGCTTGGTGGTTCTCGTGACAGCTGCTTGCGCCAGCCGACAGCATGCTCTTCAGGCTGTGCGTTCGTGCGACAGTCGCGCCTTTCGGGTCGAGCACTCGGTTGCTCGGACGCCGTTGTTGCGTGAAGTCGGTCATGCGTCGGTGGCTCCCAGACGCAGCCGCTCCAGCGAGCGTGCGCGGGTGGCGAAAGAGCGGGAGGC
This sequence comes from Pythium guiyangense, assembly GCA_003730235.1. NCBI lineage: Eukaryota > Oomycota > Peronosporomycetes > Pythiales > Pythiaceae > Pythium > Pythium guiyangense. Next base: position 28,769 of record QXDM01000064.1, on the reverse strand, counting down.
GGCCGTCATCAAACGCTTGGATCAAGCGGCGGATACACTCGTTCTTTGCGACTTGGTACGGCGTCTTCCCACGGTGGTTCTTCGTGCGCACGGTCTTTAGAATCAAGTCGAGCGTGCTCTGCTCAGCGCATGGGACGTGGGCTTCGAGAAGCGTGTGAACCGCTTCGTAGTGGTTCCGTCGCGCCGCCCTAGACGTTTGAGCGACCATGTTCGCGTGTGAGGACTCGTACTGCGCCTCAATTGCGCACCACTGGTGCTAGTGCGCGTACCAGTGTAGTGGCGTGTCGCCTGCGCTGTCGACAACGTCGTGCTTGAGTCCGCGGTCGAGCAAGATGCGGATCTACAGCGCAGTCGCAGTCGCAGTGAGCGACGGACAAGCCGCGGCTCTCTCGCTCACACACACAAACGCACAGACAGACGCACCACTTGCTCGTGTCCACGCCGAGCAGCGTCGTGCAAGAGCGAGAACTTATTGCAGTAGCTATCGACGTCCTGGATGTTTGCACCTTCGTCGATCAAGAACGCGACGAGGTGCTGCACACACACAGACACGTGAGTGAGCTCATTGACGCCTTGAGTGGCACCAAGACACAGCGTTACAAGTACGCAACGACGCACCTCGTGGCCCCACCAGCACGCGATCTGGAGCAGCGTCTCGCCATAGTCCGACCGTGCCGTGCGCAAGACAAAGTCGTACCCAAGACGCCGCGCTTTCCGCATCTCTGCAAACACCATCGTCCGGACGATCTCGACCGACAGCCCCTCTTTCACGGCCTCCCCGATCGAGAGCCTCACTGTTGCGCGGCGATGGCGATCGCGCCGATGCAGTCGCTCCACGAGCTCCATCTTGCGCGTCGTTGCGTCGCGCACAGCGCCCTCAGCAGCAGCAGCTTGGAGTGTATCGTCCTGGTGCTTCGCGAGTCCTTTGCTCCAGCTCGCGCGGCACTGTGCGAGGAACTGCGCGTACTCGGTCGCTTGGTTCACGCGCTTGCGCTGCCGGAGCTCGATCTGCGTGCTTTCGTCGTCTGCTGCCGCCATCTGCGCGCTCTCGTGCTTCTCAGCTTGCGCCATCCGAACGACGTGGAGCAAGTGGATCTTGTGCGCCAGGCGCTGGTCCATCTGACGCATGCGCTCAAGCGCTGCAGCGACGCCGACGTGCCACGCTTCGTACTGCTTGCCAGCTGCAGTCGTCGTGCCAGTCGTGAAGTCTGTCAAGCCCATGGCGCGACGCAGTGCGCTCTCGACGTGTGCTACGATCTCGTGGAGATCCTCGAGCGGCACAACCTTTGCTATGCGCGGATCTGCGAGCGCAGCGAGTTCATTCTGTCGCCAGCGCTCGAGCGTCGCGCGCGCGTCGTTGATCCGCTTGACGTCGAGCTCGACAAAGTAGCTGTTCATGAGCACGATGCTGCGCAAGAGCGCGAGGCACTCGCTGCGCATCTCGGCCATTGCGTCATGAAGAGCTTTGGCCTGTGTCGTGCGCTCACCGACGAGCTCGATACTCTGGACGCGCTCCGCACGGTGCGGCAGACTGAGGACTCGGTCGCGAATCGCATCAAACGAACTTCTCCAGGACGCCAGGAGCTCGCGCAAGTGCGGAAACTGCTCCCGTTCGCTTGGAGACTCGAGCTCGCGCGCGTGGATCTCGCGCTCGATCTCGCCCAGTGCGCGCATGAGGTCGCCGACTTTGCTGCTGACCACATCTGGATCTGTGAGGTCGCGGAGGTGACTGCGCTTGCGCTCGATGACTCTGCTGGCCGAGTGCTGGCGAAATGCGCACTGGATCGACAGTGCTGCCGCCACCTCTTCTTGGAGTTGATCGGTCCACGACGGCTCGACACTAGCGACGACAGCAGCTTCAGTAGTGACAAGCGGAGTGACCGTCAGCGGTCCAGAGACGCTCGAAGTGTGACTCGAGTCAGCAGTGTCGTCAGGACTTGCGGTGCTGTCATCAGATGGGAGTTCGTCAACTTGCGCCAGCTCGTCTCGAGCAATGTCCTGTGCATCTTGGTCGTCCATGTCGACATCTTCACGACTCTGAGTGGCTGCTGATCCATCGCCACTCTGTATGCTCATGGTCTGGTCTCGGGCTCGTTTCGAGCGGTAGACGCTCTGGATCTTCACAGCGCCGTTCGTCTTCGGGTCGTCAACGCCATCGACAAAGTCGCGCGGCTGCTCCCACTGCGACTGCCCTGTCACGGAGTTGTAGTAGTAGAACTGCTGCGAGCTCGGGTCGAACTGCTTGATCCACTGCCCGCGACTCGCGTGTGCTTGCTTGCGCACAGCGCAGCCTCGATAGAGGCTCTGGATCTTGACTGTTGCGGCATCGCGGCAGTCTGCGCTTGCGTCGCTATCGAGCACGCTCTCTGCGTCAGTAAGTGCATCTACGGCCTGCTGAGACTCATTCTTGTTGACACTAGCAGCAGCGCAGTCGTCGCGTGCACTCGTAGGAGCAGCACCAGCATCGGTGTCGACCATCGTTGTCAAGAGCTCCAGATGTACGTCGTTTCGAGTTACCTTGAACATCCTCTTTTATTTCACTACCAATTTCGACAAGGAATCCATCACTATACTTTGTGCAAGTGTATGAACCGCTCGGAAATCGCTGGACCGGACCGCTCTGGCTGAACCGGACAGCGACTCTTGCGAATTGTATGGGGACGCACTGCACTCGATTTTTGTATGCGAGCGTCTGAGAGCCAACGAGCCATTCATTTCGGAAGCGCAAGCGCAAACCGCGCCATTTTCCTGGTTTGGTTCATTCGCATTCGCCTGTCACCAAGTCAAAATGGTGCGTGTGTATGCGCGTGTGTAGATGCATGAAGGAGCGTTGTGGTGGTGGCGAGAACGAGCGCGATGTGAAGCAGCAGCAGATGTGCGCGCGAGCATGGCGCGCGTTGCGACCGATCGAGCAAAAAAAATGCCTGACTTCACGAACACTCGACAGCCAAACTGCGAGCACAACAGACACCCGGTCTGTGCATCGAGTATGCGCACCAACAGCGCACAGTAGCGCGTCAGAACAGCAGCAGCACCACCAGACACACAGACGCAGCGCACTTGCAGCAGCAACGCAGCGCCCTAAGCGACGACGCAATGCTATCGACAACACACAACCAGATGACCTCCAGCAAACAGGCACATGCGCGACTGCTTGAGCGTCCTTGCTCGCAGACAACACGACTCAAGAGCCTCGTGTGCTGACCTTCGACACGACTCCCTGTCAACATCGCCAACAGCTAGCTCGACATCCGCATCCGCCCCTTACTCCCACCCCACAGCAACGCACCTCACACGATTCTCTTACCAAGAAACGATCGACTAACGCTCGTGTCTTGCCGATGTGTGCAGCCGTCCCGCTTCTCCAAGAACCGCAAGAAACGTGGTCACGTCAGCGCCGGTCACGGTCGTATTGGCAAGCACCGCAAGCACCCGGGTGGTCGCGGTAACGCCGGTGGCCAGCACCACCACCGCATCCTCTTTGACAAGTTCCACCCGGGTTACTTCGGTAAGGTCGGTATGCGCCACTTCCACCTGCTGCGCAACCGCACGCACTGCCCGACGGTGAACGTCGAGCGCCTCTGGACGCTCGTGTCGGAGAAGACCAAGGAGCAAGCGCAGGCCAACAAGGACGGCAAGGCTCCGGTCATTGACGTGACCAAGGCGGGCTACTTCAAGGTGCTCGGCAAGGGCCGTCTGCCAGAGATCCCGCTCATCGTGAAGGCCAAGTTCTTCTCGGAGGAGGCGGAGAAGAAGATCAAGGCGGCCGGTGGCGCGTGCCTCCTCACCGCGTAAGCGCAGGACCACGACGACGACGTTGACAACACCGACCAGCTCGGTCGGGTGGTGCGAAGTCCTACTGGAGAATACAAACTCGGTTGACGATTCACTTGATACTTTGAACTGTGTTGATACTGTGTTGTTGATACTCTAGTTTATGATACCAATCAAATGCGTCGATCAGCTCCAGAGCAGCTCAATGAGCGCATTGACGTCACTCGCGTCGCGATGCAAGAGCTCCGTCGCTCTCGTCGCCAAGTCACAGACGAACCGACTCGAGCGGATCGTGAACTGCGCGTTGCGGTGCTTTGCGCACGTCACGCGAATCGCGACGCCACTGCGCATGCTCGTAAAGCTCAAGAGCTCGTCGACTCCGAGCGTCGCGTCGTGGTCACCGAGCAGCAACTCTGTAGCGTCCTGTGCGCGAGGTCCTGTCGCGTAGACGACATCCGTGCACTGCACGTCGCGAGCGAGCGCTTGCTCCAGTGCGGCAAGTGGATCTGCTTCCAGGGCTGTTGGGTCGTCGGTATCCACAGCGTCGTCGTCAGTGCTATTGCGAGTGCGTTGGCTGGAAGATTGCAGTAGGAGCAACTGCAGCTGGCAGTGCCAGCGCGCAAGTGGACTCAGCGCATGCGCCATCGACAGTTGCGCTTCGAGGAAGCCTGCGAAGCGCACGTTGGCAACAGGCGTGAGCATTTGCGACTATAGATCGACAGCGGAGCGTCAGGACGCACACACTCGTACCTTTTCGCCGAGTGACTGCCTTTACGAGTGCGAGCTCTTGTGCACGCACGTGACTTGTTGAAGGAGCATGTGCTTGTTGTCTGACGCTTTAGCGAACACGAGAGCGCAGCACATCCAGTACATGTCAGCCTTTTGAGCGCACAAAGTCGCCACTTGCTGCTTCCACACCTGCTCGTGTCGCTGTCGCGAGTCCGCGCCGCAAGCTGTGTATACTCATGGTCGCGCTTAATGCGCCACTCGCGTTGCCGCTGCTGCCTGCGCGCAGCGACGAGCTGTCGCGCACGCTCGAGCTCCTCGGCATTTGTCGTCATGTTGGTGCTTGCGATGGCTGGTGTTGCAGTCGATCATTCATTCCCTCTATTTTATCACTATCTCTTCATAACCTCACAGCCAAACAAACAGACCGCCAAGACACGAATGCGAGCGCGTGTGTTGCGCAGCGCGAGCGCAGTGCGCTGGCGAGCGACACCTCCTCGTGTGCGCTGGCAGTCATCGCGCGTTGTTGCTGTAGCTGCTGCTGACGTCGCAGCGCACACGGAATCGAGCGCGTCACTATCAACGGTACAGTCAACAGCAACGAGTGCGTCTTCCGCCACACCAGCACAACCACTGCGTTGACGACTGACCACGGTGTGTACGCACAGCACAAGAACCACGCTGGCAGCGCGCTGCTGCAGTCGATCGCGCGAGACGTTGCAGCGCTGCAGGTACGTCCACTCACTCACTCTGCCTCACATAAGTCATAGAGTGGCTCATTGACACACTCTTTGACACTCATGTGTGCTACGACCAGACGTTCCACGCGACGCTCATGACGAACCCGACTGTGCTCGAAGCGTACGAAGACTGCGCGCAGAGCATCGCCGACTGCCACGCGCGCAGCGGCATCGTGTACGCCACAGGCATCGGCAAGTCGGGCATCGTCGCGCAGCGTCTCGCGTCGACGCTCTCGTCCATCTCTGTGCGCGCTCGAGTACGTCGCTGCGTCTGCTTGTGTTGCAATGCGTCGTGCTGTCGACTCACAGACGTACGTGCGCAGTACATCCACGGCAGCGAGTGGGCGCACGGCGAGCTCGGGAACCTCCGCAGTGGCGACACTGTGCTGCTGCTGTCGCACAGCGGGAGGACGCCGGAGCTCCTCGCGCTCCCGTCGCAGTTCCAAGCGCTCGGCTGCCGCGTCGCCACGCTCACGAGCGCAGTCGACGCGCCACTGAGTCAACTGAGCGACGTGGTGCGTCGTGACGGTGTCTGTGGCTCTTCAGGCGCGTACCGATCGTCCTAACGTCCTCTGTATGTCCATTGCTAGACGCTCGTTGCGCCAGCAGCGGACGAAGCGCACTGCCCTGTGCCATCGCGCAGCATCGTCGTGCAGGTACGCAGTCTCTTGCTCTTGCTCGCACCTAGCGCACGCTCGCACAAACTGACAACTCGATGCAGGAGGCGACGTGCAATGCGCTCGTGGAGCTCCTCGTGAGCGTCCTCGACGCGCGTGCAGCGTGCTTTCGCCGCAATCACCCGGGCGGTGCGATCGGCAGCAGTAGCTTCTCAAACAGCAACTCTACCACGCAATTCTAATTTCACGAAACGACACACCTTGTCATTTGTCAGCATCACCTGTGGATTGCGACGCCAGACATGGCTGCGGATCCAGACGCGAGTGGCGCGCGCGTCTCCGCTGAGCTTCTGCCGCCGCGAAAGCTCGTGCAGCAGAACACGTACGACCTGTTCCAGCTCTTGCTGCCGAGTGACGCGAGCGCGAGTCGCGTCACAAAAGGCACGTCGAGCGTCTGGACAAAGCACTTGCAGAGTCAGCAGCAGCAGCAGCCAGTGCGTCCGCAGACTGCGCGGCGTGGCTGTGGTAGTGTCAGCGCTGCTTCAGGCGCTACACTCGGCAGTCGCTTGCCGACGTCGTCGCGTCTGAGCACGTCGACAGTGTCGACAACACACCAATCACCGAACCAGCAGCAGCAGCTCGTCTCCGTCTCGACGCCGTCAACGCCGCGGTGCAAGAGCGCGAGTGTGACAAGAGCGTCGCTCTCACCACAGCGCCATGGACTGCCCATAGCAGCAGACGCACAATGTGCACGGCCTACAGCAGCAGTAGCAGAGCAACGCTCGCTCCGAGACGCGACGACCGCGCTGTCGCCTCGAACACACAGCGTCGCGAGTCCGCTGCGCAGTCCACGCTCGCCGCTCACACCATCGCCTCGTACACACGCAGACATCATCAGCTCGTCGCCTCGCACGGACGGCTCCGCTTCAATCACGCTCGAGATCAACCCACAGGCGCGCGAGCACGTCGAAGTGAACGCCTGCATGCTCGCGTACATGCACCGCGTGAGCGTCGACGAGCTGCAGCGCGTCCGCGAGCACGCGCAACAAGCGATCGAGCGCGTCAAAGTGCAGAAGTTCGTCGCACAGTCGGGCATCGTGCACGACGGCAGCGCGTTCGAGACTGCGAAGCGCAAGACGTCGTTCCTCTTGCGCCACTTCTTTGCGCTCGACGAGCGGTGTGTGCGTCCATCGTGTGTGGACTCTCGTACAAGTGACTGACGTAGCTCATCGCTCGCTCTCTTCTTGTTACCTTAGCAACGCGTCGCCGCAGCAAGAGCGCCTGCTGTACGACGTCGTTGAGGACTGGCAGTGCACCGACAGCTCGACTGAAGACGAGATCGCGAGCGTCTGGGCGTCAGTCACGCACCACATTGAACAGTCCTGTACGCTCGCGTCTGCTCCGTCCAACGTGTGTACGCTCTGGACTGTCACGACTGACGCTCCCACACACGACGCTATGTGGTTCACTAGACGTCCTCCGCCGCAAGCTCGTGCCAGTGGGCGATCCGGACCGCATCTCGGTGCGCATTGCGCTCGACTGTCTCCAGAAGCTCGCGCTGCACCTACCGGCGTACCAGCGCGTGCTCAACGTCGCGCTCTGCATCCTCGAGTCTGGACTCTTTGTCAAGACGAGCAGCTCGCGACTCAGTCCGCCGAACACGAGCGAGTCGCTCAGTCATCCACCGCTCTCTCCTTCTTCCCATGCTCAAGAGCGACGGTTCTACTTTGAAGAGTGCGACGCGCTCGAGCGCGCGCTCGACGACGCACGCCGCCTCGCTGCGCGCACGGCTCAAGCCCAGAGCGAGCACGCGCGGCTGAGCGTGCGGGACCAGATCTGCGCTCTGCTCGAGCAGCTCTCGAGCGACGAGCCGCTGGAGAAAGAGGCGCTCTTCCTCGCGTTCCTCCAGACCAACATGGACGTCCTCGCGTGTCTGGCGTGTGGTGAAGTACTCAAGTTCTTCTTCCAGGTAGCGAGCGCAGAGAAGAAGAGCTTGTTCTACGCGATGTTGATGCGGCAGCTCACAGCGGACGAGCCGCTGCGGTTGCTCCAGGAGCTCGCGAGTGCGCACGTGAGCGCGTTCCGGCGCTTTGTGCTCGAGAACCTCGACGCAATGGACGCGATTCTCATGGACACGTCGTCGTCGTCAAGTGCGAACGGACCGACTGCGCGCGCGCCTGCGAGCCAAGCGCTGCTCCATCGCCTCATTGAGCGCCACCCGAGCGCGTTTGCGGCGATTCTGTGGCAGTCGCCGTTCCTCACGGCGCAGGTCTTCCAGGTGCGCAAGAGCGCGACGGACGGTGTCGTTCGGACGCGCGTACTCACTCGCTCGCTCTCTCGCTCTCTCTCGTGTGAGCGTGGGCGTAGGACTCACCGACGCTCGTTGCGCGCATCATTGAGCAAAACATCTTCCTCGTCTCGCAAGTGCTGCTCCAGCGCAGCGACGTCCTCCTCTCGCTGCTCACACACACGCTCAAAGACAGCACCGTGCGTCCTCTGACGTGTTGACGGTCTCAATCTCGTACCACAAGAGGCTCTGACGTGTGCAACGGACTGTGGCAGGCCGTGCTCGAGGAGTTCCTGCTCACGCACTCGCGCAGCCTCACAGATCTGCTCGTGAACCGACCCGCGATGCTCGCAGACGCAGTCAAAGCCAACTCGTCGATCCTCTCTGGTGCGTCTTCTGTCTGAAGCAGAGTCGCGTAGGGAGAGCCGCTGTGTGCGTCTCGTGACTGTACGCGCCTTCTGACGCCTGCTGCTACGCTAGAGCTCCTACTGTCGTGCCGATCGACGTTTGCGAGCGTCCTGCTCTCGACGCCTGGGACCATGAGCTACATCCTCCGCACGCACCCAGAGCTCCTTGCGCAGATCTTGCGCGACGACCCGACGCTCCTCGCGGTTGCGTTCGCGCTCGTGCCGCATCTGCTGAGCGAGACGCTCGAGAAGCACCCCGAGTTCTTCCTCGACGTCGCGCATCGGCGTCCGACGCTCGTGACCAAGTTGTTTGCCACGCATCCGGATCTGCTCATGGTGCGTCCTGCTCGCCTCTCGCGATGCGGTGTACTCTCGCAAGTCCAAGCGCACCACCCACTCACTCGCTCACTCGCTTACGCTTGCGATCGCTCGAACAGGAGCCACTCGAAGCGAACCCGACGCTGTTCTCCAACTTTCTCGTCTTCCACCGCGACGTCCTCCCAGACCTGAACGACCCGAGCTTCGACCCAATGCTCTTCCAGCTCGAGAGCAAGAAGTTCGAGGCCGTCGCGACGCAAACGAGCAAGAACCTCGACAAGAGCGGCGAGACGCTGCGCATACGTGAGCGCATTGAGCGCCAAGAGACCGAGATGACTGTGCTCGTGCGCGCTGCGACGCAAGCGCGCGCTACTGCGATTGCATCCGCCGCCAACTCGCCGCGCAGAGGCTCAGGCAATGCGCAAGCGACGAGTCTCCAGCGCAAAGACTCGACTGCTGCGCAAGCCGCGAGTCTACAGCGCAAAGACTCGAACGTAGCGCAGTCAGCTAGTCTCCAGCGTAAGGACTCGATGGCGGCGCAAGCTGCTACACTCCAGCGCAAAGACTCGGCGACCGCCTCAAGTCTTCAGCGCAAAGACTCGACAGCGATCCACGACGCAGGCGCGAGTAGCAGCAGCAGCCTCGCTCGCGCCACAGCTGGAGCCTGCGACCCAACTGCCGCCCTGACGCTCACGCCAACCGAAGTCGTGCAAGAGATCGCGCGCATCTACGTCCAGAAGATCCACGCAGATGCTGAGAACGACGACACGAAGCACTCGCGCCAGGACCTCGTGCCGTTCATCCGAGACACGTACCTCATGGACCTCGGCTTCAAAGCCACGGCGCAGAAGAAGCTCGCGCAGCTCGTCGTGAGTGCCACCGAGGCCGGGTACACGCAGGAGAAGGTCCGGATCAAGTGGTTCCTGCGCTTTGTGCGCGCTGGACCAAAGACCATGCGACTTCACCGCGTCGCGCTCGACTTCTACCTCCTCGTGCTCCAGCGCCTCATTCCGCTCGACCAGCTCCAGTTCCGCCTCGAAGACGAGCCGTACCACGCGTGCTTGGTCCCGTACGCGGCGATGAAAGACATGGTCGACGACCCGCTCGTGAGTCGCTTGCTCGTGAGCAAGGACCAGCGCCAGCAGCTCCTCATGCTCCAAGTCTCGGAGCGCGACGCGTTGCTCGGGACAGCAGCAGCTGCTGCAGCGACGAGTGGGAGCAGCAGCACTGGTCCGAGCACTGCGCCACGACGCCGAGACAGCGCGTTGCCAGCTCAGCTCCAGCGATCGCCGTCGGCTGCGATGCTCCACATTGACGACATCCTCGACTCGACCATGAACGTCTGGCTCCAGTACCAAGCTCGGTACGCACCGGACGCTCTCTCTCTCTCTTGTTCTCGTGGTAGGTTCGTATGTGCTCACGCAGCTCTGTCGTGGTTGAGTGCGCAGTGTCCGTGAGGAGTGGTCCGTGCTCTTCCAGCGCGTGAATCCTGACGGCTCGGGCGTCATTCACTTCAGCGGTACGCTCGCTCGCGTCTCTCGTTGTCGTCATGCGCAGCTAGAGCGATAGTAGACAGAGAGAGACTCACGAACGCCGTGTGCGGTCACTAGCGTTCGCTGTGCTCGTGCGCACAAAGTTCGAGGACATGGACGACCGCCGCGTGCTCAAGACGTTCCACACGTGCGGCGAAGAGAACGACTTGGGCGAGTTCACGCTCTTGCTGGTGCGTCTCGTCGCTCTCTCGCTCTCTCTCTCTCTGGCTAAGGCGTCTATGGTCGTAGACTCTCACTCGCACTCGTGTGTAGGAGGACTTTACGCTCGCAATGTTCGTGCTCCAAGAGCAAGACGACCTGCGGACATTTGCGCTGCGGACCTAGCGACATCACCACTATCAGTACCAACAAGAAGAGAGAGACACACACGCAATGGTGAACGAACGACAGCAGCGAGCACGGACGCGGCGCTCGTCGTGCGGCTGCTGCTGTATAACTTATCCACACGCGACCTACGCTCTCTCTCTCTCTCTTCCTTTGAGGTGCTCACGTCGACGCAGCGCCGTGCGGTCGCGTTCGCGAGAGCGCGTGCGTCGGCGCAAAGAGCGCAGGCTGTCGGTTCTCCTGGAGCGCTATTGCGACGTCGTACGCACTCGGACGCGCAAGCGGGTCGACGTGCAGCAGTTGCTTGATGATCACGCCAATGAGCGGCGGGATCGCAATGAAGTTCTGGCACAAAAAGCACGTCGCGTGGTCGCACGTCGCGTCAATGTGCGCAAAGACCTCAGTGCGCCACTTGGGCGTCGACGACAGGTACGACGGACCGCCGCGGAAGCCCCAGACGACGCACTGCACGAGCTAGTGGTGATATAAAATCAAAGAGTCATCACAGTACGTGTGTGTTAGTATCGACGACTTTGAGTGCACAAGTGTTTCGTATCGACGCACAATAGTGGACGTACCACAACGCCAATGGACCAGAGGTCGGCTTGGGGACCGAGGAAGCCTGGACGCGGCGTCGGGAGCTTTGCGTGCTCGCGGACTTCGGGCGCGACGAACAGCGGTTTGCACTTGATCCCGACGTAGCCTGCGCCGACGAACTGGCGATGGTCCATGAGCTGACTGCTGCCGTAGTCGATGATGCGCGGCGTGAGCTCCTTGTCGATCGCGACGTTGTAGATGTCGAGGTCCAAGTGCGCGACGCCCTGCGCGTGGACGTACGTGAGACCACGCACGATGCCTTCAAAGAGCTGGAGGCTCTCGCGCATCCACTCGTGCCCAGCGCTGCGGTAGACGTACGCGACGCACTCGAGCTTCGTCGGTCCTTCACCGTGCTTGGCCACGAACGCCTGCAAGTGCTTGACCATGAGCTGCCGGATCTTCTTGTGCGCATACGCTTGGAGACTTCCGTTCGCAATGAACTCGGTCGCGAGGTACTGATTGTGCGCGTCGACGCCGTGCTCCCATCGGATCACGTACGGATTGCTCAGTGGCGCGTCGACGCCGGCCATCTGGAGCTGCGCCATCACGCGCACTTCGTTCTCGACGTCGTCGCGCTGAAGCCGGAGCTGCTGCTGGTCCATGGCTTTGAGCGCCACGGGCACTTGCGACTGAATCGCGTTCTCGAGCTGGAAGTAGATGCCTGCGAGCACGACGCCGCAGCGACAGACTGCGAGCTGCTTGTCGCGCCGGAGCATCGCGATCACGCCGTGCTTGCGGTCCCACGGCAAGAAGCTCGCCGGCACGCGCATGACGTACGGCAGCGTGCGCGACGAGATCGCTGGGTGCACGTACTCTTCGTACTCGGGCTCGCCACTGCGCTTCTCGAACTGACTCACGGCGTGCCACACGTCCATCGTGCTATGTGGTGTGTTGTCTGTGTGTCTGCGTGTGCAGTCGATGTGGCAAGTGGCACAATGCGCAGCCACGAGCGCGACGGACACGAGCGTGTGCGTCTGTTGCTGGACGAGCGACCTGCACTCAGAGCCACGACGGACGAGCGCGAGCAATCGATCGCACGCACGCGCGTCTGCTTCTCTTCGACCGACTGATGCTGATAAGCTGGAAGAGGGGGTCAAGCTCCAAACGCAAGCCACTCGAACGGCTCTCTGAATTGATACGATGAACCAACATTCGCCAGTCACTCAACCAACGCAATGGCGAGGATGGAGCCACTGCGCGTGCGTCCGCTGCGCGACGCCATTCGCGACCGCCGCTGCGTTCTCTACGCGCCGCACGTGCAGTCGGCGCACCGCGTCGTGCAGCTCGCGCGAGCAGATGCGCCAGACAGCAGCGTCTGCTTTGCGCAGCTCCGGTCGAACGCAGCGAGCGAGCGTGATGCTGACGATGATGACAGCGCTCAAGTGACACTGGGACTCTGGACTGCGCTCGGCGGTGCAGACGACTGCGACGTACAGGTGCTGGTCACGCGTACAGACAGCGACGCCATTGCTACTACGACTGCGCTGCCGTGCTGCTCGTGCAGCGAAGGCCTCGTCGCGAGCGCAGAGCTGGTGTTCCTGGACCGGACAGAGCCACCGCGTGCTGTCCTGAACGGACTCGCGCGCGTGGTGGTCAAGGTACGACGCGAGTCTTGCGCTACTGCGCAGTCGCAGTCGCTATGACAGCGCACCTTGCTCAAGACCATTTGAATGGACCCACAGACAGACAGACGGACGACTGACTCGCGTCGACTGTCATGTGTGCGCCAGCTCCTCCAAGGCTCGACGGTCTGGGACGGCCAGTGCCTCCCGCTGCAATGGTTCAACCGCCACGAGCGCGCGCAGCTCTCGCGCGTGACGTGGACCGAGCGCGGCTCTGGGTGCTGCGCAGCGCTCGGACGCGTCTCGCGCCACACACGCATCGCTCTGCGGTTCGCAGCCGCTCGGTCGTCTGCGGCGTCGAGTCAGGACGCGTTGCTGCAGCGAGCGCCACCGCCACCACCACATCGGTCGATTGACGCGTACGTGGCCGACGTGTCGCGCGTTCTGGGCGGACTCGACGCGTACGCGCGCGTGCTGCTGCAGGCGATGGCCGCGCGGCTCGAGCTGCAGGAGCGCGGCGCTGGCGCATCGACAACAAACGTCGGCGCGATCGTCAGTGGCCTGCCGGGCGTCGGCAAGACGCTGCTCGCGCAGACGCTCTGCGGCGTCCTCGGCGTGCACGCGACGTTCCTCCACGCCGCCGACATCTTCAAGACGTACGTCGGGCAGTCCGAGGCGCAGCTCGTGCGCACGTTCGAGCGCGTGCTGCAGCGCGCGCCGAGCGTCCTCGTCGTCGACGGCATCGAGGCGATCACGAGCACGCGCGCTGGCACCGAGACGCAGAACGCGCTCGAGCTCGGCGTGCTCGGGACGTTCCTCGCGTGCCTCGACAAGGTCAAGAGCGCGCGTGTGTTTGTGCTCGGGACGACGAGCCACTTGGACGCGATGGACGCCGCCGTGTCGTCGAACGGCCGGCTCGACCTCGTCGTGCGCATCGAGCCGCCAGGACAGCGCGAGCGCCTCGAGATCTTGCGCGTCTTGACGCGGACGTGGCCAGTGGCACGCGAGAGCAGCGAGTCGGCCGAGCGCATGCTCGAGCGCGTCAGCGAAGCCACGGGCGGGTTCGTTGGCGCCGATCTGCTGAGTCTCTGTCAGAAGGCGCTCCAGCTTGCGCTCACCACCACCACCACCAGCAGCAATTGGAGCATCACGAGAAGTGGCAATGGCGACAGCAGTGACGCACCGACGAGTCTGCTTGACACTCCTACGGCTGACGTCGCCGTGCAGCCAGCGCACTTTGACGCGGCGCTCGCGAGCACGTACCCGTCGGTGCTGCAGACGCACCATGTCGCACAGCGCGAGACGCAGGCGTCGGCGTGCGCATCTGTCGAGCGCGAGTCCGAGTCGTCGGAGACTGGCGCGAGCGCACACTCGCGAGCGTTCCCAGGCGTCTACGGCATGGAGAGCGCTGTCGAGACGCTCCACGTGTCGCTGCTCGAGCCGCTGGAGGACTGCAGTCGGTTCCTGGCGTTCGGGACCGTGCCGCCGAAGGGGATCCTGCTCACTGGCGCGCCTGGGTCGGGCAAGAGCCACTTGGCGCGCGCCGTCGCAGACGCAGTGCGGCGCCGCGGCCTCGCGTCGTTCGTGTCGGTGAACTGCACGGACTTGCTCACGAAGATCGTGGGCGACACGGAGAAGGCGCTGCGCGAGCTGTTTGCGACTGCGCGCCACGCCGCGCCGTGCGTGCTCTACTTTGACCAGATCGAGAGCCTCGCGCCCGTGCGCGGCTTCGACACGAGCACGGAGCAGACGTTCGACCGCATGCTGAGCATGTTGCTCGTCGAGATGGACGGCTTTCGCACGAGCCCAGCGCGCGCAGAGGGCTCAGATGCGCTCACTGCAGAGGCACACCGCGCGTTCCTCAAGCAGCACGTCGTGATCCTGGCGTCGACGACGCGGAGAGAGCTGCTCGATCCGTCGATCCTCCGTCCTGGGTGCGTGCGTGCGTGTGAGGGTGTTTGGACGCTATCGCTGTGGCTGCTGTGCTTGATGTGCCGAAAGCGCACTTGGACCTGACGCTGTGGCGCACTTGTGTCTGCAGGCGCTTTGATGTGCACATTCACGTGGAGTACCCCGACGAACGCGCGCGCGAGCAGATCGTCCTGGACGCGCTCAAGGCCATTCCGCTCGACTACACGCAGGACCCTGAGCTGCGTGACGCACGCGCTGTCGCAGCGTACGTGTCCAAGCACACGAGCGGCAAGTCTGCGGGCGACGTCCGTGCCGTGCTGCGCGAGGCCGCGATGGCGTCGATGCGCGAGCAGATGGACGCGCCGGCAGTCGCGATCAAGTTTGTCAAGCAGGCGCTGGTCGGTAGTGGCGACATCTTGAGCCAGCAGTCAGGAGCGCTGCAGCAGCCAGCAGTGGCAACAAGGAGGAACAACCAGCGACCTGGAGCTCGAGGCGCGCGGCCAAAGACGTCGACGCTTCGGGATCGTCGTCTGCGAGGCAAGTGAGGAAGAGAGCAAGCAGAAGATGGTTAGTCGTCGATAGCATAGAGGAAGGCAAGAGTGCGATGGATCGATGGATTAGAGGAAGGCAAGTGTGCGATGGATGCATGCGAGTCTTGAGAATCTATTGTTTGGATGCAGTTG
Organism: Pythium guiyangense; assembly: GCA_003730235.1. Classification (NCBI taxonomy): domain Eukaryota; phylum Oomycota; class Peronosporomycetes; order Pythiales; family Pythiaceae; genus Pythium; species Pythium guiyangense. The sequence goes on along the minus strand of QXDM01000064.1, from coordinate 13,270 downwards.
AGAGGTGGTGAAGTGGTGGTGATGTTACGAGTAGGAGGAACAGACGCGATAGATGCCAATGTGAGTGGACAACAAATAGATACTACGTAGTACTTGTGGTGACGGAGAGGCATTGATGACAAGCAGTGAAGATCAAGGCAGGTGTGGCGGTGAAGAGGTTGAGATTGACGTCAGTGTGTGCATGTGTGCTGTGTCGAGTGATAGATGAAGGGATGGATACACGTCGATCATGGAGACGTATCGATCGTGCTGATTGTTGTGATCGTGTTGATGTAGAGATGCATGAAGAGATAGGATGTTGATGTAGCAGTAGTAGAGATGCGTGAATAGAGAGAGATAGAGATGTGTAGTGTAGATATGTAGTGTGTATAGTGTGAGGGTATCGCCAACTTCTCATACCACCCGTGCTCACTCACGCTGCCTTGGAATAGCGACAGCGGACGTTCATCAAGAAGCGGCGGCGAGTCCAGCCACTCGAAAGAGCAGCAGGACACGCCGCGCGCTCGACATCCCGAGTCAATGAGCAGGGTCCGATACGATCATCAAAGTTGTTGCGATTGTCTACATTGGAAAACCAAGTAGAAAAGAAGGTACTATAGAAAAGATCCTGTGTAAGTACGGTCATACTTTGCTCCAGACTACCCGTCCTCAACACACCGCAAACGAACTCATCTGCGCGCTCTGCACACACACTTTACATAGTGTACGCTGTGCTTTGCTCGTTGGGCCCTGTACGAGGTGTGTTGTATGTGTGGGCTCTGCTGGCTGTATCAAGAGCAAGCAACAGTAGCAGCTGGCTCGTCGACCAGTCTCTCACACTAATTTTGTCACACAAACAGACTTTTGTATCGACTCAAAATAGTCTTCTTCTTCGTACTTGCATTTGTAGGTGAAAACAGTTGTGAAGTCTTTACAGACTTGGACTTTGTGCGTGGCTTAGCAAGTTGGCGCGGGTAGTTCGTATGTCAGATCACACAAGTCAAACAGTGTCGTCGTTGTCTTCTACCTCCTGTAGCAACACCAAACAGCTCAGCATGGACCAAGTCCACGTACGCACACTTGGAAGCACGTCAGCATGGTGGCGTCACGCATCATACCACACACATGCGAGTTACACCACCACTACCATCACCACAAGTACATGCGTTGCAAGTTGTAGAGGCGCTTTGTCGTGACGACAGCATGTCCTGCATCGCTCAAGTGATGCTTATCGACAGCAAAGCCTGGCGACCGATGAATGTATCAAGTGCTATGACGACGTACCGTCGCGTTCGTTGGTCGGAACACACGCTGCGACCATGTCCAAGTCGAGAGCTCCAGTCGACGACGGCGACGGCGTCTGCAGTTCGCTTTGGTTTGCTTTACTAGCGCACTCGCAGACGCATCGACTGTGCGTGTGCTTGTCGAGCGCCTGACGCGCTTGCTCGAGCGCTACGATCGCACACGCAGCTTCTTCGATCGCAGCGTCGCGCTCAGCTTCTGCGTCGCGCCACTGCGTTGTCAGCATCGTCACCTGTGCTTCTGGCGCCGTGTGCTGCATCGCCACCTGGTGCTTCATGGCACTCGCTCGCTCGCTTGCTCGTTCGTCGTCGTTGACAGAATGAATGGCACAGTCACTATACTTAGTGGCCGCTGGTGTGTTGTCAGGCGTGACGAGCATGCTCAAGGCATCGACAGTCGCGCCGTGCCCCACACGCGTCGACGTTGCGCGCGTGCGAGTGCCGTCGTCCGTAGCTGCTCGAGCGCCGAGCGATGCCAGCTCACTCGCGCATCCGCAACGCTTTGAGCTCGTGCTCTCGCAACAGCTCCCGACCGTCAACCTCTCGCACACGCTTCTGTCGCGATGGTTCTCGACATTGACGCAAGAGCGCGTGACAGCGTTCATGCGGACGCGGTACCGCGCTTTGGTCCAGCTGCGCCGCGTCTCGTCGATGCTGTTCTTCGCAGTCCTGCTCGCACACGACCCGGTGCTGCGCAATGCGCTAGCGTGCGTGTGCTTGGTCGGCGTTCTGCCGATCGGTGCTATGGCGCTGTTCCTCTCGCTCGATGTCGTTGCGCTCTTGCTACGGAGCTACGAGTTCTGGTTCATCACAGCACTGAACACGCTCCACTGGACGTGCCTCGCGTTCATTCTCCACGACATGCGGGTCGTCGCGTGCTTCCCCATGTGGATTGGGCTGCAGTCGCTCACTGTGTTTGACGCCAACACGCGCACGTACGCTGCAGCGATGCGGTCGGTCTTGATCGCGATTCCGTCGATGATAGCCATCGGCGTCTGCTGCGCACTCAAGGAAGTGCGGGACGGCCACTACGCTCCAGCGCGACTGAGAGAGCTCCGCGTCTTCCCGGCTGACGTCGTCGTGTTCGCGACCTCGACGCTCGCGATCATGATGAAGAAAGTGTACGCCAAGTGGAGTCGACAGCACCCGAGCTTTGGAGACAGCCACTCCATCTCGTGCTTGATGGTTCGAGCGAGACTCAAGTGCTGCGTCGTGGCACACGGTCTGCGGCGCGCAGCCACAGGCGTTCTCATCGACGCGCAGCAGCTGCAGTGGCACACGCAGCAGCTCCGACTGTCGTCCAGGTCGCTGATCAACTTGAGTTCCCACCGTCTCCTCGCGCCAGCCAAGCTCTTGCTCGAGCACCCATGGACAGCGTGGCAGCTGTGGATCCTAAACGCGGCTGGTGTTGTCGGATTCGTCAGCGCTGGTGTCGCGTGGACGCTGTCGCTGAGCGCAGATCCAGACACCGACCGTCTTCGCGTCGCGTCGATCGCTGGCGCAGTGGACACCTGCCTCTTCGTCGGCACGTTCATGCTGCATCTGCACCACGACTTGATGTACGCGATGCTCTTCAGCTTTGACTGCGTCTTCTCCGCCGTGCAAGTGTACGCGCTCGCGGCTTGTCTCGGCGACATGCCCGAGTGGGACGCGCACCGGTCGCTGACAGTCTGGCCGTGGTCCCAGTGGTTCCAGTGGGTGCTCTTCCAAGACGGTCTCTTGCCGTTCGTGAAGGAGCGCCTTCGCTTTCGCAAGTGCATCGCTGCGCCAGCGATGGCGCTCATCTTGCTCAGTCTCGTGCCAGTGCTCTATCGGATCCTCGACGGCAGCGCGTTCAAAGACAGCGTCACCGTACACGTCCAGCTCTCCGACGCGCATGGCTACCGCATCAGCGTGAAGACTCTGGCACTGCAGCGCATCGTGACGATCTTCTGCTGGAGCGGCCGACTCGTGTACGGCCTCGCTCAGACGCGAGACGACGAGCTGCTGTTTGTGCGCGGTCCCGTTGAGTACTTGAATCCACACGAGCTCTTTCGAGGGTAGCAAACACAACTGGTCGCAACGTCACACACGTGAGCGTGAGTCCCCCTAGACAGACCGTTGCAGTGGACAGAGAGATAGATGAAGCACCTTGAAGTCAACCAAGGGCACAGATCCGATCGATTGGAAGGCTGCAAGTCATGACATGCAAGACACAGTGTCATGCTATGCTGAGGTCGCTCCACGAGAAGCACTTGCTCACAGATACGCAGGTCGATGAAGTCGACGTGTTCCAGCAAGACAGTGAGTGCTGCGAGCGAAAGGACTTCGCTGTCAGCTCGACGACAGCATCTACTTGTTGCAAGTGCTCACGGCACCATTGCAACACAGACCACACATCTCGAATGCGGTTGTATGCTGATGGTGCTGTCGTCGCGACAAAGCGCCTCTACAACTTGCAACGCATGTACTTGTGGTGATGGTAGTGGTGGTGTAACTCGCATGTGTGTGGTATGATGCGTGACGCCACCATGCTGACGTGCTTCCAAGTGTGCGTACGTGGACTTGGTCCATGCTGAGCTGTTTGGTGTTGCTACAGGAGGTAGAAGACAACGACGACACTGTTTGACTTGTGTGATCTGACATACGAACTACCCGCGCCAACTTGCTAAGCCACGCACAAAGTCCAAGTCTGTAAAGACTTCACAACTGTTTTCACCTACAAATGCAAGTACGAAGAAGAAGACTATTTTGAGTCGATACAAAAGTCTGTTTGTGTGACAAAATTAGTGTGAGAGACTGGTCGACGAGCCAGCTGCTACTGTTGCTTGCTCTTGATACAGCCAGCAGAGCCCACACATACAACACACCTCGTACAGGGCCCAACGAGCAAAGCACAGCGTACACTATGTAAAGTGTGTGTGCAGAGCGCGCAGATGAGTTCGTTTGCGGTGTGTTGAGGACGGGTAGTCTGGAGCAAAGTATGACCGTACTTACACAGGATCTTTTCTATAGTACCTTCTTTTCTACTTGGTTTTCCAATGTAGACAATCGCAACAACTTTGATGATCGTATCGGACCCTGCTCATTGACTCGGGATGTCGAGCGCGCGGCGTGTCCTGCTGCTCTTTCGAGTGGCTGGACTCGCCGCCGCTTCTTGATGAACGTCCGCTGTCGCTATTCCAAGGCAGCGTGAGTGAGCACGGGTGGTATGAGAAGTTGGCGATACCCTCACACTATACACACTACATATCTACACTACACATCTCTATCTCTCTCTATTCACGCATCTCTACTACTGCTACATCAACATCCTATCTCTTCATGCATCTCTACATCAACACGATCACAACAATCAGCACGATCGATACGTCTCCATGATCGACGTGTATCCATCCCTTCATCTATCACTCGACACAGCACACATGCACACACTGACGTCAATCTCAACCTCTTCACCGCCACACCTGCCTTGATCTTCACTGCTTGTCATCAATGCCTCTCCGTCACCACAAGTACTACGTAGTATCTATTTGTTGTCCACTCACATTGGCATCTATCGCGTCTGTTCCTCCTACTCGTAACATCACCACCACTTCACCACCTCTCAACTGCATCCAAACAATAGATTCTCAAGACTCGCATGCATCCATCGCACACTTGCCTTCCTCTAATCCATCGATCCATCGCACTCTTGCCTTCCTCTATGCTATCGACGACTAACCATCTTCTGCTTGCTCTCTTCCTCACTTGCCTCGCAGACGACGATCCCGAAGCGTCGACGTCTTTGGCCGCGCGCCTCGAGCTCCAGGTCGCTGGTTGTTCCTCCTTGTTGCCACTGCTGGCTGCTGCAGCGCTCCTGACTGCTGGCTCAAGATGTCGCCACTACCGACCAGCGCCTGCTTGACAAACTTGATCGCGACTGCCGGCGCGTCCATCTGCTCGCGCATCGACGCCATCGCGGCCTCGCGCAGCACGGCACGGACGTCGCCCGCAGACTTGCCGCTCGTGTGCTTGGACACGTACGCTGCGACAGCGCGTGCGTCACGCAGCTCAGGGTCCTGCGTGTAGTCGAGCGGAATGGCCTTGAGCGCGTCCAGGACGATCTGCTCGCGCGCGCGTTCGTCGGGGTACTCCACGTGAATGTGCACATCAAAGCGCCTGCAGACACAAGTGCGCCACAGCGTCAGGTCCAAGTGCGCTTTCGGCACATCAAGCACAGCAGCCACAGCGATAGCGTCCAAACACCCTCACACGCACGCACGCACCCAGGACGGAGGATCGACGGATCGAGCAGCTCTCTCCGCGTCGTCGACGCCAGGATCACGACGTGCTGCTTGAGGAACGCGCGGTGTGCCTCTGCAGTGAGCGCATCTGAGCCCTCTGCGCGCGCTGGGCTCGTGCGAAAGCCGTCCATCTCGACGAGCAACATGCTCAGCATGCGGTCGAACGTCTGCTCCGTGCTCGTGTCGAAGCCGCGCACGGGCGCGAGGCTCTCGATCTGGTCAAAGTAGAGCACGCACGGCGCGGCGTGGCGCGCAGTCGCAAACAGCTCGCGCAGCGCCTTCTCCGTGTCGCCCACGATCTTCGTGAGCAAGTCCGTGCAGTTCACCGACACGAACGACGCGAGGCCGCGGCGCCGCACTGCGTCTGCGACGGCGCGCGCCAAGTGGCTCTTGCCCGACCCAGGCGCGCCAGTGAGCAGGATCCCCTTCGGCGGCACGGTCCCGAACGCCAGGAACCGACTGCAGTCCTCCAGCGGCTCGAGCAGCGACACGTGGAGCGTCTCGACAGCGCTCTCCATGCCGTAGACGCCTGGGAACGCTCGCGAGTGTGCGCTCGCGCCAGTCTCCGACGACTCGGACTCGCGCTCGACAGATGCGCACGCCGACGCCTGCGTCTCGCGCTGTGCGACATGGTGCGTCTGCAGCACCGACGGGTACGTGCTCGCGAGCGCCGCGTCAAAGTGCGCTGGCTGCACGGCGACGTCAGCCGTAGGAGTGTCAAGCAGACTCGTCGGTGCGTCACTGCTGTCGCCATTGCCACTTCTCGTGATGCTCCAATTGCTGCTGGTGGTGGTGGTGGTGAGCGCAAGCTGGAGCGCCTTCTGACAGAGACTCAGCAGATCGGCGCCAACGAACCCGCCCGTGGCTTCGCTGACGCGCTCGAGCATGCGCTCGGCCGACTCGCTGCTCTCGCGTGCCACTGGCCACGTCCGCGTCAAGACGCGCAAGATCTCGAGGCGCTCGCGCTGTCCTGGCGGCTCGATGCGCACGACGAGGTCGAGCCGGCCGTTCGACGACACGGCGGCGTCCATCGCGTCCAAGTGGCTCGTCGTCCCGAGCACAAACACACGCGCGCTCTTGACCTTGTCGAGGCACGCGAGGAACGTCCCGAGCACGCCGAGCTCGAGCGCGTTCTGCGTCTCGGTGCCAGCGCGCGTGCTCGTGATCGCCTCGATGCCGTCGACGACGAGGACGCTCGGCGCGCGCTGCAGCACGCGCTCGAACGTGCGCACGAGCTGCGCCTCGGACTGCCCGACGTACGTCTTGAAGATGTCGGCGGCGTGGAGGAACGTCGCGTGCACGCCGAGGACGCCGCAGAGCGTCTGCGCGAGCAGCGTCTTGCCGACGCCCGGCAGGCCACTGACGATCGCGCCGACGTTTGTTGTCGATGCGCCAGCGCCGCGCTCCTGCAGCTCGAGCCGCGCGGCCATCGCCTGCAGCAGCACGCGCGCGTACGCGTCGAGTCCGCCCAGAACGCGCGACACGTCGGCCACGTACGCGTCAATCGACCGATGTGGTGGTGGCGGTGGCGCTCGCTGCAGCAACGCGTCCTGACTCGACGCCGCAGACGACCGAGCGGCTGCGAACCGCAGAGCGATGCGTGTGTGGCGCGAGACGCGTCCGAGCGCTGCGCAGCACCCAGAGCCGCGCTCGGTCCACGTCACGCGCGAGAGCTGCGCGCGCTCGTGGCGGTTGAACCATTGCAGCGGGAGGCACTGGCCGTCCCAGACCGTCGAGCCTTGGAGGAGCTGGCGCACACATGACAGTCGACGCGAGTCAGTCGTCCGTCTGTCTGTCTGTGGGTCCATTCAAATGGTCTTGAGCAAGGTGCGCTGTCATAGCGACTGCGACTGCGCAGTAGCGCAAGACTCGCGTCGTACCTTGACCACCACGCGCGCGAGTCCGTTCAGGACAGCACGCGGTGGCTCTGTCCGGTCCAGGAACACCAGCTCTGCGCTCGCGACGAGGCCTTCGCTGCACGAGCAGCACGGCAGCGCAGTCGTAGTAGCAATGGCGTCGCTGTCTGTACGCGTGACCAGCACCTGTACGTCGCAGTCGTCTGCACCGCCGAGCGCAGTCCAGAGTCCCAGTGTCACTTGAGCGCTGTCATCATCGTCAGCATCACGCTCGCTCGCTGCGTTCGACCGGAGCTGCGCAAAGCAGACGCTGCTGTCTGGCGCATCTGCTCGCGCGAGCTGCACGACGCGGTGCGCCGACTGCACGTGCGGCGCGTAGAGAACGCAGCGGCGGTCGCGAATGGCGTCGCGCAGCGGACGCACGCGCAGTGGCTCCATCCTCGCCATTGCGTTGGTTGAGTGACTGGCGAATGTTGGTTCATCGTATCAATTCAGAGAGCCGTTCGAGTGGCTTGCGTTTGGAGCTTGACCCCCTCTTCCAGCTTATCAGCATCAGTCGGTCGAAGAGAAGCAGACGCGCGTGCGTGCGATCGATTGCTCGCGCTCGTCCGTCGTGGCTCTGAGTGCAGGTCGCTCGTCCAGCAACAGACGCACACGCTCGTGTCCGTCGCGCTCGTGGCTGCGCATTGTGCCACTTGCCACATCGACTGCACACGCAGACACACAGACAACACACCACATAGCACGATGGACGTGTGGCACGCCGTGAGTCAGTTCGAGAAGCGCAGTGGCGAGCCCGAGTACGAAGAGTACGTGCACCCAGCGATCTCGTCGCGCACGCTGCCGTACGTCATGCGCGTGCCGGCGAGCTTCTTGCCGTGGGACCGCAAGCACGGCGTGATCGCGATGCTCCGGCGCGACAAGCAGCTCGCAGTCTGTCGCTGCGGCGTCGTGCTCGCAGGCATCTACTTCCAGCTCGAGAACGCGATTCAGTCGCAAGTGCCCGTGCACATCTGTGAACTATTGAAATGCAATTATATAATGAAAATAAGTTTAAATTGTTAGTCAAACAACCCGAGTTGGTACAAACGCGATCCAAGAAGCGTGAGAAGTCATCATGGTGCGTGAGTGCGCTGTGATGTGCGACTGCTGCTCGACGTCAAGCCCCTGCGCTGCGTCAGTCGCTCTCATGCGCATGTGCATGTGGTGGTGCTTTTAACTGTCTGTACTTGGTGCAACAGCGATTCCGTTTCTGCGGTGGACTGGAGCCGCCAGACTGGCTGCAAGCAGAGATCCCGCTGTTCACGAGTCTGGTACGACGGCGCATCCGAGCCGCATTCACGTCGCCACTGATCGTCAAGTGGTCATGCGCTGATGCACTGATACCTCTTCCTTACATCTGCGTGTCGATACACTCGCTTGCCGTATCCAGGCGCGAAAGCTCGACATCACAGCGCTCTGCGACGACATTGCGGATGACATTGCCACGTCGGTGCGTCGAGCCTGACGTGAATTGCTGTCGTAGGGTTCATTGTGCATTGCGTATGTGTGCATGTACTGATGCTTGGACGCTGTTGGTCTGTCCGCATCAGCGCGTCGAGCGAGTCAGCGAGCTCTTGCCGGACGAAAAGGACGCGAGAGTGAGTCACGCACTGCTGCTCGTGCGCTTGGAGCGAACAGACATCGCTCACTGTCTTGTCATGTTTGGATCTCACTTACACGCGCACATTCGTACAACGCTAGGCGGTTGTCGCTGTGCTGCAGTTTGTGCTCCGCCACGCCGCCAAGTACAACGTCAGCAGTGCGGCGTTTGCGCTCGAGCTGCAGCAACTCGGTGCGTCGTCGATCGCTCCTTCTTGACGTAGTGCGTGGAGACGTAAGTAGGTTCGTCAGCTGACATGTACACATTCGCTCTCTGTTGCTCGCTCTGTTCACTCGATCAGGTCTCGACGCGCCAGTGGTGGAGATCATCTCGCAAGTATACGACGCCAAGCGCACGGCGATCCGGCGCCAGCTCGAGCGCGAGAGCTTCACGGTACGACCGCGTCATCGCAGATGTCTCTCTCTCTCTTTGTCTATGAGCTCTGAGAATATGGAGGTGTCTATCGCTCGTTGTAGTGCGAACTAACGCTTGCGTGGTCGGTCGATGCAGTTCCCTCGGATCGAGACGCTCGCATGGCACGTACGACCGAGTGACGCTTCGAACTCGGTGCGTACTGGTCCATTAGCGCTTCATAGCGAAGCAGTTGCAGCTGTTGTGCACTCACGCTATGGCGTTTGGACCGACTTGGTCGATGGTGTAATGAGCAGACGCCGGTCGTGGACCTGACGCTCGAGCTCGATCAGCCAGTGCTCGAATGCAGCGTTCAGCAGCAGCAGCACCGAAAGCCGCAGGACGGAGCGTCGACGCTCGCGCTCTCGCTCGACCACGACAAGTTCTTTGCGCTGTACGACGACTTGCTCCAGGCGCACGCGCTCGTGCAGCACGCGCAAGCTGCACGTGCCGCGCTCGAGTGAATGCGACTGTCACGCGCTCCATGGACAGATCCAATAGTGACAAAAGTGAGCGATACCGCTATTTCTGGTTCAATTCAAGCTCTGATACTGAAATCAAGTTGTTTGCACGACATGGCTACATTAGTCTGTCACTTAGTGTCTTCTTCTGGACAGTAGCAAGCGATCGAAGAGCGACTCACTCGTGCAAATGAGAAAAGTGCGTGCGCGTGCGTCTGTGTGTGTATGACTCGTATTGTCAGTGTCACGTGGTGCTCACTTGTGTCTGTGGTGTGTATGTGTGTGTGTGAATGAATGAATCGCTGTAGAAAGCAGGAGCGCTGGGGCACTGGACCAAAGGACTGAGCGGCGAGAATGCGACGACAAAGCTCGGCGCGCGCTTCCACATGCGCAAGTTGTTTCTGCGCGAGGAGGAGTTCTCGCAGGACGAGCTCGAGTTCATGGTCCAGTACCTCATGCACGAGACGACGATCCAGGAGCAGACGTGGTGGGCAGCACTCTCGCACGTTGAGCGGTACGGCTGCATCGACTGCACGCTTTGAGCGACGAGATGGAAGATGCGAGCTCGAGTGTTCATGCACTGATGCTCACAGCGCTCGTTGTGTATGACATGGAGCAGACTCGAGATCGTGAGCAGACTGAAGCTGCACCACGTCTCAAAAGACGAGGAGCAGGTCCTCTGGTTCTCGCGCCACGAGACTACGAAAGACTGCATCTTGCTCTACGGAAGAGCAGAGGCGAAGCCCATCGATCCAGCTGCAGCAGCAGTGCTCGCGTTCACAGAGGGCTCTGTCGTGGGAAACCTCGCTCTCCCGCAAGGTGTGCTCCCGCAGTCGAGCAATGGACCCAGCTCGCTCGACGCACTCGCGTCGTCTGGATCGACAAACTGGCGCCGCGTCAAGCGCGAGCGGCAATTCCGAGGCGCGCTCCAGTTCTACAACAAAGTGCGAGCGTCTTCATCGAGAGCGCATGCATATGTGTCTTGGGTGGCAGTGAACTGACGCTCCGTGGCTGTTTGTCTTGTGGTGCTAGCTCATAATCACGGGACCTGCTGACTACCTCCTCTTGACGTCAAGCGACGTGATCGAGACGATTGCAAGAGCCGCCGATCGCGTCGAGCGGGACAAGTGGGTCAAAGCGTTCGGTCTCGAGCGCTTTGCTGGCTGCATTCGGCGCAAAGTCTTCGAGACAGGAGCTTGCATTGCGAAAGAAGACGAGCTCTTGAGCTCCATGTTCATCATCATGGAGGGCGAGTGCCGCGCGTCCATTCGAAGAGAGAATACGTCAACGGCCGACACACACGCTATCAAGAAGACTGTCGCAGAGGTACAATGGCGAGCCGTCACTTGCGATATGCAGCTCTATAGCTGTCCGCTCAGCCTCTTGTTTGACGACCTCTGTCGTGACGAACGTCGTGCTCCAGGAAATGGTGATGCACTCGCACAAGTTCCGGTCGCAAGTGCTGAACCAGCTGCCGATCGCATCACTCGGTCCGTTCTCGTCGGTCGGTGACATCTCGGTCATGCTTGGCGTCCCAGAGCCAGCGACAGTGCAAGCGACAACGACTGTCACTGCGCTGTGGCTCTCGCAAGAAGACTTTGCAAAGGAGTGCGGCGACATGCGCGATCCAGCCATTGTGTCGACAGTCGAGAGTGCGTCGTGCTTTGAAGTGGATGGATGGGGGTGTCTTCGGAGCTCGAGTCGACTGGGACTGACCCTGCGTGCGTGTGCGCTAGAGCTCCAGAAGATCGCGCTCGATACGCTGAGTTTCGTCCTCGAGCGTATCGAAGCCGAGGCAATGCGTGCGCAAAGCGACCAGCAGCGAAAGATCGAGTCGGTGCGCGAGTGGCTGCGGCTCAAGCGGGAGTGTACGTTCAGTAGGTGGAGGGGCTGCATCCGAGCACTTTCTCGTTGACTCGCTCACATTGATGCTCTGCTGTCGCTCACGCTGATGTGATGAGCCAGCTGCTGTCGCGACTGGGAACGCGGACGACAGCTCAGTCTCGCACACAGCGACAAGCTACGCCTCGGTCAAGACTGCACCATGGGCAACATTAGCAGCTGCAGAAGTGTCAACGTTGCCGTCGTCTGCAGCGCTCGTGGTGCAAAAGGTTCGGGTGCTTCCATCGGTCGTGACTCAGCACGCAGAGCGAGTCGCTCAGCGTCGCGCAACAAGCGAGAGCGTGAAGAAACACATTGGCGCCGCAGCTCTGAACGGCATCGAGAGCAACGCAGTGTCGACGTCTTTGCCCAACGACGAAGACGAGCTGGTGAGTCCGTCGCGAATGACTCGGCAACAGAAGCGCGCAGCACGCGCGTTCACGAGTCTCCACTCGCCTGTTGCCGGTAAATCGCTCGGCGATGTCAGCCTCGCGTACTCGCACCACTCCGATCGGAAGACAATCGGCAGTGGCAGTGGTAGTGACAACATCGAGCGACGCGGGTCTTCGACAGCTCCAAATCCACGACCAGAGACGACAGACCAGTCGCTTTTCCTGTTCCCAACGATGACAAGACAGCGACAGCTGCATGGCAAGTACGTAGCTGCTTGTTCATCTCGTCTGATGGCTCTTGTGTGAGGTATGCACGCATGAGTTGCTTGATACTGATGCACGAACGGTGCCGTTCCTCAGGAGAATGCCTTTGCTCCATCCTTTGCGACTGTGGTCCACATAATGGTCCACACCATAGCAATCATAAAGAGAGTGCACCGTCAGCTACTAAACTCGTTGAATCCTTTTATCGCATTAGTGACACGTCGCAATATGTATAAGACCATCGAGTTTCAAATAGAAATGGCTCGAACAAACTGTCGACTTCAAAAGTCGACAGCTTCAAAGAGCGAATGGCTCACAAAGTTTACATAGCAAAAACTAAGCCAAAACGCGACCTCTGCTATTGAGTAACTCGGACAGGGCTACATATGTAAATATCCGACCTTAGCTTCCTATTTTTGCAATTAACTAATCTACTTGGCTAGAGGATGTCGGGTGCCCAAGTGCTCGAGCGAGACGCGAGCAGAGCCGTTCGACTGCTTCAGCAGCGATCGATTGTACGTGTCTGCTCCAATAATAAAAGTCAGATCCTCTTATCTTCGCTTACAAAAGGCAATAGTAATTTTTACAAAATTCGATCTATAGAGGTCAAATATCTGAAATGCGTGACCACGTTTTTCCTGTAAAGGTTAATATGGTCACCAAAATTGCTACAAATCTAAAAAATATCAAAAGTCTATATATCCAAAAGACACTCTACGATTACAGTACAGAGAAAATAAACTATATACTTATATTAACATAATGTAATATGTACCTAGGTTACTCTTACTTGATATAATAATTTCACATACAAAAGC